>CM066031.1:697888005-698479219 GCA_033557465.1 Ichthyophis bannanicus | reverse complement strand
GGGTGCTGGAGGAGTGAGAGGCCACGCGCCCGACGGCGCTCCTCTTTAAATGGGCCTGCATCTGCCCCGACTGGACCAGCAGATGGTGTGGGAGGCGGACCTGGTGCCCCGGCCGGCTCGATCCTCGCCGGGAGAGCAGGAGTTAGGCCGGGGTGCTGTAAGGAGTGAGAGGCCACGCGCCAGACGGCGCTCTTCTTTTAAATGGGCCTGCCGGCTGCCCCGATTGGACAGCAGCTGGTGTGGAGGCGGACATGGTGCCCCGGCCGGCTCGATCCCCGCCGGGAGAGCAGGAGTCAGGCCGGGGTGCTGGAGGAGTGAGAGGCCACGCGCCCGACGGCGCTCCTCCTTTAAATGGGCCTGCCAGCTGCCCCGAGTGGACAGCAGCTGGTGTGGGAGGCGACCTGGTGCCCGGCCGGCTCGATCCTCGCCGGGAGAGCAGGAGTTAGGCCGGGGTGCTGGAGGAGTGAGAGGCCACGCGCCCGACGGCGCTCTTCTTTTAAATGGGGCCTGCCGGCTGCCCCGATTGGACAGCAGCTGGTGTGGGAGGCGGACCTGGTGCCCCGGCCGGCTCGATCCCCGCCGGGAGAGCAGGAGTCAGGCCGGGGTGCTGGAGGAGTGAGAGGCCACGCGCCCGACGGCGCTCCTCCTTTAAATGGGCCTGCCCGGCTGCCGATGGGACAGCAGCTGGTGTGGGAGGCGGACCTGGTGCCCCGGCTGGCTCGATCCTCGCCGGGAGAGCAGGAGTTAGGCCGGGGTGCTGGAGGAGTGTATTTTGGTACATCTTGCTTAAAGGGACAGGGGAGAGGGAAGGAAAGACCACAGATTTACTAACCGCTATCCAGTGACTCCTTTCCCAGTCCTCAGGACATACCGACCCAGTTGGCTTCTAAATGTATGACAATGAATATGGATGAGATCAGGGCCGCTTTAGGGTAGAGTGAGCAGGTCATTTACTTTTGACATGAAGCAGTCAGTCACATGTATCCCACTCTTTCTAAAACGTTCGTTCATTCGTTTACACCGGGATGCACTTTACACAAGTACATCGCTGCTTATACATGTTTAAATCGCAAATAGGCCTCTAAAATAACTTCTTTAGTTTACAAATGGGCAGACTGGGTAGACCAAGTGATCCTTGTTAGCCAATATTTTTATGGTTTTGTCAATGTGAGAATCAGAAGTTGCTAAATCTGAATAATGTAGAAATACAGAATACTTTGACTGTTTGTTACTTTTAAATGGACTAATCGATGCATTCTGATGTGTTTGACGTTATATTTCATTCCAATTAAAGGGCAGAAGTTAATTAGCATCAATCCAGCATTAGCAATTAATGTTTTTAAATGATATTAATCCTAACCTGCAGCAAAGAGGCGTATACAATACAATAACAATCTTGAATTACTTAGCCGTAGATAAGCTTGCATGTTAGTAATTAATTCAGTCAAAAGCCAAAAACCCAAATAATTTTCCAAATCAAGTTTTTTGATACACTGCATTAAGTTTCTTTCCACTTTCCCTAATTTGTACAAATTGAAATCATGTTTCGGATTATTACACAATACATGAGCAAAACGTATTCTACAATTGAAGGACTTGAGCATTTGATATTAATTTATGTTTTGCCCTTGGGTTTCATTCTTTTTAAAGCTGATACTACCACCAAAGAACTGAATTTTCCACATTTGCGTACTGCTGAGTGAAAACTGCACCAAGAAATGAAACTATAACCGTAATGGACGTGCTAGAGAACGCGGTAATCCTCCTCCTCATCTTTTATTGATAAACTGCTTTGTTGCTAAGAATAGTGCCCAAGAAGGTTAACAACAACACATAAACATAATTATAAAAGTTACTATAATATACAATGATTAAAAGATGTGATCCAATATTCACTGGCTACAGCTGCTGGATAAAGTAAAGCCCCAGCGAGGGCACTCTGAATTATTCCTGTATGCAGTGGCGCCAGACTGCTTAAAGGGTGCTGATGAATATGTGTATAAGTAGCGACTGTGTCATCACTCCTATGCATAAGTTAGACCTGCTATGTAGAGTGGTCACATTTTGTTGCCCTACACATAACTTTAGTGCAGACCCCTGAGCCTGCCTCTAACCCTGCTTTCTGGTCTGTGCATAGACCCCATGATGGCACATTCACATGCAGAATATTACCTGTAGATCTGGCCAGAAGTTTTAAGAAATGACTTATGCGCTAGCGTTGGAGCTGACCACATCCATCTTTTTAAATACTAGGTCCATTGTAAATATCCAGAGGCAGTGGTACAAAAACATGAATAAGTTGAATAAAACAAATGAGGGTAATAATATGACAGCCCAGAGACAGATGGAAGGGGCATGCATAGCAGAGAGCAGTGTCAGAATGTTAACTACAGCCCCACGTCACACAGATGCCCCCTGAGGAGTCCTCCACCCACCAAAAAAAGGCCTTGTACATGTCCCCAGGTGGGAAGTGAACCCAGCACTCCGAGTCAGGCCCAGAACCACCAGGCTAGAACTGTGGGTGTTCCCAGGCCCTAGGAAGCGAGAGCACCAGGCCCTATGCATATTCACCAAATGCAATGACCAGAGGTTGCCCCCCCCCTGGCATGGCATGGTGATGCCCTACCGATAGCAAATGGGGACAGGGCACAGGACGTGCATGCACACAGCACAAGCAGCACCCCCGCAATGAGTAGGCAGGGCCGTGTCCTGGCATGGAGGAATGATGAAATGTGCCTCTTCCCCACAGACATTTCCAGTGCTCTCGGGGAGAAAGAGGGACAAGGGTCGGGAAAGGGGGAGGGGCTGTAGCACCAGAGTTTGGGGTGGGGCATGATTAGTGAGTGGGGTTTGGGCCCATGGGGGTGCACAGGCGGTGTAGGTTTGGGCAGGGGTGTGTGGGGTGTTTGTCAGTCACATTCCAGGGTTGTCTGTGTGACATTGTGGCATGTGGGTGGGCATGGGTAGTTGAGGAGTGGGTGGGACCACAGGATAGCACTCCCTGATAGGTCTGACCTTTGGTGGGTGCATGGGACATACCATTCTGCGGGAAATGGACACATATGTTCATGTGGTGCTGCAATACTTGCACATTAATATGTCCGTGCCTGTCGCACACTGTCCAGCCTTGGTTCCTGGTGTGTGTGGCATCGGTCTGCTGGCCATTGCTCCTCTGTGCACTGCTTGGGTATTTGCCAGCATCACCACATGCCTGGGGCACCTGTCCTTGCTGGGACCACTGTCACATTTGTCACCCCCTCCTCCCATCTGGGACATACATGCACTGCCATAAAATTAGGTGCTTTCCCTGGGGCTCCGTCCACAACTGATTTTGCTAGGGTGTGGGTGGTGCCAGGTAACCAAACTCTGCAACCTCCACAGGGTGCCTATTGGAATGTAATGTTTGAATCACCTGGCTAGGGACACATGGATGCTCTCCCAGATTCTCGCTGCAGCATGAGGTGTCCTGTGCTATCTTGATGGGTACAGGTCCTCCTATTTTTCTAGCACCAGCTTGCACAGCATAAGGATTTCTGCCCTGGAAAAGTTGGACTGCCTGGTAGCCATCTTGCTCGTCTCTCTGCACAAGCACAAGTAAACGTGCAGATGTTCTGCCTGGGGGAAGGCTACACATGCTGCACATCCATGCACATATGGGTCCTGCAGGCATGTAAATGCTGACATTACTAACTATGCATATGCAGATCAAAACAAAATATACCATACACATGCGTCTTTATTTTATAATGCAGATGTACATTGCCATTGCCACTGCTCTCTATGGCGATTGTACATGTGTGTGGCAACCCATTATCTGTTGTGTAGACATGTATATGTTTATTATATTTGATATACCGCCCTTCATTTAAAAACAAAACGATGTACAATTGCCAAAGTACAAGAATGGCCAATGGCCGAGAAAGTGAAAAGAAGTTACAATGCATGAGAGGACAGAGGATAGTGTAACCAAGCATACCAGACAAGAGGAATGGAGAACACTAGAGGACAAAAGGAATGAGATCACATAGGGGGAGTAGGAAGGTCAAATGCAGAGGAGAATAGATGGGTTTTTAAGCGTACTTTAAAAGTACAGTGGTTTTGTTCCAGTATGAGGGAGGTGGGTAGTGAATTCTAAAGTGCGGGTCCAACAAAGAAAAAGGCAGAGGTGCGGGTTGATTGCAGTCGGGCACAGGAAGGAGAGGGGAGGTGGAGGCAATTTATGTGCGCTGACTGAAGATTATGACTAGGAGTGTGAAACTGAATGAGATCCACCAAATATTGTGGGGTATGAGTTTAAATAACTTTATGAACAATGGAAAGGAGTTTAAAGTGGATATGATAGTCTATCTCTGCCATGTGTTTTTTTCCCAATATATATATGCCTGTAAATCATGTAAATGCCACTTAGAGGGATTTCAGTGACACTAACATGGTTAGTGCCGCTGAATATCCGTGGGTTCCGCTACTACACACACATCACGGGCGTTCCAGGGCAGGGTGGAGCTGAGGCGGCAACCATCACTAACCGGGCAGTGGCAATATTGAACCACTGTTCGTTTAGCGACCCACGGGTAAAGATAGGTGTGGAAAAAGCTGTCCTATCTTTACCCATGAGACCTAATCAGGCAGCATCTCAGTATTGCCGCTGCACATTTAGCTTCTGTGCCATGCAGTGCTGTGTAGCAGACCCCAGATGTTCTATACCGGTGGCCGGATATGGGCCCAGCATTGAATATCTGGGGTTACGGTTCAGCAGCGATGGCTATGTGCTTTAGAAGTGCCAGATGCCACTGCCGACTTTCAGGCCCGGAGATTTTAAGCATCAGGATGAACGAGTTTAAAGGAGGAAGTTGGGACCCCACAGTCGTAATGCAGCCCTCCAGGGGGGGAGCTGACTGAAGGTGGACTTGAGGAGCGGATAGGGGGCAGTTGCCTTATGGTTTAGGTGATTTTTGAAGTAAGAAGTTGGCAATGGAGTGAGGGTGGGAGGGTGGGTGAGGGGAGAGGGGTGGGAGAAAGGGGGGTAGGGCTATAGTATAAAATGACCACCTATTGTATTATTTTGCTGTTGGCTCCCGGGGGGGAGCAAACCCCCCCCGTGGTGCCGCCTGTTGATATGTTGTTTGATTCAATGGTGGACTTAAATAAAGTTTAAAAAAAAAAAAAAAAGGAGGATTTACCCAGGACTGGAGGAAAGCAAGAGTGGGATTATCTGCAGATATCAGTTGAACTATTGACATATTTATTTATATGGCTCCATCAGCTCAAGCAGGATACAGTAATAGTAAACAAAACATAACAGACTATAAGCTACAAATCAAACAAGTATGGAAAACATGCAGAGTGACACTCAGGCAAACTCTAATGCCAGTTGCCAGAGTTACCAGCTGTGCTGAATGTCTACTGCAGCACAGTGTCCATCACTAAGCACAGTGATCGGAGAAAATTGAGGTGCTGAGATGGTCACTCACCATCCAGGAATTCCACATTCACCTACAGGAGAGACAGCTGCAAGCAACAGAGACCGTCAATAAGTCAATCATGGGGTTGCACAGGGACATGCAGCAAATCATGGTGCAATGTGTCATGGCCCCCTGTACCTCTGGAAGCCACAACAGTTTCATCTGTATCCCTGATATCCCCATTTGTATGAGCACCAAAGAGAAGGGCACCTCCACTGACCCCAACTACCACCACCACCACCAGCTCAGGCACATTGGTGCTGGTCTTTATCCAACCAATGCCACTCTCTTCCCACATTTTTGGACCTGTGCCTCATGAAAGAGGGGGACTCTTTTGCTTTTCCCCCTTCCACGAGGCCTCACGATACTCTGGTAGACTGGATGATGTCTCCAACAATTCTTTTGAGGGCAGTGAGACATCATCTGGCATACCATCATGCCAACATAGATTCAGGAAAGGGGGTGGGGGTAAGGTACTAAAAGCAGAGGGAAGGGGATGGGATGCAGGGCTTCCTTATGGGCCTGGGGGTTGGTGGTTCTGCTACTGGGCTAGTGGGAAAGGAGGTTGTCTAGGATTGGGTGCTGGGGGATGTGAGTAATGCTATGGGCAAGGATGGGTATGGAGTGGGTGGGGGATGGATCACTACACTGTACATACAGTGACTTGCGAAAGTATTCATCACCTTATTTTTTGTACTGTTTGTCGCATTACGTACAACTTGGAATGAAAATGGAGGTTCATTTGGATGTTAGGTAATGGACCTAACAATATAGTTCAAATTGGTGAAGTGAAATGACAATAAAATACCGTGTATATATAAAACAAGTAAAATCCAAAAATTTGTGCATATGTATTCATCCCTTTTGCTATGAAACCCCTAAATTAAATCTGGCCCAACCAATTAACCTCAGAAGTTACATAATTAGTTGATTAGGGTACACCTGTGTGCAATCAGTGTCACATGATCTGTCACATGATGCCTGTATAAATATACCTGTTCTGAAAAGCCCCTGACTCTGCAACATCACCAAGCAAGCAACATGAAGACCAAGGAGCACTCCAAACAGGTCAGAGACAAAGTTGTGGAGAAGTATAGATCAGGGCTGCGTTATAAAACAATATCCCAAATTCTGAATATCCCAATGAGTTCCATTAAATCCATTATAATAAAATAGAAAGAATATGGCACCACTACAAACCTGACAAAAGAAGGCAATCCACCAAAATTCACAGACTGGGCAAGGAGGGCATTAATCAGAGATGCTACAAAGACACCAAGGATAACACCGAAGGAGCTGCAAAGATCCACAGCAGAGATGGGGGTATCTGTCCATAGGACTATTTTAAGCCATACACGCCACAGAGTGGGACTTTATGGAAGAGTGATCAGAAAAACCACTGCTTAAAGAAAGAAAGAAAGAAATAAGAAAACATGATTGGAGTTTGCACAACAGCGTGTGGCAGACCCCGCAAACACATGGAAGAAGGTTCTCTGGTCAGATGAGATGAAAATTGAACCTTTTGGCCATCACGAGAAACGCCATGTGTGGCGGAAACCCAACATGTCCTATCACCCTGAAAACACTATTCCCACAGTGAAATATAGTGATTGTTTCAGCATCATGCCGTGGGGATGTTTTTCATTGACAGGGACAGGAAAACTGGTCAGGATTGAAACAACGATGGATGGCACTAAATACAGGGCAGTTCTTGAGGAAAACCTGTTTCAGTTTGCCAGAGATTTGAGATTGGAATGAAGCTTCATCTTCTAGCAGGACAATGACCTTAAACATACTGCTAAAGCTGGTTTAAAGGGAAACTTTTAAATGTCTTGGAATGGCCTAGTCAAAGCCCAGACCTCAATCCAATTGAGAATCTGTGGCATTACTTGAAGATTGTTGTACACCAACACAACCTATCTAACTTGAAAGAGTTGGAGCAGTTTTGCCTTAAAGAATGGGTGAAAATCCTAATGGCTAAATGTGCTAAGCTAATAGAGACATACCCCAAGAGACTTGCAGCTGTAATTGCAGCAAAAGGTGGCTCTACAACGTGCTGACTTTGGGGGGTGAATACCTATGCACACTCCTGCTTTCAGGGCTTTTTAAAATCTTAATTATTGTTTGTGTCACAATAAAGGATATTTTGCACCTTCAAAGTCATTGGCATTTTGTGTATATCACATGGTGCTAACCCACAAAACTCCATTTTAATTCCAGGTAGCAATGCGACAAAACAGGACAAATACAGAGGGGATGAATATTTTGTAATGCATTGTATTTTATATATGAGTTAGTAAACACCTACCTTCATATGTATGAGTTCTTCTCTTGCAGCCAAGCCTAGTTAGTCCAGTTGGTCAATATCCTCCAGCCTTGCCTCTTCTGCACCTGATTCAAGGTCTAGATCTGTTGTGTCCTGTTCTTCAGGCAGGAGTTGTCAGAGCATCAATGCCAGATTGTGGAGCATGCAACAGGCCATAAATATCTGAAATACCCTGACAGGGCTGTAAAGCAGTTCATCCCCAGATTGGTCAAGACACCGGAAGCAGCTCTTGAGTTAGCCAAATGCCCTCTCGATAATGGCACATGTGTGCCTTGTCATCAACCCCCCCTGGTGGCCAGTGGCGGCAAGGGCAGGTTGAACATATTTATTATTTGTGGAGGTAAGAGACTTTTGGAGGCCAGGTGCACCCTGGTCTTTGTAGTCCTCCTCCTTATTTGAATAAGTTGTGTAGACCAGAATGGAGGGTAAATAAGGCTTTTATTTCCCCTTTCAAGCACTGAGGTTCGCTAGGTAACAGAAAATAAAGGGTTCTCCTTCTTTGTCAGGGTTTTTACCAAAGCATAGTTAAACAAGTGAACTGTTACATACTTCACAGCTTCTTGCAAAAACAACACACTGTTTTCCAAACTTCGGAGCAAAGTAAAATTAGTGAGCTTTTTCTCTTTCGCTCAACATGAACAAAAACAATATCAGAGCTTGTCTAAATAAGTTACAGCTCAGGGAGTGACTCAAAACTCCCTGCTACACAAACCGAGCAGTCCATTACTTCTTCCTGTGACAATGTAACTGAGTCAACAGGCTCCAGCTGCATGGGCTCTGTTTCATTTGTGCCTCCCTCTGTACTTGAGCTTTCCCTGGCTGCTGTGGTTTGAAAGTCAGTACTTCTTCTCCCTAGCTTCCAGCTAGGCTGTTCTATGGCTTTCAGGTAAATAGCAGGGTTTGTCCCTATGCCCCTACGTGATGGCTTAAAGGACTCCTGCCCGCCTCCTTTTCTCTTATGCTGATTATCTGGCTTTAAAGACGTTCTAGGAGCTGGGCCTTTCTTTGAGAAAAAATAGTCACCGTACCTTGGCTTCGTGAAGTCAGGGCGTCTGTTACTTGCCCTCTCAGGCACCTCTCTCTGGCCACGGTCTCCTTTGCAGACTCCCTCTGGAAGCCTCCTGGGTACTGGCTGTCCTCTCTGTAGCTTGGGAAGACCCTGTAAAGATTCCAGGGTTCCTGGCTTCTTAGTATAAGTAAATCTCCTGTCAGGACTTTTTCTTCCAGTACCTTTTAATCCTGTTTCAGACCCTCCTGGTGAGCAGAGGCCTCTCTCCCGGCTGGGCTCTCCCCTTCTGAGCTCTCTGCCTTTGGGATTTCTTCCAAGCAGATCTCTTTCCAGTCTGCCTCTCCCAGGTCTCTCTCTCACTCCGGCTCTTTTGGGTCTGCTCCTTTCTCTCTCTCTTTCTGAGCTCTCCTCTGAGCTCCCTCCTGAGCTCCCTTCCGAGGTTCCTTCCTCTCCCCTCCCTTCTGAGCTGGCCCTCTGCTTATAAAGGCCTTTTACTTTTGAGTTTCCAGGCTACCCTTCAGGTGGAGCTGATTAGCTCCTGCACAATCAGTACCCGGGTGTGTTAGCTCAGCCTCTGTAGGTTCATGCCTGCTCCCTCTAGCTGCTCTGCAAGGGAACTGCATCTTCTGCATGTTAGCTGCTTTGTAAGGAACAGCGTTTTTTCTAAGTTTTTGCTTTCAGTGGCTTCAGCCCTATCATAGCCTTTGGGTCCTGTTGTACTGTTTGTTCCTCTGTCTCTCTGTGCAGTGCCATGATGGGGGTCAGGAGCCACTGTCTCAGTGGGTAAACTATCACCTGCATAGGCAGAGGTAGCGTGGACATATATTAGGGTATTGCACCAGGGTATTTCATGTATTGAGTGGGCATTGTGGCCCTGGGCTCTGTTTGCAAGGTGTTGCAGCTCCCAGAGCACAGTAGAACCTCTAAGCATATGCATATATAGTTGAAGGAGTGGGATAGTTCAGAGCTTATCTAGCAGTCATCTACCAGTGATTTTTCTGCTCTTAAACCTCTCTTAGATTTTAGAGTGGGTAACAATGTATGAATCATAGTAGAAACCTGGAAATCTTAGGAAGACATCAGTTGTCTCCCCCTGTGCATTGTAGACCACTTGAATGTTGAATGTGTGGAATGCCTGCCTCAGGGGCCTGAGGACCACATGTGTGCAATGGATGACCTCAGTACCAATGGAAATTGGGCCACCTCATGGAACTGGATCATGGTTTGCTTCCTGTGCTGTATGGTCAGTGGTAAAGCTATATATTGTGCAGTGTAGGTTTGAAAGGCCTTTGTGAAATGAGAGATTCACTGTGATATGGTTGACTGGTTCATACTTGCAGTAGCAGCCAACACAGACTGGAAACTGCCAATGGTTAGGAAGGTGAGGGCCATGGTGGCCTTAAGGTGGACAGGCATGGGCTGGCCCCTCTTTCTGGTGGAGCGTAGGAGTGGCTCAAAGTCCTGGAAGAGATGGTGGATAGCTACCTTATCAAAGCAGAACCTGGTGAGTAGGACCGTACCAAGCTAGAAATGTGCCCTGTATCGTGTGACAAATCTGGCACCACCACCCACCTAGCCATGTACAATAACACTCTTTTTGAGCTTCCAGGAAGCCCAGTAATGATATGAGTGCTCCTTCCGTACTTGTGTGCTGTGCAGTCGCACCGTGTGCACAGCTCTTGGTACAGCCCTGCTGGTGAGGCACTGCTCATCCATGAGGTCCAGGAATTGGGTCCTGGGCCTGTAGACCCTCTGATACAGGTGCCTCTTGGTAACTCTCCTCTGCTCCCTGGGAGCCCCATGTCAGTACATATCATATGTTCCCATCCATGTCTCCTGCCTCCCTCCAACAGCACCCAGTGACTCCCACCAAGAGCACCCATAGAACTGTAGATGCAACTCCACACACACACACACACACCCCACAGACACAAAGGATGCAGATAACAGTAGAACACATAGAGACAGTGGGCACCAATCAACAGGGCAGCTAGAGAGTGGAACACTAGGAGAATAGGATTGACACAGCTGGTGGGGGTGGCGAAGGTGATCAGGGTGTGGGAATATGTAGGAGTCTAGGAAAGGGGGAGGAGGATAGGTTTGAGAAGGGCACAGAATAGGCTGCAGGGAAACAAACGGTTGCTCAATAGACACCTACGTGGACATAGACGACAGTCACCTCAAAAACTCACAAGCCCAGCTCCTCCAGTCACCAATGCCACAAACAATCCCAAAAGACAACAAAATCCCATGCTTATTCATGATTTACAGTAGGTGTACATTGGCATGTTCAAATAAATCCACCCTGCATGTCGCTGCCCTATGTGAACTACATCATGGACATGCAGGCACCACTGCCACTGAAGCCACATCCAGAAATGTCCCGGAAAAGCCTCCCCCAGAGATCAACCTGCTTGGCCTAGAAATGTGCAGCTCACAGCCTTTCTACAATCACATTTTGAACATGGCTGCGGCTTCCACATTCTTCAGGCACGGCATCCACTTTTAAAACGTGAATAAGTCTTCTAAAATAACTTCCAAAGTGGCAATATTCAGCTGCTATCCATATAGCAAAGTGGTTTAAGTTAGGACAGTTACTAGTATAGTTGGGCAGAATGCGCGTACTCCATCCTCACTCTGCCCCTGCATTTGTCGGAATAGTGCTGGGGTAATCTGGAAGAATTTCAGCGACACTATCGGGCCCTATATGTTTAGTGCTGTTGAAATTTCACGGATAGGACAGTTACACAAACAGCAAGTGCAGTTAAATGTATATGTGCTTTTGAATACCGGCCAGGAAATTCATCACCAGCTGTTATAGCCACAATCCTGGAGAGCGATACACGTGGTTGGGTGCAGGTGCTGGTTTTTCTCTTATAGGAGGCCTATCAGTGAATGCTTATAAGCAGGCGTGAAGTACGTGTGGTGGCGTGAGCACTGTAGGCATTGTTGTGGGTGCAATCTGGGTGGAGTGTGGACAGCATCACTAAGTACACGCGGTGACTATAAAAGATACAATCCATGCGTGTGCTTGCGCGCTCTGTGCATGGACATTTATGCCTGCTTCTAAGGTTGGAAGGAGGATAGGAGACTCAGCTGGCATCAGCAGGTGCTGTGGAGGGAATGGCAGATCGGAGTGGCTTCGGTGAGGGATGGGGCACGGCCGCTGCTAGCAACAGGAGGAGGGAAGGAGAGAAGGGCCTGGGATTGACAGCTTCGCTGGGAGAGAGAGGAGAATGGCTTGGAGATAGAAGTGTGATGTGTGGAGACTCGAGGGTGTGGCTGAGGAAGCGGCAGGGTGAGACTGAGTGTCAAGGACAGAGAGGTTACTGTTGGAGTGAGGGTGTGTATGTGGAGAAGGAGCACCTACTACTACTATTAATCATTTATATAGTGTTACAAGTCATACACAGCACTGTACAAACACATAAAGAAGAGAGTCCCTGCTGATAGAGCTTACACTCTAATCAAGATTGATAGAACGATACAAGCGAAACAAGGGGGTTCAAACAGGGAAGGAGACAAGGAGAACAAGGGATTATGATCCAAATGTGGCCTCAAGAGGTAAGTCTTTAGCATGGATTTGAAGAGGGGAGAGAAGAGACTTGAAGTAAAGATAGAGGAAGTTTCTTCCATGCATAAGGAGCAGCAAAGTGAAAAGATTGCTGAAGAAGAAAAGAGCATAGAGAGAAGGAAGCCAGAGGAGGAGCGGAGTTCAAGAGCAGAGGTGTAGGGAACGATGAGAGAGGAAAGGTAGTGAGGAGCACTGGAGTTTGAATAGGATATGGAAATGGAAGGGGAGCCAGTGAAGGGATTTTAGAAGAGGGGTTATATGAGTGCATTGGGACTGGTGGAAGATTAGCCATACACAGCTGCTCATGCCAGTCACCAATGCCTCTGCCATATGTGACGAAGTGCCCGTAGCCTGCTATCAGGGCTGAATACCTTTAGAACCTTAACAAGAAAGAAACGTAGGGGGGCATTTTCAGCGGTGGTGCCAGCATTATTAAAGCACCTGACTGTTGCCTCCTTAAGTTCAGTGCCAATGCATATCTGGCGACCGGCACTGAAGATCCGGTTTGCTCAGACTGAGTTTTTGCAGTCCGGTTAGTGGTGATATTTAGCCACTAACTGGAAGGCAAAACCTCATATAGTTAGGACAGCCTCTTGGAGAAACACTCCCAACCGCATAGCTGCTAGTGCTGCCCCTGCAATGCCCCCGGTTAGCTGGGGATACTCAGCAGCATTAATTGGGTTAGTGTCACTGATTATCCTGGTGAGCAGCTCTGCAAACCACATAAATGCCTTTGAATATCCCCCCCATAGGATTCAGACACACACAGGAAAATGTTGAAAATTATCTAAAGGAAAACAGTTTTTCATACCGATCAGTAAAATCAATGGGGTCGATATTTCAAAGCCCTTAGCTGATCGACTCTGATATTCAGCGAAGCTCTCTGGATAGTGCTACTGGATTGCTCCATAGACTGCTGCAGTCTAGCACTATCTAGATGGCACAGAGGCAATTTGTGGGTGGGGAGAAGGCGGTCTCGGAACTAACCAGATACATGGCGGCTTTATCTGGTGAGTGGGATTTTCTTTTCCCTCCTTTCCAGCCAACTTAGGCTGCTTGAAGCGTTTTTCCGAGTTGCAAGCTGGATAAGGGGCAGCTGGAAATCTCTGCTGACTGAAGAAAGTTGCCCTTTTTCTGCTTAGTGCCGCTCAGTCCTGATATTCAGCAATAGCTCCTATCTGGATATTGCCGCTGAATATCCTGCCAATATTTAAGCACCATGGCATTAGAATATCAGCCGTTTTGAAAATCAGTCCCAATATGTAAGATTTGTAAAATGCACTATAGAACCGTCACAGATTATTGTCACCTTTGCAGCCGCATCTACTCATGTGCTGTTGAAGCACAAATCCTGCAGCAATAGCACCTAGATCATGGGTAGTGACATTTACCTCTGCTCAAGAGTAGGCATAAAATGTTAATACTTAAAGTAGATGCAAAAACTGTGACTCCGCCCATGCTCCACTCAAACCCCTCCTCTGAGCACACCTGCCTTACAAGTCCACATCTACTTTGCATGTACTTTCAAGCATAACTTAATTGCATGAGAAGCCTTTACATGCACAAAGCAGCATTTGATGCGTGGAAATGGTTTATAAGACTACTTCCATCGTTTCCAGCCATGCCTCTGAAATGTGTCTTGGAACATCTCTTTTCAACGCAGCTAGGAGTGTGCATATTGTAAAAGTCTTGGGGTATTTTTACAAAGCAGCGGTAGCGGCCTCCTTGCGACATCGGGGCCGTGGCTCCAATATCTCCCGGAAGCTGCTACTGCTGCTTTGTAAACATACCATTTGCTGATGCTAAAAATCCATTTAGCCACATAGGGAGTTAAGAAGGTAACCCCTTGTTTCATTAGCATCAAAGAGACTTATGTCTGACAATTGACCCCACCCCTAAGTATTGCAGTTGAGGTACTCTACAAAACACCAGTGGCTTCTTGAGAGTTTCTTTCTATAGCTTTTCAAGAAATCAGAGCCAATAATGTTAATATGTTCTCCTGTTGAGCAACCTAAATTGCCTTTTGCTAGAATAACTTTAAATACAAGTCTCCTGAGATCCTTGTTGGCAGATACTATACCAAGTGTACAGTTACAAATATTTTCTTTGCAATCTTCCCGTGTGAATGTTTTCTGAATGAGATGCGTTTGCTGCAGAGATATTTGTATGTATCGTACAGCAACTAGGGGAAGGTCTGAACCCCAGCTGAGATGATGCACCAACATGACTGAACACAGAAGAGAACATTTCTTGAATGTGGATATTGTATTAGGATTACAGACTATGCACATTAGAATACAGAAACAAGAATTACGTTCCAATCTAGATGTCTAGCTTTCTAGTATTTTATATACATACACAGGCACCTATGTGTCTTTATCAAATAAGCTAAAATAGATACCTTCTCTACCTCCAAGCCTCGATGCCCTGTTATAACATTACCCTCTATGGACCCGATTTTCATTTGGGTAGGCTATGTTCTGTGTCGGCGCATAGCCTGCCTGCTGGCCCCCTTAACCTGGATTTGTGGCGATGGAAGTGAAAATCCGGGTTTAGCTGGATGCACCGGCAGCCGCCAAGGCTAAACGGGTAGCAGCAATTTTCAATGCTATTCGCTTAGCCCCTGTGCCTAAAAGATAGGCGAGGAAAAACCTTGCCTATTTTTAAGTCACAGAGGGCTAAGAGGGTAGTATTGAAAATCGCTGCTACCCATTTAGCCTTTTACTCTGCCCTCACTCCACCCCAGGATGTCTCCAAGATGCCCTGATACTAATCACCACCCATGTAGGTGCCTTTGGAAAATCCTGGATAAGGCATTCCCACAGGTAACTAGGGCAGTTACCCATGTAAATGCCGCCCTATGTGCATAGAGGTATGCTTCAAAAATGTGGACGGGTAGGCTTACATGTGTATTTTATATGACTGTGTTAGATGTGTTTTGCTGCATACCAAGTTTGTATTCAAACATGAGAAATGCAAATACCTTGAATTTGAATATTGACTGAAATTATATAAGCAAAATTAGGCATCTGGGGCATTTTCCACATGTAAAGCATGTTTCACATATGGAAAAGTGCTCTTATAAATTTGTATGACCAAAGATGTGCCTATGAGTAAGCACCCTGACAAGATGATGCCTAATCCTACCTGTGCCATGCAGAGTTTGTGCGGGCAGTGGGCAGCTGCAGTGTACATGTGTATTTTATAAAATATGTGGATTCTAATGGGCAGCGAGGTGTGGCACCTAATGTGCGAATAGTGCAGAAGCCATGGCGCGTTGGGTGCATTAACTGTCAGTTCTACTGCTAACCCCCAGACTTCGCTCCTTTCACCTTGCTGCTCCTTATGCCTGAAACAAACTACCTGAGTCTGTACATCAGGCACCTTCTAACTCTTCAAATCCAGACTGAGAACTCACCTCTTCACTATCGCTTTCGGATCTTGACTCACCCAATCTTCTTTGTGCTTCCTTACCATTCCCCCTAGATGTATCCCGTGTCTACAGCTACTGTGTTGCCTGTCTTGACTAGATCATATACAAATGTCCAGTAGTAGTAGTAGGGGCATGGAAAGCATTTCCCTGGCAGTTAACGTGGAGCCCTGTTCCACAGTGCGTGCTGCATTGCCACAGGTTCACCGAGGTGGCATTAGTTGAACCTACGCTAATACAGTGAATTCTGCGCTAACTGTACTGAGCTCATCATGCCCACTTCCACCCTACCTAGCCCATTGATGATCTTAACACGGGCTGCACATTTAGCGTAGGAATCATCCTTCACTAACCATCATGGCCCTGCAGTAACTGGCAACATGCGCCCCAATACACCTTTTAGGACATGCCAGAGCACATGCCACCAGGTGGCGCCTGTTAGTAAAAGACCCTCCTAGAGTACATGCATACAGTTACACCTTTGGAACAGGTGTAAATCCACGTGAGGATTTGTGCGCTATTTGGGCTGGTTCTGGGTGCCTATTTTATCTTTTTAATTTAAGTTTTATTAAAATTGCATTGAGTAGCTTGGAAAACTTATTTATTAAATTACAAAGAAAAGCAATATTAAGAAAATTAAGAAAAGAAGGACATAGAATGATAATATATACATATAAATGCAAATCCAACTTGCAGTATTTGTGCCTTCACAAACCTACTATAAAGAACTAAAAAGAGAAGAGACTGAAAAACAAATCATTTATATTAAAAAAAAGCAAATTTCAGAGCAAGGAAGATTCCAGTGTGGCATTTTGGGCCAGAGGATGGTGGTTGACCTGGTGGCAAGGTTCTTGGAGGCATAGAAGAGAACTGACACTGTGCCCTGCCTGATCCTGTTGGGCGTTCGCTGACATCATCAAGTGGCACCAGAACACCCTCTGAAAAACGCAACTGCCTACAGCGTGTGGCTATTGGGCATGGGGCCACAGGGGGCATGGCCCAAAGGGGTATGACCAAAGGAACGCCTTTAGTCACATCCCCTTCGGAGCAACTTCGGAGTTGTGAAGGACGGTAACTATAGTTTTTGATCTGCTAGTGTGTGAAGTTTTTGCTTATAAAAATAAAGGTGGGGCAATGTCTACACTAGTCACTAAAGGACCTATGGAAAAGCATTTAACAGAAGGTATAGTTTTTCAAGCCCCTGTAGTCATGGTTTCCCTGGATGGAGTCTCTTTGGGCTCCTCCCAGAGAACTTCCCCTGCTCAGTGTCCTTGGATTTGCCTTCTGTGTCTTCAATAAATGCACAGATTTTTCCAAAATCTAAAGTTACTGATTTAAAGATTTCTTCAGTCCCAGTTCTCCAACCTGTAAATGTTCCTAAAGAGGTTACTTTGGTGTTATCTATTAATGAGACATCTGGTTATGAAGTCTCATTAAGGATTATTTGGACAGTAGTTACTTGAACTGAAGGACATCTTAAAGACCCAGCTAAAGAATTATGTAAATTTTTCGTAGAGTCCACTGCAAAATTTTCTGAAATAGATACTTGAATCATTACTGTTGAGAAGCAAATGGGTACCGTGGAGTCTAAAGTTCAATCCTTATACGCGATTAGTACCTGAACTATTAAAGATAGTTTGCAGATTCATTATAAAATGGAAATGTTGGAGAATGTATTTAGATCTAGGAATGTATGCTTTAAAAAAAATTCTGTTTGTGATTTGTTATCAGCTTACTTACTACTTTGCAAGTACTGCAAGGATAGGCTACTTTTGAGGATGATCATATATCTATTGCAAATGTGTATTATATTTCTTCTAAGGTTGCATCTGATCAATTACCCGGATAGCCTGAGCAGCTGGAAGATAAAAAGAGTCTTGATTGAATAGCTTTTTTGGAATGTTCAACCGATGATATAGCTGCTTGTGCTACTGACTTTATTTATTTATTTGGTTACATTTTTATACCGCTCCTTCCCGTGATCAGGAGCGGTTTACATTATAACAATAAACTTTAACAGTAACAGTTACATATAACAGGTTTAGAACTTTGTACATAGAACGGTTTAATTGAGGGAACCCTCTTGATAGTTGATAGTCTTGATAGTTTTCGGTAGTGAAAGGGATACAATTATTGTTCTAAAATCTTACTGTAAGAAGGCGGCTATTCCATTTTGTGGGCAGCTAATTCAAGTTGTTCCCTGATGTCTCTCACCCCACTCAGGTGAGGAGGAAGGCTTTTCTTTCTTTACAATCATGGCGGGGAATTTTAGAAAGGACATCCAAGTGCATTCTGGGACATTTAAGCCAGAACATCTAAAAGAAAAGCAAGCACATCCCCTTGCAGACATGACTTCACAAATGTGGTTGTGCCTGATATGGACATCTGCTGGGGCATCTACATAGACGGCCCCAGAACCATATTTTAGACTCTGGACATCTAGGATAGCCTAATGATTAGAGTAATGGGCTAGGAACCAGGCAGCCAGGATTTAAATCCCACTGCTGTTTTTAGTGACCTTGTGTTGAGTTTTGGGAATGATGGAATGCTATCTTTTCTACACCCTCTGGATGGTTTTCGGTCAGAAGGAGTACTTTTTAGGTGCCTGGAGTAGGTTTAAACTTAAAGGCGATGCCGGACATTTCTGAGATCAGGCGGAGACATCCAGGTTCCTGGGAATGCCCTGGCCACACCTCCACCCTATCTCCGTTCAGACTTGAATACCTTCACGCTGAGGATGTCCCCAGAGCCGGCTTCTAGAATGGTCCTGGAGCTGTCTCTCGGATTTGGACATTTAAAGCATGAATAGGGCTTCCAAAATGACGCCCAAAGATTCTTGTCCTCAGTGGATCCTTCTTCCTTCATTTTCCTTGCAAATGTTTGGTCAAGATGGGGGGGGGGGGGGGACAGGCATGGGGTTAAGTATGTTTTCTTGGATCCTTCTCATTTAGAGAATTTAGTACTTTAAAAAAAATCTGTTTTAGGCTCCAAAGGAGATAGCTAGTGGGTTTTTTAAAGATGATATTGGGTTCTTCTAATAGATATGGTAACCATTACAAGCTACAAATTGTTTTGTCTTTATCTTGCCTCCTTTCCCAATGATGTGAGCTAATGAGGATCATGAATAATTTTTGGATCCCTATTATGTTTTTTGGCTTTTTCCTTGCTTCCTGTGCTTTCTCTTTGGAATGCAGCATTTCAAAATCTTAATTAAAAAAATGAAATTACAATAATATTATATATGACATGACCATTAAACTCTTTCCTTATATTCCTCCTGTGAAAAGTTTTAGAGCTAGGAGAATCCTGTTCCTTACTAATTAAGGAAGTTCCTAATTAGGAAGGTTCTATAAAAATATATGACAGACACTTCCTAGGGTAGTTTAAAAAAAATCTCATCCCAAGGGCCAAAGTCCTGTGTCTCAATAAAATAAATTTCTTCCTTATCCCCTGCATCCTAACAAAAACATCTAGAAACATTTGAATACACTGGTTATGAAATATCAACATCCTATTCTTAAAAAAAATAACTGAAGCATCATTTTTCTTTCTGCAACCAAAGTACATGTGGCTATCAATGTAGCCTATTGGTCATATCTTCAGTAAATGTCATGAGAAAAATAGTTAGCCTTCTCCAATTGATCCATACCCTCTGCCTCCTCATTATGACACACTGATTTAGGTAAATAATAAGAGTTAGCAGAGAAGCTAGATACATATGTAATATATCAGAGTATCTTTTCAACATTTCTTCAGACAAAATCAATTTACATTTAGGGAATTTTAAGAAATCATAAATTATTATATCTTTCATACTCTCCACAAGAGATTATCCCGTTTTTTGAGAGAGAAAGAAAGCTGAGAGCAGACAAAGTGAGCACTGTCCTGCTGGCAATCTTGGTGATTTAAAGTTTGTGATAGAGGAGGTTGTGGGTTTATTTGAAAAAGTCTGGTTTTGATTTAATTAAAAAAGCGCAAAAATAGTTATCAGTTTACCATAGAGGTTTAAAATTAATTTTAGTTACATTTAGGTAACTCTAAGCCGGCAAAGAGCACCTTGCTTTAGAGGTTTACAATTAATTTCTGCTGAATTTAGTTGAGTATAGGTGTGGCATAATAGTTAGTATTTTTGTTTTCAAACCATGCTTTAAGGTTTGATTCCTAGTGGCACTTCTTGTGACCTTGGGCAAGTCACTTAACCTTCCCATTGCCTTGGGAGAAAGGCCTGGCAATCTACTTTCAGTCTCACTGCCAAGAAAACCCAGGAGCTGCTGGATTGCCAGGAATCTGTTGCCTTGAAGGCACACATTGCATAAAATTTAGTTTCTTAAATGAAGACAGACAAGTAGTTAGTCATTTTCCCACCCAACTCCTACTTGCCTCAGGTATATCCCTTAATTTATAGTTACTTACCCCAATTAAAAGAGAGTATTAAATATGACACCACAATGTATTTTCATCAAGAAGTTATTAATCTTCAAAAGATTATTAGTAGCTTATTGGGACCCAAACCTAAAGTAATAATATAAAATGATCATAAAGACCTTTATATTAGTTTAAGTATCCCTATTCCCTTAAGAATACTTAACAGGTAAACTCACTAATACAAAGCTGCAGACAGCAGTCCAGCAGCAAGATGGGGGCTATCCAGCCTTTTGCACTGAGCGCCACATGTATGATTATTTCATTTATATCCACCAAATTCCTCTTGTTAGTTACAATAATATATACACAAGTAATAAAAACAGAAATAGACAAATGCAAGTCATAAAAATAAGTCTAGTTATGAAATCAATTCATAAAGCTTTCTGAAATAAATAAGCTTTAAAAGTCCAAAAAAAAGAGGCAGAACTACACACAAATAAAAGCAGCAAGGAAGATGCAGAAGTAGTATAAAATGTCCATATTTTATTGAAAAGAACACATCATAGCCAAACAAACTCCACATAGCCATTGTCTTCATCAGGGTGTGGTATGATCATATATATCAGTGAATGCTGGCAACAAAGGTAATTAACCAACATAGCATAGACTGTAACAAGAAGGAAATAAAATCAGACACACATGAATATTACAACTCACTTAATACATAGCTCCAAGACTTCCAGATTGTGCAAGACCAAAACAAAAATCAAGTGAAAAATAAAAAAACAATTCCTAAATTTTTTTTTTAGTGCCTTTGAGTCAGTGTTGACTCAGAGACCCAGCTACCTCTGGGTTTTCTTGGCAATGTATCACTGGAAGTAGATTGCCAGCCTTTTCTTCCAAGGCAATGGAGGGTAAAGTGACTTGCCCAAAGTCACAAGGAGTGCCGGTGGGAATTAAACCCTTGATCTGCTGGGTACTAGGCAGTTGCTCTAATCATTAGGCTACTCCTCCACATATTCCTAAATATCTATTTTGAAAAACATATTTACCAGATTGCAAGTTGCAGAATAATAAGGTGTAACTACATCACCAAGAGTCACCTTTATAAGCCATGCAAATATACAGAAAGTGCCTGTAGAAACAATAGTTCAACGTAATACCGTAAATGACACCATGGTCACAATGCAACCATCAATATAACCATATGTAACCTACTGTGCATAAAGGAAGCTCAAGTTTCAAAAGTGTGCCATATTGAAAACTGTCAATAAAGAATCAGTGACAAATAAAACCAAATAAAAAGTGAAAGAAGCACCTATAAACCAAGTGTTGTGATAAAAATGCTTATGTAAGTGTTGAAGCCAATGTGACAATCTATGGTTATATTTTCTGGCTGCATTGCAGGATTGGCCTTGTGAAATTTTGGCTGGGTAGTTTCATCTCTGGACATTTTTAGCCCTGAAATATTTCAGGGTACCTGTCACTTTTTTGAATACTTGTGAGGCACGAGTTAATAAGAACATAAGAACATAAGATATGCCATACTAGGTCAGACCAAGGTCCATCAAGCCCAGTATCCTGTTTCCAACAGTGGTCAATCTAGGTCACAAGTACCTAGCAGTTTCTCTAAAGGACACAGGTTCCATAATGCTTGTATAGGGTCAAGTAGGGGATTTCCCGCCCCCCCCTTAATAATGGTTTATGGACCTTTCCTCCAGGAACTTTGATTACACGTTGAGTGTAAAAAAACCTCTTATTAGTCTTAAATAAGTTACCCTGTAGCTTCATTGCATGCCCCCTAGTCTTTCTATATTTTGATGGCATAAACAATCGATCTACATTTACCAGTTCCACTTCATTCATTAATTTATAGACCTCTATCATATCTCCCCTCAGCCGTCTCTTTTCTAGGTTGAAGAGCCTTAACCTTTTTAGCCTCTCTTCATAGGAGTATCCTTCCATCTCTTTTACCATTTTGGTGACTCTTCTCTGAATCTTTTCTAATAACGCTATATCCTTTTTAAGATATGGTGACCAGAATTGCAAACAATATTCAAGGTGCGGTCACACCATGGAACAATACAGAGGCATTATAATATTCTTTGTTTTATTTTCCATTCCTTTCCTTATGATACCTAGCATTCTGTTTGTTCTCTTAGCTGCTGCTGCACACTGGATGGAGGGTTTTAACGTTATCCACGATGACGCCTAAATCTTTTTCCTGGGAGGTGGTTCTTAATGTGGATCCTTGCATTGTGTAGGCAAAGTGTGGGTTTTTTTCCCTAGGTGCATAACTTTGCACTTGTCCACATTAAATTTCATCTGCCATTTGGATGCCCAGTCTTCCAATTAATCAAGATCCTCTTGCAATTTTCCACAATCCTCATGGGTTTTAACAACTTTGAATACTTTTATGTCATCTGCAAATTTGATAATCTCACTTGTTATTCCCTTTCCAGGTCATTTATGAAAATGTTAAAAAGCAGCGGACCCAGCACAGATCCCTGCGGTACTCCACTAGTCACCTTTCTCCATTGGGAAAATGGCCATTTAGCCCTACTTTCTGCTTTCTATCTTTTAACCAGTTCCTGATCCACAATAGTACACTGCCTCCTATCCCATGACTTTTTAATTTTGCGAAAGGTGTCTCATGAGGGACCTTGTCAAAGGCTTTCTGAAAGTCCAGATACACTATATCAACTGACTCATCTTTGTCTACCTGTTTATTCATACCTTCAAAAAACATAACAGATTAGTAAGACAAGACCTTCATTGGCTAAAGCCATGTTGGCTGTCTCCCATTAAGCCATGACTATCTACATGTTCAGTAATTTTGTTCTTCATGATGGTTTCCACCATTTTTCCTGGTTCTGACATCAGGCTCACCGGTCTGTAGTTTCCCAGATCACCTCTGAAACCCTTTTTAAAAATTGGCGTTACATTGGCCATCCTCCAATCTTCAGGTATTACAGATGATTTTAATGATAGTTCACAGATTACTAATAGTAGGTCTGTAATATCATATTTCAGTTCTTTCAACACCCTTAGATGTATACCATCCGGTCCAGGTGATTTGCTACTCGTCAGTTTATCAAATAGTTGTAATACATCTTCCCAGTGTATCGATATTTCTTTCAATTCTTTTGCAGCATCTCCTTTAAATACCATTTCAGTCATGGGTAACATTCCTACATCTTCTTCAGTAAAGACTGAAGCAAAAAATTCATTCAGTCTCTCTACTATGGCCTTGTCCCCCCTCTTAGTACCCCTTTAACCCTTCTATCATCTAATGATCCAAATGACCCTCTCACAGGTTTTTTGCTACAAATGTTCTTGAAAAAGTCTTTATTATACATTTTTGCTTCCATAGCAAGCTTCTTCTCAAATTCTCTCTTTGCCTGCCTTATCAATGCCTTGCATCTAATTTGCCAGTGCTTGTGCTGTTTCCAGTTTGTCATTTGGCTCCTTTTTCCATTTCCTGAAAGATGTTTTTTGGCAACAGCCTCTCTAACCTCACCTTTAAACGATGCTGGAAGTTTTTTGGACTTCCTTCCACTTTTTTTAAAGTGTGGAATACAGCTAGTCTAGGCTTCAAGCTTGATGTAAATCTTTAACCTTTGCAACTGCTCCTTTTAGTTTTTTCTTAACTATTTTTCTCATTTTATCATAGTCTCCCTTTTGAAAGTTAAAAGGTTGTACTGTGGATTTCCTTACTGTCCTTCCTTCATTTATTAAATCAAATGCGATCATGCTATGATCACTATTGCCAAGTAGCCCCAACACCCTTATCTCTTGCTCCAGATCTTGTGCTCCACTAAGGACTAGGTCCAAAATGGCTTCCCCTCTGGTCGGTTCATGAACCAGCTGCTCCAAGAAGCAGTCATTTATTTCATCTAGAATCTTTATCTTCCTAGTATGTCCTGCCGTGACACTGACCCAGTCGATACCGAGGTAATTGAAATCACCCATTATTATTATTACTGTGTTGTAACCTTTGTTAGCTTCCCTGATTTCTTTGAGCATTTCATCATCCATTTGTTCATTCTGGCCAGGTGGTCAATAGCCTTTAACTGTTGCTCGACTTCCTTTGAGGCATCAACTGCTACAGAATGAACATAAGAACAAAAGAAATGCCATATTGGGTCAGACCAAGGTCCATCAAGCCCAGTATCTTGTTTCTAACAGTGGCCAGTCCAGTTCACAAGTACCTGGCAGTTTCTCAATGCTTGTCCTGGGGTGAGCAGTGGATTTCCCAAGTGCTTTTTAATAATGGTTTATGAACCTTACAAATGGACTATCTTCAAACTGATAACACATTAGAACTGCTGCATGCTGATCAGTCTAATTTGACTAATGAGAAAATCTCAAGGTTAATGCAATTTATCTTGCTTGTATGCAGGGCGGTACGAAGCTATAACTGCGCCTTGTGCAACTTCTGAAAGTGGTGCCCCCCCCCCCATGACAAACTTTTATCAGTTACATTTCTTATTTATTTAAAAGCATTTCTATGCTGCTTATCTGGTCCTTTCGACTTCAGGCTTCCAAAGGAGCTCTTTTTTTTGCCCAGCAATGAAATAGGGACATATTTACTACAGGAGTGGAGGAGTGGCCTAGTGGTTGGGGCAAGGTACTTCAGGCCGGAAGGTTGGGGGTTCAAATCCCACTAGAGGACAGCAACCTTGGGCCGGAAGGACTGGGGTTTCTAGTCCCACAGGTGCTCCTTGTGGTCTTGGGCAAGCCACTTAACCCTCCATAGCCCATGTTCCCTGTAAAATAGTTACCTCCAAGTTATAATGCCCTGTTCAATGTAATTTCAGTTTGTTCAATGTAAACTGCACTGATGCAGAATAGCGCGGTATATAAGAGAATGTAAATAAATAAATATTAATGTGTGTTAAATGTCACTACAGCTATAGAAATTAATGGGTGCTGCTGCACTTAATGCATGCTAACATTTGTGAATCCGCATTAACCTTTAGTAAACATGTATCTTAATGAGCGAGTGTCTTAATACCATTTGCATGGGCAGTAAGGATAAAGAAGAGTTACCATATTTCTACATTACCTTCCTCCAGTGTCAACTGCCAGATACATTAGAAAATAGTACAAAACCCTGCTCATTTAGAAGCTAAACCTGCACATCATAACAGCACTACAAGGGCTCACACAGCTCCAGATTCTACATATACAGTAAAAAGGCAGTACTGAAAATATAAAACCAATATACATCTCCTACTGGGAAAAGAGAACAAGTAGGAGACTATACAAATAGAATACTGCAGCTCGGTCATGTATGCAAGTCATAGTGAGACCATTAAATACAGAACAAGGGATCACAGTTTAGAAATGTGAAGGAAATGATTGAATGGGGAACCCCAAAAGCCAAACTTGGAATGCACCACACTAGAGAAATAAAACTATAAATTCATTTCCTCTTGTAGTGAACAAACACAAAGACATCAGTGATGTACATTTCCCAGAGCTGACATATTCCAGTTAATAAATTCAAAATAAAATAATTTCTCTCTACCTTTTGTTGTTTGCACATTTTATTTTTCCATCTCTCTCTTTTGCTTTCTTCATATATTCTGCTAATTCTCCATTGTCTGCTGTCCATTTATCCTCGTCTGATATTTTTCTACTCTCTTTCTACATCCGCCTTGTTTCTTCTATCTTACACAAAATATATGTCCTCCTCCACAGCCTCACTGCCCCAGCCTATTTCTCCACTCTGACTGCAGCATCTGCCCCCTTTCAGCTCCCCAGCATCACCCCCTTCCAGGTCTCACCAGTATCAGCTAGCTTCCATCCCCAGCTCTTCCCAGCATCAGCTCCCTTCTAGTCACTGTCTCTCCCAGCATGAGCTTACTGCTTGTGTCAGCCCTTCCCAGCATCAGCTCCCCTCCAGTTCCTATCCCTCCCAGCATCAGCTCTATTCCAGTCCCAATCCCTCCCAGCATCAGCCCCCCTCCAGTTCCTATCCCTCCCAGCATCAGCTCTATTCCAGTCCCAATCCCTCCCAGCATCAGCTCCATTCCAGTTCCTATCCCTCCCAGCATTAGCTCCCCTCCAGTTCCTATCTCTCCCAGCATCAGCTCCATTCCAGTTCCTATCCCTCCCAGCATCAGCTCCATTCCAGTTCCTATCCCTCCCAGCATCAGCCCCCCTCCAGTTCCTATCTCTCCCAGCATCAGCTCCATTCCAGTCCCTATCCCTCCCAGCATTAGCTCCCCTGCAGTTCCTATCCCTCCCAGCATCAGCTCCATTCCAGTTCCTATCCCTCCCAGCATCAGCTCCATTCCAGTCCCTATCCCTCCCAGCATTAGCTCCCCTGCAGTTCCTATCCCTCCCAGCATTAGCTCCCCTGCAGTTCCTATCCCTCCCAGCATCAGCTCCATTCCAGTTCCTATCCCTCCCAGCATCAGCTCCATTCCAGTTCCTATCCCTCTCAGCATCAGCTCCATTCCAGTCCCTATCCCTCCCAGCATTAGCTCCCCTGCAGTTCCTATCCCTCCCAGCATCAGCTCCATTCCAGTTCCTATCCCTCCCAGCATCAGCTCCATTCCAGTTCCTATCCCTCCCAGCATCAGCTCCATTCCAGTCCCTATCCCTCCCAGCATTAGCTCCCCTGCAGTTCCTATCCCTCCCAGCATCAGCTCCATTCCAGTTCCTATCCCTCCCAGCATCAGCTCCATTCCAGTCCCAATCCTTCCCAGCATCAGCCCCCCTCCAGTTCCTATCTCTCCCAGCATTAGCTCCCCTGCAGTTCCTATCTCTCCCAGCATCAGCTCCATTCCAGTTCCTATCCCTCCCAGCATCAGCTCCATTCCAGTTCCTATCCCTCCCAGCATCAGCTCCATTCCAGTCCCTATCCCTCCCAGCATTAGCTCCCCTGCAGTTCCTATCCCTCCCAGCATCAGCTCCATTCCAGTTCCTATCCCTCCCAGCATCAGCTCCATTCCAGTTCCTATCCCTCCCAGCATCAGCTCCATTCCAGTCCCTATCCCTCCCAGCATTAGCTCCCCTGCAGTTCCTATCCCTCCCAGCATCAGCTCCATTCCAGTTCCTATCCCTCCCAGCATCAGCTCCATTCCAGTTCCTATCCCTCCCAGCATCAGCTCCATTCCAGTGCCTATCCCTCCCAGCATAAGCTCCCCTGCAGTTCCTATCCCTCCCAGCATTAGCTCCCCTGCAGTTCCTATCCCTCCCAGCATCAGCTCCATTCCAGTTCCTATCCCTCCCAGCATCAGTTCCATTCCAGTCCCTATCCCTCCCAGCATCAGCTCCATTCCAGTTCCTATCCCTCCCAGCATCAGCTCCATTCCAGTCCCAATCCTTCCCAGCATCAGCCCCCCTCCAGTTCCTATCTCTCCCAGCATCAGCTCCATTCCAGTTCCTATCCCTCCCAGCATGAGTTCGCTTCCAGTCCTCCATGCCTTTCTCCCACAGAGCAGAGGTCCTCCCATGCCTTCTCCCCCGCCCCAGATCAGTCCTCCCTTATCTTCTCCCTCCCCCAGAACAACAGTCCTCCCATGCCTTCTCCCTCCCCCCCAGAGCAGCAGTCCTCCATTACCTTCTCCCCCCCAGAGCAGCAGTCCTCCCATGCCCCCCCCCCCCGAGCAGCAGTCCTTTCCCCCTCACTCACCACTTATCCAACTGCCTCCTGGTGCACTGGAGTCTGGACTTCTCTGTGGCACCCACTCTCCACACAGCCGCAGGATCGTTCTCATTCAGTTCCGTGGCTGTACTAAACTGCAGCTGTCCACCGGCACAATTGTATAGCCTGCATTGTGAAAAGTGAAATGGGGAACTTCCTGTCTCTTGTGCAAGGTGTCTTTGTTTTCAAGAGGTGTGGCCATGTCCTCCCTGTGCTGTTCTGGTGACTCCGGTGTTTTCTGAGGTCCTGCTCCTGCCCCTTTGTCTGTGAACACAGAACAACAATATTTGTTAAACAATTCTGCTTTATCCTCATCAGCATCTACATATTCCTCCCCTCCCCCCCCCCCGAGTCTGAAGGGAAGGAAGATATTGAAAGGTAGAGAGGAGAGAGAGTGCAAAACGGTAGGAGGGAGAGGAGTAAGTGCAGGAGGATAGGGGAAGGGGAGAAAGAAACCTACATGCCCTCAACTCTCCCCCACACTCAGAGCTCCCAAGATACTGTATAGTCCGTCCCTTTGACACACACAGTCCATGGCACAGATTCCCATACACAAACCCGTATCCCCCCACTCTCTGACATCCCACCTTCACATCTCCACAAATAAATAGCTTTCTCCATGGACAAGCAGGATGAGTCAGCCACATCTGGTGATGTCATCCAATGGTGCCACTGATGGACGTAGCTCTCCCAGAGCTCAGAAAGGTAAGAAACAGTTTCACTTTAGCAGCACTTCTTTTGTTACTTCAGCATACTGCTTGAATATGTCTCTTTTTGTTACATTGTTTACACTAGGCATCTTTACAATGGCACTTTAAAGGATTGTGCAAAGCTTTTCCATGCTATAACAAATGTCTGACTTTTGCAGAGTTTGTCCTTTGTCTTGCCCTGGCCATATTTTGTGAAGCTCTGCAACTGGTTTAAACATTTTGGTTCGGCCTCATGTCTGTAATTCGATTCTATCTTTAGCAGCAGTCTCCACTGCTACTCCATTTCCAACTTCTCTTTTCAAAGTAATGCTTTCCTTAGCTGTGGTGTGCTGATCCTATTTGTCACCCAGAGCGGACACCCCTGTCCCGTGATGCCCCCCCCCCACCCCAGTGTGGTGAAATTCCAGGTCCACACGTGTGGCAAGCTTACTATTCTTCTTTGCTGACTTAACGTGCTGCTGGATCCAGTGGCAATTCTCTCCCAGGCTGAAGTCTCGCGATACCACAAGACTGGCCCGGGAGGGAACAGCTGCCAAGCCTGGTGCAGAGGCAGCATGGCAAGCCAGTTAAGGAGTTTAGCTGTGTGCATAAGCCTGGAATTTTGGCACCTCCTCCTGGCTGGCACCCAGGGTGCACTGCACTCACTGCCCCACCTCTTTAGTTAAGAGTCTCTTTTGTGTGCTTTCACTGTACAACCCACATACAAATCTGTCTCTAAGTGCATCATTCAGTCCGTCTTTGAAGTCAGAGTGTCCTGCTAGATCCCTTAATTCTGCTGCAAAACAAGATATAGCTTCACTTTCCATTTGATTTCTTTTATGCAATCAAAATCTCTCTGTTATTACAAGAGGTTTGGTGACGTATTCTTGTACAATTTGCACAACCTCCTCAGTGCTCTTCAATGGTTTCTGTGGTGCTTTAAACTGTGTACTAAGTTGTAAGTTTTATATTCATTTCACTGAGCAGTGCTGGGACTTGCTTCCCATGTGGGTCAGACTTTCAGAACACTTCAACCTTTCCAGGAGAGCCAACCATCTTTCAAGAGATTCACCTCTGCATTTTTTATCGCTAGAAGTTATTTTTTCCTGTCTTGGCTGTGGGGTACACTTATGCCAAGATTTATGCTCTCTTTTAATCATCTTTTTTTTTTTTTAAGTGTCATTAAGTCAATGCTGACTCCTCACAACCCAGCAGCCCCAAGGTTTTCTTGGCAAGGTATAACTGGAAGTAGATTGTCAGGCCTTTTCTTTCAAGGCAATGGAGGGTAAAGTGATTTGCCCAAGGTCACAAGTGCTAATGGGAATTGAACCTAGATTTCTTGGGTATTAAGCTGTTGTGGTAACCACTAGGCTACTGCCCATTGCTTCTCCTATCACCCCTTTCTGGGACCTGCAGCAGTGGCGATGGCTGTGAACAGCCCCATGGCGCTTACCTTGCAACTTTGGCACAGTGGGGCTGTTTGCAAACAGGAAGTTGGCACTGGGCATCAGAGGGGGCAGAAGCAAACAGCCCCGTGGCGTCAAAGTTGTTGTCTCTTCGCCCCAGCACTCTCCCTGGAGGGAGAGAGCACCGACGTCCTTGGGGCCACCTCCTCAACCCACCAGCAGGCTCCTGCTGCCCAATCGGGGCAGCCGCGGCAAGTTTAAAAGACCGCCAGAAGGTGCGATCAGGTCTCTTCGCCCCAGCACTCTCCCTGGAGGGAGAGAGCACCGATGTCCTTGGGGCCGCCTCCTCAACCCACCAGCAGGCTCCCGCTGCCCAATCGGGGCAGGCGTGGCAAGTTTAAAATACCACCAGAAGACGCGATCAGGTCTCTTCACCCCAGCACTCTCCCTGGAGGGAGAGAGCACCGACGTCCTTGGGGCGCCTCCTCAACCCACCAGCAGGCTCCCGCTGCCCAATCGGGGCAGCCCCGGAAAGTTTAAAAGACCGCCGGAAGGCAGGCCCGCTCCTGAGGACTTCGCCAGAGGGCCCTTTGGCGTGGCCCTTAGGCAGCGGCCCACATTGAATCGCCCAAGACACCTCCCAGAAGCCTCTGACATCCACGCTGCCCTAAAAGGATACATCTGCATTCGTACAGCCAGCACCACCTCTCTGGCCAATACACATCAACGGAACAAAGTGAGTCAACGCTACTTACCACGAATCACCCCTTCCCCCCCTCCAAAACATTCTCACCGCTTACCATTGCTATTTAATCACTATACTGTTGCCAGTAGTATTACCATTGCTAGTCACCATTGTACTGTTGCCAGTAACTTACTATTGTTATTTATATCACTTTACAGTTGCCAGTAGTATTACCATTGCTAGTCACCATTGTACTGTTGCCAGTAACTTACTATTGCTATTTATATCACTATACTGTTGCTAGTAGTCTTATCATTGCTAGTATTCATTGTACCGTTGCCAGTTAATTACCATTGCTATTTGAATTACTATACTGTTGTCACTATACTGTTACCCTAACATGGCCATCTCCTTATTTGCTATATTTAGCTTTTACCTCCTAGCCGACACCATTCAAAATATATCAGCCTTATCACCCATTCATAACTATATCCCTATCCTACATAGTTTGGGAAGGAGAAACAATAGTAGTTCCCACCACACACAACCACATGCACATCATATCAGGCATTCACATTTACTATATATTTCCATTAACTCCTATAGCCCAGAGCCTAAAAACATTCTCTTACAGAGCAACCTAAAATGTGCTCTCATCTACTCATGCTCAATTCGAAAAAAATGGTCAGCCATCACAGACCTTATCACCAGTCAGAACCTTGATATCCTCATGGTCACAGAAACCTGGCTATCAGACACAGATACCGTCGTCATAAATCAACTCATCCCCCACGGCTATGTGATGCACGCTTGTCATAGAAGCAGCCAGAAAGGAGGAGGAGTCCTCATCCTATCAAAAAGTAATCTCCAGTTCCAATCGCTATCCTCAATGAGTATCCTGCACATGGACACATTATCTATTGCTAACAAATATATCAACATAAATCTCATTTACAGAGCTCCCTCTTCACCTCCAGAAGAATTATCCAACATTATAGACCTTGCCCATAACCCTGGTAGCCCAAGTAAATCTAATTGGCTGATTGGAGATTTTAACCTCGCTTCATTGCAACCTAACTACTCTAACACATTCCTCGATACTATGAAGGATCTTAGTTATACCCAATTGGTGAACTCTCCAACACACCTCAAGGGAAACGCCCTTGACCTCGTCTTTGCCCCTCAGTCAGAATCAACCAAGAATATCAGCCTATCATCCACTCCGGTCCCATGGTCAGACCACAATGTAATCTCCTTCCAAATCTCATACCAACATACCCAAACTCCGACCAACCAATCAAATTCAGCCTCTTCAGGATCAAAAACTCGCTTCAAATCCCTAGACAGAGATGACTTCCTCAGCAGCACTCTTCCAGCACTCCGTCAACCAGCGCAGAACCTCGACGACATGATCCATAGATGGAACTCCACTCTTATCTCTTACGCACAGCTACCTTCATCTAAAAAATCACCAGCATCCAACAAACTACCACAAAACAGAAAACCAGCCCCTTGGTTCTCTGCTGAATTACGTGCATCGCTTCAGCTTCTAAGAAGGCAAGAAAGAAAATGGCGCAAATCTCGATCTACATCTGACAAATCAACTTATGAGAACACTCTAAAGCAACACCGTGAGAAAATATACAAAAAAAAATGAGAGAGCACCACACGGATACCCTCCTTCGATCGTTAAATAAACCACGTGACCTCTTTAGCATTGCTAAAGCTTTAACCAAGACACCTTCCTACAATCAAACAGTTTCTATCCAACCCCAGTCCTTCACCGAGTACACACCCTGCTTCTACCCCAGATACAGCAACCATTGACAAAATTCACCTCTCCGACAGAGAAGTACATTGCTGACCTCATTGCCACCATCAACACTACTACGGCGCCGAATGATCCTTGTCCTGCCCATTGGATCTGATCGATGCATGTAGAACTCAGCTCAACTCTAGCCTACATCATAGAGCTCTCCTTCACAACTGGAACATTCCCAGAAACCCTGAAACAAACTTCCATACGCCCTCTCCTGAAAAACAACAAACTTGACCCAACAAAGACAGACTCATACTGCCCGATTTCAAGTATACCCTATCTAGCCAAACTTATAGAAAAGGTGGTTCAAATGCAACTACAACAACACATAGACATATCAGCCCCTCTTGATCCTTGTCAGCATGGATTCCGTGAGTCCCATGGTGTAGAGACCCTACTCACTATACTCATCAATACAGTATCCAGAGGTATTGACAAAATTGAGAATGGGTTTGTGCTCATATTTCTTGATATAGCGGCTGCATTTGATTCTGTTAACCTTGTACAACTCCTCTCCCGCCTCCAGGAAAAAGGAATTCATGGCCTTGCTTGGGAATGGTGCAAATCCTATCTCATGAACCACTGGCAACAAGTACGGATAGGTTCCTCAACATCGGAACCATTCCATCAGCAACAATGAGTACCCCAAGGATCATCCCTTTCGGCTCTACTCTTTAACATTTATATGCAACCCATTTGTGATATCATCCGTTCTTTTAACATCTCCAGTCTGATCTATGCGGATGATGTACTGATCTTCGCCCCAATTAACATCAAGCACCCAAACCTTGTTCCACTTATTGAATGCTTCAATGCAATTACTGATTGGCTCCTGTCCCAAAATCTTTGCATAAACTTTAAGAAAACTGAAGTCCTTTTCATAACCAGGAACAAAAACGTCTCTCCTCCTGCCTCAGTGAAAGTTCGTGACGCCGAGCTCCCATGCAAGTCTGTAATACGATATCTAGGGGTTACAATAGACCAGCAGCTCAACTTCAAAGAGCATATAAAGAATACCACCAAATCCATTTACAACAAAATACGGACACTATGACATCTAAGACCTCTACTAGCCCCAGACGACTTCAGAACAATATTCCAGACACTCGTAATGCCACACTTTGATTATGCCATCATCATCCTACATGGACTCCCCAAGAGCACTCTCAATCCTCTTCAGATGGTGATGAACACATCAGCCCGCATTCTCTGTGGCATCTCCAGAAAAGACCACGTAACTCCCATACTTATGGATCTACACTGGCTACCATTACAAAGCAGAATCACCTACAAGGCATTAATCCTATCATTTAAAGCAATTAACCGGATGTCTTCCACATCCCTCTCTTCACTCCTGACCAGTACCCCTACTAACAGGCTAAGAAGGTCAACAACTAGCAATATGCTATCTATACCACCTGAGTCCACTAAATGTGCCCAAACAACTAGAAACAGAGCATTTACATTATATGCTCCTAAATGCTGGAACAATCTCCCACCTCATATACGATCAATCGCTGACCTCTCACAATTCAGAAAAGCTCTTAAAATTCACTTATTCTGCCTTTATTTTATCCACCCTAACCTAACATATTCACATCCAACACCTCATCTCACCCACACAGCATCTGACGTACCAACAACATAATTCCCAGTGATTTACAAAAGAAACTCACCATTAGGCACATTCACAATGAGCATGATTACATTATGGCTCTAATACATAATATAACTTAAATAATTTATAAGCTCCTTTGTTTGAACTGTATATAGTTACCCTGTTACTTCCAAGTTTCAATCCCTGTTACAATGTAAGCAAAAGATCTTGTTTCTAATTGTCGCGCCCTCGCCCCGCCTAGGCGGTTGCCTGACAAGGAAAGGGGGCGAATGTTCCTTTCAATTGTACTCCAGGGCAAAGGCCTCTGGGAGTTGTAGTTAAATTGTAGTTGTAAAGAAAATGCTGAGCCGAGGGTTGAAAGCAAACACAGGAATTTTATTCACCTCCCGTAATAAACAGGAACTTCTTAATGAAGCTTGACTTTTTACGTGTACAGACTTTTTACAGGAAAATAAAAGATAGCACTGGCTCTTGCTTACTTCAGCAAGGCACATGTGGTTTCTTCAAAAATAAAGTTTCAATTCACATTGCTTAACTGAAACTTAAATGTCCATTGAAAACTTCAATGTTACCAAACTCAAGCAATAACTTTTCTTCTTAGCTTATTTCTTCAGGGGTTTTAATTAGCTTCCTAGAGACTTCAGGCAGTCCTTAATAAGTCTCTTTCAAGCAGCAACCACGCTAATTAAAACTTCCTGGCTTCTTAGCATAATATGCACAGCAAACACATGGATATTTCTTCAAGGTTAGAATTTCCAAACATTCTTACTTTTCTGCTATGGACAAATCACACTCCATTTCTATCTCAGGCTGACTCAAGACAGAATCATTTTCTCCCAGTTCCATTGATTCACATTCTGAACACGATGGATCTGTGACATCGTTGTAAAGCAGCTGTTCCCCTCGAGACCTCTCTCGGTACACAGAGCTGTTATTACCACAAGCTACTTCCTGGTCCTTTAACAGACCTTTTAAAAGCTTTAAAACATTCAGCTCTTGTTTGTTAAGAGGATTTCTTACCAGCCCTTCCTGGGTTCTTGAACCACCTGCAGGCTTCCGGTAACCCTGGTACTGGTTTGAATGTTGGAGCTGCCTTTGGGGATATCCTTCCCTCAAACTGCCATCTGGGAACCTTTCCTGAGAGCTTTGGTTATAATCCTTTTGAGCAATACCTTTTTGGATTCTTTTCAACAGTGCTTCACTGCCACTCCCCTGGCCATGCTGGTTCCTGGATGAGTTAGCCCTCACGTCTCTCTTCCTCCTGCAAGAGTGAAACTCTTGCTCAGACTGAGGTTCCTGCTCAGACTCTGCCTCTGAATCAGACTCAGCTCTCCTCCTCTCGTGCCTTCCTGTTACTCTTTCTGCTGTCTGGTTCCTGTTTCCTGCTCTCGCTGTTAATCTTGCTGCTCCTGCTGTTAGTCTGTCTTTCCCTGTTCTCTGGGGTTTATATGAGTGGGTCTGACCTGTATCTTTCCACCCCGCCCCCAGCTGTCCTGCATTACCACCCTCATTTACCATGGAGCTGGGGCGTGGCTTTTGGACAACAACTTTTGACAGGTTTCTTTCAACGTTAGCTGCACTTTTAAAGTGACCATTTCTTGCATTTTCCTTCTGACTATGGGAAACGGCCTGCGCTTTCTCTATCTCCATAGGGACCTGGCTGTCTTCGCCACCACACTAATGCAAAATGTTGTTATTATGTAAACCGCACTGATGCTAAATAGCGCGGTATATAAGAATTTGTAATAAATAATAATAAATAAATAAATTGCTGCTGCTGTAGGTCCCAGAGAAGGGCGACAGTGGTGGCAATGGGCATCCCTGCAGTGCTGGTGCTTTAGGCGACTGCCTAGTTTGCCTAGTGACAGCGCAGGTCCTGGTGACAGCAACCAATCAAAGGAAAACAGGTTGGGAGGTTGGGTACTTCCAAATGACCTGGCCTGGACACTGACAGAAACAGGATGGTGGGCTTGATGAACCATTGGTCTGAACTTGCAAGGCATTTCTTATACCGTAACTACAGGCTGGAGTAGATGGTAGGGGAAGTGGAACACCTATTTGATTCAGGAGGCCAAAGGTCTGCCACAAGCTCCACCCTAACTCTGCCTTCACTCCGCCCCTAACCCCTCACAGCCTTCCCCCTCCTGTTCTGTCTGCAGGGACCCATCTTCTACGGGCTGAAGAGAGCAGCCGTGATCGTAGCAAAGATCTCGGTCTGCCCACGGGAGATTGGATCCCTGCGGGTACACAACCTGCATTGAGGCTGCAATCGTGGACTTCCACTCCTGTTCTGCCCACTGGGATCCAATCTTCCCCAGGTAGACAGAAAGAGTCTTTGTTCTGACTGTGGCTGCTTTCTTCTGCCAGCGAGGATGGGATTCCCATGGGCAGAACAGAAGTTTGCAGCCTTGATGCAGGTTGCCTGCTCATTGGGATCCCATCTCGCAGCTGGCAGGCAAAATTTTGGTGGGGCCAGAGCCTGTGTGGCCCACCCTTTTCCAACACCTATGGTAGATATAGTATGGCTTGCATGCTCTTCTACATCATGATGAACTTTGGAAAGACAATTTTAATAAAAGCTGGCTTGCTCCACAATGTCTGGAGGTGGTTGACTAAGGGATTATTAAAACTATCCTGCATAATGAGGTGGGCAGGGAAGAAAGCCTGCCTTCTGCCCTCCATTGGGTGAGGAGGGAGGGGGGGCCTTTTGCAGTTTTATAGGATGGGCTAGGAGAAAGCTAAGCTTTCCCTAGCTCTTCAGGATCGGAAGGGGAAGGAAGCAGGTCTTCCTATTGCTACTAAGGTTATATACTAAGAGGTTTCTAAGCAATTAAACAAAACTGTTTTTGCTTATAATGAGGTCTCTTGATGGGTCCTGTATCCCAGGCAAAAAATGTATATTTTGGTTAGTTCACTAAGAGTTTGATTTACTAAGGGGATCATTTGGATGTCTTAAAATGGACATTCAGATGTGCAAATCAAAGAGACATCCCTAGACCCATTTTAGCAAGCCAGGTATATAGATATCTCAGCTAGAGCATGTCCATGTAACATAGGGGTGTGGTTGGAGCATGGTGGACTTGTGGTCTGGGCAAAGCAAAGGAGATGCACATTGCAGCCCAATTTCAGAACGGCACAAGCACTTCTGTCCCTGGTTGTTGAGGCGTCCATAATTATACCTGCTCACGACCACAAATAAGCTGCACAGAGGTGCTCATGACATGCCTGCAGTGCTTCCAGGGGGCAGAGCAAAATAAGCTTTTATTGCCACAGTTAATATTTCCTGGCTAAAGAAACCAAATTGTTGGCCTGCCGCCACACGTATGATTATCTGAAATGCCTGACTAAGACATGCAAGTCTCATAACATAGTTGCCCCCATTCCGAAATTCCTGGCCGGCACTTCAAAGTATGATTTTTGAGGCTGTGCAATTTGGGGACTTCCACATTTGTGAAATGATCTATGCCCATGCATCTTCCCGGCCTTGCTATCTGCGTATGCCCATTGCCAGCACCAGTTACTGGGATGTTCATCTTTTGGGATGGAGACAGAACTATTTCAGATGGCACTTATACATGCCTCCCAAGGCTGGCCCTACCACTAGGAAGATTAGGCATCCACCTAGGGTGGCAGGTTTGGGAGGGGAGGCAACAAGATGCACAGGCGGAGACATACAGTCTTGTCACTAAAATGGGGGGAGTATGGCTGAAGGTTCATCCAGGGTATCAGATACCCTTGAGCTGATCCTGGTGCCTCCCTTCACTGTGGCTACTCTCCCAGATTTTTGGACATTGTGCTCTGGGTGTTCTAGATTCTTTCTATATGTCCCTTCTAAAATTCCACTTTACGTTTTTTTTCCTATAGACACAGAATGGAAGAAAAGCCATAGTAAATCAAGCCAAAACCTTTGAAAGAAAAAGACCACTAAGTTTTGATTGCTTTATTCATTTAGTCTTTCCTGATTTGTCAAAAAAAAAGTTCAGCTATAACTCTTTTGATGTTTTTTAGTTCTAATTTGTCACTTAACCAGTTTATTTTTATCCAGACATTTGTCCAGCCTTACTTTGAGTCAACATATGGCCCCCACTCTAAAGTATATTATATCAGACCAACACTGTTGCTCACTTGGCCTGTCTGTTTTTGTATTCTGGCTGAAATGCTTTCTGTTTTGTAAAACAGTGTAGTGGCTGATCACTGTAGTACAATTGTCCATTTTTTTAACCCTCCCTCACTTTTGGACAACTAGTTTCCTGTTAAATACAGATAAAGCGGAAACAGATGTAGTATGACACAGCTGCTTGCTTAATAGGGGAACAGGGTCAGAACTCACTGAGGAAAGCTTAAAACAATTCCAGCCCAGAAAAGAGCAACTAAAAAGTTTCCCAGCTCTTCAGAGCTCCCTTACTTGCAGTATGTTTCAAAAGTTAGTGGAATAAAACCTTTCAGATATGTTTTCAATTACTCATTATTCTTTTGAAAGGTTTGTCTCTTTTTGCCAATGTTTTGCTTCTTTTCTTCGGTTACAGAAATATTACCAAATTGCATACTACTGCAGCTTGAGACAGTTATTTTATTCTACTCTGTAGCTACTGTATAATTCGGGTAGAGCAGACCAGGCTTGTCTATCACAGGAAATCAGGGCATGCACATATACTCGGTCCCCTACGGTCTCTGATCATGGGGTATAAGGGAGAGAAGGATGGCGGAGCAGTGCTAGGTGTGTGAAGGCACACTTGAGCATGCCTCTGAGGCCCTGGCACGGTTATGATGCCCGGAGGGAGAACCTGCTAGAAGAAATAGGGGGGCTGCAGAGGCGCATGTCCACAGCTCTTTCCCGAAAGCCTCCATTCTGCTGATAGCACTGTCCCAATAGGGAGGACTGTGCTCTTATTATGTTGCACTGATACCCTTAGAAAACGAGACCGCTGGCAGGACAAGGAAGCTGACAGAGAAAGAAACGGAAGGAGGAGGGGGAAAGAGGTGGCAGGGAAGGAGATGGGGTGAAAGTAAAGGGAAGGTTAAAGCACAGGGTGAGAGAAGGGAGAAAAGGTAAAGAAAGAGGGAAAGGAGGACTGTCTCATCCCCCCCCCTCATCCACAGAACACAGACTTCTGGGGAAGAGGAGGGAAGTGACAGAGAGAGTGACTGGTGAGAACAGGGAGGGGGATTGAGAGCCAGAGGGTCTGCTGGGGATGAAGGGGGATTGAGAGATAGGTGCTGAGTTGTGTTGGAGCTGGGGCTGGGGCTAAGTGACGGCAGGGGGGAAATGTTTGGGACAGAGGTGATGCTTCCAGTTAGAGAAAGGTAACTTACCAGGGACAAGAGGAGTGAATTTCACCAAATGTCAGCTGGTAAAGTTGAATTAGTAGTAGTCTTGAAGGACTAGAAAAAGGGACTGCTACTTCTGGAGAGAGATCTGCAATTGTGAGTATATACTTCTGGGAATTTTCTGAAAGGAATTCTTTCTATTAAAGCTATTTAATCTGTGAACCCACTATTTTTTGTTAAATCAGTCAGGGCCTAGTAGCAGCAGTTTAAGTTTAAATTTAAAACACAGAAGAGAACTTTCTGGTTACATTTCATACCCAGCAGAGAGCTTATAGTTTTAATTTAATAGTCACTCAGGGCCTAGTATCAGCAAAGTATTTTTAGTTTCAATTTAAAACACCGAAGAGAGCTTTCTGGTTAAATTTAGAACACAGCAGAGAGCTTGTAGTTTAAATTTCATAATAAGTTAGAGCCTAGCAGCAGCAAAGAGCTATAATTTAAATCAAATAAGAATATAGCTTACCTCAGCAGCACAGGACAGGGTAAACGTAGATCGACTGTTTACGTTATCAGAATATAGAAAGACTAGGGGTCATGCAATGAAGCTACAGGGTAAACTATTTAAGACTAATAAAAGAAAATATTTTTTCACTCAACGTGTAATCAAACTCTGGAATTTGTTACCGGAGGATGTAGTAAAGGCTGTTAGTGTAGCTGGGTTTAAAAAAGGTTTGGACAAGTTCCTGGAGGAAAGGTCCATAAACCATTATTAAGAAGGGACCCAGGATATCAATGCTTGACCTAGTACAAGCATTGTGGAACCTGTGTCCCTTGGGAAAACTGCTAGGTACATATGACCTAGATTGGCCACTGTTGGAAACAGGATACTGGACTTGATGGACCTTGGTCTGACCCAGTATGGCATATCTTATGTTCTTATGTTCTTATATGTTTGTTTGTGTTCTTGCTTTTTAGTTACAAACAGAAAATTCCAGTAAAACACCCCCAATGGGAAATTTGGGTTTTCTGGCTATAACCAAAATCCCCTGAAAATTGTCCTTCCTGCTGTGCTCTGATGACACTGTGACCTTGCTGAAATCTAAGTATACAACAGGTCGTTTAGTCTGTCCTCAGAAGCAGTAAATTAATGGAAAAGCTGCTAAAATAGAGGACTGTGCAGTTTCTGGAATCCACTGGATTGCAGAATCTGCGGCACCATGATTTTATTAGAGGTAGATCTTGTCAGATAAATATGATCAATTTCTTTGACTGGGGCTCCAGAGAGTTGGACTAGGGAAGAGTGTTAGATGTAGTGTATTTAGATTTCAGCAAAGCCTTTGACATGGTTCTGCATAGGTGACAAATAAATAAACTGAGCATCTTTGGTATGGCTTCTAAAGTGATTGATTGGGTCAGATATTGGTTGAGTAGGAAGCAATAAAGGGTAGTGATAAGTAGTATTCACTATGAGGAAAAGGGCGCTACCATGGGCTTTGGTCCCGCTCTTTTAAACATTTCTGTAGGCAATATCACAGAAGGGTTGTCAGGGAACATTTTTGCTTCTTTAAAAATATCAAAATCGTCAACAGGGTAAACACTCTGGAAGATGTGGAAAATATGAGGAGGAATCTAGAGTATGCTTCAGAATTTGGCAACTAAGATTTTACGCTAAAATATGCAGGGTCATGCATTTGGGCAGTATAGTATAGGAGGGAAGTACTTCTATGCACGAAAGAAAAAGGGGACCTGAAGGTGATCATACCTGATGATCTTAAGGTGGCCAAATAAGTAGAAAAGGTTACGGCAAAAGCCAGGAGGATCTTGGGTGCATAGGGAGAGGAATGGCCAGCAGGAAAAAGGATCCAATAGTGCCTCTACTTTATATAAGACCATTTATATAAGACCATTTTTGGAGTACTGTGTACAATTGTGTAGTCCAGGGCTGTGCGGGTACAGAAGGGGCGCTGCTCTAACTTAAATATAGTGTTTAGTTTATCACACTTTGCTTTGTTAACTTATGATGTTCAATGTAAAATTTTAAGATGTTCTATGTAAAACAAACTGCGCTTTGCTAATTGTTGTTAATTGTACACTGCAACTGAACTTTGGAAGATGCGGTATATAAATGAGTGTTAAATAAATAAAAATAAATAAATAAAATATTACCTGATTTCCAGGAAGCCCAACAAAAGCAAGTTCCTGTGCATGGTTGGGGGGTGGGGTGCCAGGTTTGCGAGTCACACAGGGCACATTTCTAGTTTGGTACAGTCCTGCTACATACTGTACCTTCCAAAGAATATAAACTGTATGAAGTTGATCCAGACGGCAACTATTAACATGTTATAAAGCAGTAGTAACTGTACAGATCCCTGGGGTGCTCCACTATTTGCCTTTCTCCATTGGGAAATCTGAACATTTTGTCCTTCCCTCTGTTCCCTCTCCTTGACTTTATAATAAGATATTGTCTCCTGTCCTATGACTTTTTATTTTCCTGAGGAGTCTCTTAGTACGTCTGGATGCTCAGAAGGTATTTATCGACTGGTATGCTCTTATTGACATTCTTATATACAGCTTCAAAATATTCTAGTAGATTGGAAGGCACGACTTCACTTTAAATGTGTATATATATGTGTGTGTGTGTGCGTATATATATATATGTATAAAACAAATATCACCTTCCTAACAAAACTCATACAAAGTAGTTTATAAAATAAATACATTTGGCTCTTCCACATTAAGCTATTTCTATCCGTATGCCCTAGGCACGTGCGCACAAAAAATATTTGGGCTCATTTTGGTTTGTCAGAATATAACTGGTTTATTTTGGAAACTGAAACATTCATTTGTCCGATTTGTCCCCATTAAAGTCTGTAGGGCACTTCCAGTGAAGGTTTCCTCATTTGAGCAGAAGTTGGATCATGTCCAGGACTCAGTAACTGCTGTTATGTGGGATTCAGAAAGTTTGCAACAGAAAACTGAAGCTCTGGAAAATATGTCTAGAAGCAGGAACCTAAGAGTTTTGAATTTTCCTATGGTTCCGTCTATATCACTTTTGGAACTTTTTAAGAAATTCTTGATTAGTGTTTTGAAAATTCCGGTGGAATCAATTCTGCCAGTTTCTCGTGCCTATTATTTGCCTACTGCTAAGGTTAAGATGGCTGAGGGTTTGGGTCAAGCTTTAATTTCATCTCTGGCCCTATCCAGTGATAGCCTGGATTTGACTGGCTTTTTGGAGTAGTCGGGGTCTGATCCTGGGGTGACTGCTACTGGTCACCCTGACATTAGACATTGACCGAGACTGGTTGTTAAAAATGTATTTTTGATCACCTGTTAAAGCTGGGGTCACCAACCTCCAGAGGGCCGCGGGCCGCACAGCCGACTACCGGGAGCATCGCGGGCCGCACCCCCCTTCTCCCAGCCCCCGCGAAAAAAAACAACAAACGCAAAATTATGAAAACAATGGCTGATCACCTTTATTGAATTTAATGAGATGGCTGATGATTCATGCTAGCAGACAAACGCTTAAAGTCCGGCTTCACAGATGACACTGACAGGAGAAGGGACGCTTGCAGGTGGTCGTCGGTGAGCTGCGAGCGCGTGGATACAATGGCGGGAATCCTTGGCGGGCCGCACGTAATGTTAACCGGGGTAGAGCCTCGCGGGCCGCACGAAGGGACCTCGTGGGCCGCATGCGGCCCGCGGGCCGCAGGTTGGTGACCCCTGTGTTAAAGGGTTTATGGGCTCTATTATTAGAATCTTCCCAGATGTATCTAGGGCTACACAGAAGAGGAGGAAACATTTTTAGTTCTTAAACCTGGGGTACTTCAGCTGTGGGGGGGTCTGGGTTTTTTTTTGTTTTCCATGTAAACGCCTGGTTAAGTTGACTGGGATTAATTATGTTTTCTTAGACCCTCAGCAGTTGTCCATCTTTATCTCTTCTAGACTTGTAGCTATTCAGGCGGATACTGTTAAGCTCCTCTAGAGCAGGACCTATTTTTATAGGGTGAGCTATTCGGAAAGAATTGTAACTCCTTCTGTTTGCATGTACAATGCTTTGTTTTCTTCTTATATAGTTTCTTTGATATTGTGTATATTTCTCCTCCATACTTGGGACTGGTGGGAGCACCCTGTTGCATTATTTCTTATTGCAATCACTGCTTTATGTAGGCTTGGATCTTTCTGTTCCAATTTTTTAGCTGCTGCCTTTTTCTTGCAAGATTAATTCTTGTATATTTGTTGAAAATTGCATAAATAAAATTTAAAAAAAAGTCTGTGGGGCAATGCAACAGTCAGGGCTGCCATTTATTATTAATCAAACCTGCTTGAAGGCAGGCATCTCTAACAACACTACAAGCCATCGAGGGACACAACAAGACACCCAGGGACACCACAAGAAGGACAAAGAGTACATCAGAAGGGCAAAATGATACAATGAGTGCAATGAACACCTCAAGATAGTGGAAAAGGGCAAAGCAGCACAAATGGTGCAAGCACACCAAGGTACTTTGAGAGGGAGTAAAATGGCAAGGAGACCAGCAGAGCACCCAGATGGGCTGCAATGCCCTAAGTAATGCCAGAAGGACCAGCACAGCACAACATTCAGATTGCCTAGGTGGTCTTAAATTATGCCTGGAAGATGCAGTATAGCACCCAGATTGCTTGGAAGGCCCTAGAACAGCAGAGGAGAGCCAACACAACAGCAGAAGAGGCGGCAGGAGCCCAGGCCACAGGAGTGAGGGGAGTTCAGCTAAGCTGTGTGCCTACAAGTTTGAGTCCTGGCGCTGAGGACTTCGGCTCCAGCATGGGAACCTTTAGTACAGAGGAAGATACTCCTGATGTGGAAAAAGCATTCATGGAATGTCTAGATGACATGCGGAGAGATAACTGAAGGCCTCAAAAGCAGTGGGAGTGGGGCTGCAGCAGCCCAGAAGAGCTGAGGAAGACCAACCCAGCAGCAAGATAGGCTGGAAGCCCCTATAATGAAAAGCTAATAGTTGTGGTAGAAGACAGATAGTCGACAATTACAGTAATGGAGATTGGTGGATGTGAGGGCAATCTGTCACTCCCTGATAATGAGGTGGGACTTCCTGTCATCCATCAGCGCACTATTGTTCATCTGTCCTGATAAAAACGCCGTTCTTCAGTCAAGGCTTTAACAGTAGCTGCGTTCCCCTGCTAGAAACTCCAAACAAGTACAGTTATGGAAAATTTGACAAGAACTTTGAAGAAAGAGCTCAAGGCTTGTTGATGGTGGTGCCACTACTCTGGGTTCAGTTTCTTATGGTTTCGGGTTGTTAGGAACTGCAGGACAAAATAGGCAGCAGAACAGGGGCATATAATAACAAGCTAAAGGGATGCACAAAGATGTAAAGCAGGAGGAGGAGTGGCCCAGGAAAAGCCAAAGCAATGAGGGCATAGAGGCAGAGCGCTACTGTGTCCTTGACCCAAAGAGAGCCAGTACAATTCAACACAGGATTTTTCTGCTGGACCCAGACTGTCCCATCTGCACTCAGCATATGTCCCATTCAAAACAGAAATAAGGACAGATCAAGCAGAAAGATGACTACCACTCGGAGGAGATGAGAGAGGCCTGGAGCTGCTCCCTGGATAGGCATTCAGTTGACGACACTGTGGGAAGTCTTCATCCAGATGTTCAGCATTAAAACATTTGGAGTGAAAACATATCGGGCCTGATATTCAACTGAGTAGCGCTAAGCACTATAACCACTTAGCCCTGCTCATTGACCCCGTAACCTCAGATATTTACTTCCGTGGCAACGGAAGTGAATATCTGGGTCTGGCTGTGCTGCCTGGAAGCTGCCAAGGCTAACCGTGCAGTATCGATATTGGATGCCGCGCGGTTAGCCTCGGCATATATAAGATAGCCTCGGTTTTCCTTGCCTATCTTATAGATGCCGAGTGCTAACTGTGCAGCTTCCAATATCAGTGCTGCACCGTTAGCGCCAGTTCCCACCTCTGCTCTGCCCTGGAACACCCCCCGGCACTTAGTTGGGTATATTTGACAGCACTACCCGTATATGTGCCATTGAATATCTGGTTAGCAGGCATTTACACAGTGAACTGACTGTTAACCATGTAAATGCCTTTTGAATATCGGGTTTTCACACTATAGCAGCATCCTCTGTTAGGCTTTGCCAGAGGTGCTTGAGTCTCAGGGATTTATTCTTCCTGAGACTCTTTGGAAGTATGTGATTCATATACTCCCGGGCCATCTCATGCCCTGGTTATTAGTAAACTCAAGTATTGCAGCTCACTTTACAACAGACTCACATCCTCTAATATGAAATGTCTCCACATTATCCAAAGAACCGCAGTCAGCCTTATTTCATATGCAGGATATTACATCAACATAACTGCATTTCTCATAGAGGAACACTAGTTACTCTCAACTATAGGAATGAATTTAAGATTTTGTTGCTGGTATTCAAGACACTAATGTCTGGTTTTCCTTAAACTACTTGTGCCTCATCCCCAACGCATATGCTTAAGTCTCAGGCAGATAATCTCCTTCCTAAACCTAGTCAGGCTACACTCGTCATTCTGCCTTTTATTTTTTGTCTTCACATCAATAGAATATACTGCAGTGACACATTTACCTTGAAACTTTACTAAAGCAATATAAGTCTTCCATGAAAGTGCATTTCTTCTGCCAAGCTTTTCCAGATACTTAAGCTTTTTCTGGGTCGATATGGTCGGGGAGGGGAAGTGGTGTGACACCAGCACTGCTTATTTTTTCATTTCTGTATTTCTTTTGGCTAGGAAATTAAAATTAAGTATTAGTTGCTTCCTCCTCTTTCCTTTCTCTAGCTCTGACTTTGTTTTTCCCTTCTATATCCTCTTTCCTTTTATCTATTATTTAATTTGTTGTAAAACAGCCTTGATGCCTCACAAAAGCTGATATAGTAAGTCCATAAATAAGCAATAGACAATCTGGCCTGCTGAACTGAAGGCTATAGGCTTGATACGGTTCAATAGCAGCAGCAGCAGAGATTCCCAGGCATAGAAGAGATACGGCACTGTGAACAGCAACAGGATGTGGGTGTACATTAGACCTGTACCAGCCCTTCCAATCAGTCCCGTCTAAACTGCATTCACTCGGGGCCCCAGGACTGGCAGCAACGCACAGCAGCCTGTTACTGGTACTCAACCTACCTCAGAGCTCCTTCATCTCTCTTGCTGCATAAGTGTGGGGTCTGATAAGATGAGAAAGAGAAAGATGGTCACATTTCAAGAGCACACCATGAGGTCTCATCTCCTGGCCAGGTGTCCCAAAACAGTAGACCAAAACATCAAGCCCAGTATCCTGTTTCCAACAGAGGCCAATCTAGGTCACCAGTACCTAGCAGCTTCCCTAGAAGATACAGTTTCCACAATGCTTGTATTGGGACAAGCAATGGATTCCCGGGTCCCCTTTAATAATGGTTTATGGACCTTTTCTCCAGGAACTTGTCCAAACCTTTTTTTAACTCCACTACACTAACAGCTTTTACTACATCCTTTGGTAATGAATTCCAGAGATTGATTATGTGTTGAGTGAAAAAATATTTTATTAGTTTTATATAGGTTACACTGTAGCTTCATTGCTTGTCCTCTAGTCTTTCTACATTTTGATGCCATAAAGAATTGATCTATGTTTACCCATTCCACTCTATTCATTAATTTATAGACCTCCATCATATCTTCCCTTAGCCATCTCTTTTCTGTGTTGAAGAGCCCTAACCTTTTAGCTTCTCCTCCTAGGGGTATCTTTCCATCCCCTTTTCCATTTTGGTGGCTTTTCTCTGTACCTGTTCTAATTCCGCTAAGGAGGTGAACTGGAGACGTGGTGCCAGATTCCCAGAGGGATATGTCCGGGCCATCCGGACATCCCCGATGAAGACGGGCCCATTAGTACCTGATTCTGGACCGTGGGAACTAAACATTCCCATGGTACTCAGAATCGGGCCCATGGACGACCCAGTGTGCCCCTGCTGCTTGTGGGGACATCCTCCCTGCAGGCGCCCCCCACTTCCCTGCTGCCCGACCCATGGCTGGCCAGTTAGGGCCTGGATCGGGTGGCAGGGACCCCCCCTGCACTGGCCCCAGCGGGGTTCCTTGGCCCGATTGCTGGGTCAGTGCTGATTATTCCACCTTTGAGGTGGAATAATCAGCATGTCCCCTCTGACCCAATAGGACATACAGGGCCATGACCTGAATTGGCCTTGGACATCCAGCCAGGCTGGCCTGCCCGTGCTCCACCCAGACCCCACCCCCTCCTGTCCCCCACTGAATCTCCCTATCCTGCTGCTCTAGACGTGTGGGGAGAGCCAGAGGGGGAAATCGGACCAGGAAGCTTGCGGGGCTACACATCCCACTGAGACATGCAGCACCACAACCCGCGTCTCTGCATCGGGCCCTAAGGGGATCGGGATGCAAAAGCAGCCTCAAAGAGGTGAGTTTTTAGGCTGGATTTGAACAGGGCCAGAGATGGAGCCTGACATACTGACTCAAGTAGTTTGTTCCAGGCTTAAGTATCAGCAAGGTGGAAATATCGAAGTTTGGAGTTGGCAGTGGAAGAGAAGGGCACAGATAGAAGGGATCTGCCAGAAGAGTGGAGTTCCCGAGGGGAGGTATAGGGAGAGATAAGAGAGGAAAAGTAGTGAGGAGCTGCTAAATGAAGGCACTTATAAGTCAGTAGTAGAAATTTGCACTGGATATGGAAATGGATAAGGAGCCAATGAAATGATTGAGAAGAGGGGTGAAATGAGCATAATGACATTGGCAGAAGATTAGCCATGTAGCTGAGATTTGAACAGACTGAAGTAGAGAGAGATGATTCAGAGGAAGACCAGTGAAGAGGGGATTGCAATAGTCTAAACAGGAAGTCTAGAAAATGCATACAGGTGTTTCTACAACTCCGACTCCTACTTATCATTTATATAGCATATGCAGAGACTGTTCAGAAAGGAAGGGGCAAATTATGCCAGTGCTATAAAGAAAGAAAGGATAGGTTTTGGCTATCTGTTGGATGTGTTTGGAGAAGGAGAGAGAGGATTCAAAGATGACTCCAAGATTTTGAACCGAGGAAACAGGGAGGACTAGAGTGTTATCCACAGAAGTAAAGAAAGGAGGAAGGTAGGGAGGTGGGCTTAGGGGCAAAGATAAGATGCTCAATTTTGGCCATATTCAATTTCAGATGGCAGTGAGATATCCAGGCAGTAATGTCAGATAAGCAGGAAGAGATCCAGGCCTGGATTGCTGGAGAGATTTCAGGTGCAGAGAGATATATCCGAGAGTCATCGGCATAGAGATGGTACTGAAAACCATGGAAGGATATTAAGTAAGTGCACCAAGGGATTGAGTATAGAGAGAGAAAAGGAGAGCTCCCAAGAGAGAGCCCTGGGGTACACCAAATAAAAGTGGGATAGTAGTAGAGGAGGATCCACCAGAACATACACTAATGGGCTTGTTTACAAAGCCACGGTAGCGGTTTCCGATCGTTATCGGAGCCGCGGCCCCACTGAAATCAATGGGGCCATGGCTCCGATAATGATTGGAAATCACAACCATGGCTTTGTAAACAAGCCCCTAAAAGTACTGTAGGAGAGAGAGGAAAAAAAACTAGGATAGAACAGACCCCCTAAATCCAAGTGAGGACAGGGTATCGAGGAGAAGGTGGTGATCAACAATGTCAAAAGCAGAAGAAAGGTCAAGAAGGATGAAGATCAAGTAAAGACACATGGATTTGGCGAGGAATAAGTCATTGGAGATTTTGGCAAGAGCTGTCTCAGTAGAATGTAGAGGACAAAAGTCAGATTGCAATGGATCCAGAAGGGACTGAGAGGAGAGACAGTCAAGACAGCAGCAGTGAACTGCACATTCAAGTAGTTTAGATATAAAAGGAAGGAGGGAGATGGATCGATAATTAGGAGGACAGATAGAGTCAAGGGATGGATTCTTGAGGAGAGGTGTAACCACAGCATGCTTGAAGGCTGCAGGAACAGTTGCGGTAGAAAGCAAAAGGTTGAAGATGTGACAGATGGAAGGATCAACAGTGGAGGAGATGGAGTTTAGTAGATTTTATTTATTTAACATGTTTTTTATACTGCTTTATCATTTAGTCAAATTGGCTTACATTGTAACTTAAACTTGGTAATGTACATTTAACAGGGGGATTCTTCTGAGGCAATGGAGGGTTAAGTGACTTGCCCAAGGCCACAAGGAGTGCTAGTGGGAATTGAATCCTGGTCTCTGGGATCTCAAGCCACTGCTCTAACCATTAGGCTACTCCTTCTAGATGGGTGGGAATGGGATCAGAAGAGCAGGTAGTAAGTTTAGTGGAGGAGAGAAGCTGTGTGGTTTCTTCCTCAGTGATATTAGAAAAGGAAGAAAGGGTGACATAGGTTGAGGGAAGGATTTGGGTGTGAAAAGGGAAAAGGGAAGATGAAGATGGCCCTGGGGAAAATCAAGAGTAACCTTATGGACTTTGTCATGGAAGTAGTAGGCCAAAGTCTGGGTAGAAAGGGAAAGAGGGGTCAGAGGTGGAGTTCCAGAATGCAAAAGGGCCAACAGTGCCCTCCAACTGCAGTTTGCCAGGAATGCTGCCTTCATGACCTCTGAATATCTTAAATCAGGGATCACTAACTCCAGTCCTGGAGGGCCACAGACCAGTCAGATTTTCAGGATATCCCTAATGAATATGAATGAGATACATTTGAATACAATGGGGGCAGTGCATGCAAATATATCTCCTGCATATTCATTAGTGACATCTGGAAACCTGACTGGGTTGCAGTCCTTCAGGACTGGGGTTGGCATCTATATTTGGAAAAACTTAGAGAAGTTAGCAAAGTAGTCAGAAAAGCAAAGTTACAAAAAGAAGAAGAAATAGTTAGTGAGAGGAGGAAGGGCAGACTCAAGGGTGCAGGGGAGGAATATGCAGAAACTGAAGAGGGTAAAGCAGAATTGCTTAAAAATATTTCTGCTCTGTGTTCACAGATGAAGGACCAGGAGCAGGACCTCAGAAAACACCCACAAATAGGAACAGAAGTGATGGGGATCTCAAATGATTTTCAGTTTGTGAGGAACTAGCTAAACTAAAAGTAGACAAAGCCATGGGTCTGGATGGGATATATCCAAGAATACTGAGGGAACTTAGAGACATTCTAGCGGCAACACTGTCTGACCTTTTCAATGCCTCTTTTGAGTCGGGAGTGGTGCCAGAGGACTGGAGAAAGGCACATGTGGTCCTTTTACACAAAAGCAGATATAAGGATGACATTGAATACTACAGGCTGGTGAGTCTAGCCTCTGTGGTTAGTAAATTATTTGAAAGGCTACTAAAGGAGAGGTTTCTGGAGTCCAAAGGATTGTAGGATCCAAGGCATCATGTATTCACCAGAGGCAGATCTTGTCAGACAAATCGGAAAGATTTCTTTGACTGGGTGACCAGGGAGTTGGACCAAGGGAGAGCCCTAGATGTGATGTATTTAGATTTCAGTAAAGCCTTTTACACCGTTCCGCATGGGCGACCTATAACCAAAGTGAGCACCCTAAGGATGGACCCTAAAGTTACTGACTGGGTTAGAAATTGGTTGAGTGGGAGACGACAAAGTATACAGGTAAATGGAGCTCACTGAGGAAAAGGAGATTACCAGTGGTGTGCCTTAGGGATCTATCCTTGGTCTGATTCTGTTTAACATCTTTGTTAGTGATACTGTGGTAGGACTGTCGGGTAAGGTTTGCTCGTTTGCAGATGATACCAAAATCTGCACTAGAGTAGACACACATGAAGGAGTTGATAACATGAAGAGGGATGTAGCTAAGCTTGAAGAATGGTCTAGATTTTGGCAGCTGAAATTTAATGCTAAAAAATGCAGGGTCATGCATTTAGGATGCAAAAATCCAAAGGAGCTGTACAGAGTAGGGGGTGAGGTACTTCTGTCCACGAAGAAGAGCGAGACCTGGGCATATTCATGTCTGATGATCTTAAAGTAGCCAAACAGGTAGAAAAGGTGATGGCGAAAGCCAGGAGAATGCTTGGGTGTATAGGGAGAGGAATGGCCAGCAGAAAAAAAGGAGATAATGCCTCTGTATAAGTCTCAGATGCAACTGCATTTGGAGTATTGTGTGCAATTCTGGAAACCATATCTTCAAAAGGATATAAACAGGTTGGAGATGGTGGGTATTAAAATGGTTAGTAGTTTTCGTTATGAAGCATATGAGGACAGACTTAAAGATCTTAATACATATACTTTAGAGCAGGGGTCCTCAAACTACAGCCCGCGGGCCACATGCGGCACGCCAAGGACATTTATCTGGCCCGCCGGGTGTTTTTGCCGCCACTGCCTGTCCATTCTGCTTTAAAAGTAAAGTTACAAAAAAAAAGGCTGTCTGCTTCTGCTTCCGCTGCCACTGCCGCCGCGGCAACGGCAGAATCGAATGTCCTGCGGGGTCCCCCCCTGCCCAGAAGAGCCTGCCCTCCCTGCATCAGCTCCCTCTCCACAGTCGCACCGGCTTTCAGAGCACGAAGGGAGACTAGTTTCCCTTTCGTGGCTCTGTTAAGCCCACAGGGGCTGATGGGACTTTCCCATCAGCCCCTGCGGGCTTAACAGAGCCGCGAGGGAGAAACTCTCCTTTCGCGCTCTGAAAGCTGGTGTGGCACAAGGGAGGGGAGAAGGAGTGGTTATGGAGGAGGTGCTGCCGCTTAGCTGATCACCAAACGCCAGGATAAAGAAAATCTTTTTAGACCAGATTTGAATATTTTATAGTTGGATTCAGCGTGGAGATAGGTTGGGAGAGAGTCCAAAGTGAAGAAATGAAAAAAAACAGAATACAGATTGATGAACCGTGATGAGGTATGCATAGTTTACTGCGGGAAGATACAGTTTTTTTCGTATTGCGAGCAGGTGGGATGGGAAGAGGAGGAGATAAGGTGAGTGGAAAGGTAGAAGGGAAGACCTATAAAGAATGCTTTATCAATAAGAGTAATTTTAGATTTAATCCTATAAGTGATAAGGAGCCAGTGGTGATGATGATGATGATGAATGAAGCGTGATATAAGTGATCATATTTTTGAGAACTATGAATGAGTGTGATAGTGACATTCCGAACATTCTGAAACCTTTCTAATGAAGACACAGGAAGATTAGAGTAGACAACATTACCGTAGTTCAGTGTTGACAAGACAACAGTATGAGCTGTATTTGTAAGGGCATCTTAATCAAAATAAGAATTTATGGAAAAGAGCTGGCAAGGAACGTAGAAGCAAGATCTGACAACTGAGGAGATTTGGGGTTTGAAGGAAAGAGTGGGATCAAAGAGGCAACCTAGAATTTAGACAGAGTTTGTCAGTATAAGATCTTGGCCTTTAAGCCGAGGGATTATTGAAGGACAGGTATCTTGGTTAGTGATCCATATGGCTTGAGATTTGGCAATATTGATCTTTAATTTATGGGAACTGATCCAGGACTTCATTATTTAAGAAGAAAAGATCAGGGGATTGAAGGCTGGTCTGGTAAATGAATTGAATATCATCAGCATAGCAATAAACATTAATTCCTTGGGATTGAATTAGAGTGGTGGGAGGATTGAGGAAAAAGTTAAAGAGAGGAAGGGAAAGGATGGCACCTTGAGATACTCTGCAGTATATTGGGAAGGTCCAAGAAGTAGTGGATTAGGAGAGAATGGAAAAACCTCTATCACTGAGGAAAGATGAAAACCATTTAAAGACCGTGATAGAGATGCCATGTTTTATTAGTACTAGTAATAGTGTAATAGTAATAATAATAATTAGTAATAGAGTAATAGTGAGTGATCTATTAGGTCAAAAGCAGCAGTGAGCTCGAGAGATAGCAGAACAGCATTGCCATGGTCTAGGTGAGAGTGAATGCTACTGAGCATGGAAGTAAGTGTAGTTTCAATACTGTCACAAACAGAAGTCTGGAGTGCATTCAGGGCTCTGACGTATTGTATCAGTTGTGTATGGACCACTTTCTCCATAATTTTTGAGAGAAATTAGAAGTTTGAGATAGGCCTGTAGTTAGCAGGGTCTGAGGCATTGAGATTGGGGGTTGTCACAGGGTGGACATAGGGCAGCCTGAGAAAGTGCAGAGCAGTGTGAATGATCACGGTGAAAGTGACAGAATAAACAGGAGAATGTTTATTGGTTGCCAGCGACAACCTAAGCACACGTGCACAGAGCCCAGAAAGACACACCCAGAGAGCAAAGCAAGGGAGTCTGCTTTACCTAATAGAGTGCACCTGAGGGAAGGTGGAGTCAGGAAATACACAGATAAAACAGACTACCAAACATTTGGAGATAGGGAACCTTTGAGAGAGAGGAAATCCTGGAGAGATGAGCCGAGGAGAGAATCCCTGAGAGAGGAATTAAAGCAGCAGAGGTCACAAGCTGAAAGGCAACAGGGGAGCCGGTGTGAATGTTGGAAAGAGTCCAGAGACCTGTGTGGTTCTGAGAGAAGGCAACACCCTGACAGCGTGAATGTGTTTGGAAAGCAAGAAGAATACAGGAAGACTGCAACAGCAGGTACAGGGGCAAAGTGTGGATACAAGGGCTATTTGCCATTTGAAAGGGAAGGGCCCTGGAGGCTTAGAAATAGCCATATAAAGCCTAGATATTCAGAGGCTAATAATAGCTTTTCTCCTGATTATAGAAGTGTTAAAAGAAGAGGGCTTCACTTACCTAGAAAAGCTGAAGAAATCCCTTCTCACGGTGAATTCCCAGCTTCTAGGGAAACACCGTTACACCGGTTGCAATCAGGCACAGTTGGGCCTGGAAAGCTAGGGCAGACCCGGCAGGGACCCTATCAAAATTACCCAGCTAGCAGGTCAAACAAGGAGCTGAGCTATGCATTGAGGCACCAGCGGGGGCAGGGCTCTGAAAGACATCGCTCAGAGTTTGGTGATACTCCCCAGAGAGGCAGTGCAGCTCACAGGAAGAGAAACTTCTTGACTGACGAGGCAAGCCTTCCATATTTTTATTCCACGTTGGAAGTGGATAGTGGAGATAGCAATGAGCAAGAAATGATGGAATATGAGAATTCTGAAGTATTAACAAATACAGAATTGATGGACTGTTCTTTCTCTGTGATAGAGCCAGAGATATCATTAAGGTAAATGTGATTTGTGTAACCTTAAATTCCAGTATACAAGTGGCAGAGCTGCAATTCTCTCCCTCTCTCCAAGCCAAGCAGTCAGTTAGGCTGTTTATTATTTACTTTTGGTTTAAAGTTATCAGCTGAAGGAAGCTACTTTTGTTACATAGTTATCTTTTGTTTGAAGCCAAGTGAGCTGTTAATTTCTGTTGTTTGAAAAGAAGAAACCTCAAGGGACGGGGAATAAAACCCTAAAAGAAAAGAAAGTTCTTCTGTGTGATTTATATATAGAAGCAAGGCACAACTACCACCCTCATAAAAGCCCAACAATACCAGGAGTCACGGCTGGGGCGGATGAGGTGTGACAGGGTGCATGAATTTAGGGAGAATGGTAGCTTGTTTCCATGAATAAGGCACTCTCCTGATGTGAGGGAGTTATCCATCATAGTGCAAATCGTATCGCAGAGCTGCAGAGTAGAAGTTTTGGCTAGCCATGAAGGTACTAGATCTGTGGGAGAGATGGTGAATCACATTGTAGTCAATGTTTTACTGATGAGAAAAGAGGTTGGATTACTGAAGGAAGACCAAGATGAAAGAGAGGGGGGGGGTATACTGTTCAGGTGGAAGGGAAAATGTCTGTAATGAAGGGGTAGCAGGAAAGGAGTGCCATATCACGTCAAGTTTGGATTTGAAGTAAGTAAAACATTGATTTGTGGTAGGGTTTGCTACAAGAGCATAACGGGAGTTTGGCTAGTTGGAGAGTAGGACAGGAAATGCTGTGCAACCTTGGCCAGGTCTGGACAGACTGCCAACTTGGGTGCCAGTATGTCATGAGATCTGTGTGCATGGCCTTGATGGGCTCTGCAGGGTACTGAGACATTGAAATCCATGCAGGAGTCTGAATTGTGGGAGGCTGATCTCTGCAGGTTTAGTACTGTAGCTAAGGCTTTGGTTACCAAACATTTTCCCTGGCTGGGGCTCATGGGCCACTGGTATGTAAAGCCTGTGGGGGAGTGGTAGGTGACAGGGTGGTACTTATGCTAGCAATACTGCTTGCCAGCATGCCTGATATTTCCTCTGCTGCATCAAAACCTGCCTTTGCCCCCCTCCCTCTGACTTTCCCCTTCCTCAGTCATCAGCTTCTCCTTCCACTAAGTCAGCGAGCTGCAACACAAAGCAAAAATTCCTTTCATCAGTGGGTCACAGAGACCAACTAGTATTCTCCTTCATAAAGGATTTCAACTTTTTTCCCACTTGACCATGCAAGACGACCACCATCACCACAACCTGTTGTGAATCGCTACCAAAAACACTTTAACTTAGCCTGTAAAATATTCACTACTAGGATGAAAGGGCTTGGGGTAGCCCTTTTGGAACTCAGTCTTCCATTACCTGGGTGATATTTGCCAAATCCTGGTGAACTAGGAGCCTATCAATGGCAATCTTGGTCTCTGATGCCATCTGGTGCAGGGTCCTCGGTTGCTTCACTAACCTCTCCAGCAATGTTCCCTCTAATTTTCTGTAGGCTGTGTGCGCATAAAATATCAGCTGTGCAGCTTTTGAAGGAAGGTTAAATTTTTATGCGCCACATAACGACACTTGGAGTTATATACTTTAAAATTTGACTACACGTCAGAATACAGTATGTACACCACATTGATTGCACTAGAAAATATTGTAGAACTTGTGAAAACTATAAATACACAACAACTTTTCAATTTTAAGAATGTCTGTGTTGTTTTCTATCAGAATCAGAACCGTAATTTTTGTGCGCTCTGTTGTAAAGTATGTGCGCTCACTTGGCGAGGTGTGTGCACGCGCACAGCTTAGAGGGAACAGTGCTCTCCAGGATGTCATAAGCGGAATTCTATCTGCTGCCAATATCCTGCTTGAGCTGGTACACAGGTGTCCCTATTGCTTCCTTTTTTCTCGCAGCTCATACTCATTCTTCTTAAGAAAGGGTGCCATTTTTAATAGATAACAATTTTTGCTAAGGTTACTGGTTTATTTTTTGTAGCTGTTTGCAAAAGAGGATTATTTTTGTTTTTTGTTTTGGGTAAAGCTTTTCTGCCACTATTTTTTTCTTCTTTCGTCTAGATTTCAAGTTTAAAGAGGAAGAATAGCACCTTTGGAAGTCATTACACTGCTGAGGTATTAATATTCTTAATTAGCTTGCTTAAGAGTCAGGTTGTGGAGTGTTGTATAATAGTCTGCATTGCCTTACAAGCACTACCATTCCTGGAGGGCCTCTGTTTCAAGCAAGGTAATTCTGTGGCTCTTAATATAAATTCTCTGCCTGAGTGTTCTTAAGAAAAGTGACTATTTTAATTTTTATTAGATAACATTTTTTGCTGCTAAGGTTACTGGTTTATTTTTTTATAGGATTTTTTTGGGTTTTAGGCAAAGCTATTCTGCTGCTAGTATTTTTTTTCTCTTCTCTCCTCTAGCCTTCAAGTTCCAAGAGGAGAAAAATGCTCTCTCATGTCACTGCACTGCTGAAGTGACCACCACTAAATACAATCCGTCCCTTTCTTATAGCCTCTAGATCCAGAAACTTATTTCCCATACTATAGGCATTAGTACACACCACTTTTCAGATGTCCCCCCTTTTTCTTATTTCTACAAAGATGTTTAATATTATACTTACCTGAGGGCTTTGTTTACCTAGCCCCCAAATTTGCTGTGGAAGACACTTCAACCCTTCTTGGATACGTGGATACCATTTCTGCTCAGGAGCCCTTAGGAAATCATCCCATGATCCAGGAAACCAAAACTCTCAATGACACCATCCATGCAGCTATGCATTCATCTCCAGGATGCAAGTTTCTCTGCCTTGGTATTTACCCTCAACAGGGAGGATTGAAGAGAACACTAGCTGAGTACTTATATGTTGCGGAGAGTGCACCCTCCCTCCTAGAACCATGATGCCACTTTTGATACATTCGGTGGGATATCTAACAATATCATTTCTGCCAACAAGGATGAGTAGCATAAGATAATTGTCAGTAGCCTTGATGAGTCTCAGAAATTCTCTGTAATGTCTCAGATTTTGGCACCTAACAGACAGCACACAATGGACATCATGTTCATTGTTGGCAGCTAGATGTCTGTGTACCTCTCAGAAGGGAGTCACCAAACACCACTTCCCTTCGCTTCCATATGGTCACTGATTCAGCCACTTTGGGCTTTTTTGAGCTCTGGTTCCTCCTGTTCCTGGGATGTTCTCACCTCCTTCACTTCTTGGATTGCATACTAGTTCTTCAGTTCAAGGGACAGTAGAGTTAGAGTGTTGATTCTGTAGACTCTGGTGACCCGTGTCCAGCTGTCTTCTTACTGTATCATACGATCTTCATCTCTGTTGGATATTTTGATGTCTCAAGGAGCATTTCATCACTGTATCTGTCATGGATGCTTCTCAATCTCACCACCTCCTCTGTCAGTTCCTCTGCTGTTTCATGAGGGATTCAACTTGCAGGCATCTTGCACATGGAGCGAGTCCTTTGCCTGGGATCAGACAGTCTATCTGGATGAAGGCAGAAGTTTTGGGGACAACAGCTTTGATAACATGATGTTTCCCAGCCATTGTTCAGTTGCAGGAGCTTTGGTACCTATTGCAGGAAATTAAAAAAAGACCCACTAAAAGTCCTTAGCTTTTCCTCATCTGTCCTTTAAGACAAAGAGCAGCTAGTCTCTTTAATATATGACCTAACACCTCTGTTGCAATTCCTTGTGTGTAGTGCTGCTTGCTTGCCCATCCTTTGTTGAGGTATGGAGAAGTTTCTTATTCCTTCAAGCTATTAAAATCTGATTTATGTGTCCGAGGTATATAGTCTAATGTGTTTTTATGTAGAATAACTTAATCAAAGCTCCTTTAAATATAACTGTTTACTTTTAGTAGATATTCAAACATAGAACTATTTACTTCCAGAATTTTCCATTCTAACTAAAACCAAACACGTTTATCTTAATCAACAAACTAATTGGTGAGTTTTTCTATATAATCAGGTCTGACCCAATGGTTTCTGCCACCCTAGACTGCTCTCCCTACCAGAGAAGCTAGCAAAGTAGTCAGGAAAGCAAAGATACAAAAAGAAAGAGCCAATGCAATAAAATGAGAGGATAAGACATTATTCAGATATGTTAGTGAAAGGAGGAAGGACAAAAGTGGTCTTCTCAGACTCAAGAGTGAAGAGGAGGAATATGTAGAAGCTGATGAGAATAAAGCAAAATTGCTTATCAAATATTTCTGTTCTGTGTTCACAGATGAAGGGTCAGGAGCAGGACCTCAGAAAAAAGTAGCTGCACGCTGCCGGGAGTCCCTCTGCATCTCAGGACACCATCGGATCAGCGGCACAGAGGGCAGAGCACGTTTGCTCCTCCCGCACCTCCCCCAGCCCAATCGGGGCTTGAATTCATCTTTAAAAGTAGCTGCACGCCGAAGGCGGGCCCGGGCCCTTTGGCGTGGCCCTTAGGCGTGGAACAGAGCTCAGCACTATTGTGCGTAGTCTAACCCGCTCGCACCTACCGCTCTACACTCTGTTCGGGGGCCAAGTTACATTACCACAAAAGTTCAGATCTTCTGAAGACCACAAACTGATATCTTTCTGACTATCTTCCCCACCCTCATGCTCCAGCACTCAAGTCTAATAAACTACTGCAGCAACAGGTTCTAACCCCTTCCAGCTCCAATTGTAAGAATCTCTTTAAATACTTATTGTACTCTCCAAGCTAATCTCCCCTCCCCCCCATACTCATTATACATAACTACGTAATGCTATACTGGATAATTTAATTTGTCTTACATGTGCTCCTAATTACTGTCTCATGCACTGCCATCGATACTGTTATTAAGGGTTGTTATAGTACCATTAACAATAATATCAACTATTATTGCTACTAATTGTTACAAATTCTAACTGCTACAATTACTACAGCTGCTACTATTCTCTTACATCCCCTGTTATAGATATTCTACTTAAGATTAACCTTCTCTGCAGCCACATTTATTACAACTGCTGCTATACTGTTACATCTCCTGCCACAGTAGTTCTTAATTAATGTAACATACGCTGCTGCCATTTCTCAGAAGTTTCCAACCCAGGAAAAGTATCAAACTGATAACCTGAGACTCAGATTTACCCAACAACTATCCTAGTTGATCCACTACTACTCCATCTGTAATGTAACAGTAGACCTGAATATACTCAATAACATTTCACACTTTGTTACAAACAGATCTCCCTTGAATTAAGCTTTGCTACTGCGTCTTGTTAACAGAGCACATTGCTCCTCTTAGCTAGGCCTTGCTATTATACAATTGTTTGCCTATTACCACTGCTGTTGTATCCTAACCAGTTAACCTGCATTTACTGTTTCCACCGACATATATTACCCTACATTATATCCTTCCATTGTTGTAACCATGGCTATCTCTCTACTTGCATTAGTTAGCCTCTATCTGTTAACTAACACCACTCAAAATACAGCAGCACTCTCTCCCACCACAAACAACATCCCCATATTGCATGGACTAGGAAGAAGGTACCATTCCTCCTACCATCACTCAGCACCTCATCCGCACCATATAAGGCACTCTCACCTATTATATATCTCCCTTAACACTACTAGTAGCTCCAAATCCAATCCTACTCCCTCACATACTAGCCTAAATTGTGCACTCATCAACACTCGCTCAGTACGTAAAAAGTGGCCAGCCGTTACAGATCTTATCACAAAGCTGAATTTAGACATCCTCCTGGTCACAGAATCATGGCTAGCAGACACAGACAATGTCCTCATAAACCAACTCATTCCCCCAGCATACTCAATACACACCTGTCACAGAACAGGCCGAAGAGGAGGTGGAGTCCTCATTCTTTCAAGAACTAACCTTCAATTTAATCTACTTTCCTCTAGGAGTACCACACACATGGACTTAGTTATGATAGCTAACAAACATATCATCCTAAATCTCATATACAGAGCCCCATCCTCACCACCAGAAGATCTATCTAGTATAATAGAGCTTGCATGCAACCCAGAAAGCCCACACAAATCCAACTGGTTAATGGGTGACTTTAACCTCTCCTCACTTCACCATAGTCATTCTACCACATTCCTTGATGCCATGGCTGAGCTCAACTACTCACAACTAGTCAGCTCCCCTACACACCTCAAGGCAAACACCCTTGACCTCATCTTTGCCCCCCAGTCTACAACAATCACAAACTTTAACCTATCACTTACCCCTGTTCCATGGTCTGATCATAACTTGATATCCTTCCAAGTCCCATATCAGCAAAACAGTATCCCAACAAGACAGACAAATATGGTCTCATCAGGATCAACAACCCGTTTCAAAACGCTCGATAAGGATGACTTCATCAGCCGTACTCTTCCAGCTCTTCGTCTACCAGCCAATGACCTTGATGAGCTGATCAACAATTGGTACACCACCCTGAACTCCTCTTCACAGCTACCTTCCTCGAGTAGACCACCAGCATCCAACACATCACCAAAAAGTAGAAGTCCAAAACCATGGTTCTCGGCTGAATTACGACTATCCCTCCAGAATCTAAGAAAACAAGAGAGAAAATGGCGCAGATCACGATCTCCAACCGACCAAATGGATTACGAAAATGCCCTAAAGGAACACCGGGAGAAAATAGCTGGAAAGATGAGAGAACACCATACAGAAACCCTTCTCCGATCATTGAACAAACCACGAGACCTCTTTAACATTGCTAAATCCCTAACCAAGGCACCATCCTCCAACCAAACAATATCAATTCAGCCTCAATCTTTTGCCAACTACCTTCAATCTAAAACCATTAACACAAAATCGACACCAAGTTGTATACCCAACCCCGTTTCAATTACACAACCTCTAAAAACTTTTGTCGCTCCTACGGTGAAATCCATCACTGACCTTATTGCCACCTTGAATACTACTACAGCCCCTAACGATGCATGCCCTGCTTACTGGATCAGATCGATGCGTGCTGAACTGAGCCCCACACTTGCCCTTATCATGCAACTTTCCTTCACAACCGGATCATTCCCAACATCTCTCAAGCAAACTTCAATACGCCCTCTCCTGAAAAACAATAAACTTGGCCCAGCGAAAACTGACTCATATCGTCCAATTTCAAGTATACCCCTTCTAGCCAAAATCATCGAGAAGGTGGTACAAATTCAATTGCAACAGCACATAGATATTTCAGCCCCTCTTGACCCCTGCCAACACAGGTTCCGTGAGTCCCACGGCATAGAGACCCTACTCACATTACTTATCAACACCTTATCAAGAGGGATTGACAAAATTGAAAATGGATTCATCCTTATCTTCCTTGATATCTCGGCAGCTTTCGACTCGGTTAACCATGTGCAACTGCTCCACCGTCTTCAAGAAAAGGGAGTTCAGGGATCAGCTTGGGAATAGTGTCGATCCTACCTAACTGCTGGCAACAGGTTTGGATAGGATCCTCAACATCTGATCCCTTCCATCAACAACAGGGTGTACCCCAAGGATCCTCCTTATCAGCCCTACTATTTAACATATATATTGTGATAAGGAAGCTTATCATAGCTCAGGTAGGAGCTATAGAAAAGATGATGTGACTCTGAACAAGCAACCTGTCAGTTCTGGTAGAAGTAAGAAAACAGAGTTTTCACATAAAAGACTACCAGTCCCAGAATGCACCAGGTTTCCAGCAGCCATGAGAGGGGCTGAAGTGAGAAAATGTGTGTGCAATCAAGAGAGCTATGAGGTAATCCCTAAGCACTCATCTCAAAGGGCAGGGCCTGATTCAACACAGCTGCGCTGTGTTAGGGAGGAGCACACATTAGGACAGAATAAGAATAGAGCTTATTCTACAGATAACAGCTACAGAAAGAGCTACAGAGACAGCTTCAGACACAGATACAGCAACGGCTACAAGCTCAAGCACCAGTATCACCTGGAGAAACAGAAGCCAAGCCAAGCGGATAGAGAAAGAAGGAAACTCTCTGGAAGGAAGAGAAGAAAGCCCATTGGATGGTCTGGGAGAGTCCAAGGCAGTACCCATACTGGGAGGTATTCCAAGTGCCAGCAGAGTCCATTGGACTGGAGTCAGCCAGAGGAATGGAATGGCAGAGATAGGAATCACCAGTGGCTACCTGGAAGAGAGAAGACTGCACGTGGAAAGAACTTTCAGACCAAGGCCAGAAGGTATGTGAGGAAAGATCCAGTGTCCAGGGATCAAGATTGGAAGGCTGGACATCATAACTGGATTACATACTGGCCAGGATATACAGAGAGGAATTATGATAGCAGGAGAGGCTCAGGTATGAACACTGATCCAGACCCTATCTATAATAGAGAACGGCAGCAAGGGAATAAGCATTCTCATGATAGTGCCTTAATGAAAGACTCGTCTGTGCCAATGTATGATAGTGACCCTATGCTGATTGATGAAGGGGGAGATACAGCAGATGAAACTATTTACATGGACTGTTCTCTATCTAAATGCTATTGCTAGCTTTCTGTGAGCAAACACATCAGCCATCACAAAGAAACCTAACTTTGTTCTTTATTTCCACTGCAAACAGCTCTTAAAGCAGGATTTGGGTTCACACAGTAGCAGCCAGCCAGCTAAAGGCTTTCAGCTGGTCAATTGATAGTAATTAAAGCTGCACCTGATTGTGTGTGTGAGCAAGGGAGAATCACTGCTGGGATCTGCATGGAAAATAAGCAGCAGTTAACCTAACAAACAAAGTTTATTCATTTCTTTGTGCCTTTGTATTTGGTAATTATTTGCTAAGAAAACATTAGCTAATTGCCTGACAAGCTGAAGGTTGTTTTCTGATTTGCTTTGTGACTTTATGTTATCCATTTAAACACTGCAAGCAAGTAACCTTATTTATATTGCTAACAAGCATACTTGTGCTGGGTGAATTAAACCCCATCAATAAAGAAGTATTTTATTGGCTTTAACCACTGGTTTCACAACTCAATTATTGTCTTCAGCTGTGTTTGGAGTGAAAGAACTACATTACCCACAATACCTTGCAAGAATCATATGAATATATGCATCGTCAAGATTGTGTAAGTTCTCACCCTAGGCAGCCATCTGACAATATGCAACCAATCTGTGAAATCATCAGAGCATTCAACGCCTCCAGTTTGATCTATGCAGATGATGTACTGATATTCACTCCAATAAAAATCAATGCCCCCGACTTTTCCCCAATAATCGCTTGCTTCAACGCGATTACAGACTGGCTCTTATCCCAGAACCTACGAATAAACTTCAAGAAAACTGAAGTCCTATTCGTAACCAGGAATAAGAAATTCTCCCCCCCCCCACAACATTGAAGGTGAGAGACGTGGAACTACCATGTAAATCATCGATTCGCTACCTGGGAGTCACCATAGATCAAGAACTGTTCTTCAAAGATCACATAAAGCAGACTGTCAAATCCATTTACAACCAAATAAGAATGCTGAAACCCTTAAGACCTTTACTCGCCCCTAATGACTTCAGAACAATCTTCCAATCCCTTGTAACACCACATTTTGACTATGCTAACGTCATCCTGCATGGTCTGCCCAAGAGCACCCTCAACCCACTTCAATTGGCAATTAACTCAGCAGCCCGCATCCTCTGCTGTACCTCCAGAAGAGACCACATCACTCCCATACTAACAGACCTTCACTGGCTACCCCTACAAGCCAGGATAACTTACAAAGCACTATTGCTGTCCTTTAAAGCAATCAATCAAATAGCCCCACCTTCCCTCTCCTCACTTCTTATCAACACCCCCACGAACAGGCTAAGAAGATCCGCGGCCGCTAATACCCTTGTTGTACCAAAGGAGTACACCAAATGTAACCAAGCAACCAGAGACAGGGCCTTTACCTTATTCGCTCCAAATTGCTGGAATAATCTCCCTCCACATATCCGATCAATAAAAGACCTCTCTCAATTTAGAAAGGTCCTTAAACATTACCTATTCTGTCTTCACCTTTTAGGATTTAACCCTACGCCTCCTCCCCCATCTCTCAAATCACTCACACAGCCTCTGACACGCCAACAACATAGTCCTTACAGAACACGAACCAGACTCTCTGCACACCCAAAGTCAAGATCCCAATATGTAACCTGAACTGTAAATTATCCACAGGTGAAATATCTGTTTGTATATAGTATGTATATCGTTTCCCCTGTTATTTCCAAGTTACTGACCCTGTTATAATGTAAGCAAAGGATTGTTCCAATGCGAAAATTTGTTATCTGTAAACCGCGCTGATACCAAAGAGTGCGGTATATAAGAACTGTAAATAAATAAATAAACAAATAAATAAATAAACATCCACAAATAGGAAAAGAAGTGACAGGGAGCTTGAACGATTTTCAGAAGACTGTGTTTGTGAGGAACTAGCTAAACTAAAAGTAGACAAAGTGATGGGACTGGATGGGATACATCCGAGAATACTGAAGGAACTTGGGGACATTCTAGCGACTCTACTGACTGACCTTTTCAGTGCTCCCTTGGAGTTGGAGTGGTCCCAGAGGACTGGAGAAAAGCACATGTGGTTCCTTTACACAAAAGTGGAAGTAAGGATGGCGTTGAAAACTACAGGCCGGTTAGTCTAACCTCTGAAGTGAGTAAACTATTGGAAATGCTTCTAAAAGAGAATAGTGAGGTTTCTGGAGTTCAATGGATTGCAGGATTCGAGGCAGCATGGGTTTACCAGAGGCTGGTCTTGTCAGACAATTCTGATTGATTTCTTTGACTGGGTGACCAGGGAGTTGGACCAAGGGAAAGCCCTAGATGTGGTGTACTTGGATTTCAGTAAAGCCTTTGACACCGTTCCATGCAGGTGACTTATAAACAAACTGAGCACCCTAGGGATGGACTCTAAAGTTACTGCTTGGGTTACAAATTGGTTGAGTGGGAGGCGACAAAGGGTATAGGTAAATGGAGCTCACTCTGAAGTGAAGGAGGTTACCAGTGGTGTGCTGCAGGGATCTGTCATTGGTCTGATTCTTTTTAACATCTTTGTTAGTGATATTGCAGAAGGGCTGTCGTGTAAGGTTTGCATGATACCAATATCTGCAATAGATACCCAGGAAGGTGTAGATAACATGAGGAGAGATTTAGCTAAGCTTGAAGAATGGTCTAGAATTTGGCAGCTGAGATTTAATGCTAAAAAATGCAGGATCATGCATTTGGGCTGCAAAAATCCAAGGTAGCGGTACAGTGTATGGGGTGAAGTAGTTCTGCTTCAAAAGAAGAGCAGGACCTAGGCGTGATTGTTTCTGTTGATCTTAAAGTAGCTAAAGAGGTAGAAAAGGTGACAGTGAAAGCCAGAAGGATGCTTGGGTGTATAGGGAGAGGAATGGCCAGCAGAAAAGAGGAGGTGATTGTGCCTCTGTGTAAGTCTCTGTTGCAACCTCATTTGGAGTACTGTGCACAATTTTGGAGACCACACCTTCAAAATAATATAAACAGGTTGGAGTCGGTGCAAAGGATGACTACTAAAATGGTCAGTGGTCTTTGTTATAAAGCATATGAGGACAGACTTAAGGATCTTAATATGATCTTAATAGAGGAAAGGCAGGATAGAGGAGATATGATAAAGTTTTTTAAATACTTCCGTGGCCTAAATGCACAGGAGAGTCTCTTTCTATTGAAAGTAAGCTCTGCTATGAGGGGACATAGGATGAGGATGAAAGGAGATAAACCTAGAAGTTATATGCATAAATATTTAATTACAGAAAGAGTGGTACAGTAGATGCATGGAATAGTCTCCTATTGGAGGTGTAGAGATGAGGACAGTATCTGAATTCAAAAAAGCATGGGACAAACAGAGGATCTCTAAAGTTAAAAAGGGGACTTTTGTAGTTGAGATGGAAGGGCAGACTAGATAAACCATGTGGTCTTTTTCTGCCATCATGTTTCTATGCTTCTATAATTTACTGTAAATTGTCACGTGTCCCAATCCCCAGCCACGTGCTTAGGGGATTAGGGTTGCCATTTTAGTCCTCTTTAAAGGGTTTGAAAACTATTTCCTTCAGGAGCAGTGCCCTCTGGGAGTTGTAGTTTACCTCTTAAAAAGGATAGTCGTGGAGATATCGAGTGAAGGCAAACATGACACAGTTTATTTCCCCAAAATATGCACAAATAAGGTTCAAACACAAAGTATCTGGATATTTCCTCCAGGACAAAAAGCACAGAAAATATTTACATCCTTAAGCTGAGTAACTTCTCAAAGGCATTAAACAGACACAGACGTTTCATCAATCAAAACAGGCAAATCAAAAGTACAGCTTCTTAGGTTCAGCAAAGTAAAGAATGTCTTTCTGCTTCCTTAGTGAAATATACAGTGCTGTGCAAGCTTGTCTTACTTAACCTGGTTCCTACCTTAGCAAGGTTAAGTTTTCTTGGTAGTGCTTTTTCCCAAAAACATTTACTCAGGCTGCTACTCCTTAACCAAGGATTCAGTAGCCTCTGCATGACACAAAGAACAGTCCATTGGCAGTTCAGTAATCAAGGGGTCTGGTTCATTATACTCCACTTGCATTTCCTCCTGCTCTGGAATTATAATATCCTGCACTGAGCCCTCATGACCTGCCTCTGGTTGAATTCTTGCTGAGGATTCCTGTAACTCCCTCCAGGACTTCTCTACCCGGTAAAGAATATGGAGAACTGTATTACTGGATATCTTTCTCTGGTTCTCTTGCCCCAGTTCCTCGCTGAGGTTTAACCACGGCTCTCTGTTGGAGGCTGGGTTCTTCTGCCTCCTGGTTTGAAACTTAGGCACCCACCTCTGAGTGTTGTGAATCTCTTGGTCAGGAACAGAAGTTTGGAACCTGCCCTGCTCTCTCCGTTCGAGCAGCTCTTGCCTGGTTTCCCTTGTGCCAGACTTTTTTCCAGGTCCTTCTTTCCTCTGCTTGGAACTTTCTTTCTGGGAACTTCCAGCTCAATTTCCAGTCCTGCTCTGAGTCCGTCTCTGACTCTGTCTTCCTGGACTCTCTCCTTGAGTGTTTGCTTGCTCTGCTCTTCCTTTCTGAGCAACCTTTTCCTCCTGAGCAGCTCTTCTCCCTTCTGCTTTTCCCTAAGCAGGGTTTATAAAGGTGCTTCCTGGGCAGCGTTTCTCTCTGCCTTAACAGGTGTTCATAATCATGCTCCAAGCCTGCTAATCCGTCAGCAGAGCTTGGGTGTGGCAGCCTAGCTTCAGAAACTCTAAGCTTGCTCTGAAGCCTGTGCACTGCTGGAATGTTTTTAAAGGTACAATCACTGATTTTCTCTAACTCTGCAGGCTCACCAGTGCCTTCCACATCACAAAATACATTTGTACCGCATTTGTTGAATAGTGGGTTTGACTGACTCCTTCTCATTTAAGCAGGTGTGTTTAATATGGTGACACTGCCTCATATTCATTTAGTTCACACCACGCATATCTCTTTTCAGAAGCTTTGGATGGCAGCGTTTGTGAAGTGGCGGAGAAGGACCTGTCTTGAGTGACCATGGAAATATTCAGCCCACTAAGAAGAGAATTTTTCTCTTGAAAGACAGCCTGTGTCGGATTTTATGGCAGCTGCATGTTATTCTGATATCAATTTTTGTCATCAATTGAAATTGTTTTGTTTCGTTAGATTTGAGCCTGACAGGAATCAGTGGGAACACATTTACTACTCTAAAGTACAGATAAGTTATTATTTTTTATAAATGAGAAAAGTACTCTTTTTTAAAAGAATATCTAATAATAAAAGATTGAATTAAAGTATCTGATGAACTGAAGTGGACTTTGAGTCTGGTGATGTGAGGAGGCTGGTGCTGTTCTAAATATTTGCTTCACTACTGAAGGTTTATTTGTGCATTCGTTGTTGTTTGTGTTATGGTGAAAAGAGATGTTTAGGGCATGCACTAGTAAATTTAAACATGAATAAAATGAATTGTTTGATTTACGACAGGTTTTTTTTGTATTTATTTAAACACATATACAATTGCCATGCCACTAATTAAAGTTTTCTGCATCTGAATGTGAATATGATATGGCAATACTAAAGCCTATGCACAAAACATGTGTGTTTGCAGGAGAAAGGAGATCATGATGGTGCCTTCTGAGGTCTCTTTCTTAGAACAGCGATGACATCTGCTGGTTAAGAATAATTGAGCTAATACAGACTTTTTAAGATCAAGTTGCTCTTGGCTCTGGTGTACATTCCACATGATTCTCTTGCAGCTATAATTAAGCAACATGAATTGACACCATGCAGCAGCATATTGAGAAATCCTTTAAGACTTGTCTGCCACTTGGTGTAGGACAGAGCTGCTTGTGCCAAGACGTTCAGTTGCTGTGGTTACATGCTTTGCATATTATTTTCCCAGCATGCCACACAGCTAAGTTAATTCAATTTTGTTTCAAAGAAGAGGTATATTTGTAGCACAGATGATCATTCTACTCCTCTTAAAAGTGACAGCATAATGAAAAATAGAAAAATAATGCAGCAGTATCACAGCTGTAAAGAACCACCAGAACCTAAAAGGTAGTAAAATCCAAGAGCCATATATACCAATTGAGCTAACACAACATTTTGGCTGGTCCGAATGTAGTGGGTTATCTCAATTGATTGTTCACAGTCAGTTACAGATTTCCTTGTTCTCTCTTCCCCCTTTCCACTACTGCACTTGACCAGTCTTTTTCTTCCAGCTAATGATACTCTCAAAATTCTCTTTTTCCCTTCATTTTGCAACAGTTTTCCAGCTCCACCTCAATCCTATTAATTGTGTAAGTCATTATTGGATAGGAGTGGGTTAGAATATACTTTGACAAAAATGAGCTAGTGATCTCTAAAAAGGGTTTAGAAAGTTAACAATGACCCACATGTTTAAAGTAACAGATAATACTGCTTTTCATTAAAAGGGATCTGTAATTATACTACTCCTATTAAAATAAGCATCCATTAATAAAACATATCTTCATTATCTAATTTTTTTTTCATATAAAACTTACAAGGCTGCTGTTGTTGTTGTTAAGAGCCCTCAAGTCAGTGTCGACTCATGGCGACCCTCTGGATATTTGTCCTAAACTGTGTTCTGTCTTCAGTCAGGTGGCTCATTGTTGACAAACTGGTACCCGTAGCTGCTATTATTGTATCAATCTATCTCATTGCTGTCCTTCCTCTTTTGCATTGACCTTCTACCTTACCAAGCATGATGTCTTTCAATAATCATCTTTCTCTTCACATGATGTGTCCAAAGTATGAAAGTCAAAGTCTTGTCATCTGTGCTTCTAAAGAAAGCTTCATGGGGATAATTTTATAGTCATTTTCACATGTAAATAGCCTGTTTGTAAAAGTACATGTGTTGACATGCTGACATGTACTTTGTGAGTAGGCATAGCCAGGGGTACAGTGTGAGCGAAGCAAAGGCAGATTTCAAAAGCACACACATAGATAAAATAATGTTAATTTGCATTCACACATTAGTATTCTGCATGCAAGATATTTACATCAGATCTACAGACGGCATAAATGCAGCACCCACTCTGAAGGCACAATCTCTGCTCGTCCTTCATAAAGACAAATCAGCATCTAGGTGTCTTTGTAAAATAGCTACCTGCATACTCTTTAAAAATTACCCTGCACGTGCTTACACTAAGCTGGTCACCAGGCAAGTTGAACAACACTGTAAGGTTATCATGCAGACACAGAGCTTAAATCCACCTACCCAGAACCTCCTTTGCAAGATACAGTCAATAATCATATTTTTAAATGTTGAAAAGCACAACTTTGATGAATTCATGTCCTGAGTATCATTTTTATTCTACTCAACTGTAAAATGGAACCATTAGATGATAAAAGAAAATTCTTTAAATCTCAGTCACTTCTTGAATTATGGCTGCCTTTACTGTTGCATATATTTATTTAATTTCTATTCTGCTTTATCCACTGGTCAAAGTGGTTTACATGGTAAAAGAACATATTACATAGAATAAGGAAAACAAACTTGGAAAGAACAACATAATCTATTAATAAAAAAGGGAGAAAACTTATGTTTGGATTGGATTAGCTAATTAGTAATTAATCAGGGCATATTGTCCAAGAAGTAGAAGTCCTTAAATATGTCTTTAAGGATTTTTTGAACGTTGATGCATCTGTACTATTCCTTAAATGGTCAGGGATAGAATTCCATAATTGTGGCAATAGAGAGAGAAAGCTCTTTTTGAGGTGGTATAGGAAGTTTTTGTAAACTGCAATGGTACATGTAGTAGATTCTGTGAGCTTGTTCGTCGATTTCTGGTACAAGGTGTAGTATGAAGTAAGGAGAGGAGGTAAGGTGACGACAGGTTGTTAATCATTTTGAGAATTGTGAAAATTGATTTGTACTTTATGCACTCAATTAACGGTAACCAATGCAGTTGTTTAAGCAATGGTGTTACATGCTCTGATCTTTGGAATTGAGGAGTATTTGGGCTGCAGTATTGAGTGCAAGCTGGAGAGGGTACATAGCTGTTTCTGATAACCATTATAGGACGATATTGTAGTTATCAAAGGGTGGAAAAATGATTTATTGAAAGACAGAATGAAAATCATGGCGGTCTAAACAACGTTTGAGGTGTCTAATTATTTTGACTTTATAATAGATGTTTTTTGTGAGGTTCCTTATATGTGGAGGCCATGATCAGTCGTGACTCCAAGGTATCTTATGTTCTTCTTCACATGGATGTGGATTTTGTTTATAGTTAAAGAACTTGGCAGTTTAAAATTATTGTCTCTGGTGATGAACATTGCTTCAGTTTTTTTGAAATGTATGGTCATACTATGTTTTCCAAGCCATCACTAACTAGGGAGAAGCAATGTATTATGGGTGTGATATCTAAATTGGCTGTGTCAATAGGTGTATAAATCATAACATCATTGGCGTAAATGTTTTATAAAGGACGTTCGCTGCATTCATAATGGAACAAAGTGGTTGCAGGAAAATGTTGAATAATAGTGGCGAAAGGATGGAACCTTGTGGTACTCCTTTAGATTGAGTAAATGGGGTAGATGTTGTATTGCCTAGTTTTACCTGTAGCTGTCTATCTGTTAAGAAGGATTTAAACCATGTGAGAGGCATGCCAGAAAGACCCAGAGCTTGTAGGCGCTGAATAATAAGATTTTGCAGGATGGAGTCATATGCTGCAATGTCCACAAGGAGTGCTAGTGGGAATTGAACCCTGGTTGCTTGGTTACCAAGCCAGTGTTCTAACCACTAGGCTACTCCTCCACTCCTTTATCTATGCCTTTGATTAGATTATCTAACAAGGCAGTCATAAGATATTCAACTCCATGATGTGGTCTGAAACCATATTGTTGATTGTCAAGTTAATGATGTGTTTCAATGTAATCTTGGAGCTGCTGGTAGACAGATTTTTCTAGTCTTTTAGCCAAGAAAGGTAGACTGGCTATGGGTCTATAAGAGGTAGGCTGGTCAATGTAATTCAAGGTTCCCTTTCTTACAGGAAGGATGGAGACAGTCTTCAGTTTGGGGGGCACATATCCCTGTTGTAATGATAGTTGAATGATCTTCATTATTATTGTTCATTATAAGTTTTTGTCTTGCTAATTTGATCCAGCCAACAGGACAAAGGTCAAGTGGTGAGGTGGTGGTGTTGATACTTGTAATGATTTTATCAAGGGAGTCGTGTAATATTGTTAAATGAGTTCCATATGGTCAACTGTAAGTTATCCTTCTGTTCAATTACTGCTGTATGTGTGTTGATTTTATTACTATGGCCTGAAGTGAGAGTTCTAAAGTAATCAACCATCATTTGTGAGGTTAAGCCGATCTTTTCTGAATGAAGCAATGTGTCATTAGTGTTTTGACTATGGCAAATAACTCTCGCGGGTGAGTAAGAGAATCATGAAGTAGTTTTGCGGTTTTTTTTTTGTTTTTTTTTAGTGCCATCAAGTCAGTGTTGGCTCATAGCGACTCAGCTACCTCTGGGTTTTCTTGGCAATGTATCACTGGAAGTAGATTGACAGCCTTTTCTTCCAAGGCAATGGAGGGTAAAGTGACTTGCCCAAGATCACAAGGAGTGCCAGTGGGAATTGAACCCTTGATCTTCTGGGTACTAGGCAGTTGCTCTACCACTAGGCTACTCCTCCACTCCTAGTTTTGTGTAGTAATTTTTTTTTTTTTTTTGCTTGAGATGTTGCTAATTGGTATGCTTTCAAGCTAAGTTCATAGGTGTTTAGATTCTCAATTGATTTATTTTTCCTCCATTTTCTTTCTGTAGCTCTTAGGTTTCACTTCACGTCTTTTAAACAATGGTGAATAGCATATCGCTGTTCTTTGTCTGATATGTTGATTAGATGGATATGTTTTGATTGCTACCTCTGCAATGGTTTTATTCCAATTCTGAATTATGGTGTTGATGTCTCCAGAGGTGTTCTGAAGTTTAGGTAGTATTTTTGCAAGATATTTATCTTTTTCTAACTTGCTGAACCTGTGTGTAGTAAGTTTTGAATTATCTGAGTTTGACATGCTATAACTCCCTGGTAAGTTAAATGAGATTAATTTGTGATCAGACCAAAGCACATCAACAGAAGAGTAGGTAGGGCTTTGGTGTTTGCTTAGCATGTTTCGTGATAGAAAGATCCTGTCAAAGATGATTTGTATATAGTTTAAGGACCCCATGGCTTCTAGAAACACATATATAACACATACAAGGGTTATAGGTAGGCAGGGGAGCAGCAGATACAAAAAGAGATGCAGTTCAGACATTCCCATTAACAGCTAGAAGAACATAGAAGCTGGTACCACCTAGTTGACGCTTTATTTCTGGGTGTTTGCTATATACTGCATTCCACATATCAAAGCAATTTACAATTATGAGATTTACTGAGGTATAAGCTTTCAAGAAAAGCTTTTTCAATTCACACCTGATGAAGTGGACTCTTGCCCCTTAGAATTGACTAAATAAAATTGTCTGTAAGGTGGCAGCAGCTTCCACATCCGTCCTATCATTATGGGTTCATGTGGCTCTCCATCTGCTGGTTTTATTACAATTAACCCTCCCCCCCCCTTCCACACACACACACACATTTTAAGGCTCACAGAGCAAACTGAAAAGAGAGCTAAGCATCTTAAAGCTCTAAAAACGCCATCACACCATTTCTTTGAAATGTAATAATCCTGCAAAGTCTATCATTGGGTATTCCTGCACTAGCACATTGTTTACAACAAAGATGGATAAGTCTCTAGACCAGTGGTTCTCAACCTTTTTTTCTGTTGTGACACACCTGAGAGGCCGCATTCATGTGCACAACACATTCAATGCTACAATCTGGGCTTGAACAAAAAAAAAAAGAGCCCAAATATCATTTTATGGCATTTAAAAATAAACACTGGAGGGGGAGCGATTATAGGGATTTCAAGAACCTGGCTCCTTGCTTTGCACTTTCCCCAACCTGCAGACATACATGTTTGCTAAGTAAAGCATGGGCTTGCTGTCTATCAAACCTTTGGTGACACACTCCGCATAAGGGCTCCGTCCGCGCCAACATCACCCATATGTGAGGACTGACTTCCTGCTTGTTCCTGGAGAACCAATATGCAGCCCTGGAAGTGGAGAGGTGAAAGCATCCCATGAAAGGGAAGAAGCAGAGCTCAAACACCCCAAAGTTGCAGAATCAGTGACCACCAGGAAACAAAATGTAGTGGTCAGTGGTGACTCTCTTCTGAGGGGTAGTGAGGCATCCATCTACCAACTAGACTTGATGTTCAGGGAAGTGTTCTCTCTGCCAGAAGCCAAAATCAGAGATGTTATGGAGAGTTAGCAGAGACTCAAACCTACTAACTATAATCCGATGTTGCTCATTCATGTCAGCACAAATGATACTGATAGATATCTCTCTGAATGTATCAAGAGTAACCTCATGGCTCTGGGACAGAGGGTGAAGCAGATAGGTGCACAGGTGGTGGTCTCTTCAATCCTCCCTGTTGAGGGTAAAGACTGAGGCAGAGAAGCTCGCATTCTGGAGATGCAAAGGGAGTGAAGAGACACTATGGGTTAAACTAGGGAGGGGAATCCATTTGCATTGGTGTGATATACAGATCTCCTTCAAAGGGAAAAGTGGACAAAGATTTAATAGAAGAGTTATGCAGTTTTACTATGAAAAAAGTGCTACTGAGAGGTGATTTCAATATGCCGGATGTTATTTGGAACATCTCTGCTGTCGTGTCATCTAGAACTAAGGAGATCCTAAATTCTCTACAGGGAGAACTATTCCGGCAACTGATAACAGAACTCACACATGAAGGGGCTATACTGGACCTAGTGCCAAGATGGGACAATACCCTCAAGGAGTCATTAGCGGGATGGGAACAGCTGGGAGATGTAGAAAAGCAATGGGTAAAACCAAAAGGAAATATTTTAAGGGAAACAAACCTTTTTGTTAGAAAGGTAAATAAATGTAAAAGGAAAAGGAGGTCACTAGGGTTCCCAAAAGAAGTAGCTGAAAAGGTGAAAAAAGAGGGTGGCCTTCATAAAATACAAGAGATCACAGAAAGAGGAAGGCAAGCATCAATATTTGGAAAAAGAGAAGCTAGAAAAGTAGTCAGGAAAACAAAGATACAAAAATAAGAAGAAAGAGCCAATACAATCAAATGGGGGGACAAGACATTTTTCAACTATGTTAGCGTGAGGAGAAAGTGCAAAAGTAGTATTGTCAGACTTAAGGATGAAGGGGAAGAATATGTAGAAGCTGATGAAGATAAAGCAGACTTGCTTAACAAATATTTCTGTTCTGTGTGCACAGATGAAGGTCCAAGAGCAGGACTTCAGTAAACACCCACAAATAGGAACAAAAGTGAAGGGGGATCTTGAACTATTTTCAGAAAACTGTGTTTGCGAGGAACTAACTAAACTAAAAGTAGACAAAGTGATGGTGCTAGATGGGATACATCCAAGAGTATTGAAGGAACTTAGGCAAGTTCTAGCAGCTCCACTGTCTAACCTTTTCAATGTTTCTTTTAAAGTTGGGAATGGTCCCAGAGGACTGGAGAAAGGCACATGAGGTCCCTTCACACAAAAGCAGAAGTAATGATGAGGTTGAGAACTACAGTCCAGTTAGTCTGACCTCTTTGGTGAGTAAATTAATGGAAACACTGCTAAAACAGAGGATAGTGAGGTTTCTGGAGTCCAATGGATTGCAGGATCCAAATCAGCATGGGTTTACTAGAGGAAGGTCCTGTCAGACACATCTGATTTCTTTGACTGGGTGAACAGAGAGTTGGACTGAGGGAGAGCCCTAGATATGGTCTACTTAGATTTCAGTAAAGCCTTTGACACAGTTCAGTACAGGCGATTTATAAATTGAACACCCTAGGGATGAGCCCTATATGACTGACTGCGTTAGAAATTGATTAAGTGGGAGGCGACAAAGGGTACAGGTAAATGGAGCTCACTCTACCAGTGGTGTTCTGCAGGGATCTGTCCTTGGTCTGATTCTTTTTAAAATTTTTGTAAGTGATATTGTGGAAGGACTGTCGGGTAAGGTTTGCCTTTTTGCAGATGATACAAAAATGTGCAACAGAGTAGATAACATGGGGAGGGATCTGGCCAAGCTTGAAGAATGGTTGAGAATTTGGCACCTGAGATTTAATGCTAAAAAATGCAGGGTCGTGCATTTGGGCTGCAAAAATCCAAGGGAGCAGTACAGTATAGGAGGTATAGTACTTCTGTCTACGAAAGAAGAGCAGGACCTGGGCGTGATTGTGATTGTTTCTGATGATCTTAAAGTGGCTAAACAGGTAGAAAAGGTGTTAGGCGAAAGCCAGAAGGATGCTTGGGTACATAGGGAGAGGAATAGCCAGCAGAAAAAAATGAGGCAATAGTGTCTCTATATAAGTCTTTGATGAGACTTCATTTGGAGTATTGTGTGCAATTCTAGAGACCACACTTTCAAAAGGATATAAACAGGATGGAGTTATTATAGAGGGTGGCTACCAAAATGATCAGTAGTCTGTTTTAAACCATATGGAGGCAGACTTAAAGATCTCAAGATGTATACTTTAGAGGAAATGCAGGATAGAGGAAATATGAAAGAGACGTTTAAATACCTCTATGGCATAAATGCACAGGAGGAGAGCCGCTTTCAATTGAAAGTAAGTTCTGCAATGAGGGGTCATAGGAGGAGGATGAAAGGGGATAGACTCAGGAATAATATGTGGGAATATTTCTTTACAGATATAGTGGTAGATGCATGGAATAGCCTCCCAGTGGAGGTAGTAGAGACAAGGACAATATCTGAATTCAAAAAACCATGGGACAAACAGAGAAGATTTCTAAAGGAAAAAAAAGGGACTATAGTAGTTCATATGGAAAGGTAGACTAGATGGGCCATGTGGTCTTTTTCTGCCATCATGCGTCTATAACAACTTTTTCAAGTACGTTCGCAGCAAACTGAAGATATAAAATGGATTGTATTTATTAAAAGACCCCATTCAGCCGAGTTTCAGCAAACCCGCCTGCATCAGTAGCTGTAAAAGGATTTTACTCAAGGATCATTCCTTGAGCAACCTTATCCTTGTTTGCTAAGCTTTTCACTGTAAATCCATTCTGAAACCTGATTCAGGCGGGTTTGCCGAAACTCAGCTGAGTCAGGTCTATACATTTGATCATTTTGCTCTTATGGGCATCTGGTTCAAGGAAGGTAAATCTCACTATTTAGTGGAGGCATGTTCCCCTTTCCGCTACTGGGGGGGGGGGGGGGAGTGGGTGTGGGGTGGGGTGGGGAGGGATTGGCACTCTTTATTTCTAAGACTCACAGCTATGAAGAACTTATAATTTGCCCCTTGACCCATACTGAGGTCTTGCTTTTGCAGATAACGGGGTCACCCTCTGAATAATTCTACTCTGCTACCTGCCACCCCTATCATTTTATTTGCAGCTGATGAACTTCTGTCTTATTGCTGAAACTGCCACATTACTTAACTTGCTTCTTTTGGGCGATTTTAAATTTACACACAGAAAATCCAGCTTCTGAGTTAGAGTCAGATTTTCTGTCTAGCCTTGATACTCTTTCCCTTTCTTTGCTATCTTCGAGCTCTAATATTAGAGGCCACTGTCTGGACCTATTTTTCTTTTCTCTAGATTCTTCTTTTATATCTTCCCAAAACCATGTCCATTTCCTAGTCTGACCATTTTTTGGTTATGACGTTTGGTTTGAGATGATCCTCCTCTATCAGTCTCAATACTAAAGCTAGTTCATACAGAAACTTAAAAAAAAAATTGATAGAGTAATTTCTAAAATTCTGTCATACTTCTGATCTAACTGAGTCTATGTTACTTGACAGGAAAATCGCTGCTCTTATGACTGCATTAGAAATTAGATTAGATAGCTATGCCCCTTTTAGACAATTAGGGTGTCATAATCAACCCTTTCATCCTTGGTACTCTCCCATCTAATTCACCAATTAAAATGAGATGTTAGGAAGGCAGAATGTGCCTGGCACAAACATCAAGACCAACATTCTTTACTTACCTGTAAGCAGCAAAAACGTCAACTTAAAGCTGTCAGACAACTGAAAAAGGACTATGTTTCACGACTTATACATGAGAAGAGCTCATTCTTAATAACCTTTTTTTTTAGCCATTTCTCGGATTACTAGAGGTTCTGAAGCACCTCAAATTCCATGTCCACCTGATTAGTATGCTGGATTGTCTACTTCGATTATTTCTAAAAGCATGAATGAAATCTTTTTTTCATCCTCGCTCCTAGGCCTTCTGTACTTTCTTGGAGCTACCTCAGCATCTTTACTCCTCTCTCTCATTTTAGTTTATCAAAAATTCTCCCTATGATCAATTCTGGGAGGCTTCTCCCAAATGCATTTCCTATTTGGTTTTGGAAAAAGCTTGCACCATACTTATCCAATGAAATACTGTATCCAGTTAATTACAGTTTGTTTGAAGGGGTTGTTCCCCATACCTGGAAGAAAAGCTATATTTATCCCCTTATTAAAAAAAGGGCCTTGATCCATGCATTACCTAGAGTTATCATCTCATTGCTGATATTAACTTTTTAGCAAAGATTACAGAGAAGATTATTTTCCAATAATTATCCACCTTCTTGGAGGCTACCAATACTTTTCATCCGAATCAGACATTTGTTGAGGGTACAGTACAGAATCAGCACTCCTGGAGATGCTCAATGAGGTATATGTGCACTGGGTACATGGTCACAATGTGCTGTTAATTCAGCTTATCTTATTTCAGCATTCAACTTGGTCGATCATAATCATCTGTTCAATAGACTTCCACAAGTAGAAGTGACTGAGATGGCTTCTGAATGGTTTTAGTCATGCTTTGCCTCCAGATCATTTATGGTTACCATTGATAATATCTACTTTAAGAGTTACGCATTATGACATGGAGTCCCACAGGGGTCTAATTTGGCTTCTCTCTTTTTCAATATCTTCCTCACACCTCTTGCTATTTTAATATAGAACTGTGGCTTTAGTTCCTTCTTTTTGGCTGATTTTGCTTACTTAACCTCTTGGGACACCATCTTTTCACAATACTTTTATCCAAGCCTTCAAGACCCTTACCAACTGACTATCCAAGAATAAATTGATACTAAATTCGAAGCTGTCTAGGAATAGTTCTCCTCCAGTGTTTCAACCTGTTGTATCTACTATTCCTCTACCAAGAAAATACTGCATTTGGTCACTTGGCGTAATGCTAGATTACTCACTGTCCTTACAACATCTCTCTACAGTGGGTAAAAACTCTTTTGCCTTTCTTTGCTCTTTACAGAATTGTCTCAGTAATAAAGATCTGAATATCCTTGTTCATGCTCTAATTTTCGCAAAATTGGATTACTGTAACTCACTGCTTATCTGTGTTCCTGCCTATAGCCTAAAAAGACTCCAAATGGTTCAAAATACAGCAGCAATAATTATGCATTGGCCTAATTATACTGATCATATAGCCTTTTTACTAAAGGAATTATCTTAGAGGATTAAGTATTAAATCCTTTCCCTTACACATAGGATTTACTTTACAGTCTCTCCATCTTATTTGTCCTTTCTTATCATCCCTTACGCTCATCATCCCTTACTGTCCAGATCTTCTCAATCCAATTTGCTAATCATTCCACCACCTTTCCGCTTCAAACTTGCATTAACTTGTACCTCGGCCCTCAATTTCATAGCACTTATGCTATGTTACATGGTTCCTCTTGATTTGTATCTGGAAGAATCTTTGAAGAAATTTAAAGCAGGCCTATAGCACTGGCTTTTCAGTAAAGCATTTGGAGAAGTTTAGGTTTTAGGTAATTGCAGCATAGTTAGTGGGATTCCTCATCTCCTTCCCCCACCCCCTTTCTTCATTTATGCTCTTATGTGTCACCGGTTTATTCGCAATCGTCTTTAGGAATTTTAATGTTGGGGAGTGAGTGGAAGGAGTCTCTGCCCGATTGTGCTCTGCTGCTGTGTGGTCTCTACCGGCACCTGTAGGGCTGCATCCACGCGGCGCCTGCCCCGACGCCATCTACGGGGCATAAGAGAAGGAGCGGTTCCTGTGTCAGTCGGGAGTGAGTGGAAGGAGTCTCTGCCCGATTGTGCTCTGCTGCTGTGTGGTCTCTACCGGCACCTGTAGGGCTGCATCCACGCGGCGCCTGCCCCGACGCCATCTATGGGGCATAAGATCAGTGCCGCCCCGCGGTCACGCGATAGCAGTCACGCTTTGAAGGGGCGCGTTTAAAGGGGCATTTCTTGCTCCTTATGCGCTCCTGTGGCGCTGGCTCCCTTGGCATGGGCAAGCGTAGGAGGCGCTCCCTCAACGTGAGTACTGTTAATCCTTCTAAAGTGGTAAAAACTGTTGGTCCTATGGATAAACACGTTGTATCGGTGAAAGATGAGGAGGCTGCGTCCAGGTCTGCTGCCAAGTGTGTTTCCCCTCCAGATAGCGCCTCCGGGGGTTTATCATGCTCTGCCCTGCTTACAGATTTGGACATTATTGATCCAGTGACCTCCTCTCCAATGTTGGAAGTTCTTTCACAAAATAGGAATGGTGTATCCCCTTTTGTTTCATTGGAGTGTGACTGTGTGCCTTTGGTAGTTCCTTTGCCACAGGCTATTCAGTTAACTGGGGACTGTGTTGCTAGACGCTCCGAAGTTGCTTCTGTTGAAGTTGATTCTCAAAATGTTTCTCTTGCTGATGTTTTATCAATTCTTTCACGTATTGAGTCCTCTATCACCTTCTTAGCCTCTGTTGCCTCAATTCTCTGATTTTTCGAAAGGTTCTGTCGCAAAAATGGCTTAACATGATTCTCAAATTGCTGTTCTTGATGCTAAATGTCAGAATTTGGAAAAGCAGTATGATTCCCTAGAGAAATTTTCCTTATCTTTTATGAAGGATAGTACTACTTTACATATGCAACAGGAATTATTGGAGAACTCATTGAGGGCTATGAATATTCGTTGTTTGAATTTCCCCTGTACTAGGTTGTCATCAAATAATATCTGAGGGGATAAGTATTTAACTGAAGTTTTGGGATATGACAACAATACGAAGCCGCCTATAAATAAGCTTTATTATTTGCCTGTGGTTGGGGTTCCTACTGTTGCTGGTTCCCCGGATGCGGTTTCAAAGCCTCAGGTTGATTCTATGGATTTATCTGAATTTATAGAATCCTCGCAGGATTTGATTTCCTCCCGTGCTACACTTCTTGTATCATTTGTGTCTGAGGCAGATAAGAATTCTGTTATGCGATTATTTTTTGCTAATAAGAATGCTCTTTTTTGTGGGGCTAAGATAACTATTTTTCCTGATGTTTCTAGACAAACGCAGCTGAGGCGCAGGGCTTTTTTAGCCTTAAAGCCCCGGGTCTTAGCTCTTGGAGCATCTTTTTTCCTCAAATTTCCCTGTAAATGTGTGGTGGTTCTAGAGGGCACTAAATATGTTTTCTCTGAGATTTCGTCTTTAGAATCTTTTATTGTTCATCAGGCTCCTTCGAAGCAGTAATTATGTTTGTGTTCTGTAATGCAAAGTAATTAGAGCTTAAAGTTTTTTTGGACAGTGCTCCTTTTTTTTTCTTGCAATTTTGTATATTTTCCTTTTTTGGTTACCTCAATTGATTCACTTGTACTCCCCCTTGATGTGGACTAGGTGGATTTCTGTAAAGTCTTTAATTGTTTGAATATTGTTTTTTTACCTTGTTTCAAACTGAATAAAAATATATTTGGAAAAGGAATTTTAATGTTGTGCTACTCATTCCTTGAGCCACTGTATTTCATTCTATATTTATGTTGATGCATGTTATTTTGTACCAACTTTTAGGGATTTTTGTAAAACGCTGTGACAGTTGTTTCAAATCAAATGACAGTATATCAAATCTAGTTAAATGAAATAAATAAAATAATAAACTTCAGTGACCTGAATCAAGCATTCTTGGCAATCAAGCAGCAGAATACCTCTTGCTTGAGTCGTGTCTAGCAGGACTCTGATGAATTCCAATTGAAAGGATGGAGTCAATTGGGACTGGGGTAGTTTACAATGAACCCTAGTAGCTCTAGCACCTGTGATGCATACGAATTCATGTACCTCTTACTAAGTGGTGCTCTTGAGCGGCCAATCTTCGAAATAGGGAAACGTGCACCCCCATCTGCATAGAAATGCTATGATTATGCGAGACACTTGGTGAACACCTGAGGAGCAGATGAGAAGCTAAAGGCAGTATACGATTTTGGAAATGGAATGTCCCTACAATGAATCTACATCCTGCACGTGGGATGCATTGAGATATGTGTTTAGGCATCCTGGAGAACCAAGGAACATAGGTCCACCACAAAAAAAACAGCAAACTGCCACGAAGAGCCAAAGAAACCAACCAAGATCGTGGCAGAAAATACAAAAAAAGCCTTTATTAATCCAGGGGATGAGAGTCGCCAACCCAACACTGGCCGTGTTTCATAAGAAACATCCTCAGGGGTATGTGGCTCTAATACAAATAAATACATTAATATAAAAAAAGGGGATAATTAAAAACAATCATTAGTTAAAAAACATTCAAAAATTAATGTACAAAACTCACAAATATTAAAATATATAAAAAAACGTATATAGATAATTAAGGAACATCCATCACAAATATAATATTACCATAAATAACATATATAAAAAAATTGTATATACACTATGATAAATTAATAATGAATGATTATAAATAAGTATAAAACAAAAATGACAACAATGAACATCAAAATTGCATAAAAACCATAAAAACTACTAAATAGATAATCATAAGAGAACAAAAACTAAAATGTCATTATAAATAGGTAATAAGAAAATTAACTTCAAAATATTACCAAAAGGAACTAAGAAGAATAAGAACAGTGGCAAAAGGAACAGGAGAGAAAAAAACAATAAAACTATGTACTAAAATTAAATAAGTTGTTAAAAAAATTTTTAAGTACAATAATTAATAATTAAAAACAATAAAAGACAAAGATATCAATAAAAGACATCAATAAAAGCAAATAACAATAAACAGCAAATATCAATAAAAGCAGAGGACTATAGGAAAACTGGAGCAGGAGCAGATCAAGCAGATTAAATGAACCTTATTGTTCATATCGTAGGGATTTTACTTATGAATATGATATTGAAAAGTAATTGAAAACCAAACAGATAAAAACAATAAAACCTACCACTATGTTGTGCGCTAGGGGTACACAACCATGAATTTCGAAGGGGACCCCAAAAAGGATCATAAACCTTAAAAAATAAATAAATAAATAATTGATTCATTAAAAATAACTCAATTGTTGTAATACTTATTAAAATGCAATTGTATCATTTTAAAATTTTAAAATGAAGACGTGCAAGACATCTTCAAAAATGAAAAAAATGAGGGGGGATGGGGGGCAGGGAGGGGGCGGGGGAGAAGGGGAGAAGGGGAGGAGGGAGGGAGGAGGGAAGGGGGGGAAGGGGGGGAAAGGGGGAGGGGGCGAGGAGGGGGGAGGAGGGGAGGGGGGAAGGGAAAGGGGGCCTTTCTGAGAAACACTCCTCTAAATCCACCAATTATAACCGTTTAAAACCATACGGATGTACACTGCTGGTTATATAGGCCATAAAGATTTGTAAACGTTTTAATTTTAAGAGCAGGTAGAATAAGATAAATAGAAACGCTCGATTGCACTGCGCTTCACAATTCCAAATTATGTCATAATATTAAGAACAAAAAAAGGGGGGGAAGCCAAAAAAAATTTTTTTACAACAGTTGTAAGTATGAAAAACGATCCATGGTAAGTTGTTGAAAACCTTATGAGATCGAAGCCGCAAACTGGCAACGCTCCGCAGAAACTATAACGGGCCATTCAAAATATGCTAATAAAACAATGAACCAAATGTGAAGAAAGGCGGAGGTTTCAAACACATGATCTGATACTTGTAAACTATAAAAATATTTAGACTATAAACACTTTTACACAGACTAATAATGTGGAAGCGATTGAAATCGCCGGAAATTGTGCTGATAAAAAACCTTGCGCACCCAAGTATATAAAAAACAAATAATATTAAATACCCTTAAAAATGAAAATGATCAAGTGTGAAAAGATACTGAATAATTGTATATACTGTGGAAATTGAATTATGATGATCATGCAAAAAAGACTACCAGAGAGGAAACTTTGCCAAAAACTATGGATACAACACGTAAAGTGTAAAAGCCAAGCTGATAAACAATTGGACCACATTTAAAAAACATACGGCAGAAAAGAGAATGGACGAATAGATTAATTGCAAAATATCGACTTGCAAACCGAGAAATTCTCTCTCTAGTATGCCAAGTGTTATTGTCGATTCAGTCTATAACAAAGTAAAAAAACGCCGAAGCTACCGGAGAAAAAACTTTTGCCAAAGGAGTGAATACAACACATAGGGGTATGTTTACTAAAACCCCGTTAGGTGTGCGCCGCGCTATTGTGCGGGATGCCATATAAGGAGTGGGCGTTTCAGTCTGAAAGCAAACCGGGATTAATCATGCGCTAATGTGCGCAGCGCACATTAGCGCATGAGAAACTTGCGCAGGAAGCATAAGTGGAGCGCTGATGTACACACACAGGAACAGAGCCACAGTACAATGGTGAAGACACTGACCGATGGTGCAGGGATCATGGGTTCAATCCCCCACTGTGCCCAATAAAGAAGACTGGCTGAGGCATTACCTGTTAAAGGTAATATTGCAGTCTGAGGCATATTAATTTTATTTTAATTACTGCTACTAGCAAACGCACTCTGAAAGCACTGTAACATAAGGCGCCCCATAAGGTACCCCAGAGGGCACATTTTAAAGTGCACTGTCCGCCAAGGCACCCTAGAATGTTGCTTATAGGGCGCTTTATAGGGTGCCGTATGAGGTACCGCAAGGTCACAGCACTGTTTTTGATGGCAGTACTGTGCAGTTTAAGGAATGAAAATCATAAGTAGGTGCGCTGACATGCAAGGAGGAGCAGCAGTATAGCACAATGGTTAAAACACTGACCAATGATGCAGGAGTCATGGGTTCAATCTCCCACTGTGCCTAATGAAGAAGGCTGGCTGAGGCATTACCTGTTATAGGTAAACGTGCTTTAGGGGGAATTTTATTTTTATTTTAATTAGTGCTGCCAGCAAACACACCCTCAAAGTATTGTAACATAAGGTGCTGCATAAGGTGCCTCATAGGGTACCCCAGAGGGCACATTCTAAAGTGCACTGTCCGCCACGGCACCCTACAATGTTGCTGAAAGGGTGGCCTATAGGGCGCCATATAGGGTGCCCTATGAGGCACAGCAAGGTCATAGCACTGTGTTTGATGGCAGCACTGTGCATTTAAACGCATGGAAATCTGAAGTAGATGCGCTGACATGCAAGGAGGAACAGCAGTGTAGCACAATGGTTAAGGCACTGACTGATGATACAGGGGTCATGAGTTTGCACCCCAGTGTGCCTAATACGTAAGGCTGGCTGAGGCATAAGCTTTGCAATGTACGTATTGTTTCCTGCAGCACTTCATTTGTATTTTATTAATTGCTGCCAGCAAACACGCCCTCACGTGCCGTAACTGAAGGTGCCGCATAAGGCACCCTATAAGGCACTCCATAGGGCACATTATAAAGTGCACTGTCCGCCACGGCACCCTAAAATGTCCCCTATAGGGCACCCTATAAGTCGCTCCACAGGATAACGTATAGTGCACCTTATATGGACGGTAACCATAAGGTGCCCTATAGGGCGCCCTCTGAGGCACCTTATGGGTACAGTACGCAGAGAGTGTTTTTGCTGGCAGCAATAATGTACATTAAAAAGAGATAATGCTTCGGGCAGCCCTATCAAATAACCCCACTGTGGGCTTGAACCCAAGACCTCTGGCTCCACAGGCAGTGAAGTAACCAGTGGGCTACAGCTCTATAGCTGCTAGCAAGCCCCTGGCTGGCTGCAGAGGGACTGCACGTCACCACAGAGACAGTCTGCTGTGGTCACCAGGATAGAGTTAGCCCACCCGTACCCATGATGCACTGCACATGCAAATCAGCTGTCCACAGATGAACACAAGATGGGGTATGCACCCCCACAGCACCTCGGCCTGGTAGGGGGAACTGACCATGTCCACCCCCACAGCACCTCAGCCTGGTAGGGGGTACTGACCGTGTGTGCTACTGGCACAGAGTAGCTACACACCGTCACATTGTGCGGGTACTGTGCTCACCCTAAGGGTGCGGTGAGGCGCCCAGCACCAGGTCCACAGCACCTTCCATGGCAGAAATAGGCCATGCTGCAGGTCCCCAGCAGTGCGAATGTGGGAGATAGGTAGTTTCTCAGTCAGGTGTAGCCCCTATGGACCCCTAGGAGGATTATGTACCACCACCCTCCTCCTCCAGGGCTGAGGGTGGTAAACAGGGTCTCCCATCAACAGATACACATTCTACCTCCCTGCAATGGTGGCAGTAGAGGGGACCATCAACCCCAGTCCTGCTGGGGAACAGACACCTACAGGGCAGTCAATGCAGCTCTGTACACATCCATAACGCAATAGCAGACAGACATTAGGCCTGGACATGCTAAGCTGCACCCCACCACTATCAGATATTCTCCTGCAGCAAGCCTTCAACCGCTGCACCCTGCAAGGCACGCCATTAAGACACATACCAGCTGCAAACAGTCTGCTAGCTAATCCATAGTGCATGTTCCTGGTGGAAATGCATGCACCCAGAACTGGGATGTCAGCATACACAACAAGCAGATAAGTCAGTGACTGGGTCCCAAAAGGAAACCCATAAATATCACATGAGAGAAATACTATATAGCACTATGGGGATGCCTAGCCATGCTGTGGTCACTGCAGTCAGGGTGTGAGTGATCTCCCAGCAGGACATGCTGTGGCCACCCTGTCTGTGTAGGTGGTGGCCGGGCACTACAATGTCCCAGCCATTGCCCTATGCCCTGTGCAGATGCATCCTGGCCAGGCCACCCTGTCCAGGCTATACCCATGGTACCTTGCTCCTCATTATGCACATTGGCAGGCCAATACTGGCAACAGTGCTGGCAGTGTGGGCTGTGAAGGGTGTTTTCAGCCACCACACACTGGATAGACAGACACACACTCCCACACCTATGCCAGCATTGTGCTACTATAGAGGAGTTTAGCAGCCCTGGCCACCACACCAGTCCTGGGCACAGTACAGGCATGGATATGGTACGCAATACTGTTGGGGGTCACTCCCCAGGGTGGTAAACACTGTCAGAGACCAGACCTGAAGCACACACCGCAGACATCAGAAAGATTGTTATGATGGAGCTCAATCAGCAAACTGTGCTTAATGTAGGAATTGCTATCTGCCAGTAATCATAGCAAACGTTTGATAGCTGTGTACCGTATACCCAGGTGTAGGGTGGCATTGCTAAGGTATGCAAGTGCTATTATTGGGAGATGCACGCAGGGCCCAATGTCCTGCCTCTCCAGGAGGCATTGGCTAATGGGGCCTGTGGGTGTGTCTGCCCCTGTTGGCTGCTGCTTTACGGCAGAGGTTCCCAACTCCAGTCCTGGTGTGCCAAACACTGTTCGGGTTTTCATGCTGTCCCTCATGAATATGCATGAGATACATTTGCATACCATGGGGTGGTGCATAGATATGCAGCACAGGCATCTTTATTAGAGGCAGCATGGAACCTGAATGGTGTTTGGCCCTCCAGGACTGCATTTGCGAGACTCTGCTCTAGGTAATGCACCTGTTTATGGTGTCTGTGCTCGATGGGGTAAAATATAGGCATATTAACCAGACAGTGCATCGGATAAAGATCCAATTGAGTGAGCATGTGCCCCCTTTACGAACGTCTACACTATCGGCTCCTATGGTGAAACATTGTATATATCTGGGCCGTTCATTCGATCAATTACAGTGGCGAGTGTTAGACCATGTACCTGTTGATCCATGTGGAGGCGATAGTTTATATAGGCTCCAGAAATGCGAACTTCGGATTTTTAAACTGCAGACTATGACACCTCTAGGACTCAATGCGGAGTCAAAGTGGTTTAGTTTGCTATGACTATAAAACAAGGGGTTTCCTTTTGGTGTTCCTGTGTTTTTGACCAATTACGGGGTTTCCTTCTGATGGATTCCTCCCTTAGCGGGATTGGTCAATCTATTCTGCTCATGAATATGATGTCAGATGCCATGCATTTAAATGCTGTCAGATTTATCTCAGCTGTTTAGTGCAAAATATTGTGACTTCTGCTGGAATCCTATGAGCCTGAAGCATGGCCTAACTTTAAAGGTCCAAAACATGCCACATCATGTATGGTGGATTCCTTAAATTTTTTGCGCTTCTTATGACGATAAATTCATTTAAATACATATTTTCAAATAAGATGAGTAAAAGGAGCCTCCACTAAGAGGGGTGAATTGTTTTTCTCCCCCCTTTTGATAGCGTTTCCAACATATATTTAAGTAGCGTTTCTACCCGTTGTTCATTAGTTGGGACCTTATTGAGGAAGGATTGTATTATTTGGTTACCAGTTGTTTTGGGCTACTGCCAGGGTCTCCTGATGCACTAGACACAGATATTGGCTGGGCCTCAGTCAGTGTCAAGGCCTGTTTGGATCCTGATGACAACCCATCTCCTACAAGCAGTTTGAAGACTTCTAGGATTAGTTGGATGGTTCTATGCTCCTGCCTTGGGACATCACAGCAAATAGCTCTTGCATGCAGAGCATCTTCCTCAGCTTGTCCTCCATCCTCTGAGCCAAGTGCTCCTTGAGGGTTACTACTATGGAACCATGGTGAGCTCAGCAGACTACATCGATGTCTGTCTCCGGTACTTTATAGGGTTTATTGGCAGACTGGTCATGGTCCCTTGGCATCTGGCATGGCCCCTCTGATGTCATGGACATTGAGCTACCATACTCAGGGGGGGGGGGGGGGCGAGGCTAGGCTCACTTGAATCCCATTTTTCTAGAACTGAACTCCAAAAAATTCTAATTCCTATGTACCCCAACTTTCACTCAGTGCTCACTATGGGTGGTTCTCGTTGCCATCAATGTAGAATCTTTCCTCTTCTTCGAAGTGGAACTGGAGGGTGACCAATGCCTGGATTGTTTACTGGTGCTCGGTGCAAAGGCAGCTCAAGCACTCTTTGATGACAATGCACTGCCAGCCTTCATTAAAATTTGATATACCACCCTTAGTAGAGACAGCAGAGCAGTTTACATTAAAAAATTTTAATAAAATCTGAAAAAAAGAAAAGAATGCCAATGGAAGATAGAAAAGTAATATAGAACACAGACACTAAGAAGATGGGCTTTTAGTGAGTGCTTGACATTAGGATCAAGGAAAAGATGGGAGTAAAGATAGGTAGGAATGAGGGAAGGCGAAGATGGTGATTAATGCCAATGGACTAGAGTTAGTAGAACCAAAATGCTGTGTGCATGTTCTCTCGTTCCTCACGACCTCTTTTGTAAACAGAATGAACAAATATATTATGGTCAGGCCCCAAACACTTTAAGCAGAGATTGTGGGTGTCTGACAGACATCAGTCTAAAGCACTTTTTGAACCTGCTGGCTAGTTATTTTTTATACTGTGCTCTTTAGAATCAGTGTGGTTTACATGTATACTAACAGGTACTTTTTATTTCCTTGTCCCCAAAGGGCTCACAATCTAAGTGAACCTGAGGCAATGGAGGGTTAAGTGGCTTGCCCAAGGCCATGGGACTAGAGGCCCCAGTCCCTCTGGCCTGAGGTTGCTTGTCCCCATGTGGGAATTGAACCCCTGGCCTTCCAGCCTGAGGTAACATGTCCCAACCACTGAGCCACTCCTCCCTAGTTTCAGGGACATTTCAGACAGATAAAAAGCTATGGTAAAATCGAATGACTCAGTTATGAAGTAAGAAAAAATGTGATTAAGGCCTACAGGGGGCCTAACACCACTGGAGAAAATGGAAGGAAACAAAAATGAACACTAACATTATGATTCTTAAGAGGTAGAAAGGTGACATTTTACTTACCAGATAATGTTCTTTCCTTGAATTCTGCTAGACCAGTCCAGACAAGGGGGTTGTGTTCCCCTACCAGCAGATGTGGAGACAAAGAACCAATGAAATGCCCAGGTTTCAATGACATCACTCCCATGTCTCTATCTGCCTCAGCCACCAGAGGTCTCTTCACTATTCATCCCAAAGCATATGGGAGAACATAGCAAGCCTCACACAACCTTAATGTGGGCAATAATGAGTAACTGAATAGTAGTGAACTATGTACAGGAAAGCATAAACAGAAGGTTATCTGTATAAGATGGACCTGCAGAGCTGAGTATATACATATTAGACCCAAGGGTACTGCTGCAGAAGAACAGAGCAAACATACTTCTAGGGGGCAGGCCCTGGACTGGTCTAGCAGGACTCAAGGGAAGGATATTATCCGGTAAGTAAAATGTCACCTTTCATATCATCCTGCTAGACCAGTCAAGACAAGTGGAACATACCAAAGCTACAACTCTACTGGGCAGGGAGAAGACAGCAGCTCATAAACCCTTAGAGGCAAAGAGTGTCCACCCGAGCATAGACATCCAAGTGGAAATGCTTGACCAAAAGAGAAAGTGAAGCCCACATTGCCACCTGACAAATGTCTGCAGGGGCTACTGAACTCTGCTCCACCCATGGGGATGCTTGTGCTCTGGTAGAACGGGTGCACAAATCCTCCAGAACAGGCCGGTTCTGCAACAGATCCCCCAAGGCAACAGCTTTCTTAACCTAGCACCCCAATGCCGACTTAGCTACTGCATACATTGCATGGGCCAGAAAACAGCACAAAAGGATGGTCTAACTTATGAAAAGAATTTGTAACCTTGAAGAACTGGAGAGGCACCTTCTGGACATCCACAAGATGCAGATCCTGACCATTCCCCCTGACCCTGCTCCTTAGAGAAGGAATGAAAGCAAACCTCCTGGTTCACATGAAAGGGAGATATCACATCAGGGAAGAAGGAAGGCACAGCCGAATGGAAATGGACTCCTCAGAAAAAGACAGATAAGGATCTTGGCAAGACAGAGCCAGCAGCTTAGAATCCTCCTTACTGAACAATTCACAACTAAGACCATCTTGAGCATCCAGTCCTTCAGAGTAGCATGCTTCAATGGCTCAAAGGGCTCTGACATCAGGGCCCCAAGCACCAGACACAGATCCCAGGAAAGTATCACTGACTGGAGGGGAGAACGCAGACACCAAAACCCCTGACGAAGGTGCGAAATATCCATGTGTAATTTACTAGCCAATGGACCTCTGAAATAGGCCAAAGCTGCCACCTAAACTTTCAGGGAGCTAAGAGACAAGGCATTTCTCCAGACCATCCTGCAAAAAAGGTCAACAGAGACAGTGCCTCAGGAGCCAGCTGCCGTGCACCGCACCAGCACTCAAGACATCAGACCTGCAGTTATGCCAGGTTGGTAAACCACCTCCATGCTCTGAGCAGAGTGGGAAACCACCGCCAGAAAGTAGCCTGAACACGCTGTTTCCTTACAGGAGCCAAGTCATAAGTGAGAAGAGAGCTGGGTCTTCCAGGACAAGTGGCCCCCAACACAATAGGCCCTGCGATGGAGGCAAATGAAGAGGTGGCATTTGCAGGAGCCATATCAGATCTCCAAATCACATTTTCATCAGTCAATTGGGTGCCACCAGAAAGCATTGTTATTCACCTGTAACAAGTGATCTCCGGGAACAGCAGGAATCAGTTTTCACATATGGGTGACATCGATACCAATGGAGCCCATGCGGAAACACTTCCCAGCATCCAATAGGACAGCTTTTGGGAGCACTCTACTGTGCCTGTGCATCTGCCTTCCCAACTCTTCTCCTCAGTTGAGTTTGTAGCTGAGAGGAAGAGAAAAAAAATAAAATAAACCCTACATCTCCTAGGGGAAGAGGGCAGGTTGTGAAGACTGATTCCTGCTGTTCCCGGAGATCACGTGTTACAACTGAATAACAATGCAATCTCCAGGAAAAAGCAGGAATGCAGTCTTCACATATGGGAGTCATTAGCTCCCAGGTAACAGACTGGTATGGGGGGAGAGCAGCGTGATCAATGAGGCTAAAGCAAAGAGCCGAAGAGTATGGACACAATGTGGCCTGTTGGACTCAATTCCAGGCTACTATACCATCTCTAATGATAGTCTGGTCTCTTGTAGAAGTTTGGGACAGAGGATAGGAGTTGAGTCTAACTCCCAAAGAGGTGCTGGAGTACAGCTTGGCCAAAGACAGCATCCCAATGGGAGTCCCTGTCCAGAAAATAATGTGCAGTGAAAGTATGAATGGAGGATCAGGTAGCTGCTTGACAGATCTAGTCAAAGGATATAGAACGGAGGTTGGCTACGGAGATTGCCATAGCTCACACATTATGAGCAGGGAGAGTTCTGCCTGTGCATAAGCAAAAGAAATACAATCTGCTATCCATCTGGATAGAGTTTGTTTTGTTACCGGTAGTCCAAGGTGACTGGGATGGAAGGAAATGAATTGAGAGGATCTTCCATGAGCCTTATCTCTATCCAAGTAGTAAGCCAACGCTTGCTTACAGTCTAAGGTGTGTAGTCCTGCTTCAGTCCGAGATGCATGTGGTCTCGGGAAGAAAATGGGTAGGATTACCGACTGATTCAGATGGAAGGAGGAGATCACCTTCAGAAGGAAGTGTGGATAAGTACAAAGGACCACCTTGTCATGGTAGAATCGGGTATATGGTGGATCCACCACTTGAGTATGCAGTTCGCTGATGCAGTGAGCTGATGTGACGGTGATGAGGAAAATTACCTTCCAAGACAATAACTTCAGTGAAGTGGTGGCTAAAGGCTCAAAATGAGGCTTTAGAAGTTGAGCTAGAACCACGTTGAGGTTCCAGGCCACCGGAGGTGGCTTAATGGGCAGCTTGGACAGCAGGAGACCCCGTATGAAGCATGCTACTAAGGGTTGTGAGGAGATGAGCTATACGTCCAGTGGTTTGCGATAGGCCGCAATGGCGCCAAGATGAACTCTAACTTAGTTAGTCTTAAAACTTGCCAAGGACAAGTGGAGGAGATACTGTAAAAGGGATTTCACCAGGCAGGCAAAGAGGTTAATGTCCCTTGGGGAGCACAAGAGAGCAAACCTTCGCCATTTGAAGGCATAAGATCACCTGGTGGACTGCTTGCATGATGCAAGCGGGATATCCTTGACCTCCTGTGGCAGGTCAAAGTCAGCGAGTACTAGCCCTTCAGCAGCCATGCCGTGAGGTGAAGGGTGTGAATATTGGGATGGAGAAGCATCCCGTGATCCTGAGAGAGGAATTCGGGTGCACATCCCAGGCTGGGAGGTTGAGTCCGCGCAAGGCGAAGGAGCAGAGGAAACCACAGTTGATGGGTCTAAAAGGGGGCTATGAGGATCACGGAGCCATGGTCGGTCTGTAGCTTCAACAGCGTTTTGGGTATTAAGGGGATAGAAGGAAATGCATAGAGCAGACCCTGTCCCCAATTGAGAAGGTGTCTGAGGCCTGTCGGTGCAGGGATGGAAGCCTGGAGAAGAAGAGTGGAAGCTGTGCATTCTGTGGCATGGCAAAATGATCTAAGAGCGGGGTTCCCCCACATTTGGAAGATCCAAGCAGACATTTCCCAATGTGGGGTCCACTTGTATGGACGAAGGATTTGGCTTAGCCTGTCCACAAATAACAGGAGATACACCACTCTGAGGTGAATGTGGTGTATGATGGCAAAAAACAAAGGTAAAGGACTTCTTTGCATAGGGGATAGGATCCTGTCCCCACCCCCCTGTTTGTTCACAGAGAACATGGCAACCTTGGTTATCTGTCCTAATACTTGTTGCCCTGAAAACATAGTTACTCACCTATAACAGGTGTTCTCCAGGGACAGCAGGAATCAATCCTCACATATGGGTGACGTCGGCACTGATGGAGCCTGCGAGGAGCATTTCCTCAGCTTTTAAAGAAAGCCTTTGGGAATGCCACCACACATGTGTGGTCCCATTCCTGCCCAAGGGTGCCATCTTGATCAGTCAGATGACATAGCTCAGGCAAAGGATAAAAAATAAAAAAAAATAGAGTGGGCAACACCTAGGGGAGGCGGGTGGATTGCGAGGATGATTCCTCTCAGTTCCTTCTCCAGGGCAACTGTGATGTCCAGTGCTGCCGCCATGTCACATATGAAGTCTTGGAAAGACATGTCTTCCATTGGAGACCTGCACTGCTCATGAGGAGGGGTTGGGTCTGAAGGAATGTCTGGAAGTTCCTGGGAATTGGGTAATCCATCGTCAGAATCGGAAGACGTGGAATCAGATTCCGACAAAAAATTGAAGTATCGATGGTCTTGTGTTTGACCTCGATACTTCATCGATGTCAAGGGTCGGTGTCAATAATGATGTTCAGACAGTAGCACCGGTAGGACTGGTAGTGTTAGCCTGTTGGATATCGATGTTATCGGTCGGTTCCAACTGAGGCATCGGTCTCGAGAGGTTCACCAATATGGGTTCGAGGGCCAACATCGGGGCTGATACAGTTGGCTGTAGGCAGAGTGCCAAAGCCTGCACTGCTGGAGCTGTCGAACATATCTGTACCAAAGCTGCCAAGAACGCGGCCAAACTCCTCTCGAAAGCCAGCATGCAATGGTCTAGAGAGGTGGCCAATGTAGGGGTGAAGTCACCTATGGGGCTTTGAGCTATCGTCCCAGAGCATGGAACCGGTAGCTCTCCAGAAGTCAATTCCTTGGGAGCCTCCCGGAGCCCCTCTTGTGCTTTGGAGGACAGATCCTCCCACTGGGGCTATTTGGCTGGCTGGTCTGCATATGAAGCACCTTTCAGTGAGTCTCTGTGTTAATGTCTCGGGATCAGTGTTCAATGCCGATGCCTATGACTTAGTAGAAGTCAGAGAATTACTTTTATGTTTGGACTTGGAAGAGACCCGAGACCCATGAGAGGAGGTCAATATTCTCAATGATGTGGAAGCCACTGAAATAGAATCCGGGATGAACAGGGATCCATACTATCTGACTCTGTTCTTTAGGCCTCTCTTTATCATTTGTTGGTACAAAGCACAAGAATCTTGTAAATGGTCAGGGCTCAAACATTTTAGGCACCAGCCATGTTTATCCGTGACTGATATTGTACCAGCACATTTGGTACATTTTTTTTTTAACTGGCTTTTCCATTTTAGAAAAATATCCCTCAGAATTGGCAGGGATACGAAGGCCTGAAGACCTAGTGAGCAGTAAAACCACAGGAAAAGAACAGAAATAGAAAATGTTATAACTAAAAAGAAACATTTTTATTGGAACCGGTGTGAATTCTGATAGAACTGGCATCAATGGAAAGGCAAGCACAGTATTATACCAAAAAAGAAAAGTTTTTCAGTAGTGACAGGATTTTGAAACCTGCTGGCTCCATGGAAAACGAAGAACTGAGGAGAGGAGTTGGGAAGGTAGGAAGGCAGGTGTGCAGGCACAGTGGAGTGCTGCCAAAAGCTTTCCTATTGGACACTAGAGAGTGTTCCCACGCGGCCTCCGTCGGTACCAATGTCATCCATACGTGAAGACTGCATCCTTGCTTGTTTCTGGAGATTAATCCTTCTCGGGTGGTGCTCCATATGCCGAATTACATGCCCCAACAGGGACCATGGAGGAAACGTATACAGCAGGTGTTGACTTGATCAAAGATTGAGCCAGGGCGCCAAAGCCCTCGGACCCCATCTCCATGTAGCGATTGAAGCAGCAGCACACTTTGGCATTGGAGTGGGTCCCCATCAGATCCCTCTCGGGGTGACCCCAGCGATGCAGAAACAATGGAAATACCTCCTGACTTAACTCCCACTCTACTGGAACCAGCGAGTGCTGGCTGAGAAAATATATTTCCACAGTAGCCACCCTGGCAATATGCAGAGCCGACAAACTAGGAGTTCTTTGTTGCCCAGGCAAACAGGAGAGCCATCTCCATGACTACCTTGCCAATGGACAGAGGTCACCACCATAGCATTGTCTGAGATCACTCGAACTGCCCGGCCTTCGACTGGGGGCCAGAAACACAGAAGAGCCAACCTAATGGTACTCGCCTCAAGGCAGTTGATGGACCATACTTCTTCACTGCGGTTCCAATAGCGCCGGGCCATTCTGCCTTGGCAATGGGCTCACCAGCCCGAGAGACTGACATCTGTTGACAGAAGGGTCTATGAGCAATTGTTCAACAGTATGCCCTTCCTCAGAAGATTGGGCTGCTGCTACCACTGCAGGCTGGCCACCATCATTGGGAGCAGGAGTCTGAGCTCAAACTGCTGAGAACTTGGGGATCACTGGGTCAGTTAAGGATTGCTGGAGCAGCTGCAAAAGAACACACTCCCATGGCACCATCTTAAATGTCTCCACAATCAATCCAAAGAGTTGAAGATAATCCTGGACTCTAGGAGCCTTCTGCGAACAGAACAGTACAATACAATCCAACAGCCTTTGACTTTTTTTTTTCTTCTGGCAGGAAGACACTGCACACTTGAGTATCGAAACGTGCTCCCTGGAACGTGGAATGCAACAACTTGTTCTTTTTCCCAAGTGATCATCCAGCCGAGGCTGATCAGAAAGGACACCAGTTGGGCAGCTACCCGAGACACCTCTGAAAGAGAATGGGCTTGGATTTTTATTTATTTATTTAGCTGTATTTATATCCCGCTTTTCACTGGGTCAAAGCGGTCAATTGGGAGATACATTTAACACGAGGGGATATGACACACATACGCTAATACTTACAGGGAACATGGGCAATGGAGGGTTAAGTGGCTTGCCCAAGACCACAAGGAGTACCTATAGGATTAGAAATCCCAGTCCCTCCGGCCTGAGATTGCTGTCCCCAGGTGGGACTTGAACCCCCGGCCCTCCGGCCTGAAGTACCTTGTCCTAACCACTAGGCCACTCCTCCCCTTGGATGAGCCAGTTGTCCAGATATGGGTGCACACAAATCCCTTGGTGCCATAGCACCACAGCCACCACCACCATGACCTTGGGGCAGTGGAAAGTATGAATGGGAGGATGGTGAACTGAAGGCAAGAGCCAAGCATGGCAAGACAGATACTTTGATGATCCCTCGGATCAGGATATGAAAATACGCCTTGACCAAATCCAGACATCCCAGGAACTCCCTTTGGTGCACTGCTTGAATCACGGATTGCAAAATTTCCATCCAGAAGCATAGACATATAAGCACTCATTGACACACTTGAGGCCCAGAATGGGCTGGAATGTTTCTTCCATGTTTGTACCACGAAATAGATGGAGCACCTGCCCTTGCCCCGATCGTCCAGGGGAACGGGCAGCACTCCCTTCAGGAGAGACAACTTGTCAAAGGGGATCCGCACAGCGGCCCTGCTGTTCGCAGCCCCACAGGGGGAGAAGACAAAAGCAATCAGGATCAGCTCTTGTGATCCTTGGTGACCACTGCCCATTCCTGAAGGAAGGTTTAAAGCTGCTCCCAACAGGAGGAACCAGGGAATGGGCTCCCAAACTGTCATTGCGAAGCTGGGAGGGTCCCTCTCTGGATGGGATTGGGTCCCTTATCCCATGCACTCCATGAAAGGACTGAGAACAAGCCCAAAGTCCATTAGCAGAAGGGAAGAAAGGCTTTCCAGGCTGGCAGCAACAGGAGGCCTGAGACTTCCGGAAATCTGACCAGTATGCCCGCAAGGAGCGAGCGGAAGCTGACAGAAAAGGGGCTCCTGCTTCACAGGCTCCTTGGACCTGTCCTCTGGAAGGGCACAATCCCTGGCCACTAGACGTAGCAGGCCATAGCAGACTCCAAAGAGGGGTAGAATCATCTGGCAGAAGAGATTGAATCCACTGGAGCAGGGCTTGAGATATCAAGTCTGCAGATACCACAACTGAAGAATAGCAGTCAACACAGTGAACTGCTTCTTCAACACAAATCCACCTTTCGGTCCAGAGTATCCTTTAAGGCCAATTCACCTTCTATAGGAATGATGGTCCGACTGGTAACCGCTGTGACCTGCATATTCACCTTAAAAATATCAAACCACATAACGCGCTCCCTCTCCAGGAGAGTGTGCATCTTCCTGCATGGAATAGGCTGGCTCCTCACCCAAAACCTACGAATTAATCACAGTAAAACTGATGTTCTCTTCATCACGAGAAATCAGAAGTTCACCCCATCTCCAGCTTTACAAATCAAAAATGCCGAACTTAAAACCAAAACCACAATTCGCTATCTAGGCATCACACTAGATCAGCAACTTGACATGATAGCACATGTGAAAAACGTCGCAAAAGTAGTATACCACAAGATTGGAACATTACACCTTCTTCGACCCCTCCTTGACTTCACTGACTACCGGACTGTATTCCAAGCCCTTGTGATCCCACACTTGGACTTCGCCAATATCATCCTCCAGGGGCTGCCACAGTCAACCCTAAATCCACTCCGACTTGCCATGAACTCGGCTGCGAGAGTACTTGTAGGTGTGTCAAGGTCAGAACACATTAAGCCTTTGATGAAAGAGCTCCACTGGCTACCCCTACAAGCTCGAATCCATTACAAGGCACTTGTCATGACATTCAAAGCACTGAAGAACCAGTCCCCCTCACTCATCAGTAAGTTAATCAACAACATGCCTGACAACAGGAACAGAAGATCTGCTATGCGGAATGCATTAGAAATCCCTAAGATAATGACAAAATGCCTAAAAGCAACAGCCAATAGGCCTTTTCTGTTTTTGCACCCACAGCCTGGAATGCCCTCCCCTCGGAAATTCGAGCTATTACGAGCCTTGCCCCATTCAGAAAAGCGTTAAAATACCACCTATTCCAAAAACACTACCCAGAAAGCAACCTAGGGAAACACATGACAGGCCCTCTGGATCCCCCTCCCTAACTTCTCCAATACCTTAACCCAACGAGAGAATGGATAGGCAGCGGACACCTTGCATGAATCCCTCTGTTGCCGTCAATTCTGCTAAATTGTGAATATTCTGTAAATTTGTAAAATGTGCTGTAAATAGTTTCTCACCCAAGTTTATTACCCTGTTCATTGTAAACACAATGTGCTTTTGTTACATTGTACTATTGTTTCGGTTCACTGTAAACCGCACTGATTTTAATAGCGCGGTATCTAAGAAATGTAAATAAAATAAAATAAAATAGGCCCTTTAGCATATCCGGGAATGGGAAGACAGTAGTGGATTTCCACACCCTTTGCAGGAATGGATGAATCTTCAGTTCCTGCTCCATGCCTGGAGCATCCACCAAGTTCCATGTTGGAGCATCCACCAAGCTCAAGGTGGATAAGGCCCTGGGAATCGACGCCTCCAGTTCCTTCTTCCGGAAAAGGTGAATAACATCGGCCTCCTCATAATCCTCTGAAGGCAAGAGTACTTTATCCACATCAATCATCTGAATCCAAGCCACAGTCCCAATCTGACAGATCCCAGCTAATCCCCATTTCCAGGGAGCACCCTTTGCCAGGGATTCTTAGCCACAGGCAATTGAACAGAGCTTCCACTCTCAGCCTGCCCCTTATGAGACTGCACTTGGGGGAACCTAGAGACCGCAGGATCTGCATATCCATGCCAGAATGACTAGGCCTGTTGTAAAAAGGAAAATAATTCCAGGGAGGACAATCCAGACTCTGTAAGCTCTCCTTGCGGAAATGAGCACCCTTACACCAAGGGACAGTTGCCGTTAATACCCTAGAGGTTGGGGAGTGGTGCACAGCACTGCTGCCCAAACCTCCTGCCGGCTGGTTATCCTTATCCACAGCACCATACGCCACCTTCTGTCATTAGGCAGGCAAGGCCGGACTAACCACATCCCCTGACATACAGGGGGAGCAATCCCTCAAGGGACAACTCAGAAGCTGCCATGCTAGAAGAGCAGAGTCCAGAAGCAAGAGATGAAGCACCATGCTTGCCACAGGCCAAACAAGATAACATAAAAGAGTTAAGGACAGTATCACAAACCTGCATGCTAGGGCCATGACAGCCTAAAGGCACGCATTAACTGCATTTTTATTGTAATATGCATTACAGTTGCTAGGGTAGGAACGCATGTTAGAGCTGCTTGGGCAGAACGTGCATACAGAGTGCGTAACCTCCAGGCACACAATAGGAGAAAATGCTACTAGCATATGCAGAAAATGGCAGGAAATCCCCACATCATGCCAACGGTCTACCCAAACTGCATCCCATACAGACTGAATCAGGAGCCTCCAACAAGGATAATGAGGCCAAGCCTTGGTACTCACCCCCTGAGAGTCCCAGGCAAAGGATCCATGCCAGGGTCAACTCTACTCCCCTAATACTGTTAACACTAGCTTTTGCAGCACTGTGGTTAAGGTGGCAAGCAGGCAGATCCCTCTGAGAGCCTTCTGCAATCTTTGGGAGAGAGCAGGGGGGAATAGAGGAGGAGGGAGGGGATGCTGAGGTTGTGTGAGGCTGCTGCACTCTTCAAGATCCTTGTAATTTCTGGCTGCTCAACAGGGTCTTATCACGATAAGCTCGTTGAGCTGAACCAATTTTCCCCTCCTCCTATGGCTACCAAAAAGACCGCAATCTAGTGGAGTCTCCCATGTCGCATTCAAGTGAGAGTCACCCTCAAGGTGGTTGTTCATGAGCGTTTAATCAATTTTTTCTTCTCATTCTTCAGAGAGGAGAGAGAGAATCCTGCTGAAAACAAATTCTAAAGAGACCTCTCGAGTCTAAGGTGAATAGAAGCATGGGAGCGATGTCATTGAAACCCGGGCATGTCATTGGTTCTTTATCTCCACCAGTCTGCTGGAACACAACCTACTTGTCTGGACTAGTCTAGCATGATGATATGGAAATATAATTTACCCACTATATGATGAAAAATAGAGTAAACTGCAAAAAAATAAATCACATAAGACAAAAATTTGACAAACCTGAATACAATAGCACAGGCACATCCTACTGACTCCACAGAAAAACAGACTGGTGTCTCAGGTGTGGTGGCAGCAAGAGGGACAGGCACGCATACATGGTTGAGCTGTCTAAAAGCTTCCAGTTAGGGAAAGCATAGTTACTTACCTGTAACAGGTGTTCTCTGGGGACAGCAGGCATCGGTTCTCGTATATGGGTGACATCAGCACTGACGGAGCCCACGTGGTAATTTCTCCCCAGCTTTCAAAGAAAGCCTTTGGGAGATGTACCGCGCATATGTTATCCCCTTCACGCCCAAAGGTGCCATCTTGCTGAGCAAAGTATGATAACATAGCTCAAAAGGCAAAATTGACAAAGAAGCAACTCCATGGGGAGGAGGGAGGATTGTGAGAACTGATTCCTGCTGTCCCCGGAGAACACCTGTTACAGGTAACTATGCTTTCTCCGGAAACAAGCAGGAAGTAAGTCCTCACATATGGGACTCCCCAGCTACAGACTACCGAAAACCCCCCCATAAAAAGCCACTGGTGACCAGAAAAAGGTGAGCCGTGAGCAGCAGAGGCAGCAGAATCAAAGAACCGCAGTACCCGAGTGGCCCCAAGTGTCTAGCAAGGAACCAGCACTCTGGTAGCCTGAACACACGGAGGGCAGGAGTTGCCTACACCTCAAACAAATGACAGAGTTCTGCCTGGCCAAAGGTACTGTCCCTACAGGACTCCCTCTCCAGGCAGTAATGAGCTGTGAAGGTATGGACTGAGGACCAGGTGGTGGCCTGGCAGATTTATGACAGGGGAATGGAATGCAGGTTTGCTAAGGATGCTGCCATGGCCCTGACCTGGCACTCCGGTGAGAGCCCATCCTGCTCGTAAGTGAAGGCAATGCAGTTCGCCATCCAAGTGGACAGAATGCCCTTGGTCACTGCTACCCCCAGCCAGCTGGGACTGTAGGAGACAAAACGCTGTGAGGCTTGGTGGTGGCCCTGAGTACATTGAAGGTAGAAGGCTAGGGCCCTCTTATAGTCCAGAATGTGAAGAATGGCCCACACCCTACTGGCATGAGGCCGCAGAAAGAAGATGGTGAGCCTCCCCTCCTGATTGAAGTAGACCAGGGACACCACCTTGGGAAGAAACTTGGGGTGAGTGCAGAGCACGACCCTGTTCCTTTAGAACCTTTGGTAAGGTGGGTCCACCACCAATGTCTGGAGCATGCTCACCCTGTGAGCTGATGTTAGCACCACCAGGAACATGATCTTCCAGGAAAGGTACCTCAGCTGGCAAGTAGCCAATGGCTGAAATGGTGGGGCTGTCGGTTGCAAGAGCATCATGTTGAGATCCCACTCCGCCATAGGAGGGCAGACAGGAGGTTTAGTCAACAAAAGACCCCGCAGAAAGCGAATCATGAGGGGTTGAATGGAGAGGAACTTGCACTCGATGAGATGGTGTGCTGCAAGGCAGCCGAGATGCACCCTAACGGAATTGGACTTCAGTCCTGCCTGAGATAGGTGAAGCTGCAGAAAGCAGAACAGGTTGACCCACTACTCTGCGCACCACACTGAGAATCTCCGCCATTTGAAGGCATAAGTCCATCTGGTAGAGCTCTTACAGGAGGCCAGGACGACATTCTCCACTTCCTCTGAGAGACTGAAAGGAGCCAAGGCTACCCTTTCAGCAGCCAGGCCATTAGCGTTAGAGGCCCCAAGTTGGGGTGAAGGATAGAGCCCTTCTCCTGCGACAGTAGACCTGGGGCACACCCCAGGGGAACCAGAAGTGCCGTAGACAAGCAAAGGACCAGGGGGAACCAAGGCTGCCTGGCCCACCGAAGGGTTATCAATATTAGCAAGGCCCTGTCTTGGCTATTTGCGATGTGGGTGGGAAGGCATATAGTAGGCCTTCCATCCATGGAATGAGGAACGCATCCGCTGGCACCTGGGAGGGGTGAGGCTGCCTGGAGCAGAAGTGGAGCAGCTGAGTTTTGAATGGGCTGGCAAAGAGGTCCATCTGTGGAATACCCGAGAGCCGGAAGAGCTAACAGGCTACCTCGGGGTCCAGCCACCACTTGTACAGCTGGAGGACTCTGCTTAGTTTGTCCGCCAGGGTGTTGTTCTGGCCTGGGAGATAAACAGCCCACAAGAGCATTCTGTGGTGGCTCATGTATGAACATATGCCCAGTGTCTCCTGGCAGAGGGTATATAACCCTGTGCCTCCCTGCTTGTTGATGTAGAACATCGCCACTTGCTTGTCCGTCTGGACCAGCACAGACTGGTGTTGCAGGCGGTGGCAAAAGGCCTGGAGGTCCAGGGATATAAGCTCCGGGCTATATCCCTGGACCTTCAGGAGGTTGATTTGCTGTAGGCTCTCCGTCTGTGACCAACTGCCCTGTGTGCAGAGGTTCTCACAATATGCTCCTCAGCCCAGCTGGGAGGCATCAGTGGTGGGGCGGGGGCCTGGAAGGGCAGCCCAGCCTGTAGAAACTGGAGGACTTGCCACCAACTGAGGGAGTCAACCAGTTGACGGGTCACCGCCACCCTGTCCCACAGTGGGCCTGTGGTCTGGGACCACTGGGAGCGGAGGTCCCATTGGGCCATTCACATTTGCAGATGGGCTTTTGGGTGATATGAACTGTGCATGCCATGTGACCCAGCAGGCAAAGCAGTAGGCGGATGGAAACCGAGCGACAGTGCTGCACATCTGCGGCCAGCGCCCTGAAGCGGTCAGCTCTGTTCAGAGGAAGGAAGGCCCTCGCATGAACGGTGTCTGGCCATACCCCTATAAACTCGAGACTCTGGACAGAAGAAGGTGAGACTTAGGGTGGTTTATCACAAACCCCAAGTGTTATAGAATGAGGATAGTGCGTGTTGTTACCTGTTGCACTTCGGGGGCATTGCACCACCTTATGTTTTATGTTTTATTGCATTTGATAAAAACCGCCTTTCATATACAGTCAAGGCGGTGCACAATTAAAATAATTCGTAAAAGGAGGCCAATGGCCAATTAAAAAGAAAGGAAATGTACAATTCTTCAAAAGGACAGAGATAGTAAAAGTAAGACGAGACATAGGGAGAAGATAATAGGGGGAGGGGAGAGGAGGAAGGAGGTTACACGAAAGGGGAAGGAACATCAAACGCTAGGGAAAACAGGTGGGTCTTCAGGTTCTTTTTGAATATGTTGAAGTGTGGTTCCAAACGGAGGGGAGGGGGGAGGGCATTCCAAGCAGCGGGTCCAGCAAAAAAGAAGGCGGAGGAGCGTGTGGATTGCAGGTGAGCACGGGAAGGGGAAGGCAAGGTAAGGCGGTTAAGATGAAAGGATCGAGGGGTGTGCCTGGGGGAGTGAAAGTAAATGAGATCCGTGAGATACTGTGGAGTGCTAGTGTGAAATGCTTTATGTACCAGGATGAGAAGTTTAAAGATGGCACGAAAGGGGACAGGCATCCAGTGGAGACGAAAAAGAAGGGGAGTGATATGGTCCCGAGGTGATGAGTGGGTGAGGAGGCGTGCCGCAGTGTTTTGAATACGTTGAAGACGAGAGAGTTGGTATTTAGGAAGACCGATAAATAGGGAGTTAGAAAAATCCACACGAGACATAACCAGAGATAGAACCAGAGTAGTGAGGGCAGAGGGGGAGAGGAAGGGACGAATAGAGCGAATTTGACGAAGGGAGAAGAAAGAGGTTTTAGTGATGTGAGAAATATGCGAACGAAAAGATAGATCAGAGTCGAAATATGCACCCAGATAGCGGAATGTGGAGACGAGAGGGACGGGAGCACCAGAAAAGGAAGGAGCCATTGTGGGAGTCTGAGCCAGTCTTATGAGTCTTATGAGCCAGTCATTCGGGTAGGAGAAGACAAAGACCCCCTGGAGACTAAGGTAGGCTGCGACTACCACCAGGCACTTGGTGAAGACCCTTGGGGCAGATTCCAAGCCAAACGGTAGAACCTGGTACTGGTAGTGGCCACCTCCCACCACATACCTGAGGTATTGTCTGTAGCTGGGATGGATGAGGATGTGTGTACACACATCCTTCAGGTCTAGGAAATATGTCAGCAATGTTCCAAGGGAGATCATTTTGAACTTCTCCACCAGGAACCTATTTAGATCTTGTAGCTCTAGTATAACACAGAAGCCTCTGGTCCTCTTGGGTATGAGGAAGTAGCAGGAGTAGAACCCCTTGCCCCTGAGATGTGTGGGCACCGGTTCCACCACCAGGTTCTCTAGAAGGCCTATGAGCTCCTGCAGCAGCAGGGTCTGGTGGGAGTCCTGGTGGGCTCTCCCGGAAACAATGGAGGGGGCATCTGTGCAAGGTGGAGGTGGTAACGCTCTCTCACCACTTGCAATGCTCAAGTGTCGGTGGTGATGGCCGGCTACTGGTGGGCAGGAATCACCAGGCGCCCACCCCCCTGTGGGCTGCAGAGCTAGGCCTCCTGGGGGAGGAGAGTCTATGCCCAAGGAGTCAAAAATCCCCACTAAGCTGTGCCGGGGACGCTGCCCTGGGGGTTGGGGTTCTTAGGCTTACAAGGCCATGCCCCTGTCCCTTGGCTTGCTGCCCCTGTTGGGGAACTGTGAAAGCAGAGTATTGAGGGTAGTTTCCATAAGCCTTCCTCTTCTTCAAGCAAGGGGACTTTTTTACCCAAAGCCTTCCATCCGGAAAGGTCAACGGTCTTTTTTGAGAGCCTGGTCCTTGTCAGAAACTCGGACTCCAACTCTGCAGTCTTTTCCGTCATGGGTTTGCCGAAGAGATTCTCTCCCTGGCAAGGGACATCAACCAGCTTGTCCTGAACCCACTGCCCCAGGTCGGAGGACTGTAGCCAAGCCTGGTGCTGGGCACCAATGCCCATCGCAGCTACCCTAACCACTGACTTGAAGCCATCATAGGCTGCTTGAGTCAAACTTGGAGCACTCTGACAGTTGAGGCCAGAGTCCAGAACCGCTGGAGACAGCTGAGAACCCAGCAAGCTTCTTCACGTACATGCCCATGTACAACAGGTATGCCTGGATCCAACCAATGAGCATCAAGCCCTGGAAGCACTTTCTGCCCAGGGCGTCCATGGTATGGGTCTCCCTACCTGGGGGCACCAAGGAGTACGTCTTCTGGCTCTTGAGCTGATGCATGGCCGACTCCACCACCATGGAGTTATGGGGCAGTTGGGCTTTCTAGAAGCTAGGGCTCCGGCAGACCCGGTACATCGAGTCCAGCCGCCTGCTCACAATGGGCACCGATGCGGGGCGTCTCCCACATACGGAGGAGTAGCCATTCCAGGATCGAGGAAGAGGCACCATGAGTGCCTCTTTCGGGGGAGCCTTGTACTGGAGGATCTCGAGCGTCGCCACAGACTCAGTGTCAAAGGCGAGGGCCTCAGCCATATTCCGCACAAAGTCGACGAAAGCCATGTCCTCAGGTGGGGAACGGAGCAGAGTCTCTGGGGAGATGGATCCGAGGGCACATCCCAGTGGCTACGGGTGTCCAGAGACTCCTCATCCTCAGTCTCCTAGTTCAACTTGTAGTTGGTGGAGGTGTCAAGGGTGACCCAGGCTCTGGGGTCAGGCCCCAAGCCCAGGGCCGGATTTACCTTGAGTGAGGCCCTATGCCAACAAAAATTGTGGGCCCCCAGCAGGGGCGGCCCAAGGGGGGTGCGGGGCCTCATTTGCATAAGGGGCCTCATTTGCATAAATATTTGCATAATGTTACCATATATTAACTTTTAGTAAACATGCCTCTTAATGAGTGTATGGATAAAGAAAGACAAAGATTTCTACATTACTATAATCCAGTGCCAACTGCCAGACACATTAGGAACTACTACAAACACTGCCCATTTAGAACCCATAGCAAACCTGCCGTATCCTAACAGCACTACCAGGACTCACAAAGCACCATACTCTACTAATCAAAAGGCAACACTGCAAATATTAAACCAATACATTTCAGAGAACAACAATACATGACCTACTGGGGAAAGAGAACAAGTGGCACTGTCAAATAGGAATTATATAAACAGAACACCTCAGCTCAGTTACACATGCACAACATAGACTGTCACCAAACAAGGAATCACAATTTAGAAACAGGAAGACAATAATTAAACTGGGAATCCCAAAAGCCAAACTTGGAATGTACAACACTGTAGAAATAAAACTATACATTAAATTTGCTCTTGTACTAAACAAAGCGCAGACGTTAATGATGCACATTTACCAGAGCTGACATATTCCAATTAATAAATTCAAAATAAAGAGATATTTTTCTACCTTTTGTGCATTTTTTTCAGCTGCAATTGCTCCAGCCACTTTCTTCTGGTTTCTTCGTAGTCTTCTGCTAACTCTCCATCGTCTGCTGTCCATTTGTCCTTTCTTCTCTCTTCTAGTTTTTTTCCATTCTCTCTACATCTGCTTTAACATACTAATCTTTCTCCTTTTGCTCTTTCCTCATTCCTATTTCATCCACTCAAATTTTACCCCTCCATCCTCAATCCCCACTTACTCTCCCAATACCCGGCCAATTGTAGATTTTTTATCCCTCCCACACAAAATATTTTTCCCTTCTCCATTTTACTCTTCCAGCCCCATCCCATTCTAATCCTCCCCCAACATCAGCTCCCTTCTAGTTCCAGCCTCACCCAGCATCCATTCCCTTCTAGTTCCTGCATCAGCCCATTTCCAGTCCTAGCCACCCATCAGCCCATTTCCAGTCCTAGCAACCCCCAACCCAATACCAGTCCTAGCCCCCCCATCAACCCACTTACAGTCCTAACCCCCCGTTTTCAGTTTAAGCCCCCCTATAACCCATTACCAGTCCTAACCCCCCATCAGCCAACTTCCAGTCCTATCAACCCATTTCCAGTCAGCCCCCCATAGCCCATTGCCAGTCCTAACCCCCCCCCCCCCCCATCAGCCCACAGCCCATTACCAGTTCTAACCCCCCTTTAGCACAGGCCTTACAGACGTCTGAAACTGAACTTTTCTTGGCCCCACAAATGAAACACTGAGGTCTTGATGGCATAACCCCCTGGAGAAGGCCCCGTCCTGTCCACCTGCTCACCTACACGCTTGCACTCTAAAATCCTTCCTTCGCTTTTTTTTTTTTTTTTCAAACACGCACCTCACAACTTCAGCTGAGCTCTAAACAGACAAAAAGAAAATTATCCCACAGGCTTGCGCTCTAGCGCCCTGAAAACCGCTGCTTTGCCCAGCCGGGAAGCCCGCCGCTTGCCTGAGCTTCCCGCCCTGACGCCACGTGGCCGGGCCTGCTCTGCAGAGTGCAGCGTGCGCTGCTCGCGCTGCCTGTCCGACGTTCGCCCGCCCTCTTACCTCTGCCGAGTCTACAACCCGGAATGAGCGGGCCTCCGCTGTCTTCTCTCCGGAGATGAAGTCGGGCCACGTCTGGTGCTCCACGTGGAGGTCCATGCTGGGGACCTCCGCGGCCAGTCAGAGACGCTCTCGCAGGCAATTCCTCTGCCGTGCGCCTGGCTGTACTTTTCCTCCTCCCCCAGTTCAGCTCTCCCGTTGCTGACAGAGAGCGAACCCGGTGCTATCAGTACACACTGCGCCGGCAGGGAGGGAGGCAGGGAGGGGATTCAGCCGGGCGCAGGGAGGGGATTCAGCCTGTAGCAGTAGGGAGCCCCGCGGGACAATCCATGCTGCCGTGGCGGCAGCCAGCGTTTTATTTTTTTTAAATTTAATTTTAAAAAGGCTATTTTTGTGGGCCCTTGTCAGCTGTGGGCCCTACGCCACGGCGTAGGTGGCGTATAGGTAAATCCGGCCCTGCCCAAGCCCAATGGCCCCGGTAGCCCTACAGTCTGAACCGCGGGTGCTTAGCAGAGAAGACCGCAGCCCTGACTGGGACCGATGCCAAAGAAGCTCTCGAGGCTGATTAGCTCAACCTCTGGGGAGTTCTTGACATGGAGGCCCCCGTAGTCTGAATCGATGACCTGGAGAAACTAGACATCAGAGCTTGCTGCTGGTTTATGAAGGCAGACAAACTGCGCTCCAAGACTGCCATTCTGGTCTCGAGGCCAAAAGGCTCTGTAGTCTTTGGTGCGGGTATTGAGTGTCTCGGGCCTAGCCCCAGCACCGTTGAGGGAGAATCTTTGACTGGGATTTATTTATTTATTTAACACCACTTTTATACCGCCATATCTACCAGTCACGGTGGTTTACATAGAACAAGAGTAACAAGGAATGTTAACTTTATATAGAACATGTGCTGGATGACCTACTAGACTAGAATGGCCTTGGGGGTTCAAAGCCAAGCCCCAGATGCAGACTGCTCCTGTTGGGGCACCTTGGTTGGCCTCTCCCAACCAATGTTTTCGGCCTCTTCCTCACATGTATGATTTTTTCCCAGTTGGTGAGGGGTCTTACATGTGCACTAGGTACAAGGAGCTCTTTCCTCTCAGGGAGGCTAGACTTGAAGGCCATAAGGAAGACAGAGAGGTATATAGACGAGACCTACAGGGATATAGTACTGAAGTCTCACCTCCAGTCTAGCAGCATCCCTGTTGCCATGAAGGAGAGAGGTCAAGTGACAGGACAGCATCACCCTGGTGTGGCAGGACGTGATCTTGTAGCTAAGACCTGTCCTCCAGGTGATGTAAAACCCTCTCGCACCGAGGAGGTTTCTCCAGGGCCATGTGCTCAAGAGGGAAGGGTTAGGATAGCCATTATAGTTGGTGATTTGATCATTAGGCATGTAGCTGGGTGGCTGATGGACATAAGGATCGCCTGGTAACATGCCTGCCTGGTGTGAAGGTAGCGGACCTCATGCACTACCTAGACAAGGTCTTAGATAGTGCTGGGGAGGAGTCTGATGTCTTGGTACCACTGTTCCCTCTAAGCTGTGCACCTGTGCGCGCGCACACACCTCGCCGAGCGAGCGCACATACTTTACAACAAAGCGCACAAAAATTACGGTTCTGATTCTGATAGAAAACAACACAGATGTCTTAAAATTTAAAAGTTGTGATTGTAATTAATGGAAATTTTCCGCTTCATTTACTAATCATCTATTTTCATTTAATTTGATTAAAATCAATGTGGTGTACATACTGTATTCTGACGTAGTCAAATTTTTAAGTATATAACTCTGAGTATCATTATGTGGCGCACAAAAATTTAACCTTCCTTCAAAAGCTGCACAACTGATATTTTGTGCGCCCACAGCCTACAGAAAATTAGAGAGAACATTGCTTGGTACATGTCGATACCAATGACATAGGAAAGTGTGGTAGGGAGGTTCTGGAGGCAAAATTTAGGCTTTTAGGTAGGAAGTTGAAATCTAGAATTCCAGGGTAGCATTCTCCAAAATGCTTCCTGTTCCATGCACAGGACCAAAAGGCAGGCAGAGTTCCGGAGTCTCAAAGCGTGGATGAGACAATGGTGCAAGGATGAGGGTTTTGGATTTGTTATGAACTGGGGAACATTCTGGGGAAAGGATGGGCTCTTTCCAAAGGGACGGAATCAGGCTGCTGGCATTAACTATTAAGAAGGAAATAGAGCAGCTATTAAAGTAGATAAGGAAAAGCTGACAGTCGCCCAAGAGCACATGGTTCGGATCAATGTATCCTTGAAGGATACTAGCAAAAGATTGAAGTTACGGCATGTCAGCAGAGAGGATCCAATAAAGACAAAAGTAGCCCAAATGCCCTTGAGTACAAAGGAGACAGTGCTTAAAGATTCCAAATTAACCCTGCCTACCAGATTAATATGAATAAAATACAACCTCTAAAATGTTTGTATGCAAATGCTAGAAGTCTAAAAAAATAAGATGGGAGAGTTAGTATATATAGCACTAAATGAGAGGTTAGATATGCTTGGCATCTCAGAGAGCTAGTGGAAGGAGGACAACCAGTGAGACATTGTGAAACCTGGGTACAACTAATATTGCAATGATAGAGTAGATAAAATTGGTGGAGGGGTTGCATTCTGTTAAAGAGGGTATTGAGTCACACAGGATTAAAGTTTTGCAGGAAACAAAATACACTGTAAAGTCTCTATGGATCGAAATTCCATGTAAAAAGAGGAAAGCGATGGCAGTGGGGGTGTACTACTAACCTCCTGGCCAGAATGAACAAATGGATGATGAAATGCTCAAATAAATCAGGGAAGCTAACAAAAGTTACAACACAGTAATAATAATGGGTGATTTCAATTACCCCGGTATCGACTGGGTCAGTGTCATGGCAGGACATATTAGGGAGATAAAGTTTCTAGATGAAATAAATTTCTGCTTCTTGGAGCAGCTGGTACATGAATCGACCAGAGGGGAAGCCATTTTGGACTTAGTCCTTAGTGGAACACAAGATCTGGTTCAAGAGATAAGGGTATTGGGGCCACTTGGCAATAGTGATCACAGCATGATTGTGTTTGATTTAATAAATGGAGGAAGGAGGGTAAGGAAATCCACAGTACTATCTTTTAACTTTCAAAAGGGAGACTATGATAAAATGAGGAAAATAGTTAAGAAAAAACTAAAAGGAGCAGTTGCAAAGGTTAAAGATTTACATCAAGCTTGGGTGTTGTTTAAAAATACTATCTTGGAAGCCCAGACCAGCTATATTTCACATCTTAAGAAAAGTAGAAGGAAGTCCAAAAAACTGCCAGCATAGTGAGGTCAGGAGAGGATGATGTTGCCAAAAAAGCATCTTTCAGGAAATGAAAAAGGATCCAAATGACAAAAACTGGAAACACAAGCACTGGCAAGTTAGATGCAAGGCATTGATAAGGCAGGCAAAGAGAGAATTTGAGAAGAAGCTTGCTGTAGAAGCAACAACGCATAATGAAGACTTTTTCAAGTACATTTGTAGCAAATAACCTGTGACAGAGTCAGTTGGATCATTAGATGATAGAGGGGTAAAAGGGGCACTAAGAGGAGACAAGGCCATCGCGGAGAGATTGAATGAATTCTTTGCTTCGGTCTTTACTGAGGAAGATGTAGGAATGTTACCCATGACTGAAATGATATTTAAAACATAAGATATGCCATACTGGGTCAGACCAAGGTCCATCAAGCTCAGTATCCTGTTCCAAACAGTGGCCAATCTAGGTCATACGTATCTAGCAGTTTCCCCAAAAGACACAGGTTCCACAATGCTTGTATTGGGTCAAGCATCAATATCCTGGGTCCCTATTTAATAATGGTTTATGGACCTTTCCTCCAGGAACTTGTCCAAACCTTTTTTAAACCCAGCTACACTAACAGCCTTTACTACATCGTTGAGTGAAAAATTATTGTCTTTTATTAGTCTTAAATAGTTTACCCTGTAGCTTCATTGCATGTCCCCTACTCTTTCTATATTCTGATAATGTAAACAATCGATCTACGTTTACCTGTTCCACTCCATTCATTAATTTGTAGACCTCTATCATATCTCACCTCAGCAGTCTCTTTTCCAGATTGAAGAGCCCTAACCTTTTCAGTCTCTCTTCATAGGGGTATCCTTGCATCCCCTTTACCATTTTGGTGGTTCTTCTCTGTACCTTTTCTAATAACGCTATATCCTTTTTAAGATATGGTGGCACATAATATTCAAGGTGCGTCGCACCATGGAATAATACAGAGGCATTATAATATCCTTTGTTTTATTTTCCATTCCTTTCCTTATGATAACTAGCATTCTATTTGCTCTCTTGGCCGCTGCTCTCTTGGCGGAGGGTTTAACATATTATCCATGATGACACCTAAATCTTTTTCTTGGGTGGTGCTTCCTAATGTGGAAACTTGCATCATGTAACCATAGTTTGGGGTTTTTTTTCCTAGGTGCATAACTTTGCACTTGTCCACATTAAATTTCATCTGCCATTTGGATATCCACCCAGTCTTCCAATTTATCAAGATCCTCTTGCAAGTTTCCACAATCCTCTTGGGTTTTAACAACTTTAGTTTTGTGTCATCGGCATATTTGATAACCTCACTCGTTATTCCCTTTTCCAGGTCATTTGTGAATATGTAAAAAAGCAGCAGACCCAGCACAGATCCCTGTGGTACTCCACTATTCACCTTTTTCCATTCGGAAAATTGGCCATTTAGCCCTACTCTCTGCTTTCTATCTTTTAACCAGTTCCTGATCCACAATAGTACACTCCCTCCTATACCATGAATTTTTAGTTTTGCCAAAAGTCTCTGATGAGGGACCTTGTTAAAGGCTTTCTGAAAGTCCAGATACACTATATCAACCAACTCACCTTTGTCTACCTGTTTATTCACGTCTTGAAAAAAACATAAAACAGATTAGTAAGACAAGATCTTCCTTGTCTAAAGCAATGTTGGCTGTCTCCCATTAGGCCATGACTATCTACATGCTGAGTAATTTTGTTCTTTATGATTGTTTCTACCATTTTTCCTGGTACTGCGTCAGGCTCACCAGTCTGTAGTTTCCCGGATCACCCCTGGAACACTTTTTAAAAATGGGCATTACATTGGCGATCCTCCAATCTTCAGGTATTACAGATGATTTTAATGAAAGTTCACAGATTACTGATAGCAGGTCTGCAATCTCATATTTCAGTTCTTTCAACACCCTTGGATGTATACCATCCAGTCCAGGTGATTTGCTACTCTTCAGTTTATTAAATAGTTGTAATACATCTTCCTGGTATAGCGATATTTCTTTCAATTCCTCTGCAATATCACCTTTAAATACCACTTCACCCCCGCCAATCCGGCTTCCGTCCTGGGCACAGTGTTGAGACCATTCTTCTTGCCTTCACCAACGCCCTGCATGTAGTTCACGACCACGGTGAAATCTCGGTGGCGGTAGCCCTTGATCTTTCCGCTGCATTCGACCTGGTAGATCACTCTCTCCTCTTGTCCCAACTGCACGATGCTGGCCTCTGTAGCACTGTCTTTCGGTGGTTCCACTCCTTTCTTTCCTCACGTTCTGGTGCTGTTCTTTCCTCCTCCCCTTTCTGCCCCCCCTCTGACTCCTTTCCCCTCCCTTGTGGGGTCCCCCAAGGTTCTGTGCTGGCTCCTCTTCTCTTCAATCTCTTCTTAACCCCTCTCACACTCCTTATACAACAATTTGCTTTCTATTATGCGGACGACATTCTTCTTCTATATCACACCACCCCAGCTTGCCCCGACCTTGCCCCTCTCAACTCCTGCCTGGCTGCTGTTTCTGATTGGATGACTCATAACTGTCTGCACCTCAACCTCTCAAAAACTACAGCCATTTGGTTCCCGCACGGTCACCAGCCCCCCTCTATTGCCCCCTCTTTCCCTGCCATTCCTATCTCTATGGTTTCCACCTTTCGGTATCTTGGGGTGCTTTTCGACTCGGATCTCTCTTTCTCCGATCACGTTTCTCATATCTCTAAAACCTCCTTTTACTATCTCAGACAAATTCGTGCCATTCGCCCCTTCCTCTCTCCACCCGCTCTTGCTACCTTGCTGCTGGCTCTTGTTATCTCCCGTATTGACTTCGCTAATTCCGTTCTCTCTGGCATCTCTAAACTCCAACTTTCACGACTTCAACGAATCCAGAACACCGCTGCCCGTCTCGTTTCTTATTCCTCCCCTAGAGACCACGTCACGCCCCTTCTCTTCCGTCTTCATTGGCTTCCCATTTCCTTTCGTATCGAGTTCAAACTTCTCACACTCGTTCACAAAGTTCTTCATACCACCACACCACAATACTTGGCCGATCTCATCCACTTTCACACCCCCAGGCACACCCCGCGGCTCCTTCCATCTCAACCACCTCACACTACCTCCCCCCTCACTTGCTCACCTCCAATCCACCCGCTCCTCAGCTTTCTTCTTCATAGGTCTGGCTCTTTGGAACTCCCTTCCCTCTGCTCTCCGTCTGGAGTCCCATCACCCTACCTTTAAACAGGCCCTGAAAACCCACCTCTTTTCCCTTGCCTTCAATCCCCCTCCCTCCTAGCCTTTATCCTTTCCTTACGCTGACCTTCCTCTCTCGTCTCTGTCTCTCTATCCTTTATTAAGCTGTAATTTCCTTTTCTCTTTCCGGCCTTGTGCCTTGCTGTTATGAAGATTTATTTTTTGTAAACCGCTCTGTTTATCACTGAAGGGCGGTCAATCAAGTCAATAAACAAACACTTCAGTCATGGATAACATCCCTACATCTTCTTCAGTAAAGACTGAAGCAAAGAATTTATTCAGTCTCTCCACTATAGCCTTGTCCCCTCTTACTGCCCCTTTTACCCCTCTATCATCCAATGGTCCAATTGATTCTCTCACAGGTTTTTTTTTGCTACGAATGTACTTGAAAAAGTCTTTATTACGCGTTTTTGCTTCCATAGCAAGTTTCTTTTCAAATTCTCACTTTGCCTGCCTTATCAATGCCTTGCATTTAACTTGCCAGTCCTTGTGCTGTTTCCAGTTTTCGTCATTTGGCTCGTTTTTCCATTTCCTGAAAGATGCTTTTTTGCCAACAGCCTCTGACCTCATCTTTAAGCCATGCTGGCAGTTTTTTTGGACTTCCTTCCACTTTTCTTAATGTGTGGAATACAGCTGGTCTGGGCTTCCAAGATAGTATTTTTAAACAAAACCCAAGCTTGATGTAAGTCTTTAACTTTTGCAACTGCTCCTTTTAGTTTTTTCTTAACTATTTTCCTCATTTTATCGTAGTCTCCCTTTCGAAAGTTAAAAGGTAGTACTGTGGATTTCCTTACTATCCCTCCTCCACTAATTAAATCAAACGCAATCATGCTATTATCACTATTGCCAAGTGGCCACAACACCCTTATCTCTTGCACCAGATCTGGTGTTCCACTAAGAACTAGGTCCAATATGGCTTCCCTTCTGGTCGGTTCATGAACCAGCTGCTCCAAGAAGCAGTCATTTATTTCATCTAGGAACTTTATCTCCCTAGCATGTCCTGCCGTGACACTGACCCAGTCGATACCGGGGTAATTGAAATCACCCATTATTATTACTGTGCTGTAACCTTTGTTAGCTTCCTTGATTTCTTTGAGCATTTCATCATCAATTTGTTCATTCTGGCCAGGCGGTCGATAGTACACCCCCACTGCCATCGCCTTCCCCTTTTTACATGGAATTTCAATCCATAGAGATTCTACAGCAAATTTTGTTTCCTGCAAAACTTTAATCCTTTCTGACTCAATGCCCTCTCTAACATAGAGAGCAATCCCTCCACCAATTTGATCAGCTCTATTATTACGATATAGTTTGTACCCAGGTATCAGTGTCCCACTGGATGTCCTCCTTCCACCATGTCTCTGAGATTCCAATCATATCTAACCTCTCATTTAGTGCTATATATTCTAACTCTCCCATCTTATTTTTTAGACTTCTAGCATTTGCCTACAAGCATTTTAAAGACTGTATTTTATTCATATTTTGGCTATTGGTAAGCATGGGTAATTTGGAATCCTTAAGCTCTTTCTGCTCCATACTCAAGGGCATTTGGGCTATTTTACTCTTTTTTGGAACCACTCTGCTTTTGGTAGTATCCTTCAAGGATACATTCTTCCAAACCTTGCGCTCTTGGGCAACTGTCGGCTTTCCCCTATTATCTAGTTTAAAAGCTGCTGTATCTCCTTTTTAAAGGTTAATGCCAGCAGACTGGTTCCATCCCGATTAAGGTGAAGCCCATCCCTTCGGAAGAGCCCCTCCTTTTCCCAGAATGTTCCCCAGGTCCTAACAAATCGAAAAACCCTCATCCTTGCACCATCGTCTCATCCACGCATTGAGACTCCGGAGCTCTGCCTGCCTTTTGGGTCCTGCGCATGGAACAGGAAGCATTTCGGAGAACGCTACCCTGGAAGTTCTGGATTTCAATTTCCTACCTAAAACCCTAAATTTAGCCTCCAGAACCTCCCTACCACATTTTCCTATGTCATTGGTACCGACATGAACCAAGACAGCAGACTCCTCCCCAGCACTATGTAAGACTTTATCTAGGTGGCGCATGAGGTCCACTACCTTCGCACCAGGCAGGCAAAAGAGATGCTGCGGAAGAGTTAAAAGAAATATCGATACACCAGGAAGATGTATTTAAACTATTTGATAAACTGAAGAGTAGCAAATCACTTGGACTGGATGGTATACATCCAAGGATGTTGAGATTGCAGACCTATTATTAGTAATTTCTGAACTATTGTTAAAATCATCTGTAATACCTGAAGAAGATTTGAGAATGGCCAATGTAACGCCAATTTTTTAAAAAGGGTTCCAGGGGTGATCCGGGAAAATACAAACCGGTGAGCCTGACATCAGTACTGGGAAAAATGGTAGAAACTATCATAAAGTACAAAATTACTGAACATGTAGATAGTCATGGCTTAATGGGAGACAGCCAACATGGCTTTAGGCAAGGAAGGTCTGGTCTTGCTAATCTGTTTTTTTTTTTGAAGGTGTGAATAAACAGGTAGACAAAGTTGAGTTGGTTGATATAGTATATCTGGACTTTCAGAAAGCCTTTGACAAGGTCCATCATGAGACTTTTGGCAAAATTTAAATTTCATGGGATAGGAGGCAGTGTACTGTTGCTTGGGAACTGGTTAAAAGACAGAAAGTAGAGGTTAGGGCTAAATGGCCAATTTTCCGAATGGAAAAAGGTGAATAGTGGAGTACCCCAGGGATCTGTGCTGGGTTCACTGCTTTTTAACATATTCATAAATGACCTGGAAATGGGAATAACGAGTGAGGTTATAAAATTTTGAGACGACACAAAAATATTCAGTTGTTAAAACCCATGAGGATTGTGGAAATTTGCAAGGGGATCTTGATAAATTTGAAGAATGGGCATCCAAATGGCAGACAAAATTTAATGTGGACAAGTGCAAAGTTATGCACCTATGGAAAGAAAAACCCAAACTATGGTTAAATGATACAAAGTTCCACATTAGGAACCACCACCCAGAAAAAAGATTTAGGTGTCATTGTGGATAACATGTTAGAACCCTCCACCCAATGTGCAGCGGCAGCCAAGTGAACAAATAGAATGCTTGCTATCATAGGGAAAGGCATGGAGAATAAAACAAAGGATATTATAATACCGCACCTTGAATACTGTGTGCAATTCAGGTCACCATGTCTTAAAAAAGATAGAGCATTATTAGAAATGGTACAGAGAAGAGCCACCAAAATGGTATAGGGGATGTAAGGATACTTGTATGAAGAGGCTAAAAAGGTTAGGGCTCTTCAACCTGGAAAAGAGAAGGCTGAGGGGAGATATGATAGAGGTCTATAAATTAATGGAGTGAACAGGTAAACATAGATCGATTGTTTAGGCCATCAAAATATAGAAAGACTAGGGGGCATGCAATGAAGCTAAGGGTAACCTATTTAAGACTAATAAGAGAAATATCTTTTGCTACTGGAGGATGTCTGTCTTAGCACAGACTCTCCTTACTGTAAAAGCAAGTTAGCAGTAATTGCAATTATGTTCAGGATGCCACCTCCAGTTCACACCTCATCTTGTGTTTGGGTGTCAGAACTCAAGTCTGAAACCTTAGTTCCATTACTTATGACCTTTTGCTGCAGCAAATAAATTTGCTTTTGTCTTGCAGATTAGAAACATAGAAACATGACGACAGAAAAAGACCACATGGCCTATCTAGTCTGTCCTTCCATAACAACAACTACAACAGTCCACTTTTTACCTTTAGAAATCCTCTGTGTTGGTCCCATGCTTTTTTGAATTCAGTTACTGTCCTCATCTCTACCACCTCCACTGGGAGACTATTCCATGGATTCACTACTCTTTCCGTAAAGAAATATTTCCGCATATCACTCCTGAATCTATCTCCCTTCACCCTCATCCCATGTCCCCTCGTAGCAGAACTTGCTTTCAATTGAAAGAGGCTCTCTCCCTGAACATTTATGCCATGGAGGTATTTAAACATTTCAATCATATCACCTCTATACCACCTTTCCTCTAAGGTGTACAAATTAAGATCCTTAAGTCTGTCCTCATATGCTTTATAATGAAGCCCACTAATCATTTTAGTAGCCACCCTCTGCACCGACTCCATCCTTTTTCCCTTCTTTTTGAAGGTGCGGTCTCCAGAATTGCACACTATACTCCAAATGAGGTCGCACCAAAGACTTATACAGGGGCATTATCACCTCCTTTTTTCTGCTAGCCATTCCTCTCCGTATGCACCCAAGCATCCTTCTAGCTTTTGCCGTCGCCTTTTCTACCTGTTTAGCTACTTTAAGATCATCAGACACAACCACGCCTAGGTCCCGCTCTTCTTTAGTGGACAAAAGTACTATACTGTATTGCTCCCTTGGATTGTTGCAGCCCAAATGCATGACCTTACATTTTTTAACATTAAATCTCAGCTGCCAAATTCTAGACTATTCTTCAAGCTTAGCTAGATCCCTCCTCATGTTATCTACACCTTCCTGGGTGTCTACTCTATTGCAGATTTTGGTATCTGCAAAGAGGCAAATCTTACCAGACAGCCCTTCCGCTATATCACTAACAAAGATGTTAAAAAGAATCGGACCAAGGACAGATCCCTGGGGCACACCACTGGTAACATCCTTCTCCTCAGAGTGAGCTCCATTTACTTGTACTCTTTGTCGCCTCCCACCCAACCAATTTCTAACCCAAGCAGTAACTTTAGGGTCCATCCCTAGGGTGCTCAGTTCGTTTATAAGCCGCCTGTGAGGAACAGTGTCAAAGGCTTTACTGAAATCTAAATACACCACATCTAGAGCTCTCCCTCGGTCCAACTCCCTGGTCACCCAGTCAAAGATATCAATCAGATCTGGTGAATCCATGCTGCCTCGGATCCTGTAATCCGCTGGACTCCAGAAACCTCACTATTTTCTCTTTCAGCAGCGTTTCCAATAATTTACTCACCACCGAAGTTAAACTAACCGGCCTGTAGTTTTCAACCACATCCTTACTTCCGCTTTTGTGTAAAGGCACCACATGAGCCTCTCTCCAGTCCTTTGGCACCACTCCCGACTCCAACGAGGCATTGAAAAGGTCAGTCAGTGGAGTTGCTAGAACGTCCCCAAGTTCCCTCAGTATTCTAGGGTGTATCCCATCCGGTCCCATCGCTTTGTCTACTTTAAGTTGAGCTAGTTTCTCACGAACACAGTCTTCTGAAAATTGTTCAAGATGTCCCTCGCTTCTGTTCCTATTTGTGGGTGTTTTCTGAGGTCCTGCTCCTGGTTCTTCATCTGTGAACACAGAACAAAAATATTTGTTAAGCAATTCCGCTTTATCCTTATCAACTTCTACATATTCCCTCCCCCTGCACCCTTGAGTCTGACAATACCACTTTTGCCCTTCCTCTTCTCACTAATATATCTGAAAAATGTCTTATCCCCCCATTTTATTGCATTGGCTATTTCCTCCTCCTTTTGAATCTTTGCCTTCTTGACTACTTTGCTAGCTTCTCTAAGTTTTTCCAAATACAGATGCCTGTCTTCCTCTCTCTATGATCTCTTGTATTTCATGAAGGCCTCCCTCTTTTTCTTCACTTTTTCAGCTACTTCCTTCAAAAACCATAGCGGTCTCCTTTTCCTTTTGCCTTTATTTACCATTTTAACAAAAAGGTTGGTTGCCCTTAAAATACCCCCTTTCAGTTTTGCCCACTGTTTTTCTACATCCCCCAGCTGTTCCTATCCCACTAATGACTCCCTGAGGTATTGGCCCATCTTCGCAAAGTTAGTCTTCCTAAAGTCTAAGATCCTCACCTTGGAATGGATTCTAACAGCCCTAGTCCTAATACTGAACCACACCATCTGGTGATCACTGGATGCAAAATGATCTCCCACTACATCAGAAACACTTTCACCATAGGTAAGCACCAAGTCCAGTATGGTCCTTTCACGTGTGGGGTCCGTTACCAATTGCCTGAATAGTTCTCCCTGTAGAGAATCCAGGATCTCCTTACTTCTAGATGATACTGCAGCAGGAATGTGCCAATCAACATCTGGCATATTGAAATCCCCTATCAGTAGCATTTCCCCTTTCCTAGCAATGCTGGGTATGTCTTCAATTAACTCTCTGTCCACCTCTTCCTCTTGTGAGGGAGGTCTGTATATCACACCAATGCAAATAGATTTCTCTTCCCCTCTTTCTAGTTTAACCCACAATGCCTCCTCTCTCCCTTTTAAGCTCTGTAATTCCAAAGCTTTAATAGTAGTTTTTACATATAGTGCCACTCCTCCTCCCCTTCTTCCTACCCTGTCCTTTTTGAATAAAGTATAGCCAGGTATAGTTACATCCCAGTCATGGTTTTCTGTGAACCATGTTTCTGTAACTGCCACTAAATCCAAGTCAGCCACTCCCACCAAAGCTTCAACATCAGGGATCTTATTTCCCATGCTACGGGCATTTATACACACTACTTTCCATATGTTACCCCTGTTACATTAAATACCTTTATGGAAATGGGTATCACTTACCTGGGGGCTTTCTTCACCTATCCCCAACGAATCTAGTTTAAAGCCCTCTTCAGTAGATTAGTCAGTCTACTACCGAAGATGCGTTGACCTTTCTTGGACAGATGGATGCCATCTCTGTTCTACAACCCTTGGAACAGCATCAACAACAGATTGGTGTTTTCTGTCTATTTTCCCCACTGAAGTGTGGACCGAAGTGAGAGAAAGAATCGGGGCAGCTCTCGCAACAACCACCATCTGCTGGAGATGAAGAAAGTACCAAAGAGTTCCCCTAGCTGAACAAGTCTTTATGGCAGTGATGATGCCACTGGAAGCTTCTAATTGTTTTTTGTTTGTCTACACCATTTACTGGCCGGGGGACATAACTTATGTGTTTGGACAGCCTAGCAAAATACACTAGAAACATCATTATTCTCTGCAGAATTTCCATTTAGAATATCTGTGTTTATGAACCCAGATATTTTAAACAGAACTTATGCGCAGAATAATATTGCTTTATGCACCAGATAGCAACCCAGCATGTGCACAAAAGTGCAAACTTATTTTCTGCACAGGATATACATTAGGTGCTGCTGACAGAGACCCCTGTCTGCATGTGCCTGACCTGCTGTCTATTTAGCATGAGTTTTTGCACACAACTTATTTGCACGCCGTTTGCTTACATCGCTGAGCAAAACATCTACATTAAACATGTTAGGAAACCCGGCACTGAACTTTGTTGGACTGTAATGCAGGGTTTCTGCATCAAGGTCACGGTGACATGAAGTATAACATCAGCACTCACAATCAGACAAGAACTTTGTTAGAGTTAACAAGGCAGGCATGTCATGTTAATCTGTTCTCCTGCCTGCTTCATGTGTAATGCAGGGGAGACAAACCTGTGGGGACCGCTAATGCTTTTTGCAAGCAGGCCAGGGAACAGGGTTTTCTGAAGCATTCCAGTTCAACTTGAAGAAAAAAAAATTTACCTGCACATAAAGTGGTATAGCTATAGCATCAGCCAACATATTTATAAGGTATAGAGTCAATACCTAATTTTGCTGTGAAAGACGACAAGAGGCCTAGCTCTTAACTATTTCACAACCTGGAACAGTTAGCTCCCAGGGCAGGTGCTTGGTGACAGTCTCCTTCCTGCACACAGTCTAGGTTATGGAAGGAACTGAGTGTCTGAGGAAGTTCTCACCTCTAGTACCTAGGTGCAGCCTTCAGCAGGCCAGAGGAGCTTTCAAAGTAGGGTTTGTTTTGGTATGTGTGGTAAACAATCAACAATTTCTGCAATGGGGTTGGATGGATCCTTTGGACATATGTCTGGCCTCCAGTGCCATTTTGTTCCATTGAACATGGCACCTTGTTAGCTACTGCTCAGAGTCTAAAGTAGAGTCTAAAGTTTTCTTCATTTAAAGCAAAGACGCACAGGTACACTCACTGAGAACTTTAGATGCATTGCTTTAATAGCAAATCATGGCAGTACACCTTGGCTCATTTATAGATCAATATGCATGTGCTATCTGAATCTATTGTAAATTCTTTGGTAAACACAAAATGAGAGATAACCTGAACGCATACTGCTTTGTCAAGTGGCTGAAGTAAACTGAGGGAGGAGTAACAGTCACACAGGGATCAGCTTGCAGGATTAGCTCGTCACCAATTGCAGCTCAAAGGCAAACTAGCAACTTGCTTCATCTTTGCCCTCTCCCTCCTCCTGCAGCATTCCACCGGCCATCAGATGTTGCAGGCAGCAATTGTTAGGGGAGGACCTGCTGAGTTGAGCTCAGCTAGAGGGCCTATGATGGCAGCAACAACCTGCTAGTGATAGCCAGCTCGGGAAGTTCTTCCCCACTCTGGAGCTGTGAGCCTGACAGATCTCGCTCCTACTGGTGTAGCAGCAAAGCGCAGACAAACCAATGATACCAGGAGTCTGTTCAGAAGGTCCAAATCATTTATTTGTGCACAAGTCTCGAACCAGTCAATTTCAAAATGGCTGAGCATTACAACAACTTTTATAGACTTCTGTTCCATTCTAGGTATAGAAAAACATTTCATTGGTCCCGGTAACCTCCCGTACCCCTTCCATTGGTCCCGGTACTGATAAGCTTATCCAGTTATGTCCCTTCTGTGGGCATGACACCTGCATACCCCCCTTCTAGTCCCAATTACAATGGTCAGTTCATCAACTTGTTACTTTCACACTCTCAAGGCCATATAGCCAATTTGTGCATGCAGAGGAGCAGGGCTCTGCAACTCATCTGTCAGCACTCTCAATTATTTCTTTGCAGATGTACTTTTTCTTATCAGTAACTTTTAAACATGTCTTTCTGTATTTTTCCATCCTTCAGCTCTGCAGTTCTGCCTACCTAAGCTAATTCAATACTTCTACTGAGTTCTATCTTACAATAGCAGCATATTGGGGGATGTGCAATCCTATATGCCTCTCCACAGGCCTCATTTACAGGTCAAGCTAGCCATGCTGGCCTGCTTATGTTCAGACACCATGGGTCACAGGCCTGCACCTGCCACATTCCCCCCTTTGATTAATCTCACCCTATTACTTAATAAGGTGTGAGAGTTAAATCACTTTTAGAAGAATCACATCATGATTGAAGGATTTCGACTAGGACTAGCTTTGTATAAAGCCATTATTTTAGTTGCGGTCTTCCGCTCTACTGTACTATCAATAGTGTTATGAATGGAACGCATACAACATGGGATTAAACATGGTAATAAAAAGATAACAGCAACAAGGATTAGTATTAAAACAATGAAAGTCTTAAATCCTCCCACCCATGAAAAGAGGTTAGCAAACCAGTTAGGAAATTTCAATGAGTGCCAAGTCTGTACTGGCACATAAGCATGTCTTTGCATATCTTTAGCAATTTCTTCAACTACTTGACCCTTATCATCTATTTTCAAACAGCAATTAGTTAAATTCAGTTTACCACATACTCCTCCTTCAGCTGCTAACAAATAATCAAGTGCTAAGCGGTTCTGATATATAGCAGTGCGCATCTGAGTACTTTGTCTAGCTAAGAGCGTAAGAGCATGACTAGTTTCATTGGTTATTATTTCAACTACTGCTTGTAAGCGAATAATACGATTAATCATATAAATTGGGGTACGATAACCATACATACCATCATCATTCCAAGTGGCAGGTCCATAGTACTCAATGATTCTTTCTGGTGGCCAATCATCACCTTGCCACTTCTCCCACTTGCCTATCTGTAAGGCTTCTCTTTTCTGTCTTAATGCTCTCTTGTGTCGGTGGGTAGTGTATACAGGGTATCCTAATTGTTCTCCATGTTCAGTGTTTAACAGAAAGAAAGAAGGTCTGATGGTTCCTAAGACACATGCTCCTCCCCAGTGTGGCGGGAGTTGTGCATATGCTCGGTTTCCACAGATCCAATATAGGCCAGGTGGGGCTTGCCAGGCTTGGACTTTGGCAAGGTTAGTCCATAAACCAGCAAGTTCAGGAAATCTGGCTAATGGGTTAGGAGGTTCAGGGTGTCTGATTCCTGACCACCATGCTGTCTTTTTGGTCATGGCATTATAGTACTTCTGGCTAAGACAGACCAGCTGTCCTACCTTCTGGGTGAACTGGGGTCCAGTTCTGGCATAGCAAAGACGTCCAACGATTGAGTGCGCTAACACCCATTCACTGGTAGCCTTGTGTAATTCAGTCTGATTGTAAATCATAGAATAATTTAATTCTTGGGCTTCCCATGGCCATTGGTCTCCCATTTGGGTTCCGCCACAAAAATAGCAATCTGAGATCTTAAGACTAGATACTACTGCTCCAGCTAATTCTAAAAATAAATTCTGTGAGGGGTGAGGGATCTCAAACTTATTTACATGCATGGCTTCATAAAAGGTATTATGAATATGATATTTAGATGACTTGTGGGCTTGGGTATTCAATCTGATATACACAATAGTTCCTGGATCTATTGCCCCTCCAGCAATACGTAAACCAAACTTGTATCCTTGTTTCCATGCATGGGGATTGTGTATACGTAAGTGTAAGGGGTTGCAAGCATCTTTCTGACATTTATCATTTGTGGTTGGCTTGGTTAGAGTAGCCATCCGTTTATCTATTTTCTCATCAGTTATACCAGTGTTCCAGGTAGCATAAAAAACACATCCCCAATACGGGCAATAGTAATCTGCCGCTGTTGCAGTACTATAGCCTGATCCCGTTTTACCTGTACACTTCCACCAATTTGTGGCACCTTCTGGACACATATACTTATGGTCATTTCGATACGCTTTTTCCCATGTACCACAGGTGGAATGACTCTCTCTATTAATGGCATTACATGCATCGAAATTCAAAACAGCAGGTTTAGTAATGTCCTTAAGTGGTGGTGTAGCAGCTAATATAGGTCCATCTGCATCCTTCCATCTTATTTCCAACGTGTAATAGGATGGATTCTGATGTGGATTATAGCATGCTTTGATTTTGCCATGAGTGCAAACATTTAGTTCAGTGGTGTTATAGATACACCGAGTTACTGTTCCCTTGCAGGTATAGTAAGAATGATAAAGCAAAGTCTGAGTTACTTTCAGTCCAGTTCTAGTAGAAGTAATACAAGCAGTGCATGGAGGTAAAGCATCAGTCAGTTCAAAACCTCCAAAGAAGGCAACCAAGGCAAAGCAAAAGCAAAGATACATATTGATGTTGATTGGAGTTCTTCTGAATCCTCAGCTTGCTGATCTTGATCACGACGGTCTTTTATTCTTCGTCCCGTTTGCTAATGAAGCAATTTAACGGGTGCTGAGTGTTGATTGAAGATCCTCAAGTTGTCCAGTACACATTAACCAACTTATTAGCAATTTCAGTTGGCTTGTGAAGTCTGGCTTAGTCAATGTAGTCTCAAAGTAGTGTGCCAAATCACACACAAATTGGGTTCGTTGAAACAAAGCTGTTGCTGCATGGAAAACAGCAATCCTCTTCGAAAGACTTGGCTACTGCAAAGCACTTGTGATGAAGTGTCTAAGCTGCTGGTTGCCGTCTCAGAGTAACTCGCAAGGGTGCATCAAGATGCTGTTCTGCTGTCCACTGCTCTGGTTCAGGATCAGCGGCGGGCTTGACTCTGCTGTGGTGGATCCAGGCGTCGATCTCGGCTACCTTTACTGCAGTTGGGGTAGACAGGATGACGGTGTACGGTCCCTTCCAATGGGGTTCCAACGGTGTCTTCTTCCAATCTTTGATCCACACCGAAGTACCAGGCTGATAGGGATGCAAGGGTTCCGTCAAGTTGATAGGCAACTGGTCTTGGATCCACGTATGGAGAGTCTGCAGAACAAAACTAAGAGCTAGGAGTTCTTGTCTGGTTACTTCTGAACCAATTTGGGCTAAACTTCCTTTGACTCCCTGCACTATTGGTGGGGGTTTACCATACAAAACTTCAAAAGGGGAAAATCCTGTTGACTTTACAGGAGCTGAGCATATTCTGAGTAAAGCTATGGGGAGCACTTGGGGCCATTTCAAGTGTGTCTCCTGACAAAGCTTGGACATTTGGGCTTTCAAGGTACGATTCATTCGCTCAACTTTCCCTGAACTCTGGGGTCTGTATGCAGTGTGGAGTTTCCATTGTATCTGCAAGGCTTTTGCTAACTGCTGAGTAACTTGGGAGACAAATGAGGGTCCATTGTCTGACCCTATTACTGCTGGGATTCTGAATCTGGGGACAATCTCTCTCATTAAGACTTTGGTAACTTCTCGGGCTTTCTCAGTTCTGATTGGGAAGGCTTCTACCCACCCAGAGAAAGTACAAACTAATACTAATAGGTAATGGTATCCATTGGCTCTTGGCATTTCGGTAAAATCAACTTGGAGGTTGTGCATGGGGGTGACACCTCCTGACTGAACTCGGGGTGCCGTTATAAGGCCTTGCTTGGCATTATTTCTGGCACAGGTTAGACATTGACGTGCTACTGAAGCTGATATGGTTGTCAATAGAGGGATGTAGAAATGTGGTCTGAGTGCTTTTTCCATAGCACTCTTCCCATAGTGGGTGGCTTCGTGGAAAGCTTTGACAAAAGATGGTCCTAACAGTTCAGGAATTACTATTCGTCCAGGAGGTTGACTGCCCTCTTCTGGTGGCAGCTCAATCCATCCATCTTTCAGTGTTCCATCTTCTCTGTTACAGTAGTAATCCAATTCTTTGGCGGAATATCGTGGGGTCCATAGATTCAAAGGTACTGGAAACAATGCTGCTTGCATTGGCATAGCTTGTGGGGCAATCTGTCCTGTCATAGCTGCTTGTCGTGCTGAGGCATCTGCAAATCTATTTCCTCGGGCAACTTCTCCTTTTCCTGCTTGATGTCCTCTACAATGCATGACAGCTACACGTGTTGGGGCCCAAACTGCATCAAGTAACATCAATATCTCGGGACCATATTTGACTGATTTTCCTCCGGATGTGATGAGTCCTCTTTCTTTATAGAGAGCTCCATGGGCATGCAAGGTAGTGAAGGCATATTTGGAATCTATATATACATTCAGCACAAGTTTTTCTCATAACAACAATGCTCTGGTGAGTGCTATCAATTCGGCTTTCTGGGCTGATGTGCCTGAGGCTAGAGCTGATGATTCAACTACTTCGTGTTGAGTGACGACTGCATATCCGGCACAGCGTCGTCCATCAAGGATGAGACTGCTCCCATCAACATAATAGATTTGGTCAGGGTTGTCTATGGGCACATCTGTCAAGTCGGGTCGACTGGAGAACACAGTTTCCATGACTTCGATACAGTCATGTTCTGGGAGTTCTTCACTGATGGGTATCAAGGTGGCTGGATTCAAGGCATGGCTCACTTCAAGTTGTATCTGTGGGTTTTCACATAACATGCTCTGGTACTTCAACATTCGGGAATTGGTGAGCCAATAATTTGCTTTCTGTTCCATGAGAGCAAGGACTGCATGTGGCACAGTGACTCGTATGTTCTGTCCTAGTGTGAGCTTGTCTGCTTCGCTCACTAGTAGCGCTGTAGCTGCAACTGCTCTCAAGCAAGGTGGCCATCCTTTGGCCACAGGGTCCAATTGTTTCGATAAGTATGCTACAGGTCGCTCCCAATTTCCCAATTTCTGAGTCAACATGCCTAAGGCATTTCCCTGTGCTTCATGTACAAACAAGTGGAAAGGTTTGTGGACATCTGGTAGTCCAAGTGCTGGTGATGACATCAATTCTTCCTTTAACGTCTTGAAGGCTGTATCCTGCTCATGTCCCCACTCCAGTGGCGACTTCTCTTCTCCTTTTGTGGCTTCATACAGTGGTTTGGCAATTTGGGCAAAGTTGGGTATCCAGATTCGGCAATATCCTGCCGCTCCCAGAAAGGCTCTGACTTGCTTTCTGGTTGTTGGAGTTGGAATTCTGCATACTGCTTCTTTTCTTTCTCTACCTAATCTTCTGCTTCCTTGGGTTATACGAAAACCCAAGTATTTCACTTCTTTTTGGCATAGCTGTGCTTTGGCTCTGGAAACTTTGTATCCAGCTTCATCGAGTAACTGCAAGAGGTCTTTGGTGGCTAGTATACATTCACTTTCTGATATGGCAGCTATCAACAGATCATCCACGTATTGGAGAAGCACTCTCTTCCCCGGGGCTACTGGATAGCTTGAAAGGTCTTGATTCAGTGCAGCGCTAAAGATGGTAGGCGAATTCTTGAATCCTTGGGGTAATCTTGTCCAGGTGAGTTGGCCCCCTCTTCCAGAGACGGGGTCCTGCCATTCGAATGCAAACAATATTTGGCTTACAGGGGCTAATCTTATGCAAAAGAATGCTTCTTTCAAATCCAGTACAGTGAAATGGGTAGCTTCAGCAGGTATCAGTCCTAGAAGAGTGTAAGGATTGGGTACAACTGGATGTACAATCGATTTGTACATAGTCTCCTAAGTTTGCTATAAACTTGAATGTAAATAGTTCCCCAAGTTCTCCTCCATGTTAACTCCCCGTTTTATGTAAACGACGGCCAATGTATCTGGTCAAGTGTTCTATTGTTTTGATGTAAACCGCGCTGATGACAAATAGCGCGGTATATAAGAAATGTTAAATAAATAAATAAATAAATAAATGTATAGTTTCAACTGCATCATTTACTCTTCTCAAATCTTGTACTGGGCGATAATCATCTGTCCCAGGTTTCTTTACTGGCAAAAGTGGAGTGTTCCATGGGGATTGACATACTTTTAGTAGGCCATACTCGAGCAATCTTTGTAGGTGGTGATGAATGCCTTCAATTGCAGCTCTTGGGAGAGGGTACTGTTTGACGTGCACTGGTGTAGCACTAGGCTTGAGGGTTACAATCACTGGAGCTATATGCTTGGCTAGGCCTGGGGGACTGCCTTCTGCCCATACTCCAGGTGGTGCATCGATGTTCTTTAAAGTTTGTTCAAAATAGGTATCTTGGATGGAGTCATCAACGTAATACCTCCATTCTTCTTCTCGGGGCACTGTCAGCAGCATTACTCCTGCTGGTTTGGCTTGGGAATTCACTGTCATTTGCATTTCTCCTTGTTCAGAGAAAGATATCTGTGCTTGAAGCTTGGCTAACATATCTCGTCCCAGTAATGGCACTGGACATTCGGGCATGTAAAGGAATTGATGAGTTATTTGCTGTCCTCCTAGACTGCATATTTGATTCTGAAGAAAAGACTTTGTAGCTTTGGCACCGGTTGCTCCTATAATGGTGACTGCTTTTGTAGAAAATGGGGCTATCTTTTTGTCTATTACTGAATGTTGTGCTCCAGTATCAACCATAAAGTCCATAATTTGGTCTCCTATTTGTATTCCGACCATAGGCTCCTGGAGACCTAAAGCAAACTTGGAGCCCGGTCTGTCCTAATCCACGTCATTTTCATCATGGGTCGTTTTGGCCAATGCTTGAATGGCTCTTCCTCCTCTCTCTCGCTGGAATTGTTCTCGATTGGCTCCTCCTCGGCTTCGGGGATAGCCTCGTCTTTCTTCTCACCACTGATGACTGCTGTCGTCATCTTGCTGGGTGTCTTCGAGTTGCGGGCACGTATCTCTCCAATGTCCTTCCTCTCTGCAATAGGCGCATTGGTTCACGCCTAGTCTCTGGGTCCGGCCTCCGCCTTGACCCTGCCCTCTTCCTCTGCTCCTTCGACTAGGGACACCTCCCCTTTTCTGTCCAACTATGGCCGCAGCCAAAAAATCAGCTTTCTTCTTCATGTTTCTATCACATTCTCTCTGTCTTTCATTATCACGATTCACATACACTTTATGAGCGACTTCCAGTAACTGTGTTGCATTCATGCCCGCAAACCCTTCTAATTTCTGTAATTTACGTCTAATGTCTGGTTGAGACTGGTTTACAAAAGCAGAATTCACCATACATAAACTTCCTGGTGCCTCGGGATCATAGGGAGTATACATTCTGTATGCTTCAGTTAATCTTTCATGGAAATCTGCTGGGCTCTCATCTATCCCTTGGATAACTCCTGCAACTTTGGAAAGGTTCATAGCTTTTTGGCCCCCCCTTTTCAGGCCTTGTAAAAAGCCTTGGCGAAAACGGGCTAGGGCTGTGGATCCTTCATCTGTATTTGGATCCCATTGGGGGTCTTCATTCGGGAATTCTCTCTGAGCTGCTTCCCGACGGTCTATTATATTCTGCCCCTGTCTCGGAGCTACAGGGTTATCTGCCATCCACTCAATAGCTGCTTTTCTAATTCTTGCTCGTTCTTCTGTTGTGAATAGGGTGGTCAGGAGCTGGCGGCAATCTGGCCAAGTGGGTTGGTGTGTTTCCATAATAGTAGTTACTAATTCTGTCAGCTCCTGGGGCTTACTAGTATAGGAGGCATAATGCGACCTCCAATTTAATAAATCAGTTGTAGAGAAAGGGATATACACATAAGTTAGGGGTCCCGCTACCACCTCATCATTATCATTCTTTACGGGCACTCCCGGGACTTGCCGTAAGGGAAACATTTTGGCTGCCGTAGGTGTCTTTTGGGATCTAAGGGTTATTGTCGTAACTGTCTTTGAAGGGGTCACTTTCTTTTTCTCAACAGGTTTTGCTTTGGGTTTGTCTTTTGCTAGTTTACTAGTACTAGCAATCACTTGTACACTGTCCTCCTCGTCTGGGGCATTCTCTTTTTCTCCCTCTTCTACCTCCGCTTCTGGCTCACTTTTTATGTCCTCCTCTTCTCTTCCAGCTAATTCTTCCTCTTCCTCCCCTCCGGGAGGTGGATCAGGGGTTGGGTCCCGCTCCGGCCGTCGCTGGGGTTCTGGGGCAGGACGCCGGGCTACTCTTATTGGACCTGGGGTTCGGGGCTGCCTGAGAATTATTTCTGGGGAATCAGGATCTACCAGGATGGGCTTCTTTCTGGCTTTCTTATCCTGCTCTTTCATTTTGGGCTGCTCCGCTTTCTTTTTAGAATCTGTTTTCGCTAACATTATTCTGCACTGTTCCTCATAACAGCGCTGCGCCCAGGGGGGCGGATCTTCACAAATACTTAACCAGGAATCTATGTAGGGGTACTGATCGGGGTGCGCTATCCGCACTCTACGGTGTATTGACTGAATAATCTCTACATTGAACGTTCCCTCTCGGGGCCAGATGGGGTCTAGATCGGGCCACTCCCTAGTACACAAAATCTGCAAACGGGCTGCTGTCATTTTAATACCATAATCTCCTGAATATCCCTCTTTAAAATGTGCGATCATACATTCTAATGGAGTGTTTCTAGTAGACCCCGCCCCTCCCATTTCGATGTGTGCGCGCAACAACAGACAAAAGGGAAAAGGAGGGCGGACCGTGGGTAAGGGGTCCTCACGGCCCTGGAAACGTATAGAGAGTACAAATAACAAGACAAGACGACAATCGCTTCCCCCTTTTCGCGACCTGAACGCGGTCGCCCGGTCAGGAAATGCGCTACTCAGGGGTCCGCCTTCACTTGGTCCGTGCTGTCAGACCTCTCATTCACACTTCGTTCACACAATCATGCTAGCAACGTATCCCAGAATGCATTCGTTTCTATCTGTTCTGACTAGTCTTTTTCCCAATTACAATAAGGATGGGGGTTTCACCCGGCGAATTCCCATGCGGGGTTACTCGGCCCTTCCTTGAGAGGTGATCATGCTCTCTTACCAATTCCCAATATCTCGAGATTACAAATTCCAAATTCCAATGGCAGTACTGCTCTTTCTATCTCTGTCTAGACACCAAATCAAAACTATACTCACCGGATCCGGTCCTCAAACTTCCCAAGCAGGCGCATGAGTTGGACCTCGGACTCCCCTCACTCGGGTTCGAGGCGTTGGCTCCAACCGGGCCCGGCACCCGCCGAGGTCCGACCAGCTCCCTCCGATACAAGGGACCGGTGGCGCCAGGGAGCAGCCCTCGTCGGAAGGGCGCGATCCCGGCAGGACCAAGCCTATAGAGGCGGAAAGTCGTGGTATATTGCCCTATATACACTTTGATTCCACAACTTCCCGGCCAACGCACCAAGAATATGTAGCAGCAAAGCGCAGACAAACCAATGATACCAGGAGTCTGTTCAGAAGGTCCAAATCATTTATTTGTGCACAAGTCTCGAACCAGTCAATTTCAAAATGGCTGAGCAAAGTTTTCTAGCATTACAACAACTTTTATAGACTTCTGTTCCATTCTAGGTATAGAAAAACATTTCATTGGTCCCGGTAACCTCCCGTACCCCTTCCATTGGTCCCGGTACTGATAAGCTTATCCAGTTATGTCCCTTCTGTGGGCATGACACCTGCATACCCCCCTTCTAGTCCCAATTACAATGGTCAGTTCATCAACTTGTTACTTTCACACTCTCAAGGCCATATAGCCAATTTGTGCATGCAGAGGAGCAGGGCTCTGCAACTCATCTGTCAGCACTCTCAATTATTTCTTTGCAGATGTACTTTTTCTTATCAGTAACTTTTAAACATGTCTTTCTGTATTTTTCCATCCTTCAGCTCTGCAGTTCTGCCTACCTAAGCTAATTCAATACTTCTACTGAGTTCTATCTTACAATAGCAGCATATTGGGGGATGTGCAATCCTATATGCCTCTCCACAGGCCTCATTTACAGGTCAAGCTAGCCATGCTGGCCTGCTTATGTTCAGACACCGTGGGTCACAGGCCTGCACCTGCCACACTGGGACTGCCACCCTTGTTTACAGTCACCTGACATCAATCAGACACAGCAACTGTGATCATCGATGACTACGGTATCCTAGTTTCTCAAGCAATGTACCACTCACAGAATTCCCTGATGGAGGCTGTCTTCACCTCACTGCGCTGGGCCTTCACCACATGGTAGGCCTCAACTACCTGCCTATCTCTCCATCTCCTGTGCTGTTGTGGACCCACACTAGTTTTTTAACCCTCAGACGATCCTGAACTATTCCTATTAACTAAATTCTAAATCTGAGCTTTATACCTGCAATAAATACATGAAAGCAGCTTGGCCTTTTCTTCCAAGGCAGCTCTGGCCCTCTCTCACAACCGGGCCTCAGGGCAGGAGGATCTTAAACACCTCGGCCACTTTTTTATATGTACCAGGCAACTTTTTGACTCATGAGCAGAACAGAACAGATTGCCTATAAATAGTAAGTTCAAGTAAATAATTTCTGTACTCTCTCACAAACTAAGTATTTTCAACTTTTTGATTAGATACTATTTACTTTTACCTCTTGGCTGAATTTTTACCTTCATCCTTCACCTCTCTCTCCATCCTCCATCATCATCCCCTCCTTAGGTTTGATCCACACCACCATATACATATTATGGCTCCATACCACTTTTTCCTGACGCTGCCTAATCTTTTCCCCCTCTCTTTTTCAACTCAACCACCACTCCTTATCACCCTCTCTACCTATCCCATTTCTCTTCCCGTCTTATCTTCCTTCCTTTCCTCTTGAACTTCACCTGGACTGTGCCATATCCCGTACGAACACCAAGAAGGAGATGTCTTCGGGCGGCAAACGCCTCTGAAAGGTGGGCGGGGACAAGTTCGAAGGGAGGTCCCTGTGGGTGCAGGTCTCCAAGGAAGTATCCCCATCCGACTCCCAACCCGAGAGATCTGAGAAGGAATCCGACTCTGGCTGGTTGCCCCGTCCGGAGGCCGAGGCCTGGAGGATCTCGCCCCCCAGGAATAGGAAGGCGAGTGAGACCGGCACCGAAGAGCCTCACAAGGCCCATGACTCTCAGGGGTTTCCAGGGCAGGTTTTGGAGTCCCTCTCGAGGGAACCTCTAGGCGCAAGCCAGCCATGCTGTGTGTGAGTGCCTGCTGGGCAGCTAAGAAGGCAGAAATGCTGTGCTCCAGTGCCAGCATACGGGACTCCCATACGGGCATGGGGCCCTGCGATGCAGACACCGGGGTCACCAGGTCAGATGTTGAGGAAGAGTGGGTCCTCACTGGGAAAACCCTCATGAGACCAGGCGCCATCGCCAGAGGCCTCCGTATCCGTACGAGGTATCTTACAAAACGCCGCTCCTTGTCCGACTCTCGGGAACGCCGAGGGGGGCTGAGCGATTGAGCACAGGAGCACTCGTACTTGGTCTGAAGCCCCCGACAGTGACTTCGAGAACTTCTTCTTACGCCGCTCTACTTCAGGGGACCCCTGATCGGAGTGCCGCCTTGAGCGTGGGGCAGAGGTGGAGGATCCCACCTGCGGAGAGATGACTGAGGGCACCACCAGGGATTCTGAGGTGGCCTTACGGAAAATGTCATCGGACTTCTGCTTACAACTTAGCAGGGCCTTAGAGGACATTTTCTTACAAAGCGAGCAGAGCTCAGGATCATGGTCAGCCCCGAGGCACCGCAGACAGCAGTTATGGGTGTCCATAAGCAACATGTTCTTGGAGCACGTCACTTTTTTTTTTTAAAGCCAGTGGCCATCAAGGAAAAAAGGGCCCCCATGAGGTCGAAGACCCACGCGGCGAGCGGTTGGGGGAAAAAAGGGTGCGAAGCCTGCAAAAGAAAAAATGCTACGAAAAACATTCCCTTTGCTCAAAAAGAAAAAAGGAGCAGGGGAGGGATGGGTAGAGGACTGGTGCAACCGGAAAAATAGCAGGCCAAAAAAGAAACGTTTTTTCTGAGGGATGAGGATGTGCATCTGAAGCGCTCTGCGGAAAAAGGGAGACTGAGCAAGATGGCACTCTTGGGCGGGAAGAGGACCATGCATGTGTTGCAGCAATCCCAAAGGCTTTGTTTGAAAGCTGGGGAATTGTTTCGCATGGACTCCGTCAGTGCCGACGTCACCCATAAGTGAGGACTGGCTTCCTGCTGGTTCCTGGAGAAACACTCCTTCAACTCATGATCTCTTCATCTCTAAATCCTTTCAACTTCTTGCTGTTACTGAAACCTGGCTCCTTCCTGAAGAGACTGCTTCGGTTGCTGTTCTCCCACAGTGGCTACCAATTCTTGCATATTCCTCGTGCCACCGGCCGTGATGGTAGTGTAGGGTTTCTGCTTTTTCTTACTACCTATTTCAACCCCTCCCTCTACCTCAGTCTCACTCCTTTTCCTCCTTCAAAGTACACTCCACTGCCTTTTTAATCCCCTACCACTCCAGATAGCTGCTATCTATAGACCACCTGATAAGTCCACCTCTACCTCTGACTTTGACTCTTGGCTTTCCTTATTTCTCGATTCTTCTTCCCCCTCCCTTATTCTTGGTGCATTTAGTATTCATGTCGATAACCCTTCTGACCCCTATGCTTCCAAACTCCTTTCCCTTACTTCATTTAACTTCCAGCGTTGCTCTTCTGTCCCCACTCATCAGCACGACCATTGCTTGACCTTGTTCTCTTCTCTAATTGCTCGTCCTCTAATTTTCATTTCTCAATTCTTCCCTTTCTGACCATCACCTGCTTAGCTTCACTCTTCATCATGCCCCACCTCAATCTCGCCCAGTATGCTCCTACCTTTTATAAAGAATCTTCATGCCATCGATCCATCACCTCTCTACTCCAACTTTATTTTTTTTTTTTTGTTGTTGATGAAGCTATAGTTTCCTATAATACTGCTCTCTCCTCTGCTCTACTCTTGATACTTTTGCTCCTGCGTCCTGTGAAAAGCATAGTTACTCATCTGTAACAGGTGATCTCCGGGAACAGCAGAAATAAGTCTTCACATATGGGTATCGTCGGTACCGACAGAGCCCACGCGGGAACACTCCCCAGCATCCAATAGGAACGCTTTTGGGAGCGTGCATCCACACATGCGCGCTGCCTTCCTGCCTATCTACCTCCCTCTCTTCAATTGAGTTTAAAGCTGAGACCGAAGGAGAGAAGTAGATAAAAATAGAGAAAGAGAGAGAGAAAGACAACTCCTAGGGGAGGCGGGTGGGTTGTGAAGACTTATTCCTGCTGTTCCCGGAGATCACCTGTTATAGGTAACTAAGCTATCTCCAGGAACAAGCAGGAATGAGTCTTCACATATGGGGACTCCCGAGCTGAAAGATGCCTAGGGAAGACCCAGCATGTAGCAAATCTATGTAGATGGGCCATGCTTCTCCCAGGGACCTCAGGCATCCAAATGAATGGAGGGCAGGAGTTGAACTATGAGTGGAAAAGGTGTTTTAGAACAGCTTAACCAAACAAGGCATCCCGGCGGGAGTCCTTGTCTAGACAATAATGGGCAGTGAAAGTATGTACTGAGGCCCAAGTTGCTGCTTTGCAGATTTCATCAATAGCCACAGAACGAAGATTAGCTGTTGAGGCTGCCATGGCTCTGACATTATGAGCTGTGACATGGCCTTCAAGAGGTATTCCTTTACTTTGATATGTATAGAAGCTACAATCTGCAATCCATTTAGAGAGGGTTCTTTTAGTGACAGGAAGTCCTAAATGGCTAGAGTCAAAAGCCACAAAAAGCTGAGAAGACTTTCTGTGAGGCTGGGTCCTTTGGAGATTAAAAGCTAGAGCTCTTTTACAGTCCAAAGTATGAAGTTTCCTTTCCGCAGAGGAGGAATGAGGCCTAGGAAAGAAAATGGGAAGATAAACTGACTGGTTTAGATGAAAAGGTGAAACTACCTTTGGAAGAAAATGAAGATGGGTCCTAAGAACCACCTTATCATGATGAAACCTTGTATAAGGCAGATCAGCCATTAAAGCCTGAAGTTCACTAATGCGTCTGGCAGAAGTGATGGCAATCAGGAAAACAACTTTCCATGAAAGAAACTTTAGATCCGAAGTAGCCAAAGGCTCGAAAGGTGGCTCCATGAGCACACCTGGAGGTGGTTTAATGGGAGGTTTTTTGAGAAGTCCTCTCATAAATCTAGAAATAAGTGGATGAGAGGAAATTGGCTGTCCATCTAAGAGCTTATGAGATGCAGCAATAGCACTAAGATGGACTAACAGAATTGGTCTGAAGACCAGAAGCTGACAAATGAAGGAGATACTCTATAAGAGAGTCTACTGGTACCAAAGAGGGATTAAGTCCTCTCTGATTACACCAGGAAGAAAACCTTTTCACTTAAAAGCGTAAGAACATCTTGTGGAAGGTTTCCTGGAGGCCAGAAGAATGTCCTTCACCTGTTGAGACAGGTCTAGATCTTGAAAGTCTAGGCCTTGAGTAACCAGGCCTTGAGATGTAGGGACTGGGGTGCAGTAGGGATCCATTGTCCTGGGACAGAAGGTCTGGAGCACTCCCTAACTCCAGAGGGGTGGCTTGAGAGAGTTGCAAGAGAAGAGGATACCATGTTTGCCTCGGCCAGGAAGGCGCTATGAGTATCATGCGTCCCTTGTCCCTCTGGAGTTTGAATAAGGTTTTGGGGATTAGAGGGATTGGCGGAAATGCATATAGGTGATCCTGACCCCAGTGAAGCAGGAATGCATCCCTGGCTTGACAGTTCTGTGCTGGAAGTCTGGAACAAAACCAGGGAAGTTTGGCATTCTGTGGACTTGCAAAGAGGTCTATGTCTGGTGTTCCCCAGACACAAAAAACTCGAGCAAGATAAGAGTGGAGTGACCACTCGTGTGGCAGGAGTACTCAACTGAGTCTTGTCTGCCCAAATGTTTTGAATGCCTGGAAGATAGACTGCCCACAGATAAATCCGATGCTCTCTGGCAAAGGCCCATAGTTGCAGAGCTTCGTTGCATAGATGCAGAGAGCCTGTTCCACCTTGTTTGTTGAGCTAAAACATGGCTACTTGATTGTCTGTTTGCACCAGAACTGTTTTGTTTACGAGCTGGGTGCAAAAGACTCGAATAGCATTGGAGATGGTTCTGAGTTCTAGGAGGTTTATATGAAGAAGAGCCTCCTGTGAAGACCAAAGGCCCTGCATTGATAGACTGTCCAAGTGGGCTCCCCAACCCATCTTGGAGGCATCTGTTGTGAGGATAGCCTGAGGTTGTGGCTGCTGGAAAGGAGCACCTATTAAAAGGTTTTCCAGAGATTGCCACCAACGGAGAGACAGAATCAGGCGTGTGGTAACCCTGATCTTGTCTGAAAGGCCTCCTGAGGCCTGGGACCAATGGGAAGCCAAGGTCCACTGGGCTGCTCGCATATGAAGACGAGCATAAGGTATTACATGGACGGTCAATGCCATGTGACCTAGTAGGCGAAGCATCTGTCGAGCACTGAGGAAGGTCTGCAGCGCTGCTTGAGATGCTAGCTTGATGATTCGCAGACAGCGCGGTTGGGGCAGGAAAGCCCTTGCAAGCTGTGTCTCCAAGCGAGCACCTATAAACTCGAGGGTCTGAGATGGGGCGAGCTGAGACTTTGGAAGATTTATGACCAATCCCAAATACTGAAGTATTTGTTTTGCTCGTAACAGGGCCTGATGAGCTTCTTGAGATGACTGTGCTCGGATGAGCCAATCGTCCAAGTAAGGGAAGACAAAAATCCCCAGGGTCCTCATGAATGCTGCTATTACTGACATGCATTTTGTGAAGACCCTTGGAGCCGAGGCCAGCCCAAAGGGAAGGACTCTGTACTGGAAATGTCTTCCCTGGACCAGGAACCGAAGGAATTTCCTGTGATCTACATGAATAAGGATATGCATGTAGGCGTCTTTTAAATCTAGTGAACATAGCCAATCTTGCCTGTGAAGATATGGCAGAAGAGAGCCAAGGGAAAGCATTTTGAACTTCTCTCGGACTAGAAATTTGTTCAGCTCTCTGAGATCCAGGATTGGCCTTAAACCCCCTGTTTTATTTGGAATGAGAAAGTAGGGGGAATAAAACCCTGTACCTTGTTGGCATAAAGAAACCTCTTCTATAGCTCCTTGAGCTAGAAGAGTAGAGACTTCTTGTAGCAAGAGATCTATGCCTAGAGGTTGAGAGTTGAACTGTTTTACCAGTGTGGGTGGTGGTAAGCTGAGGAAACAAAGCTTGTACCCCAAACTCACTATGGACAAAGTCCAGGCCTCTGATGTGATTTGTTGCCATCTGTTGGCAAAGTGGCAAATACGGCCGGAATGTTTAGAGGTTCTGGGCCTAACACAGGAAGAGTGAGTATGTTCTCTGGACAAAAGTCAAAAACCCTGAGGAGGCTGAGTCTGCTGAGCCGGTTGGGGTTTGGGTTTTCTTTGTCTTGTCTGTTGTTGCCCTTTTTGGGGAACATATGCCTGTTGGGTGGAAGATGGATATAACTTTTTCTTCTTAGAGAAAAAAGATTTCTTAAAGGTCTTTTTCTTAGCTGGGTTAGTAGAAATCTTTGACAATCTATTCAAAGTGGCATTATCGGTGTCCAACTGATTAGCCTTAGATTGCCAATTCTTGCCAAAAATATTTTCTCCAGTGCAAGGAATATTTCCCAGCTTTTCCTGCACCCATTCCTCCAAGTCAAAAGCTTGGAGCCAGGCAATTTGTCGTGCTCCTATAGCTATAGCAGAAGTCCTGCTAATGTATTCAAAACAGTCAAAGGTAGCACGATTCATAAACTTAGAGAAATTCTGAGCATGTTTGACTAGTGATAAATGGTCTGCTCTTTTATCATCTTGAAGGAAGGGGTTCAAAAGCTCTAAGTTTTTTGTAACCTCCTCAAGAAACATTCCCATGTATAAAATACAGGAACTAATCCTTGCTGAAAGCATGGAGGCCTGAAAACATCTACGCCCAAAAGCATCCAGTGTTCTAGATTCACGACCTGGAGGATTAGAAGAGTCTCTTTGTACTCTTAATGCGTCTCATAGCAGACTCCACCACCATAGAGTGGTGTGGTAGTTGAGTCTTTTGAAAACCTGGACAAGGTGGCACTCTATACATGGCGTTTAGAATGTGGGGTTACTGTTAAAGGAGTTTCCCACATCCTTAACATTAGATCATGCAAGATCTGATGTATAGGGAGCATAGCTGCTTCCTTTGGAGCCAAGGGGTATTGTAGAATTCTTAATTCTTCTGCCCTAGGCTCCTTTTCAGGAACCACTGTAATGGCAAGAGCCCTTGCCATATCACGCACAAAATCGTGAAAAGACATGTCCTCAGGAGGAAACATCCTACGTTGAGGAGAAATAGTTGAATCTTGTAGAAGTTCAGCTCTGGTACCAGTGGAGTCATCTGAGTCATCGGAATCGGAAGACTCAAAGGGAGGAAGCACTGGGTTCTCCTTCAAAAGGTTGTCTTCGGTACCGCTCGAGGTCGGTACCGAAGCGAGTCGGTACTTGATCTCCCATGCTTGAGAGTGACTCCAAACTCTGCATCGGGGAAGTAAGCCTGCCGAAGCAGGTACCGAAGGTACCGGCACCGGTACCAACAGCGATACCGGTGCCTGTGGAACGGTCTGCAGCGACTTTAGCAGTACCGAAGTAGCCAAAAGATTTGCTAGACTACGTTCAATGGCATGGAATCTTTTATCCATTACCATTTCTGATGCCGGGGTGTCGGTACCGACAGAAGCGGCCACAACCCCCGAGCATGGAACAGGAACATCCATCGAGGCCGAAGTCTCGAGAACATCCTGGAACCCCGATAGTGCTTTGGAGCCCGAAGACTCCCGCTGGGGCTGTTTTGCCGGTGCAGGATCCTCGAGGGTAACACCAGAGGCATCTCGATACTTAGAGGGAGATCTACCTCTCGAGGACTGGCTTGATTTAGACCTATGTTTAGTTACCTGAGATCCCTGGGAAGAAAGTAGAGGCCCTGGAAGACACTGATGCTACTGATATTGTGTCCGATGCTAACAGGGCACCGAGTTGATTTGCTCGATTCTGAAGACTTTTTAGTCAGCTTCCTGCAGGAGAGACACTCCGCTGGGCAATGGTCAGGACCAAAACATTTAAGACACCAGTCATGGGTGTCTGTGACAGAAATTGTGCTGGCACACTTCGAACATTTTTTGAAACCAGTAGTTGGTTTCTCCATGCTGAAAGAAGAGGCCTAGTGGCCAAATGGCACCAAGCAGTAAGCAGGGGAAAAACCCCTGACTGAAAAAACACAAGTTCTGTGGGTTTTTTTTTTTTTATTTAAAGAAAGAAAAAGCACCGGTGGTACCAGTGGGCGTCAAACGAACACAGGCACGACCACAAAAAATAAGAAATAAAAGTAGAATTTTCTGCAGTGACAGGGTTCACGTCCTGTCGGCTCCGCAGAAAACGAAGAACTGAAGAGAGGGAGGTAGATAGGCGGGAAGGCAGCGCGCATGCGTGGATGCACGCTCCCAAAAGCGTTCCTATTGGACACTGGGGAGCGTTCCCGCGCAGGCTCTGTCGGTACCGACGATACCCATATGTGAAGACTCATTCCTGCTTGCTCCTGGATATTGCACTCTACCTCAGTCCTGGCTGTCTTCATCTACCCGTTCTCTGCTCCTGTGCCTGCTCAGCTGAGACATTTGGTTCAAATCTCACTCCCTTTCTCACTTTTACTTCAAATTCATGCTTGCCTCCTTCCAATCTGCCATAGTAGTTTTGCTTTACAAGGAGTACTTTTGGTCTCTCTTACGGAAAAATATAATGACTCTGTTTTATGAAAATTTCTCCAATAAAACTCTCTGATGCAGATTATATAAGAGGGTAATGTTTTCAAAGATATAATCAAAAGGAATTGATAGCAACTTCCCAGGAACTGTCTCAGATCAAGCGGCTGCCTATACGCTGGGGTGTGAGAATTCAAATCCGCCAGCGGCGCCTATGACATCAATGACTAGTTCCAATGAATAAATTTTCAATTAATAACCCCCTCTTTCCCAAGTGTTCATAAGACAAATTAACAATCTCTAATGATGTGCTGATAGACACTTAGCTTGTCGGTTTTTGTGCTTCTCAAAAAAAACCTTTGACTTTCTCTTTTCAAAAGCCTTGACTTCAGTTGTAAACAGCGTGTTGGATTTTCCCAACGCATCACATTAAACGTTATCACCGCGTTTCACTCTATATTGAGAGGTTCTTCAGGGGATGAAACAATGCCAGGCTTTAACTGAAAAAGAACCATCATTAGTAAATGAATGAGATCTTTCAAAATATATATTAATCTACGCCAGTTAAAAACATTTGCTTCTAATAAAAACATGAAGTCTAGCGCTACTGCTGAAATCATACCCAAAACAATGGCTGGAACTGCGCATAACTCGGACTATAACTCTTTCAATCTTTTCCTCTGTCTGGTATTCTTCTTTCAATCCAGAGTTTCAAAGAACATTGCGCATGTGTGGAAACAAAGGAAATGGACGATTTTATAATGCCCTTTCCCCCCTTATTTCCTGCAGTTAATTAGTTAATAGATTGTAATGCACCCCATTCAATCTCTAAATTAAGCCCCTTAGGAGCTAAGGTCTGTAACCGAAAAATCCAACTCTGTTTACGGAATAGTAGGGATTGCATCAACGATCTCCCTTGTGTAGGAGCTAAAAACTCGATCAATGCAAAAACATTGTAGCATTTCGAACGTATGGCCCAAGTCCAAACAATGTGCAACTAGTGGTGCTTGTAGCACTTGACATTTTAACCGACTTTTATGTTCAAAGAGTCTTGTTCTGAAAGCTCGGCTGGTTTTGCCTATGTAAAGAAGTGCACAAGGGCAAAGTATCGCATAAACTACATTCTGTGAATCACAGGTTGTATGGTGTCGCAAGACATATTCTCGTTGATTGTAGGTGAATTATTGTATTTCCTTGGTGACTATACAAACAGAACAATGTCCACATTTAAAATGTCCTGGAATCTCATCATCTGTAATTGGTTGAGGAAAAGATCGAAGAATTGAGGGACTCAATCTCTCCTTCAGATTTTTATTGCGCCGCCAGACACATCGGATGGATTTGTTACGTAAGCTCGGTGCTGTCTGTAGCACATCGAGATGTCGATGTAGAATTTTCTTTATTTTAAAAACTATAAGGTGAATACTGTGTAATAAAATTGATCACTTCAGAATTGTTTCCACACATGCGCAATGTTCTTTGAAACTCTGGATTGAAAGAAGAATACCAGACAGAGGAAAAGATTGAAAGAGTTATAGTCCGAGTTATGCGCAGTTCCAGCCATTGTTATGGGTATGATTTCAGCAGTAGCGCTAGACTTCATGTTTTTATTAGAAGCAAATGTTTTTAACTGGCGTAGATTAATATATATTTTGAAAGATCTCATTCATTTACTAATGATGGTTCTTTTTCAGTTAAAGCCTGGCATTATGTTTCATCCCCTGAAGAACCTCTCAATATAGAGTGAAACGCGGTGATAACGTTTAATGTGAAGCGTTGGGAAAATCCAACACGCTGTTTACAACTGAAGTCAAGGCTTTTGAAAAGAGAAAGTCAAAGGTTTTTTTTGAGAAGCACAAAAACCGACAAGCTAAGTGTCTATCAGCACATCATTAGAGATTGTTAATTTGTCTTATGAACACTTGGGAAAGAGTGGGTTATTAATTGAAAATTTATTCATTGGAACTAGTCATTGATGTCATAGGCGCCGCTGGCGGATTTGAATTCTCACACCCCAGCGTATAGGCAGCCGCTTGATCTGAGACAGTTCCTGGGAAGTTGCTATCAATTCCTTTTGATTATATCTTTGAAAACATTACCCTCTTATATAATCTGCATCAGAGAGTTTTATTGGAGAAATTTTCATAAAACAGAATAGTAGTTTTGCTTGGCAAATGCTATGTCCATTTAAGTCTGTTGCCTCTGATCCCCCATTGTCTCCTCTTTACTCTCAACTCTCTCCCCAAGGCACCTTCACCTCTGACCCCTCCTTCTCTTCCTGCCATAAGAACATAAGATATGCCATACTGGGTCAGACCAAGGTCCATCAAGCCCAGTATCCTGTTTCCAACGGTGGCCAATCTAGGTCATACGTACCTGGCAGTTTCCCCAAAAGACACAGGTTCCGCAATGCTTGTACTGGGTCAAGCATTGATATCCTGGGTCCCTTCTTAATAATGGTTTATGGACCTTTCCTCCAGGAACTTGTCCAAACCTTTTTTAAACCCAGCTACACTAACAGCCTTTACTACATCCTCTGGTAACAAATTCCAGAGTTTGATTAATAAAAGAAAATATTTTTTCACTCAACGTGTAGTTTTAAATAGTTTACCCTGTAGCTTCATTGCATGTCCCCTAGTCTTTCTATATTCTGATAACGTAAACAATCGATCTACGTTTACCTGTCCCACTCCGTTCATTAATTTATAGACTTCTATCATATCTCCCCTCAGCCGTCTCTTTTCCAGGTTAAAGAGCCCTAACCTTTTTAGCCTCTCTTCATAGGAGTATCCTTCCATCCCCTTTACCATTTTGGTGGCTCTTCTTTGAACCTTTTCTAATAACGCTATATCCTTTTTAAGATACGGCGACCAGAATTGCACACAATATTCAAGGTGCGGTCTCACCATGGAACGATATAGAGGTATTATATCTTTTGTTTTATTTTCCATTCCTTTCCTTATGATACCTAGCATTCTATTTGCTCTCTTGGCCGCCGCTGCACACTGGGCTGAGGGTTTTAACATGTTATCCACAATGACGCCTAAATCTTTTTCCTGGGTGGTGGTTCCTAATGTGGAACCATAGTTTGGGTTGTTCTTCCCTAGGTGCATAACTTTGCACTTGTCCACATTAAATTTCATCTGCCATTTTGATGCCCAGTCTAATTTATCAAGATCCTCTTGCAATTTTCCACAATCCTCTTGGGTTTTAACAACTTTAAGTAGTTTTGTGTCATCTGCAAATTTGATAACCTCACTCGTTATTCCACTTTCCAGGTCATTTATGAATATGTCCAAAAGCAGCGGACCTAGCACAGATCCCTGGGGTACACCACTATTTACCTTTCTCCACTGGGAAAATTGGCCATTTAGCCCAACCCTCTGCTTTCTATCTTTTAATCAGTTCTTGATCCACAGTAGTACACTGCCTCCTATCCCATGACTCTTTAGTTTTGCCAAATGTCTCTGATGAGGGACCTTATCAAAGGCTTTCTGAAAGTCCAGATACACTATATCAACCGACTTATCTTTGTCCACCTGTTTATTCACACTTTCAAAAAAATATAACAGATTAGTAAGACAAGATCTTCCTTGTCTAAAGCCATGTTGGCTGTCTCTCATTAGGCCATGACTATCTACATGCTGAGTAATTTTATTCTTTATGATGGTTTCTATCATTTTTCCCCGGTACTGACGTGAGGCTCAGTGGTCTGTAGTTTCCCTGATCACCCCTGGAACCCTTTTTAAAAATTGGTGTTACATTGGTGATCCTCCAATCTTGAGGTATTAGAGATTTATTTATTTATATTTATTTACTTACTGATTTTAATGATAGTTCACAGATTACTAATAGCAGGTCTGCAATCTCCTATTTCAGTTCTTTCAACACTCTTGGATGTATACCATCCGGCCCAGGCGATTTGCTACTCTTCAGTTTATCTAATAGTTGTAATACATCTTCCTGATGTATCAGTATTTCCTTCAATTCTTCCGCACCCTTAAATACCACTTCAGTCATGGCTAACATCCCTACATCTTCCTCAGTAAAGCCTGAAACAAAGAATTCATTCAGTCTCTCTGCTATCGCCTTGTCGCCTCTTAGTGCCCCTTTAACTCCTCTATCATCTAATGGACCAACTGACTCTCACAGGTTTTTTGCTATGAATGTACTTGAAAAAATCTTTATTTCGCGTTTTTGCTTCCGCAGCAAGCTTCTTCTCAAATTCTCCCTTTGCCTACTTTATCAATGCCTTGCATTTGACTTGCCAGTGCTTGTGCTGTTTCCAGGTTTCGTCGTTTGGCTCTTTTTTCCATTTCCTGAAAGATGCTTTTTTGGCAACAGCCTCTCTGACCTCACCTTTAAACCATGCTGGCAGTTTTTTTGGACTTCCTTCCACTTTTCTTAAAGCGTGGAATACAGCTGGTCTGGGCTGCCAAGATGGTATTTTTCAACAACACCCAAGCTTGATGTAAGTCTTTAACCTTTGCAACTGCTCCTTTTAGTTTTTTCTTAACTGTTTTCCTCATTTTATCATAGTCTCCCTTTCGAAAGTTAAAAGGTAGTACTGTGGATTTCCGTACTATCCCTCCTCCACTAATTAAATCAAAGGCGATCATGCTATGATCACTGTTGCCACTGGCCCCAACACCCTTATCTCTTGCACTAGATCTGGTGTTCCACTAAGGACTAGGTCTAATATGGCTTCCCCTCTGGTCGGTTCATGAACCAGCTGCTCCAAGAAGCAGCCATTTATGTCATCTAGGAACTTTATCTCCCTAGCATGTCCTGCCCTGACACTGACCCAGTCAATACCGGGGTAATTGAAATCACCCAAACCCTAGCAGATTAATTCCATGACAAAGTCCACAAGATTACACTACAATTTCCCTCAAGACCAGCTTCTTCCCGTCTTCGATACCAACTCTCCCCCTCAATCTCTGCTACCCTTTCTTCCTTCTTTAAGATCTGAAGTTGAAACCCCTCATCTTCTTTCCTCCTCTAAACTCTGTTAATAATACCTGTCCTCTGATCTTATCCCCACTCATCTCCTTAACTCCATCTCCTCTTCTGTCATCCCTTCCATCATATGCATTCTCAACCTATTCTCCACTGCATCCTTCCCTGCAGCCTTCAAGCATGCCTCTGGTCACACCTCCTCAAGAAACCTTCACTCAACCCTACTTGTCCTTCTAATTAATTGACCCATCTCCCTCCTTCCCTTCATTTGCAAAATTCTAGAATGTGCAGTTCTCTGCCATTGCCTTGGATTTTTCAAACCCTCCTTGATCCATTTCAATCTGGCTTTCGTCCCTTACATTCTACTGAAACAGCTCTTGCCATAGACACAGAAATATGACAGAAAAAGACCACATGGCCCATCTAGTCTGCCATAATCTCCAGTGACTTGTTCCTGGCTAATCCAAAGGCCATTACCGAGTCCTTATTCTTCTTGACCTTTCTTCTATTTTTGACACTGCTGACCACCACCTTTTCTTCGATACATTGTCCTCACTTGCATTTAAGAATTCTGTTCTCTCCTGGTTCTCCTCTTCTCTCTCATTGTTTGTTCTGGTGGTTCCTCTACTGCTATCCCTCTCTCAGTTGGAGTACCCCAGGTGTCTGTCCTGGGCTCTTGTCATAGTAACATAGTAAATGACGGCAGATAAAGACCAGTATGGTCCATCTAGTCTGCCCAGTACGATGGCAAGAGTAGGTGCACCTGCCGGCTCCATGCAGGCCACCCCTCCCCATGTCTTTGTTTAGGGGTGAACCCACCACTCCATGTAGGACACCCCTATTTGTTGAGAAATTAGATGGTTCAGTTTATTTTGAATTTCTTCTCTTTATAAACAGTCCCTTGGTGCTCTCATCTCCTCCCATGGTTTTCAGTATCATTTTTATGCCGATGACTTTCAAATTTACCTACACCTGAAATTTCTCCTACACTCCAAACCCATCTATCTGCCTGCCTTTCTGACATCACTGCCTGAATTGTCTCACTACCGTTTGAAATTGAACATGGCCAAAACCTAACTTCTTTTTCCGCCTAAACACTCTCCCCCCTCTCTTGCTCTCTGTTGATAATACTCTCCTCTTCCTGTTTCCGCAGTCCGCAACCTTGGGGTCATTTTTGATTTCTCCCTCTCCTTCTCCACACAGAGCAAAAATCTGTTTCTTCTTTCTCCAACATTAACAAAATGTGCCCCTTCCTTTCTGAACACACTACCAAACACTTAGTACTCTTTAATCGCCTCGACTATACAACCTCCTCCTTGCTGGTCTCCCTCCAAGTCATCTTTTCCCCCTTCAGTCTGTTCAAAACTCAGCAGTGCTGCTAATCTTCCACCAGTCCCAATAAACTCATAACCCCCCCTTCTTAAATCACTTCATTGGCTTCCCTTCCATATCCAATACAAACTTCTTCTGATCTATACATGTATTCACTATGCTGCTCCTCACTACCTCTCCTCTCTCCCTATACCCCTCCTTGTGAACTCCGCTCTCCTCTGGCTTGCTTCTCTCTATGCTTTTCTCTTCTGCTGCCAACTCTTTTCTTAGCTCCTTTCAACTTTTTGCTCCTTATGCCTGGAACAAACGACATGTATCTTTACGTCAGATTTCATCTCTCCCACTTTTCAAATCTGTGGCTAAAGGCTCACCTCTTTCAGGCTGCTTTTGGATCTTAATCCTTTGTTCTCCTTCCATTTCCTTACCCTTCCCTATTGTACCCTTACTCATGTTATGTACCGTCTATTAATTGTTCCTGCTCATCAGAGCTTACAGTCTTATATGCGCTACACGTGTCTGCACAGTGCTTACAGTATTATAGGTGTCTGCACAGTGCTGCATATGCCTTGCAGCACTATATAAATGAGTAGTAGTAGTGGTAGAGGGGAGCACTTGCATAGTCATACTTTCTCTAGATGCTTCTGGGCTCAGAGAGCTGATCCAACCTGGCACGGTCAAGTATGACATCACATTTATGGCCGATTATATCCTGCCTGCCTATTGAGAATCCCTCTTTGGGATTCTATTTGACTCCCACAGAATTGAAGAATTGTGTAATACAGAAAACAAAACCCAACACAGACATGATCTTTACTTTTTACCTCCCCACTCCTTAATACCTGAGGAAGAGAATCAAAAGATGGTGAATTTAAATAAAGCATCACAATAAAAATCCCTTTTTTTAGGCATGTTTCACTAAGGTGTAGTATCCATTGTTGGGAGTTCAGGTGGCAGGAACATTTTCTGTCCATACACATTTGTTTGTGCATGCTTAGGCAAAGCTACCAAATCATCATGGTTCAGGCTTTCCCCCTGCTATAACTGGCTCTATATAATGGTGGAGCCCCACAGCAGAGGAAGTTAAGGTTTAAGGTTTATTCATTTGATAAAAACCGCCTTTCTGGAACAATCAAGGCGGTGTACAATAATAAAATACATAAAATTCATAAATTACACAAAACGTAAAACATAATACATAAAAACTTTGGCCAAAGCCAGAAAGGAAAAGAAATATACAAATTTATAAAGGACAGAAGGCTAAAATGCAGGAGATACAGGACAGGATACAAAAGGCAAAATAAATACATCGGGAACAGACTCATACAAAAGGGGAGGGAATATTGAATGCCAGAGAGAAGAAATGAGTTTTGAGGTTTTGTTTGAAGACTGTGAATTGTGGTTCCAGGCGGAGGGAAGAGGGAAGGGAGTTCCAACGTGCAGGACCAGCAAAGTAAAAAGCAGAAAGACGCGTGAGTTGGAGGTGGGCACGGGAGGGGGAGGGAAGGGCGAGACGGTTGAGGTGGAAAGAGCGAGGAGTGTACCGGGGGGAATGGAAGGAGAGAAGGTTGGTCAGATAGGATGGAGTACCGGTGTGATAGGCCTTGTGAAGCAGGGTCAGTAACTTAAACTGAGAACGAAATGAGACTGGCAACCAATGAAGATGAAAAAGTAAGGGAGTGACGTAATCTCGGAGAGTGGAATGTGTGACAAGACGTGCAGCAGTGTTCTGTATTCTTTGAAGCCTAACCACCTGGTTTTTGGGAAGACCGAGAAATAGTGCATTAGAAAAGTCCACCCGTGACATAACTAAGGACAACACCAATGTAGACAGGGCAGGAGAAACGAAAGGGCGAATTGAGCGGATTTGCCGGAGAAAAACGAAAGAGGTTTTAGTAATATGGGAAATATGAGAACGAAAGGAAAGATCCGAATCAAAGTGAACACCTAAATACCGAAATGTAGAGACCAGTGGGACCGGGGAATTGGAGAAAGAGGGGGCTAGAATGGGGGAGGGAGCACCAGGAGTAAACCAAATAGCAAGAGTCTTAGTAAGATTGAGGTGAAGACAATTGGTAGTGAGCCAGCTAGCAACAGAGAAGAGGCAAGAATTCAGAGGAGTGAGATCAGGGCAAGAAGGAGAAGTGTGATGGAGTAGGAGAATATCATCGGCGTAAAAGAAAGCCGAGATACCTGACTGCTGAATAAGGAGAGCAAGAGGGGCGAGAAAAAGATTGAAAAGAAGGGGGGCAAGAACGGAACCTTGTGGAACCCCACAAGGAAGGTGCTGTGGATCAGAGGGAGGGAAAGCAGATGAGGAAGGAAGGACCGTACAAGAGCGAGAGGAGAAAAAGGAGTGAAACCAGTGATGAACAGTGCTACAAAGACCAGCTGCCCGAAGCCGGTGAAGAAGAGAGTGATCAACTAAGTCAAACGCCGCTGAAAGATCTAGGGCAACCGCCACCGAGATGTCACCACAATCGTGAGCTACATGCAGTGCATTAGTGAAAGCCAGAAGAACAGTGTCGACACTATGCCCAGAACGGAAACCTGATTGACGGGGGTGGAGAAAATTAATAGTATCAAGGTGATGAGAGAGTTGTGCAAAAACAAATTTTTCCAGAAGCTTAGACAGAAAAGGAAGATTAGAAACAGGACGATAGTTGGACGGGAGAGAAGGGTCAAGGGAGGGATTCTTCAAGATGGGATGGACCAATGCATGCTTCCAGGTATTAGGAAAGATCCCAGTGGAGAGACTAGAACTGAACATGGTGAGGATATAAAGGGAGGACACCTAGGGATGGAGTGAGGAGCCAAGAGGAGGGAATGGGATCAAGTGAACAAGAAGTCTTTCGAGAAGAGGAGATAAGATGATGAAGTTCGGGTGCAGTAATGGGTGAGAAGGTAGCCCAGAAATGAGAAAGCTGAGAGACAGGCGGCGGCGAAGGAAAAGGAGGGGAAGTGATAGGAGCAGGGCAGGAGGGCAGAGAGTCCCTCAGAGAGACAACCTTTGAAATAAAGGAGGACAGTTGCTAGGGGGAAGGGGAAGACTGAATAGTGGTAGTTGACGAAGGGGTGTGTAGTGAAATGAGGGAGCGGAGGGTGGAATACAGATGACGGGTTAGACTGATCTCATGGTTTAAAATCTTGCAAGACTTCAAACCAGGAGATCAGGCTAGAATTCCTCCATGACAGGGCTCAACCATTCAAGAGAACCAATCATGGCAGGGGGAGGCCTGAACCATGGTGTTAGAGGAGCTGCAATCAGGGAAAAGAATGGGTGAGTGAAAAAATGGATGAAGGGGAGTGAGCTAGAGTTAGAGTGGGTGAAGCCTGGGGAAGGGGATCATGATAGGGAGACTGGGGGGGAAGGGTGGAGTGGAGATTGAGAGAGACACACAGACACTGGAGAAAGCCTGGGAATGGGGAGGGGAGCGTCATGAGAAAGGAGACACAAACAGCCCTGGACACTGACTACAACACACACACACATATGCAGCCAACACTACCTATAACACACACACATACATGCATGCGTGCATGAAGCCAGTGACACCCACCATGAGAGGCACCTCCCAACACTTCCAATGAGACACACACAGACCATGACACACCTATGCATGCACCCCCACGTAGCCTCCGACAGACCTTCCCCCAACAATTCCTATGAGACACACATTTACCTTCCCATATGTCCGATTATGGAAATGGAACACACATCATTGTGTCACATTGTTAGTGCACACTTTACACCACTTTATTATTGGCCTTCCCCAATATGTACATCTCACACAAATTTTGTACATATTAAAATCTAATATTTTAAACTGTTTTTCAGAAACTGGAATAAGACCCCATGAGCAACTATGTAGTGAGTCCATGCTGATGTGATCAAGAGAGAAACACTGACAACATACCCAGCAAAGTAAGAAAAGACACACAGACTGTAGTAATAAAATTACACTTTACTGAATCTGAACACTGAGTAAGGTAGTTCATTTACAAAATCCAAAAAAAAGACTCCAAACCCAACAGAACAAAGCCCATGTCCATCCACCAGGAACTTGAATCAAATTCACACTGCTGTCAGTGCAGATGTAACATACCTGCAGACAAAATTGCTTCCACTAAGGGGTATGTTTACTAAACTGCGGTAATGTCACCCGCGTTCAGTTCATCGTTACGGCAAGCCGTATCAGCTAATGTGCCTTGCCAGGCGCCTCATAAGGTGCCTTATAAGGCGCCCTAGAGGGCTCCTTAAGCTAAGCGCCGTATTAGGCACCCCTGGACAAGGCACTTTAGAAGGCACCCTGGGTTATGGAACCATAGGTTAAGGTGGCCTAACAAGGTTATGGTGCCCTAGGTTAGTGTGCCCTAAGGGCTGCAAAGTGCTTCAGGATGACATGCATGACCTGTGAGGCATAGAGACAGATGTAGCCCTAACACTAGATAGAGCATAGAGGAAAGGCAATGAACAGGTGAGTGAAGGAGGGAGAGCTGGGAGCTAATGGACCTGCCATATCTGCTGGCATCCCATGTGGCTGCCAGTACTGTTGACAAACATGGTGGGGGCAACTGTACCACAGCACAGGGTGTTGGCAATGTAAAGTACTGGAAAGACAGTGAGTGGCAGACGATGGGAATACATGTCCCACAGTGGAGGCGGAGGTGGCAAGATAGTTACAATGGTGGGTGGACAGAGGAGTGGTGGTGCCATGCAGATCAGGCACAGGCGAGGCAAGCATGAAGAGGCGCAATGCAGGAAAGGGTAGCAGTGCAGGACATGGGGTGGCAGCCTGCACAGGCAGACAGCATAGTTACTCACCTGTTACAGGTGATCTCCGGGAACAGCAGGAATTTAGTCTTCACATATGGGTATCGTCAGTACCAACAGAGCCTGCGCGGGAATGCTCCCCAGCATCCAATAGGAAAGCTTTTGGGAGCATCCCACAGCGCCTGTGTGCTGCCTTCCCACCTTTCTCAACTGTCCCTCTCCAATTGAGTTTATAGCTGAGACAAAAGAGAGGGGTAAAGAGAGAAAAAGCGAGAGATAGAGAGATACAACTCCTAGGGGAGGTGGGCGGGTTGTGAAGACTAAATTTCTGCTGATCCGGGAGATCACCTGTTACAGGTGAGTAAACTATGCTATCTCCAGGAACAAGCAGGAATGTAGTCTTCACATATGGGGACTCCGTAGCTGCAGATGCCAGGGAGATGGCCCCAGAAAGTTGTGTCTCCTTGTGAAAGGGTTCCACTTTCCCCCATGGATCTCTGGCATCCTACCAGGGATGGTGGGTAGGAGTTGATTAAGTATGGAACAGGTGTTGAAGAATAGCCTGACCAAACAAGGCATCCCGGCAGGAGTCCTTGTCTAAGCAGTAATGGGCTGTGAAGGTACGAACCGAAGCCCAAGTAGCTGCTCGACAGATGTCATTGATAGACACAGAGTGAAGATGAGCCATTGAGGATGCCATGGCTCTCACATTGTGAGCTGTGACATGGCCTTCAAGAGGAAGGTTCTTACTCTCATAGGCAAAAGATATATACTTTGCAATCCAGTTGCACAGTGTTCTTTTGGAGACGAAGTCCCAAATGACAAGGATCAAAAGCAACAAAGAGTTGAGAGGATTTTCTATGTTGCTGTGTCCTATGCAAGTAAAAGGCCAAAGCTCTTTTACAGTCCAAAGTATGACAGTTCCTTTCTGCATTTGAGGCGTGAGGCCTTGGAAAGAATACAAGAAGGTAAACCGCTTGGTTCAAATGAAAGGGCAAAACCACCTTTGGCATAACGTGTGGATGAGTCCTAAGGACTACCTTATCATGATGGAACCTTGTATAAGGAAGATCAGCCACCAAGGCTTGCAATTCACTGATGCGACGTGCTGATGTGATTGCAATGAGAAAGATGACCTTCCAGGAAAGGAATTTCAAAGAGGTAGTGGCTAATGGCTCAAAGGGCGGTTTCATGAGCTGCCCAAGTACCAGATTCAAGTCCCATGCCACCGGTGGTGGCTTAATGGGAGGCTTCGTTAAAAGAAGGCCTCTCATAAATCTTGCTATGAGAGGATGAGAGGAAATAGGTTGTCCATTTAGAGGCTTGAAAGAAGCTGCAACAACACTCAAATGGACTCTCACTGAATTAGTCTTAAGCCTTGCATTTGATAAATGAAGGAGGTGCTCCAGTAATGATTCCAGAGTTATCGCAAGAGGGTTAAGATACTTCTGCAAGCAACATATGGTAAACCTTTTCCACTTAAATGCATAAGAGCGTCTTGTGGAAGGTTTCCTGGAAGCATGAAGGATATCCTTCACCTGCTGGGAAAGGTTAAGACCGTGAAGTTCTAGGCTTTCAGCAACCAGGCCCTGAGATGCAGAGACTGGGGATTGGGATGCCACAGCATCTCGTCCTCTTGAGAAAGGAGATCTGGAGCAGATCGTAACTCCAGAGGCGGAGCTTGAGAGAGATGAAGGAGCAGAGGGTACCACATTTGCTGTGGCCAACGTGAAGCTGAGGATCATATGACCTCTGTCTCTCTGAAGCTTGAACAGGGTTTTGGGAATTAGGGGAATGGGTGGAAAGGCATACAGGAAGTCCTGACCCCAATGGAGGAGGAAAGCATCCCTGGCCTGACAACCTCGAGCTGGAATTCTGGAACAGAAAGAGGGAAGTTTGGCATTCAGCGGACTTGCAAAGAGGTCTATGTCCGGGGTTCCCCAAATTTGAAAACTTTTGGCCACCTGGTCAGCATGGAGAGACCATTCGTGTGGAAGCAGAACACGACTGAGTCTGTCTGCCCAAGAGTTTTGAATGCCTCGAAGATACATCGCAAGGAGATGAATCTGATGCTCTCTGGCGAGAGCCCATACTAGTAAAGCTTCGTTGCAGAGCGACAGAGCCTGTTCCGCCCTTCTTGTTCACATAGAACATGGCTACTTGATTGTCCGTTTGAACTAGGACTGTCTTGTAGCTGAGCTGGGTGTGAAATACTCGAAGAGCAAGGAAGATTGCTCTGAGCTCCAAGAGATTGATATGGAGATAGGCCTCCTGTGGGGTCCAGGTACCCTGGGTAGAGAGGCCTTGAAAGTGGGTTCCCCAACCCACCTGTGAAGCATCTGTTACAGTGGCTTGGGGTAGGGGTTGCTGAAAAGGAGACCCCACCAAAAGATTTTTGGGTGACTGCCACCATTGGAGAGACAAAATAAGGCGATCTGAGTTTGCTATTTTATCTGACAGGCAACCTGACACCTGAGTCCACTGAGTGGATAAGGTCCACTGGGCTGCCCTCATATGGAGGCAAGCATAAGGAACCACATGCACAGTGGATACCATGTGGCCTAGCAACTAACATTTCCCAAGCAGTGAGGTGAGGTTTTTGCACTGCTTGGGAAGCTAACTGCACAATGCAAAGGTAGCGGGGCTGTGGAAGGTAGGCCCTTGTTTGTCTGGTATCCAGAAGAGCTCCTATAAACTCTAGGGATTGAGCGGGAGCAAGGTTGGACTTTGGGAAGTTTATGACAAGTCCCAAATACTGAAGGATACGCATTGTGCAAGACAGAGCAACCCTGGCCTCTGGCTCTGAAGGGGCTCAAATGAGCCAGTCGTCTAAGTAAGGGAAGACTAATATTCCCAGGGTGCGGAGAAATGCTGCTACCACAGCCATGCATTTTGTGAACACCCTTGGTGCAGAGGCCAGGGCAAAAGGAAGAACCCTGTATTGGTAGTGCTTCCCTTGAAACAGGAAGCGAAGGAACGTTCGGTGAGTTGGATGGATGAGAACATGAGTGTACGCATCCTTGAGATCTAGAGAACAAAGCCAATCCCGACTCTGAAGGTATGGCAGAAGAGTTCCTAGAGAAATCATTTTGAACTTCCCTCTGAACAGGAATTTGTTCAATTCTCTGAGGTCTAGAATGGGTCTGTGTCCTCCTGTTTTCTTTGGAATAAGGAAATAGGGGGAGTAAAACCCTGTACCCCGTTGGGGAATGGGTACCTCTTCTATTGCCCCTTGAGCAAGGAGCATAGTGACTTCTTGACCTAACCAGTCGTTGAGAGAGGTCTGAGAATTGAACTGTCTTACTATTGTAGGAGGGGGCATGCTGAGGAAATGAAGCTTGTACCCCTCTCTTACAACAGACAGAGTCCAATTTTCTGCTGTTATCTGACCCCATCTGGGGGCAAAATGACATAACTTTCCTGGGATGGTGGAGGGTTCTGGGCCGTTCAGGGCCAGGAAGGCAAAGTTCTCTAGACAGGAGTCAAAGCCTCTGTGGAGGCTGAGTCTGCTAAGCCGGTTGAGGCTTAACTGCTTTTGGTTTCCTTTGCTGCCTAGGTTGTCAGTGCTGTCCCTTTTGGGCAGACTGACCTAAACGATGTCCCTGCTGGGTATAGGAGGTGTAAAACGTTTTCTTCTTGCTGAAGAATGGTTTCTTAGAGGATCTTTTCCTCGCAGGATCATCTGTACATTTAGACAATCTATCCAAAGTGATATTGTCAGCATCTATCTCATTAGCTTTTTCCTGCCAATTCTTGCCAAAGAGATTCTCTCCTATGCAAGGTATATTCCCCAGTTTGTCCTGTACCCAGATTTCCAAGTCAGATGCCTGGAGCCAGGCAATTCTACGTGCACCTATGGCAATAGCAGAGGTTCTGCTTATGCATTCAAAACAGTCAAAGGCTGCATGATTCACAAACTTGGAAACATCCTGAGCATGTTTAACAAGAGCAAGATAATCTTGCCTTTCATCATCAGGAAGGAGAGGGATCATAAGCTCTGTGTCTCCTGTGACCTCCTTAAGGAACATTCCCATAAACAAGATATAGGAACTGATCCTAGCAGAAAGCATGGAAGCCTGGAAGGATCGACGTTCAAAGGCGTCAAGAGTCCTACACTCACGTCCTGGAGGATTAGATGCATGCCTTTTTGCACTCTTTATCCGTCTCATGGCTGATTTCACGACCATGGAATGGTGTGGTAATTGAGTCTTCTGAAACACAGGACAAGGAGGGACTCGATACATGGTGTCGAGTCTTCGAGAGTGAGGAGATGTGGTCAGAGGTGTTTCCCACATCCTTAACATCAGATCATGCAAGATCTCATGAATAGGTAAGGTAGCTGCCTCCTTGGGAGCTTTAGGGTATTGCAGGATTTCTAATTCCTTTGGCTTAGGCTCTTTTTCAGGACTCGGGCCACATCTCGGATAAAATCCTGAAAGGACATATCCTCTGGTGGAGACATCCTACGCTGAGGAGAAGAGGAATCCTCAGGAAGAAATACTCTGGTATCAGCAGAGCCTTCGGAGTCTTCAGACTCATCCGAGGATTTGAAGTATCTCCGATCCGGGTGATCGTGCAAGGCACGGTACCGGTATCGATTGAAGTCGGCATCGGAGTGGTCCGGTACTGACTTGTCGATGCCAGATAGAGACGCATGACTCGGTCCCAGTAGAATACCTGCCGATGTAGTTGGTGCCAGTACCGGTTGAATTGTCTGAAGCGGTTTCAGGGGCATCGAGGCCGTGAGAAGAGTCGCCAGACTGCGTTCAATAGCCAAGAATCTCTGGTCTATCGACGCTGCCGATGCTTGGGTATCAGTGCCGGATGAAGCGGCCGGAACCCCAGAGCATGGCACCAGTAGTTCTGTCGAGGTTGAGGCCTCGAGAACATCCTGGAGCCTCGTTAGTGCTTTGGAAGCCGAAACCTCCCGCCGGGGCAATTTTGCCAGTGAAAGTCCCTCAAGGGCAACGCCAGAGGCATCTCGATGCTTAGAAGGAGATCTACCCTTTGAGGATTGGCCAGATTTATGTTTCATTACCTAAGATCCATAGGAGGAAGATGAAGCCCTGGAAGAGGGCAAAAGGGTGCTAAATATTTGAGGCACCACTCATGGGTGTCTGTGACGGAGATGGTACCGCCACACTTAGAACACTTTTTAAAACCCGAAGCGGGTTTTTCCATTTTGAGGAAAAAAAAATTGGGCCTAGTGCCCAAAATGGCATGTGGCACCCGAAAAGAAAATTACTGGAGAAAGACTCCAGAAACCAAAAATAAGAAGAACTGGCGGTACCGGTATAGTGTTGAGGGAAGGAAGACACGACTACAAAAAAGAATAAGGAGGGAGATTTTCTGCGGTGACCTGTTGGCTCCACGGAAAACGAAGAACTGGAGAGGGACAGTTGGGAAAGGCAGGAAGGCAGCACGCAGGTGCTGTGGATGCTCCCAAAAGCTTTCCTATTGGACGCTGGGGAGCGTTCCCGTGCAGGCTCCATTGGTACCGACGATACCCATATGTGAAGACTACATTCCTGCTTGTTCCTGGAGATAGGACTCTACACAGCTGACAGATGCAGATAGACGGACCGAAGGAATGTTGGCAACTGTGGCGAGGGTATTATGGGCTGGCAGCACAGCTCTGCAAAAATATGACTGTTATAGGCATGCAAAGTATTTGAGTAGGACAGGCATGAAAGGAGGGAACAATGAGAAATTGAACCCATGAACACTGCCGAGAATGGTATTGTACTAACCAGTGGGCTATACCTCCGTGGCGTATCTCACAGCAATGGCTGGGTACAGAAGGACTGCAGGTCACCGCACAAACTATCACCTCTGAGTGCCAGGATAGGGTAACCCCACCAGTACCCATGATGCGATGCACATGCTGAATAGCTGTCTACAGCTGATCACCAAATGGGGTCTGCACCTCTCTGGTACCTCAGCTTGGAAAGACAAACTGACAGTGCGTGATACTGGCACAGAGTAGCTACAGACCATGCCATTGTGCAGGTTCTGTGTTCACCCCGAGGGATAGGATGGGTGCCCAGCACTAGGTCCGCAGTACATGTGATACTAGAGATAGGTGCTGCTGTACATCCCTATCACTACCAGTGTGTGACATGTGTTCCTTGCAGTGCATACGAAGGTAATTTGGTGTTCATCTGTATTCTGCAGTCACATGTGGCCCTCTGGGACCAGACACCACCCAGATTAGTATGTACCCAGTGTTAGGGTCTGGCTGACATGGGCACCTGTTATCAGGGCAGAGGGGTTTCTAGACTTGTAGAGGCACTGCTACACAAACCTCATGTAAGTCACAGTGGTATACACTACATACCCCAAAGGGCCCACATTCACCATTTTTGTAGGTAAGGGACAGGTGCCTGAGCCCCCGTGAAGCAACCTCCATCCTGTTGGTATAAGACAGCCCTCCAGGGTTGGTGGGCCAGAGCCATACCTGTGACTGGCAGACCAACAGTAATGCTGGGGTTAGGTCTGGAAAACCCCAACTGCTCACACCACTGTCTGCCATTCCCCAGCAGACTATCAAAAACTAACCTCTATGAAGTGAACCAAAAACTGTATCCTAATATAGAAGATCACTTACTATTTCCCATATGTGATATCAAAACATGTTCTGAACAGTAAAGTTCAACCAAAAATAGGATTTTTTGTCAGATCGTCTGTCGTGAAGATGTAACACACTCAAATGACAGACCCTCCTTTTATTCAACTTTTTTTAAGAAGGTCAGTTCGACCTAAATATGCTGGAGGCTATAATTAGCCCAAAAGGACAAGCCCCTGCATAAACAAAATGCTAAATTGCATAATATGAAAGCGTTCTTGTTCAGAAACGAATCTGCATTCAACAATTGTTCAAACATAGAAGCAATAACACTTAGCTGAGCTCAAGAATGTCCAGTGAGCTGGGGTTGCCGATGGGAGGACTCAGTAAATTTTCCAACTGATGAAATTTCACAGATTCTCCGAAACGGGATATCTCAAAGCTGGTCTGTCTCCTCGAATGGCTCCAACAAACCCACAGATAAGCCCGCTAACCAATCTTCTATGAACGAATCGAGCAAAGGTTGGGTTATCTTGCGACACAAACCGCTGTGTTTCAAGCCTGTAGTGATACTGGCTCTTTTTCAAGCAAAACCCTTCCTATTTCCTGTTCCGTTTCAACACATGACGACATCATCACTGCGCACAGGAACTTAAAATGACGTCTGCAACAAAAAATCTGAAGCTCATTTAATTGACCACCATTCAATTCCCCAGCAGATAGCACAGTAAGACTGCACCTGCAGCACCCTACAAGGTGTTCCAACCATGCACAGTCTAACCGCAGACAGTCCACTAGCCAGTCCATAGTGCATGCTCACAGAGGAACTATGTGCACCAAGCAGGTATCTCAGTGATTGGGCCCCAGCACTGGGAGCACACAAGTATCACTGGAGGCAATTAGTGATTGGGCCCCCAAAACAAGGAACACACAAATATCACTACAGACAGATGCTATTTAACACTATGTGGGAACCTAGACATGCCATGGTCACTGCTCAGTCAGAGTGAGTGCCCTCCCAGCATTTCATGCTGTGGCCACCCTGTCCATGCAGGCGGTGATCAGGCACTAGTGTCCCAGCCATTGCCCCACACCCTGTGAAGATGCATCCTGGCCAATCCGCCCTGTCCGGGCCATACCCACAATACCTTGTGCTCCTCATTATGCACATATTCAGGCTAACGCTGGTAACAGTGGGACATTGTGGGCCCAGTGAGGTTTGGGCAGCCACAGAACAATGGATAGACATACACACTCCTATTGCAGCATTGTGCAAAGATAGGGGTGGTTGGCAGCCCTGCGCGCCACACTGGTCCTGATCACAGTGCTGACATTGATAAACTGTGCAGAAGGTAGTAGAAGTGCTCTGGTGATAACTGCAGCTCCATGCTGGGGCCAACAGCCTGACTCTCCATGCAGCTTTGGATTGTGGAGCCTGTGTGAGTGGGTGTTTGTACCCCTGTTTGCCGCTGCTTTGGGCTTTGCACATGTTGCTGTTGTATCTGCATTGTAGGGTAAAATATAGGCACATCTTCTGCAGGATCCACAGCTGGGACTTGAACCTGTGACCCTCTGCTTCTGGACACACTGGCTGTGTGTACTGCACCACACTGTTGCCACAGACACACAGTAGTCCCTGGAGCTACCTGTACGTTTCCCTCAGCCAGATCTTTTATGTTGCACTGCACACCATGTACTGGTACAGGGCATGGCCTAGGTCCACTACAGGCAGGTGCTACTGCCCCCTCCAGCACAGGCACACCCCCCCCTGCCATGACCATATGCTGTCGGTGCTGGTAGTGCACAGTCCCAGGCCATCCACTATGTGGGTAGGCGGTTGCCTAGGGAGCAGGGTCTGGGGTGGGGAGGCATACATGGGCACCCTCACATCCGCCCCATCACCACCTGCCAGTATTATGTCCCTTCCGCTTGGAGGAGGGTTGGCTGGGGGGGGGGGGGGATGTCAGGTCAGTGCCCTGGCAACTGCTAGCTAGGGTGGACCAGGTAAATTTAGGTGGATTGTGTTTGGCCTTTGTCAGCTGCTGTCTTGCTGATGTCCGGTTTCTATGTTCCTATGTGCCACCTAGGCAACTGCCTAGCCCACCCTGTGCCCCAGCTGCCCCACTACATGTCCCGCCTGCAGCCCCCTATGCCCCATCACCATAGTGGCCTTTCATACTTAAGCACTATGCTGTTGCTGCAAATGGAGCACTATCATCACTTTTCTTGGGCTCCCTGCCTATGCTGTACATTGCTGACACTGAAATGGTTTCTCTCTCTTGCAAATGTGCATCTAACCCCAGGTTTTCAGTCACGGTAAGATTCAGCCCTTCGGTTCCCCGTGTTAGTGTGGAAGGGGCCTCTCCCCGCCCATTGACCCCTTCTCTCCACCCTCTGCAGGACTTAACGTCACCGGCCGCGGTAACGTGCATTATGTAACATTAACGGACGTTAACATTACGTTACCGCAGTTTAGTAAACATACCCCTAAATTTGCTAGCTTCCAAGTTATCTATTTAATCCCAAACCAAAAGTTGAAAAACATATGGTCTAGTATCTGAGGGGCACCACGGTGCAGCTCATGGGCCAAATGTGGTCTGCCTGGCCTTGGGATACGATTCACTTGAGGAAAAACAACATTTTCTTTTGCTAAAATTCTCATTAGCTAGCACACGTGATTTTGAAGCACTGAAAAGCTATTTGGTGGATATTAAGTTAATTCAGAAGATTCAGATCATGCTATAATATATAGCCCACACACAAGGCTTCTGATCATGCATTTCACTGTTGGAAAAACTTGGACACCCCTGCTCTATGTTTTAGCTATTCAAGAAGCAACTAGTAAATATTTAGCGGCAGATTGTTAACTCCACTAATGCCTCCTTTTCCTTAAGGTTTTGGACACACACAGGGCAAGTAGTTCAGCTGAACCTGGGTTCACTGAAATGCAGCTGCTGCTGAAGCATTACTCAAGCATCCTGGCAGCAGCCATGTTTGGAAGACAGTCACCAAACCAATAATGTATATACACACACAATCAATAAGATAAGATATGTCATACTGGGTCAGACCAAGGTCCATCAAGCCCAGTATCCTGTTTCATTAAAAAGAAAAACACAAAAAGCCACACCATTTAACCCCTGAACAAGTACAATGCATATTTTGGGTTTCGGCCTGGGAAAAATGTAATATTCTTTTCTGCAGAAAGCCAGTGGGACACAAAAGCAGCAAATGCTGTTGGGGGAGGGGGGAACCTTAAGTAGTAGCATAGTATTACACCACCACATTAAAACTACTTTACATATTGAGGATGCTGGTAAAACCTTGAATACTACAGGGGATGCAAGCTACAGTATTTGTTGAAAAGGCAACAAAACTGACAGAAAGACCTCTTCCAATTTACAAGATTTTCTTTCTGAAAATACATAATGTCAAATTTCTACTTATATGTACTCTAACTTTAAGCTACCACAAGAAAAAAACTGCCATTCACTGAGGAAGTGGTGGGCAATGAAAACACCTTTGTGTTAAAACTGCTGTTTATTGCCTTCTGTAAGGAAGAGCTAATAGCATAAAGCTAAACCACCATGTTTTGCAGCTGTTTATACCACTGAACCTAGCTAGAAAATGAAAGGAGGACTGCACCTCCTTAAGGCCATGTTTCCTGCATATGATGCATTGACATTAAAATACAGTTTATGCATGGAATCCGAAGTTTTGTGCCAAGACGTCAAAGCATAGTTACTCATCTGTAACAGATGATCGCCAGAAACAGCAGGAATTTAGTCTTTACATGTGGGTGCTATCAGTACCAACAGAGCCCACGAGGGAATGCTCCCCAGTGTCCAATAGGAAAGCTTTTGGGAGCATCCCACTGCGCCTGCGTTGCTGCCTTCCCAACTCTCCCTCCTCAGTTGAGTTTGTAGCTGAGAGAAAAGGAGAGAAAAAGAAAAACAACTCCTAGGGGAAGAGGGTGGGTTGTGAAGACTAAATTCCTGCTGTTCCTGGAGATATAATAGTTACTCACCTTTAACAGGTGATCTCCGGGAACAAGCAGGAATGTAGACTTCACAAATGGGGCTGCCTAGCTCCCAGATGCCAGAAAAAAATGACCTCAGAATCGGTAGGTTTGCCTCAGGGTAGGTTTCAAGGGGTCATGAATCCTCTATGGATGTCTGGTATCGTTAAATTCCAGGACAAAGGGTAGGAGTTACCTTTACGTCTGAAAAAGGTGCTGGAGAACTTGACCAAACATGGCATCCTGGCAGGAGTCCTTGTCCAGATAGTAATGAGCAGCAAAGGTATGGATCGAAGACCAAGTTGTTGCTTTGCAGATTTCATCAATGGCTACAGAGTGTAGATTTGCCACTGAGGTGGCCATGACCCTCAAGGGATAGGCCTGCTTTATCATAAGCAAAAGAGATGCAATCTCCGTTTAGAGTACGTTTGGATACTGGCAATCCCAGGTGACTAGGGTCAAAGGAGATGAACAACCGAGAAGCCTTGCGGTGCTCTTGAGTCCTTTGAAGATAAAATGCTAAGGCATATTTGCAGTCAAGAGTATGGAGGGTTGCCTCTGCCCTAGAGGAATGTGGTCTAGGAAAAAAGACAGGAAGATGAATTGACTAATTCAAATGAAAAAGGAGACACCACCTTTGGCATGAAGTGGGGGCGAGCTCTAAGGATGACCTTGTCATGGTGAAAGCGTGTGTAAGGCAGGTCTGCCACCAAAGCTTGAAGCTCACTAATGCGTCTAGCTCAAGTGAGGGCAATAAGGATGATGACCTTCCATGTTAGAAACTTTAGCGAGGTCATGGCCAAAGGGTTCAAAAGGCAGCTTGAGAAGTTGCCCTAGAACAACATTAAGATCCCACACCAGCGGTGGTGGTCTGATGCAAGGCTTAGTCAGCAAAAGACCTCTCAAAAAGCATGCTACGATCAGCTGTGAGGAAATGGGCTGTCCATCCAAGGGATGATGAAAGGCTGCAATTGCACTTAGGTGCACTCTTACCAAGTTGGTCTTGAGACCAGACGAGGACAGGTGGAGGAGATATTGGAGGAGTGCCTCTATTAGAGCTGAGAAGGGATTAAGAGCCTTCTGAGAACACCAGTGAGAACCAACGCCACTTGAAGGCGTATGAACATCTGGTGGATGGCTTCCTGGAAGCTAAGAGGATCTCCTTTACCTCCTGAGTAAGGTTAAGATCTTGTAATGCTATGCTTTCAGCAGCCATGCTATGAGGTGGAGAGACTGTGGATTGGGATGGAGCAATGTCCCCTCTGGAGCAGACGTGAGAATTAGGAGTTGAGTTTGAGTCAGACATAGCAGGAGAGGAAACCACGGTTGATGTGGCCAGCACAGGGCTATGAGCATCATGAAACCCTTAGCTGCCTGAAGCTTGAAAAACATCTTGGACTTAGGGGAATGGGAGGGAAGGCATACAGGAGCCCCAGACCCCGATGGAGGTGAAATGCATCCACTTGCTGGCTGCTCAACATGGGAGTCCTGGTGCAGAAGCGAGGAAGCTTGGCATTCTGCAGAGTGGCAAACAGGTCTATCTCTGGAGACCCCAAGGTTTGAAAGATGAAGGATGCAGTCTATGTGGAGAGACCATTCATGGGGATGGAAGATCCAGCTCAATTTGTCTGCCAAGACATTTTGCTCCCCTGGAAGTTACACCACTTGGAGGTGTATCTGATGAGCAATTGCAAAGAATCAGAGATGGAGTGCCTTCCTGTAGAAAGGCCAAGATCCTGTACCTCCCTGCTTGTTCACAAAGAACATGGCCACCTGATTGTTGGTCTGGACTAGGACCCTGTGGGAACGTAGGTGTTCTTGAAACATCCTGAGGGCATTGAAGATAGCCCAAAGTTCTAGTAGATTTATCTGGAGTTGCAACTCCTGTTCTGACCAGAGGTCCCGAGTGGAGAGATTCCCCAGATGGGCCCCCCACCCCAGTTTGGAGTTATCCGTCAGAGTACACTGATGTAGAGGCATCTGAAAAGGTGGCTTGACAAAAATTCTCTGAGGAACACCACCATTAAAGGGATGTGGCCAGAGGGGCAGAGATTCAGATATTGTCCCTGAGATGGTCTGAGGCCTGTTTCCATTGGGAGGGGCATATGGAACTACATGTACTGTTGAGGCCATGTGACCTAGAAGCTGCAGCATTTCTCAGGCAGTTAGGTGGTCTCTGATACGCACCAGAGATGCCAGCTGAATGAGACAGGAACGGGGCTGGGGTAGGAATGCCCTTGACTGCTGAGTGTTTAAGAGAACTCTATGAATTCTAATGTTTGAGTAGGAGCGAGATGGGATTTTAGATTTATCCCAAATGTTGCAGTACCTGCATGTTACGGGAGAGAGACAGGCAGACCTTCTGGGAGATGCCTGCCTTTATGAGCCAGTCTTCTAAGTAAGGGAAGACAAATATCTCCAGAGATCTTAGAAATGCAGCTACAACCACCATGCATTTTGTGAAGACTCTTGGGGCAGAGGCGAGTCCAAAAGCAAGGACTTTGTACTGATAGTGTCTTCCCTGAAACATGAAGCATAGATATTTTCTGTGTTCTGGATGAATAAGGACATGTATGTATGTACACTTCTTTTAGATCTAGAGAACAGAGCCAGTCCTGACTCTGGAGATAGGGTAGGAGGGTCCCCAGAGAGACCATCCTAAACTTTTCGTGGACAAGAAACTTGTTCAGGTTTCTGAGGTCCAGGATGGGTCTGTATCCTATAGAAACCTATTCCCTGTTGAGATGTTGGAACATCCTTTATGGCACCTTGCGAAAGAAGAGAAGTCACCTCCTGCAACGAAAGACCAGTGAAGGGGCTGAGAATAATATTTCCTACTAGGGGCAGATCTTGCAGATGAAGTCTGCACCCTTCTTCTCTATGGTTAGTGTCCACTGCTTTGAAGTGATGGCACAATGACAGAGTTTGCCGGCAATGTGGAGAGGTTGGGGGTTCTCCAGAGGCAGAGTGGCTATGTTCTCTAGGAAAAAGTCAAAAACTAGGAGCAGATTGAGCCTGCGGAGCTGGTTGAGTTTTAGGAGCTTGTGGCTTCGTTTGTTGTTTGGGAGGCTGTTGCCTCTTCTGAGCACCCTGAGGTTGGTATTGAGAAGGAGTGTAAGAAGGGTAAAACTTTTTTTTTTTTTTTTTTTTTACTAAAGAAAGTTGTATTTGCAGCTGCTGTCTTCTTAGCAAGGTTGGCAGTAGGCCTAGAAAGCCTATTTAAAGTGGTATTCTCAGATTATAACTGAGCAGCTTTATCCTGCCAGTCCTTGCCAAAAAGGTTTTCACCTGTGCAAGGATTATTACCCAGTTTATCTTGCACCCATTGTTCAAGATCTGATGCCTGAAGCCAAGCAATCCTGTGTGCACCGATGCAGACTGATGTGCCTCTACTGGTGCACTCAAAGCAATCAAAAGTTACTCTATTGAAAATTTTTGAGACGTTCTGGGCAATGTTCCCTCTAATTTTCTGTAGGCTGTGTGCGCATAAAATATCAGCTGTGTGCAGCTTTTGAAGAAGGTTAAATTTTTGTGCGCCACATGACACTCGGAGTTATATACTTTAAAATTTGATTACACGTCAGAATACAGTATGTACACCACATTGATTTTAATCAAATTAAATGAAAATAGACGATTACTAAATGAAGCGGGAAATTTCTAGTAATTACAATCATAACTTTTAAATTTTAAGACATCTGTTGTTTTCTATCAGAATCAGAGTTGTAATTTTTGTGCGCTCTGTTGTAAAGTATGTGCGCTCAATCGGCGAGGTGTGTGCGCGCACACATGCGCACAGCTTAGAGGAAACAGTGGTTCTGGGCATGTCTGACCAACGTGAGATAGTCAGCTCTCTTATCAGGAAAAATAAGACATTGATTCCAGATCTCTAGTAAACTCCTTGAGGAACATACCCATATAGGAGTACATATGGGCTTATCCTTGCCGACAGAATGGAAGTCTGAAAACACAGACACCAGAGGCATTAAGGGTTCTCAATTCTCTACCCAGCAGGTTAGAAGAATATGTTTTAGAGCTTTTAATTCAACGCATCGCCGATTCCACTACCACTGAGTAGTGTGGCAGCTGCGTCTTCTTGAAGCCAAGACACTCCGGTACTCGATACATGGTATCGAGTTGTCGAGTATGTGGAGAAATAGTGAGGGGCGTTTCCCACATCCGGAGCAAGAGATCATGGAGAATTGGAAGTGTGGCTGCCTCCTGAGGAACTGTAGGGTATTGGAAAATCTCCTATTCCTCTGCTCTGGGTTCTTTTGCGGATGTTACTGTTATGGAAAGGCTCCTCGCTAGGTCCTGAATAAATTCTTGAAAAGACATATCCTCGGGAAGGGACATGCACCGTTCTGGGGAAGGAGAAAGATTTCCGGTAGACTTTAAAGTCTTGGGGTATAGATCGATTCATCATTGGAAGACTGAAAGTATCGGCATGAATGATGTCCCTGCTCTGCTAAGGCTCGATATCTATTAAAGTCTGTATCAGAGTGAGGGACTTGCCTGGAGTAATCCCCCGGTACTGGGAATGGATTAGAGAACAGGCATGGGCGGTAGTGTATCAAGTAGCATATAACCTAAGGTTTACATCGGTACCGTAGACTGTGCCAGCAGTACCACCAATAAAGATCTGACCAGAACCGAAGCCACCAGAAGAGCTGCTAAGCTCTGCTCAATGGCCATGATACACTGATCCATAGAGCCCGTCAATGTCTGGGTATCGGTGCCTGAGATGCAGGCTACTGTCCCAGAGCATGGCCCCAGGAGCTCCCAGAGCTGGAGGCCTCGGGAGCATTCTGGGACCCCTCTGTAGCTTTGGAGGGAAGGTCCTCCTGCTGGGGCTGTTTGGCTAGTTGAACGCTCAAGGCATCTCAATGCTTAAAAAAAAAATCTATTCTTGGAGGGGGATGGCCTGTCTTCAAAGAAGACATGCTTCAATACCTGAGATCCATGAGAGGAAGACGATGCCCTCTATGCCAAAGAAACCATGTCCGAGGCAGAGTGTGCCTAACTTTGCAGTTCAATTCTGTAGGCCTCTCTTCGTCATCTTCTTACACAGAGGACACTAATGTCTGGTGGTCGGGACCAAGGCATTTGGGACACCAGTCGTATCAGTAGCCGAGATGGTACTGCTACACTTAGAACATTTTTTAAAACCACTAGCTGGTTTTTCCCATAGTGTCAGTAGACAAAATGGTAGGCTTAAGACCTAAAATGGCATTGACTTACCTGAAGATAAAAAAAAAAAAAAAAGTAGAACTTAACAGGAAAGAAAAAAAGAAAAAACCCCACAGAATTGGTTCCGGCATCAACGGAAAGGCAGTCGCAAACCACAAAAAACCCCAAAAAAATAGAATTAACGAATTTTCTGCAGTGAAAAAGATTTGCTTCCTGCTGGCTCCGCGAAAACTGAGGAGGGAGAGTTGGGAAGGCAGCAACTCAGGCGCAGTGGGATGCTCCCAAAAGCTTTCCTATTGGATGCTGGGGAGCGTTCCCACACGGGCTCCATTGGTACAGACATCACCCATATGTGAAGAATACATTCCTGCATGTTCCTAGAGATAAGTCTTGTTCTCAGTGTAACCAACCATTGCAAATTAAACTAAAATGTTTACAAATATGGCTGATAAATATTCACTGTGGGTAATCTGAAATCCAGACCTAGCTACAGGCCCTTCTGAACTATAGTGGAGAACTCTGGTCCAGAGCACTGAATATAATCCAAAGGCACCAACCTTAATCTGAAGCAAGACCGTGCAAAAAAATATATTTTTTTTTCTTGCTGTGGCAAAATGTAAATCTTACAAGTGATGTAAGATTTACATTTTGCCACAGCAAGAAGGTGCAACTCAGTTTGGACAGATGAGACCATACATTTGATTTAAATTTTGAAATCAACCACTATCATGTATTCCTTTACCTTTTAAAGAGCTGAATAGTCCAGTAAAAAAACCCTGGAACACCAAAAATCCTTGTTAATTGAAGTCTGACAGTTTTACAGTAGTTGGTTTTCATATTGGAATAAATGATCAAACAGAAGCAACATACACAAGGCTAATTCTGAAATGAGGGAAACTGCAAAATTTAGCATTTTTAAATATTTGTCACTGGCATATACAGGGTGAGAATATTTATAGGCTGTCCCAAAGGAATACTGTTTTTTTGTGTGTGTGCGTAACAGCAGACACTCAGCATAAGGAAGCCTAGGCCCTGTATGTATTTTTTTTTTAAAGACTTATTTTGAGTGCGCTGAATGTTGGGTAGAAGTGTGAAGTACACATGCTATTTCACTTGTCGGCCACAATTTGTTTTTCTTCTGTGTGCTGGGTGTTTTAGAACCTCAAAATCATAAGGATTTAAGCACCAGATCTTCGTCTCCACCTAGCTATTGCTGTGTTCCCTCCATTTGGTCTCTATCATAAGTGTTGGTCACATATATTCCTTTACTATAGTCTGGTGCACAGGGGCCTACAACCCTGTAGAGAGGCTATAAAACTGGTGGAGAATTTCTGCCATTAAGTGGCACTGGCAAAAATGCTTACTAGATCAGATTCAATGTTTTAATTCTTTTGGTATTCAAAAACCACAAGAATACAAAAATGATTCACCTCCTGCAGTAAACCCATTTGAAAATGTACTGTTCAGTTTTTGTGCTCATTAGCCTCAAAGATCGGGAGCACTTACTTCCTCAGTACCAACTGATTTTTTTTTTTTTTTTTTTTTTAGACATATGGGGTCCGAAATTGAGGTTGGCAGGCTATACGCCGCACTTGATGGCACATGGCCTGCCTGCCCCCCAACCTGGATAGCGTAGTTACTCACCTGTAACAGGTGATCTCCGGGAACAGGAGGAATTTAGTCCTCACATATGGGTATTATCGGTACCGACGGAGCCTGCATGGGAACGCTCCCCAGCATCCAATGGGAACGCTTTTGGGAGCATCCCTCAGCACATGCGCGCTGCCTTCCCGCCTTTCCAACTGTCCCTCTTCAGTTAAGTTTGTAGCTGAGTGAAAGGATAGAGGGAGAGAGGAAAGAGACAAAGACAACTCCTAGGGGAGGTGGGTGGGTTGTGAGGACTAAATTCCTGCTGTTCCCGGAGATCACCTGTTACACTGAGTAACTACGCTATCTCCAGGAACAAGCAGTAATGTAGTCCTCACATATGGGGACTCCCTAGCTGAAGATACCAGGGAGATAGCCCCAGGAAGGTGCCACCGTCGAAGGTGAGAATCCTTCCTCCCATGGATCTCTGGCATCCCATCAGGGTTGGTGGGTAGGAGCTGGTTTAAGTTTGAAAGAGATTTTGAAGAACAGCTTGGCCAAAGAAGGCATCCCGATGGGAGGCTTTATCTAGGCAGTAGTGGGCTGTGAAGGTGTGTACCGAAGCCCAGGTGGCTGCTCGACAAATGTCATCGATAGACACAGAGTAGAGATTAGCCATAGAAGCTGCCATGGCTCTCAAATTATGAGCTGTGACATGGTCCTGAAGAGGAAGGCCCTTACTCTCATAAGCAAAGGATATGCATTGAGCAATCCATTTAGATAAAGTTCTTTTGGAGACTGGAAGTCCCAAATGACTAGGGTCAAAAGCTACAAAAAGTTGTGAGGACTTTCTATGTTGCTGTGTTCTTTGTATGTAAAAGGCTAAGGACCTTTTACAATCCAAAGTATGAAGATTTCTTTCTGCATTAGAGGCGTGAGGCCTCAGGAAAAAATACAGGAAGATAAATTGATTGGTTTAAATGAAAAGGCGAAACCACCTTTGGCATAAAGTGTGGGTGAGTTTGAACAACCACCTTATGATGAAATCTAGTATAAGGAGGGTCAGTCACTAAAGCTGCATACAAAGAGGGATTACCAGCAGAAAGGAAGAGGTACTTATGCCACTGTACAAGTCACTGGTGAGGCCTCACTTGGAATACTGTGTTCAATTTTGGAGACCATATCTTACAAAAGATGTAAAAAGACTGGAAACTGTTCAGAGAAAGGCGACCAAAATGATTTGGAGCCTGCGTCAGAAGCCTTATGAGAAGAGACTTGAAGACCTAAATATGTACACTTTGGAGGAGAGGAGGGACAGGGGAAATATGATTCAGACCTTTAAATACTTAAAGGGAAATAATGAACAAACAAACCTCTTCCAAAGATGGGGAAGCTGTAAAACTAGAGGGCATAACATGAAGCTGCAAGGTGGTAAATTGAAAGGCAATGTCAGGAAATATTTCTTCACTGAAAGGGTGGTGGATGCTTGGAATGCCCTCCCGATGGAAGTGGTGGGGGCAAACACGGTGATGGAATTCAAAACGGCATGGGACAAACACAGTGGATCCCTTTACAGCAACAGGATAAAAGCAAAATAAACGGTACCATCTAACTTCTGAACTATCTAGCTTCTCAACAAATAAGGGTGTCCTACATGGCGTGGTGGGTTCACCCCTAAACAAAAACATGGGGAGGGGTGGCCTGCACAGAGCGACAGGTGCACTTACTTTTGCCATCTTGCTGGGCAGACTAGATGGACCATGCTGGTCTTTATCTGCTGTCACTTACTATGTTACTAATGCGATGGGCAGAGGTGATTGCAATTAGGAAGATGACCTTCCAAGTCAAAAACTTAAGGGCTGTAGTGGCCAAAAGGCGGCTTCATGAGCTGCCCGAGAACTAGATTTAGATCCCATGCACCCAGTGGTGGCTTGATGGGAGGTTTAGTTAATAAAAGGCCTCTCAAAAATCTTGATAGGAGTGGATGAGAGGAAATTGGTTGTCCATTTAGAGGCTTATAAGAAGCTGCAATTGCACTAAGATGGACTCTTACCGAATTGGTCTTTAACCCAGAATTCGATAAGTGAAGAAGATACTCTAGTATCGATTCTAAGGGTATGACCAGGGGGTTTAATCCCCTCTTGGAGCACCATATAGTAAACAGTTTCCACTTGAAGGCATAAGATCTTCTTGTGGAAAGTTTCCAAGAAGCCTGAAGGATATCTTTTACCTGCTGGGACAGGTTGAAATCCTGGAGATCTAAGCCTTCAGCACCAGGCCGTGAGGTGCAGGGACTAGGGATTCGGGTGCCATAGCGTCCCGTTCTCCTGGGAAAGGAGATCTGAAGCATGCCCTAACTCCAGAGGTGCCGCTTGAGAGAGATGCAGAAGCAGGGAATACCACATTTGGCGTGGCCATCGTGGTACTACGAGAATCATACGACCCCTGTCTCTCTGAAGCTTGAAGAGTGTTTTGGGGATGAGGGGAATGGGTGGGAAGGCATAAAGGAAGTCCTGACCCCAGTGAAGGAGGAAGGCATCCCTTGCCTGACAGTTGTGCGCCGGAATCGTGGTACAGAACCGTGGAAGTTTGGCATTCAGTGGACTTGCCAAGAGGTCTATGTCTGGAGTGCCCCAGAGATGAAATATCTTTGCCACCTGGTCTATTTGGAGGGACCACTCGTGAGGTAGCAGTACTCAACTGAGCTTGTCTGCCCGAAGGTTTTGAATGCCTGGAAGATATACCACTAGAAGGTGAATTTGATGCTCTCTGGCGAGGGCCCATAGTCGTAAAGCTTCTTTGCATAATGACAGAGAGCCTGTTCCACCCTGCTTGTTCACATAGAACATGGCTACCTGATTGTCCGTCTGGACTAGGACTGTCTTGTAGCTGAGCTGGGCGTGGAACACTCGAAGAGCTAAATAAATTGCTCTTAATTCCAGGAGGTTTATATGCAAACCAACCTCCTCTGGAGTCCAGGTGCCCTGGGTAGAGAGATGATTCAGGTGTGCTCCCCAACCCACCTGTGATGCATCTGTTAGGGTGGCCTGAAAAAGGGGTTGATGGAAAGGAGACCCCACTGTCAGATTTTCTAGTGATTGCCACCATTGGAGGGACAAAATTAGTCTTTGAGAGACTGTTATTTTGTCCGACAAATTGCCCGTGGCCTGTGTCCACTGTGTGGAGAGGGTCCACTGAGCTGCTTGCATGTGGAGGCGAGCATATGGGACTACATAAATTGTGGATGCCATGTGTCCCAGTAACTGCAGTAGCTCCCGAGCAGTGAGGGAGGATTTGCCTGCTAGCTTGGGAAGCTAGCTGCATTATGCGATGACACCGGGCTTGTGGTAGGAAAGCCCTTGCCTGTCTGATATCCAGACAGGCTCCTATGAATTCTTGGCATTGGGAAGGAACTAGTTGAAATTTCGGGAAGTTTATTACCAAACCCACGTATTGGAGGATTCGCATTGTACGGGACAGTGCAGTGCTGGCCTCTGCCACTGTGGAGGCTCGAATGAGCCAGTCGTCTAAGTAAGGGAAGACGAAAATCCCCAGGGTTCGTAGAAATGCAGCTACTACTGCCATGCATTTCGTGAATACCCTTGGTGCTAAAGCCAGACCAAAAGGAAGAACCCTGTACTGGAAATGTCTTCCCCTGAAAAGGAATCGTAAGAATTTCCTGTGATCTGGATGGATGAGAATGTGAGTGTATGCATCCTTTAAGTCTAGAGAGCAAAGCCAGTCCTGGCTTTGAAGGTATGGCAGAAGAGTTCCCAGAGAAATCATTTTGAATTTCTCTCGAAACAGATATTTGTTCAATTCTCTGAGGTCTAGAATGGGTCTGTCTCCTACTGTTTTCTTTGGAATAAGAAAATAGGGGGAGTAGAACCCTGCACCCTGTTGAAGAATGGGTACTTCCTCTATTGCCTCTTGGGCAAGAAGTGTGGAGACCTCGTAATCTAGCAGACTGTCTGCAGAGGTTGTGAATTGAATTGCTTTAGAATTGTAGGAGGGGGTAAGCTGTGAAAATGAAGTTTGTACCCCTCTCCTACAATGGACAAAGTCCAATCTTCTGCTGTTATCTGATGCCATCTGTTGACAAAGTGGCATAACCTGCCCGGAATATTGGGGGGTTGGGGACCCCTGAAGAGGCGGGAAGGCAAAGCTCTCTAGGAAGGAGTCAAAGCCCTTGAGGGGGCTGAACCTGGAGAGCTGGCTGGGCTCTCAGGCCTTTTGGTTTCTTTTGCTGTCTAGGTTGTCCCTTTTGGGCAACCTGAACTGACGTCTGCTGGGTATAGGAAGGATAAAACTTCCTCTTTTTGCTAAAAGAGGGTTTTTTATAAGGCTTCCTTTTGGCTGGAGTGGCTGTAGACTGACAATCTATATAAGGTAGAATTGTCAGCATCTAACTCGTTAGCCTTCTCCTGCCAGTTCTTGCCGAAGAGATTCTCTCCTGTGCAAGGAATGTTGCTTAACTTGTCCTGGTGTTGCTTAACTTGTCCTGGTGTGCAGCCAGGCAATCCGTCGTGCGCCAATGGCAATAGCAGAAGTTCTGCTGATGCATTCGAAGCAGTTAAAGGCTATACGATTGACAAACTTGGAGACATCCTGAGCATGCTTAACTAGAGTAAGAAAATCTTGTCTCATCATCTGGGAGAAATAGGCTCATAAGTTCCAAGTCTCCTGTGACTTCTTTGAGGAACATTCCCATATATAGGATATATAAACTGATCCTAGTTGAAAGCATGGAAGCTTGAAAAGTTCTGCGTCCAAAAGCATTCAGAGTCCTGCATTCACGACCTGGAGGATTGGATGCATGCTTCTTTGCACTTTTCATTCTACACATGGCTGATTCCACTACCATTGAATGGTGTGGCAGCTGAGTTTTCTGAAATCCAGGACATGGTGGAACTCGATACATAGTATCAAGTCTCCTAGAGTGAGGAGAAGTAGTCAGAGGTGTCTCCCACATTCTGAGCATCAAGCTATGCAGAATCTCATGGATAGGCAGAGTAGCTGCCTCCTTAGAAGCTTTAGGATATTGGAGGATTTCCAATTCCTTTGCTCTTGGTTCCTCTTCAGGAGCTACTATGATTGAAAGACCTTTGGCCATATCATGGATGAAATCCTGAAATGACATGTCCTCTGGAGGTGACATTCTGCATTGGGGAGAAGAGGGATCTTCTAGGAGAAACCCTCTAGTGACAGCAGAATTGTCAGAGTCTTCGGAATCGGAGGAATCAAAGTATTCCTGACTCCGATGCTCTTGCAAAGCACAATCCCGGTACAGATCGAAGTCGGTACCGAGGTGAGCCGGTACCGCTTTATTTATTTATTTAATAGTATTTCTATACCGCCTTATTTTACAATCAAGGCAGTATCACAGCAAAACAATCAAGAGATGTGATAGTGTATTCATGCAGTGAGGGGTATATCGTAGTTTGAGTGTGTGATGTGTTGTGAGTTTGATTAGGTTGAGCTATGTACATTGTGCGCTATGATACAACATGTGCTATAATACAATCTTCTATACATTTAGTGTTAGGAAACATGTGCCGTTATACATTCTCTTATCAGTGGGTCTGAGGGGGGAAGGTTGGTCGTTCCTGGTAGTTAGATCATGTAACGTGTCCATAGTGTTCTTTGAACAGCATTGTCTTCAGCTGTTTGCGAAAGTCTTTGAGGTCCGTCGTTGATCTCAGATAGTCTGGGAGGGTGTTCCAGATTGTTGGGGCAGCCAGAGAGTGCTCTCTGTGTGGCGTCCTTGCGTGCTTTTCTGAAGTCTCTAGAGGTGTTGACTCGGTTGGAGGTTCCTTTTCTTCTTGGGCGTGTGCTGGTGTCTGGTTGTATGAGGGTGTGCAGGCTGTTGGCTGAAGTGTGTTGTTTGATCATGAATATGTTTATGATTGTTTTGTATTTGATGCGTGAAATGATTGGGAGCCAGTGAAGGTCTTTCAGAACGGGTGTGATGTGCTCATGTCTTGTTGATCCAGATATTATGCGGGCTGCTGTGTTTTGTGCTAGTTGAAGTGGTTTGAGTGTTTGTTTTGCTAGTCCAAGGTAGATTGGGTTGCAGAAGTCCAATAAGGGGGTAATTAGTGCTTGGCATACGGTCCGGAAGTGCTCAGTGGCGAGGAGGGGTTTAAGTCTTCTGATGATTCTTATCCTGTAGTATGCATTTTTGATTGTTTTGCTTACGTGTGCTTTGAGATTCAGTTCATTGTCCAGGGTCACTCCGAGGTATTTTACTTCTGATTTTATTGGTATGGTTGTGTTTTGTATCTTGATGTCCGGTGGGTGGATGAAGTCTGGGTTACGAGTGATGATTAGTGCCTCCGTCTTGCTGTAGTTGATTTCGAGGTTGTTGCTTTTACACCATATTATCATTTGTGCAAGGCAGTTTGTTATTTTAGAGTAGTCAGGGTTGTCAACTTAGATGGGTGTGTATATCATGATATCATCTGCATAGATTGTATATTGAATGCTGTTCTTCTTCAGGATGTCGCATATTGGCTGGATGTAGATGTTGAACAGTAGTGCTGAGAGTGCGGATCCTTGTGGTACTCCTTGGAGGACTTTTATGGGTCGAGAGGTGTTGTGGCCTATCTTGACCTGTATCTGCCTGTCGGTTAGGTATGTCCCCTCCAGCCAGAGATGGCATAGAAAGAGTTCCCACCGGGGCCCGCACCACCAGTGTCGGTACCGGCATCGGTGTCGATGTCGGCACCGGTGCCCTTGGGACCACCGGTACTGCAGCTGAAAGAAGAGCTGCGATACTGCGTTCGATAGCAAGAAACCTCTGGTCTATCGATGCTGCCGATGCCTGGGTGTCGGTACCGGTAAGAACGGCCGGAACCCCTGAGCATGGCACAGGTAGTTCTTGCGAGGTTGAGGCCCCATCCTGAAGCCCCATCGATGCTTTGGAAGCCAAAGCCTCCCGCCGGGGCTGTTTTGCCGGTGTGGTTCCCTCAAGGGCAATGCCAATGGCCTCTCGATGCTTAGCAGGAGAGCTACCACTTGAGGACCGGCTTTTGTGTTTAGTTACCTGAGATCCATGGAAGGAAGAAGAGGCCCTTGACGATGTCTATGCAATGGATCTGGCATCTGAAGAAAAAGAGGGTACCGAGCTTTGCGGCCTGGTTCTGTCTTCCTCTTTTGGTCATCCCCATGCAGGAAAGACATGTAGTTGGAGAATGATCAGGTCCTAAACATTTTAGACACCAATCATGGGTGTCAGTGACGGAAATGGTACCGCCACACTTAGTACACTTTTTAAAACCACTAGTTGGCTTTTCCATAATTTAGGAAAAATGGGGCCTAATGCCCAAAATGGCGCCTAGCACCAAATAGGAAAGTTTCTGAAAAGAAATAGTAAGTTTAAGGGTTTTTTTGTTTTTTTTTAGTATGAAAAAAAAAAAAAAAAGAAAAGAACCAGCGGTACCAGTAGGCGTCGTGCGGTAGGCAAAAGCGACCACAAGAAAGAATTTTAAAGACGGAATTTTCTGCGGTGACAGGGAATAGGTCGTGTTGGCTCCGCGGAAAACGAAGAACTGAAGAGGGACAGTTGGAAAGGCGGGAAGGCAGCGCGCATGTGCTGAGGGATGCTCCCAAAAAGCGTTCCTATTGGATGCTGGGGAGCGTTCCCACGCAGGCTCCGTCGGTACCGACGATACCCATATGTGAGGACTACATTCCTGCTTGTTCCTGGAGATATTCACTTCCATGCAGGGTTAGCCTGGATGCCCCAGCAGCTGCAGAGGCTACACGAGTAGCAGAGATTTTTGTTGCTACCCGCATAGCCTCTGCGTCTTAAAGATAGGCGAGAAAAAACCTTGCCTATCTTTAAGGCAAAAAGGGCTACGTGGGTAACAACGAAAATCACTGCTATCCATGTAGCCCCTTCCTCCGCCCCCGCTCCGGAATGCCCCTAACATGCCCCGATGCTATGCTGATAGCATCTGGGAGCGTTAGGGACTTAGCTGGGATATTCAAAGGGCACTACTCATGTAGGTGCCCTTCGAATATCCTGGATAAGGCCCTTACACAGGTAACTAAGGAAGTTACTCGTGCAAGGGCCTTCGAATATCGGCCCATGGTTCTAAGCAATAGAAATATGTTTGCATGCTGCTGTTGCAGTAATCTATTACAGCTAGTTTAGCGCATAAAGCTATGATTTGGAAGAGACAGTCTTGTAGATTTTGGATGAAGTTAGAAAGGCTTAAACATTAAAAGCTTTTGAATATTCTGTCAATCTCTTTGGGTTCTCAAACAGTACACGTGGAAAGAGTAGTTACTCACCTGTAACAGGTGTTCTCCAGGAGCAGCAGGAATCAGTCTTCACATATGGGTGACGTCGGCGCCGACGGAGCCCTCGCGGAGCAATTTCCCCAGCTTTCAAAGAAAGCCTTTGGGAATTGCAGCGCGCATGCGCGGTCCCCTTCCCGCCCAAGGGTGCCATCTTGCTCAGTCTGATGACATAGCTAAAAGACAGCAAAAAATTAGCAAAATAAATCATATGACTGCAACTCCAAGGGGAGGAGGGAGGGTTGTGAGGACTGATTCCTGCTGCTCCTGGAGAACACCTGTTACAGGTGAGTAACTACTCTTTCTCAAGGACCAAGCAGGAAGTCAGTCCTTACATATGGGACTCCCTAGCTTAAGGCTACCGGAGACCTCAAGCGGAAAAATGAGCTCCCTCTAGCTCAGTAGCACAGAAGGAAGGAATCTTCTCTGAAAACGCCCCCGACCGGTAGCCCAACATTAGGGCCGGAAGGTAGGAGTTGCCTAAACCTCAAAGAGATTATGGAGGACTGCCTGACCGAAAGCACTGTCCCTGCGGGACTCCCTCTCCAGGCAGTAATGGGCCGCAAAAGTCTGGCTTGAAGACCAAGTAGCGGCCCGGCAGATGTCTGCCAACGGAACAGAGCCGAGATGAGCCACTGACGCAGCCTTCGCCCTAACACGATGAGCCGTGACACGACCCTCCAACGAGAGGCCAGCTGCCCCATAAGCCCAAGCGATACAGTCAGCAACCCATATGGACAAAGTACGCTTGGAGACAGGTAGCCCCAACTTATTGGGGTCAAAAGAAATGAAGAGCTGAACAGCCCTCCCAATGCTCCCGCGTACGGTCAAGGTAGAAGGACAAGGCCCTCCTACAGTCCAGGGTATGCAGGACCATCTCAGCCCGGCTGGAGTGCGGCCTGGGAAAGAAGGTGGGAAGAACCACCTCTTGGTTGAGATGAAAAGGAGAAACCACTTTAGGAAGAAACTTAGGGTGAGTCCGTAAGACTACCCTATTCCTGTAGAACCTAGTGTAAGGAGGATCAGACACTAGGGCCTGAAGTTCACTAATGCGCCTAGCAGAGGTAAGGGCTACCAAAAACAAGGTTTTCCAGGAAAGAAAACAAAGAGGGCAGGTAGCCATAGGTTCAAAGGGCGGACAAGTAATCCGCTGCAAGACCACATTCAGATCCCACTCAGGGGCTGGTGGGCGCAAAGGAGGCTTAAGGAGAAGGAGGCCTCGGAGAAAACGAGCCAACAAAGGGTGGTTGGAAAGAGGCCTGCCATCCACCAGTGCGATGTGCAGAGAGAGCACTGAGGTGGACTCTGACAGAGTTGGACTTAAGGCCCAGATTGGAGAGGTAAAGCAAATATTGCAAGACCACTGCCACCAAGCAGGAGAAGGGATTCTCAGACTGCTGAGCACACCACACGGAGAACCTACGCCACTTAAGAGCGTAGGACTTCCGGGTGGAGGGCCGCCTGGAGGCCAAGACGACCTCTTCCACCTCAAGAGGCAGCAAGAGGGGAGCAAGGACTACCCTTTCAGCAGCCAGGCCATCAGATGAAGGGACCGGAGGTTAGGGTGTAGGAGTGTCCCCTGATCCTGTGACAGGAGATCGGGTTGAAACCCCAGAGGAAGAGGAGTATCCACCGCCAGCTGCATTAGAAGCGGGAACCAGGGTTGTCTCGGTCACCGGGGAGCTACTAGGATCATTGAGGCTCTGTCTCTGACAACTTTGAAGAGCGTCCGAGACACCAGTGGCATGGGAGGAAAGGCATACAAGAGGCCTGTGGACCATGGAATCAGGAAAGCATCCGCCGCCACTCAGAGGATGCGGTTGTCGAGAGCAGAATTTGGGAAGCTGCCGGTTCAGGGGACTGGCAAATAGATCCATGGTGGGGAGGCCCCACTTGAGAAAGATCTGCTGAACCACCAACGGATCCAATCTCCACTCGTGAGGTTGGAGGATCCTACTCAGCCTGTCTGCCAAGTAATTTTCTTGACCTGGGAGATAGACAGCTTTGAGCAGGATGCCGTGAAGGACGGCCCAAGAGCAGTCTCCGAGCCTCCTGACAGAGAAGGAAGGAGCCTGTACCTCCTTGTTTGTTCACGTAGAACATTGCAACTTGATTGTCCGTCTGGACCAGCACAGACTGGTGAGAAGTGAGGTGGGAGAAGGCTCTCAGAGCTAGGCGGATGGCTCTGAGCTCCAGGAAGTTTATCTGCTGAGCAGACTCCCAAGGAGTCCAGAGGCCTTGAGTACATGTCCCTTGGCAATGTGCTCCCCAACCTAGGAGAGAAGCATCGGTTGTCAGCACCTGAGAAGGCGGAGGAGATTGAAAATCCACTCCCAGCACCAGGTTTGGTAGATGAAGCCACCACCGCAGAGAAGAGACCAGCAGGTTGGATACCTGTACTGAGTCTGCCAGGCTCCCCGTGGCCTGATGCCATTGAGTGCGAAGGCACCATTGAGCAGGTCGCATGTTCAGGCAGGCATTGGGGGTTACATGGACCGTGGAAGCCATATGGCCGAGCAGTTTCAGAAATTGCCTGGCAGAGACCAGGGAATTGCTGCGAAAGTGGCTGGCTAGATCCATGAGCCTGTGTGCCCTGTCTAGAGGCAGGAAGGCCCGCGCCTGAAGTGTGTTCAACCTTGCGCCGATGAAGTCGAGATTTTGAGAGGGGAGCAAAGTGGACTTTGTGAAGTTTATGACAAATCCCAAGTGCTGGAGTAGAGTCACAGTGCGATGAGTGGCCTGAGTGGCCTCTTGGGAAGACTGGGCCCTGATGAGCCAGTCGTCCAGGTATGGAAATACAAAGAAGCCTTGAAGTCTTAGATAGGCCGCCACCACTGCTAGGCATTTGGTGAACACCATGGGGGCGGAGGATAGGCCAAAGGGCAGTACTCTGTACTGGTAATGATTTCCTCCCACAACAAACCTGAGATATTGTCTGTGGTCTGGATGAATAAGGATGTGAGTATAGGCATCCTTTAGATCTAAAGAACATAGACAGTCTCCCTGCTGGAGGTAGGGCAGCAGGATTCCAAAGGTAAGCATCTTGAACTTTTCCCTGGCCAGGAACTTGAGGTTTCGCAAGTCCAGGATGGGTCTGAGGCCTCCTGCCTGTTTTGGTATCAGAAAGTACCTGGAATAAAAGCCTTGACCTCTCAGGTGGTGGGGCACCGGTTCCACAGCCTGTTCCTGAAGAAGACTTGCCAACTCCTGAAGGAGTAAGTCCCTGTGCAGAGGGAGTCTTGGAGGCTCCCCTGGAAAATAGGAGGGAGGTACCTGGTGAAAGTGAAGAAGATAGCCTTTTTGAACTATATGAAGCACCCAGGTATCTGATGTGATGGCTGACCACCTGTGGGCAAAGTGGACCAGCCGGCCTCCTGTGCTGAGAGAAACCAGCGGAGGGGAAGAGGCTATGCTGATGGAGTCAAAACCCCCACCCTGCTGAGCAGGGGCCGGTGTTGTGGGCTTGGGGGCCTGCTGCCTACGGGACCCATTACCCCGTCCCTTGGCCTGCTGACCCTGTTGGGGAGCTGCTGAGGCCTGATAAGGAGGGTAGTGTTTATAGGCAGCCGCCTTCCTCGGGTAAAAGGGCTTTTTCCCCGAGCCCTTCTTCTGAGAAGGGGCAGAGGTTTTTCTGGACAGCCGAGTCCTGGTCAGAGTCTCGGTCTCGATCTGTGCAGCCTTTTCAGCCATGGGCTTGCCAAAGAGGTTTTCAACTCTGCAGGGGACATCGACCAACTTGTCCTGTACCCATGGCTCGAGGTCGGATGACTGAAGCCAAGCCTGTCGGCGTGCACCGATGCCGGCTCCGGCTACTCGAGCCGATGCTTCGAAGCCATCATAGGCTGCCCGAGAGATAAACTTCGAGCACTCTCAAATGCCAGTGGACAAGTCCTGGAACCTCTGCAAAGGTTCCTCGGAGAGACCAGCAGAGAACCCGGCAATTTCTTTTGCCAGGTCCCAGAGATACATGCCCATATAGAGCTGGTAGGTCTGGACTCGACAAGCAAGCATAGAGCCCTGGAAGCACTTCCTACCGAGGGCATCCAGGTTCCGGGCCTCCCGGCCGGGAGGCACCAAGGAGTGCATTTTCTGACTCTTGAGTCGATGCATGGCCGATTCCACCACGATGGAATGGTGCGGTAGTTGTGCCTTTTGGAACCCGGGGCTCTTGCGGACTTGATAAATGGAATCGACCCGCTTGCTTAACACCGGCGCCGACGCCGGGCTCTCCCACATGCGGAAGAGAAGTCGCTCCAGCATCGGAGGAACCGGTACAGTAAAGGCCTCCTTCGGGGGAGAGTCATACTGGAGGGCATCGAGCTCTTCGGCTCGAGGCTCCTCCTCGGGATCCGCGGGGAATGCCAAGTCCTTGGTCATATCCCGCACTAAGTCCGAGAACCGGGTGTCCTCCGGGGGGGACCGTCTCCGAGGTTCGGACTCGGGCGAGTCCGATGGGACGCACCGAGTCCGAAAAGTACCAGGGGACTCTTTGTCCTACGTTTCCCAGGCTGACTCCTCGGAGGAGGAATCGAGCGGCTCCGGTCGGGCGGGCACTGATGCCCTCCGCCCCGACGCTGAGGGTGTCGGCTTCGACGACCTCGATCCCGAACGGGAGGCCGAGGGAGACTGCGACCGAGGATCGACTCGAGCTCGCATGGACTCGAGGATCGGCTCGGTCTCCGGGGTCGACTTGGACGTCGACGTCCCGGTGGCCGGGGCAGATGCACCGGTGAGGCCAGCGATCAATGCCCGCTGCTGGTCCATGAAGGCAGCCAAACTGCTCTCCAAGGCCGTCAACCTGAGTCCGAGCTCAGGAGACCCAGCAGCCCCCGACGGCGTCGGGCCCAACGTTGGCTCCTTCGGAGGTGAGTCCATGAGGACTACAGTACTCACGTGTCTAGGAGACTCCATCTCGAGACAAGGATGTTTCGAAGGCCTCTCCGACTCCGAGAACCCGGGACGGCTATCGGGGCTATGCGACCTGGCCCTCGAGGAACCAGGAGCGTCCACCGACACCGCCCTCACGGGTTTCTTCTTCCGATGATGTTCCCGGGCAGGAGACCCCCGCTCAGAGGAACTCAGACGATGCTCAGGACCGGAGTCCCGGGACGTCGAAGCCTCTGACGAGGTCCGGGCCCGGCCAGACGCGGAGTCAGAGAAGATAGCGTAGTTACTCACCTGTAACAGGTGTTCTCCAGGAGCAGCAGGAATCAGTCCTCACATATGGGTGACGTCGGCGCCGACGGAGCCCTCGCGGAGCAATTTTCCCCAGCTTTCAAAGAAAGCCTTTGGGAATTGCAGCGCGCATGCGCGGTCGCCTTCCCGCCCAAGGGTGCCATCTTAGCCAGTCAGATGACATAGCTAAAAAAGACAGCATAAAAATTTGCAAAAAAACTTAAGCAGATGATTGCAACTCCAAGGGGAGGAGGGAGGGTTGTGAGGACTGATTCCTGCTGCTCCTGGAGAACACCTGTTACAGGTGAGTAACTACGCTTTCTCCAGGACCAAGCAGGAAGTCAGTCCTCACATATGGGACTGCCAAGCTTAAGGCTACCGGAGACCCTAAGCACAAAAATGAGCTCCCTCTAGCTCAGCAGCACAGAAGGAAGGAATCTTCGCTGAATTATTACCCACCGGTAGCCCACATCCGGGATGGAGGGTAGGAGTTGCTCAAACCTCAAAGAGATTACGGAGGACTGCCTGTCCGAAAGCACTGTCCCTGCGGGACTCCCTCTCGAGACAGTAATGGACCGCAAAAGTCTGGCTCGAAGACCAAGTAGCGGCCCGGCAGATGTCTGCCAGCGGAACAGAGCGGAGGTAAGCCACTGACGTAGCCTTTGCCCGAACACAATGAGCCGTGACTCGACCATCCAAGGAGAGCCCGGCTGCCCCATAAGCCCAAGTGATACAGTCCGCAACCCAGATGGACAGAGTACGCTTGGAGACCGGGAGCCCCAATTTATTGGGATCAAAAGACACAAAAAGCTGAGCAGCTTTACGGTGCTCCCGCGTACGGTCAAGGTAGAAGTTCAATGCCCTTCTACAGTCCAGGGTATGGAGGACCATTTCAGCTCGGCTGGAGTGTGGTCTGGGAAAGAAGGTCGGAAGTACCACCTCCTGATTGATGTGAAAAGGGGAGACCACTTTTGGAAGAAATTTTGGGTGAGTCCGTAGGACTACCCTATTTTTGTAGAACCGAGTGTAAGGGGGATCAGACACGAGGGCCTGCAATTCACTTACGCGTCTAGCGGAAGTGAGGGCTATCAAGAACAATGTTTTCCAAGAAAGAAAACGGAGAGAACAGGTAGCCATAGGTTCAAAAGGCGGACAGGTGATCCGCTGTAAAACCACATTCAGGTCCCAGTCAGGCGCTGGCGGGCGCAGAGGTGGTTTAAGTAGAAGGAGACCTCGGAGAAACCTCGCTACGAGAGGGTCGCTGGAAAGAGGTCTGCCGTCCACCGGTACATGATGTGCTGAAAGAGCACTGAGGTGAACTTTGACGGAGTTGGACTTAAGTCCCAGATTAGAGAGGTAGAGCAAGTACTGCAAGATCACCGACACCGAGCAGGAGAAGGGATCCTGAGACTGCTGGGTACACCAAACGGAAAAGCGACGCCATTTAAGGGCGTAGCATTTGCGGGTAGAAGGTCGCCGAGAAGCTAGGACGACCTCTTCCACCTCTGCCGGCAGGAGAAGGGGAGCAAGGACTACCCTCTCAGCAGCCAGGCCGTTAGATTGAGAGATCTGAGGTTGGGGTGTAGCAGAGACCCCTGATCCTGAGTGAGGAGATCCGGTTGAAACCCCAGAGGGAATGGATCCTCTACCGCTAATTGCAGCAGGAGTGGAAACCACGGCTGTCTGGGCCAGCGAGGGGCCACCAGGATCATGGAAGCTTTGTCTCGGAGAACCTTGAAAAGAGTTCGAGAGACTAGCGGGATGGGAGGAAAAGCATACAGAAGGCTCTCCAACCTTGAGAGTAGAAAAGCGTCTGCCGCAACTCGAAGGGGATGTGGCTGACGAGAGCAGAAGCGAGGAAGTTGCCGGTTGTGAGGACTGGCAAAGAGATCCATCGTGGGGAGGCCCCACTTTAGAAAGAGCTTCTGAACTACCAAGGGATCCAGGCGCCACTCGTGCGGCTGGAGGATCCTGCTGAGTTTGTCCGCCAGGCAATTTTCTTGGCCTGGGAGATAAACTGCCTTGAGAAGAACGCCGTGACTGACGGCCCAAGAGCAGAGCTTCTGTGCTTCCCGACAGAGAAGGAAGGAGCCCGTGCCCCCCTGCTTGTTCACGTAGAACATGGCAACTTGATTGTCCGTCTGGACAAGGACGGACTGGTGAGAGGTCAGGTGGGAGAAAGCCTTGACAGCCAGGCGGATCGCTCTGAGCTCCAGGAAGTTGATCTGCTGAGCAGACTCCCACGTGGTCCAGAGGCCCTGAGTACATGCCCCTTGACAATGTGCTCCCCAACCCAGGAGGGACGCATGTGTCGTCAGCACCTGGGCCGGCTGAGGTGACTGAAAAGGCATGCCGAGTACCAGGTTCGGCCGATGAAGCCACCACTGGAGAGACGAGGCCAGCGGCTCGGAGACGCGCACTAGGTCTGCTAGGCCGCCTGTGGCTTGTTGCCACTGCTTGCGAAGACACCATTGAGCAGGCCGCATATTCAGGCGGGCATTGGGGGTCACATGGACGGTGGAAGCCATATGGCCGAGCAGTCTCAGGAAGCGCCTGGCGGAGACCAGGGACTGGCTGCGGAAACAGTCGGCTAGGTCCATGAGCCGTTGAGCCCTGTCGAGAGGCAGGAAAGCTCGCGCCTGAGGAGTGTGCAGTCTTGCGCCGATGAACTCGAGATCCTGTGAGGGGAGCAAAGTGGACTTTGCGAAGTTTATGACAAAGCCCAAGTACTGCAGAAGAGTCACCGTGCGGTGTGTGGCGTTGGTGACCTCCGGAGCGGACGCTGCTCTGATGAGCCAGTCGTCGAGGTACGGGAAGACAGAGGCCGTGAAGCCGGAGATGGGCCGCCACCACCGCGAGACATTTTGTGAAGACTCGCGGTGCGGAGGACAGGCCAAAGGGCAGTACCCTGTACTGGTAATGATTTCCTGCCACCACAAACCTTAGGTATTGGCGGTGGCTTGGGTGGATGAGGATGTGCGTGTAGGCATCCTTTAGATCCAAGGAGCATAGCCAATCTCCCTGCTGGAGGTAGGGCAGAAGGATTCCAAGGGTAAGCATTTTGAACTTTTCCTGCACGAGGAACCTGTTGAGGTTGCGCAAGTCCAGGATGGGTCTGAGGCCTCCTGTCCTTTTTGGTATTAGAAAATACCTGGAATAAAAGCCTTGACCTCTCAGGTGGTGGGGCACCGGTTCCACCGCCTGTTCCTGTAGAAGACCTGCTAACTCCTGAAGGAGTAAGTCCCTGTGCAGAGGGAGTCATGGAGGTTCTCCCGGGAAATAGGAGGGAGGGACCTGGTGGAAGTGGAGAAGATAGCCTTCTCTTACGACTTGAAGCACCCAGGCATCTGAAGTGATGTTGGACCACCTGTGGGCGAAGTGAACCAGCCGGCCTCCGGTGCTGGGAGGAGCCAGCGGAGGGGGAGAGGCTATGCTTAAGGAGTCAAAAACCCCCACCCTGCTGAGCAGGGGCTGGTGGTGCAGGCTTGGGGGCTTGCTGCCTACGGGACCCGTTACCCCGTCCCTTGGCCTGCTGGCCCTGTTGGGGAGCTGCGGGGGCCTGATACTGGGGGTAGTGTTTATAGGCAGCCGCCTTTCTCGGGTAAAAGGACTTCTTTCCCGAGCCCTTCTTTTTCTGGGAAGGGGCGGAGGTCTTCCTAGAAAGCCTAGTCCTGGTGAGAGTCCGTCTCGATCTGTGCAGCCTTTTCTGCCATAGGTTTGCCAAAGAGGTTTTCACCTCGGCAGGGGACATCGACCAACTTGTCCTGCACCCAGGGCTCAAGGTCAGACGACTGAAGCCAAGCCTGTCGGCGGGCACCGATGCCGGCGGCGGGCACCGATGCTGGCTGCGGCCACTCGAGCCGATGCTTCAAAGCCATCATAGGCTGCGCGGGATATGAATTTTGAGCATTCCCGAATGCCAGTGGACAAGGCTAGGAACCTCCGCAAAGGTTCCTCGGACAATCCAGCGGAGAATCCGGCTAGCTCTTTAGCCAGGTCTCGAAGATACATGCCCATGTATAGCTGGTAGGTCTGGACACGACACGCAAGCATAGAGCCCTGGAAACACTTCTTACCAAGGCCATCCAGGTTACGGGCCTCCCTGCCAGGAGGCACCGAGAAGTGCATCTTCTGGCTCTTAAGACGATGCATGGCCGATTCCACTACCATGGAATGGTGTGGTAGCTGTGCTTTTTGGAAGCCAGGGCTCTTGCGGACTCGATAGATAGAATCGACCCGCTTGCTCAGGACCGGCGAGGAGGCCGGACTCTCCCACATGCGGAAGAGTAGTCGTTCCAGCATGGGAGGAACCGGTACAGTAAAGTGTTCCCTGGCGGGAGAGTCATACTGGAGGGCGTCAAGCTCTTCGGCTCGAGGCTCCTCCTCGGGGTCCGCAGGGAAGGCCAAAGCCTTGGCCATATCCCTGACGAAGTCCGAGAACCGGGCATCCTCCGGAGGGGACTGCTTCCGAGGTTCGGACTCAGGCGAGTCCGAGGGGACACACCGAGTCCGAAAAGAATCAGGTGACTCTTCCTCTTCAGACTCCCAGACCGACTCCGAGGAGGAATCGGTGGGGTCGGCCCGGGCAGGCTGCGGCGCCTGCCGCCCCGACGCCGAGGGAGTCGGCGTCCTCGGTCCCGAACGGGAGGCCGAGGGTGACCTCGAGCGAGGATCGACTCGAGTTCGCATGGACTCGAGGATCGGCTCGGTCTCCGGGGTCGACTTAGACGTCGACGTCCCGGCGGTCGGGGCAGCGGCGCCAGCGAGGCTAGCGAGCAGTGCCCGCTGCTGGTCCATGAAGGCAGACAGTCTGCTCTCCAAGGCCGTCAACCTGAGTCCGACCTCAGGTGACCCAGCAGCCCCCGACTCGGGCCCCGACGGCGTCGGGCCCGACGTCGGCGGTCTCGGAGGCGAGTCCAGGAGGACCACAGGACTTACCCGAGCAGGCAGCTCCGACTCCATGCGAGGTCGCTTCGAGAGGTGCTCCTTCTCCAAGGACCCGGGACGGCTATCGGGGCTATGCGACCTGGCCCTCGCGGAGCCAGGAGCGTCCACCGACGCCGCCCTCGCGGGTTTCACCTTCCGTCGATGGTCCCCGGAGGGAGAACCCCTGTCGGAGGAACTCCGGCGACGGTCCGAGCTGGAACCTCTGGACGCCGAGGCCTCCGACGAGGTCCGGGTACGGCTGGGGTCAGCGAAGATCCTATCCCGCTGATGCCGCCGACTTCTCAACGCTTTGGAGGACATTTTGCCACAGGCCCCACAGATCATTTCTTCATGATCCAGGCCCAGGCAGCGGAGGCAATTATCGTGTGTGTCAGTTAGTGACATATTTCGGTCACACTGACCACACCGCTTGAAACCACTGGCAGCCATCGGGGGAAAAAGGGCCCCTGTGAGGTCAAAGGACCGGGCTGCCAGTGAAAAAACCGAAAACGAAACTGACTAAATCAGAAAAACCGAAAAAGAAGAAGAGGACTCGTGACCGGCGTCGCGAGTCCGGGCGGGAAAAAGACCGGCGTCGAACCGAAGGAAAAAAGAGAATATTACGAATAAAATCAACTTTTTCGCGGGGACACGACGGGTACGTCTGTAGGGCTCCGCGGAAAAAGAAGACTGGCTAAGATGGCACCCTTGGGCGGGAAGGCGACCGCGCATGCGCGCTGCAATTCCCAAAGGCTTTCTTTGAAAGCTGGGGAAAATTGCTCCGCGAGGGCTCCGTCGGCGCCGACGTCACCCATATGTGAGGACTGACTTCCTGCTTGGTCCTGGAGAATCTCTCTTTTTGTTACTGCCGACTCCTCAACGCTTTAGAGGACATCTTGCCACACGGACCACAGATCGGGTCATGATCGGGTCCGAGGCAGCGGAGGCAGCAGTCGTGTGTGTCGGTAAGAGACATAAGTTTCTTACACCGATCACACTTTTTAAACCCGCTGGCAGCCATCAGGGGAAAAAGGTCCCCTGCGAGGTCAAAAGACAGGGCTGCCAGTGAAAAAAGAAAAAATGGCGCGAACGCTAGTCACGAAGGACAAAAAACGAAAAAATTACGAACGGACTCAATACCGGTGTATTGGGTCCGGGCGGGAAAAGGATCCGGCGTCGAACCGAGAAAAGAAAAACAAATAAAATCAACTTTTTCAGCGGCGATCACAAACAGCGTCTGTAGGGCTCCGTGGAAAAAAGAAGACTGAGCAAGATGGCACCTTTGGGCGGGAAGGGGACCGCGCATGCGCGCTGCAATTCCCAAAGGCTTTCTTTGAAAGCTGGGGAAATTGCTCTGCAAGGGCTCCGTCGGCGCCGACGTCATCCATATGTGAGGACTGACTTCCTGCTTGGTCCTGGAGAATAAAGTAATAGCAATAGTAATGTGTGATAAGAGGTTGCTAACGTGATAGCTTCTCTGTATTTGCACATATCATACAAACTTGTCATTACAGCACTCTATACATGTGTCACTCTCCCTGGGCTTGCAAATCTCCAATCTCCTACCTTCCAATGATGCTTGCTAAAAGGACATAGCAAGCAGTCATTAACACCACAGCAAAAACTATAGTAGCTTCACTTGCCCAAGAGTACACTGAACTTAGTAGCTGGAATTGGTCTCGCCTGATCCAGCTACAGCTAGCAGTTCAAAAAGTCCCATAAGGCACAAATTGAGCAAAGAGGCACAGATCACAAATGCTGTGTTAATACATTTCATCTCTAGAACAGCCTCAAGAACCCCCTAGCCAATCTAGTACTCAGGATATTTAAAACAGATATGTATATAATATCCTGCACATTCATTCATTGTACTCGATGACCGAGTTGAATAATGCTGCTCTAGAAAATCAGAGCAAGAGTGAGGCTTGAATTTTTCACACATGAAAAATATTCCTTATGGATTCCCTTCCTTCATTTTGTTGTACCAGGTCAGAGTAGAATTATGTGTCTCCATTCTCTGCTTTGGCAGAAAAATCTTCTGTATACTCTAAGCGCAAGATTTCTTTACGAGATTCTCCTTTACCTGTACTTATCAATGGTAAGAAAACAACCCGACTATATACGCAGCCTCCCAAGCTAAAAACTGCTAAATATGAAGAAAGGGTCATAATCACTTATTTTGGTGCATTCTTATGAGCTAAGAGGGTCATTTGCTAATAGTGCATGTTAACAGCATAGCACACAATACTAGTAAATGCTCCCCCAAGAGAAAAAAAAAGATTAAGTGAGAATAGTGCTTCTTTGGTGCAGGTTTTTGTTCTCCATAGAAATGGAAAAAAACAAAACAAAACCAAACCTTTATTCTCATTGGTCTGTGTCCTTACCAGCCACTCATGGCAGAAAACAAGACAAATGATCAATATTTAAAACCAGAATACTGAAACATTCCATTTAACTAGAAAACAGAGTAAGACCCACCCCACCGAAAAAATGATCCATTTAGGATTATTTTAAAGGATTTAACAAAATATTTCTTTATGGTAAACAGATTTTCAAACACAAGACACATGAACAAACTTTAAACAAAAACAAAAACAGCCAACAGAAAGGATCATGTGTCTGGCTCAGTGAAACGGAACCGAAGGTAATGCAAAAGCTTCGTAGTAAAGAAGCTTTGATTGTAAAGCTGGTAATGGCACCTTCTATCACCCACCTTGGCCCATACTGCATAATTAGTCCAATAATCTCATCTTGCATTAAGAACGTTAAAAAAAAACCCTCCATCTGCTCCATTTCCCCCCCCCCCCTCACCCCAAAATTTCCATACACATAACAGCATTCTTCTACTAAAGCTCAACCTTACTCCTGCTGACTTTGGTGGAATGTTCCTCTATAAATTTGGTCAAACTCTCCAGATCTCTGCTTCCGCTTTCAAATTTAATGGGATTTTCTTTGTTGTTGCTTGGGGCAAAATAAATAGTAGGGAAGCCCTCAGCTTTGTACTTGTCATCGGGTATGTCATTAGCAGTGGCATCCATCTTGGCAATGACTATGCCTTCGTCTGTCTTGTACTTTTTGCCCAGTTCCATGTAGATGGGCTCCAGGGCCTTGCAGTGTCCACACCATGGGGCATAAAACTCTATCAGTACATCAGCCTTTGGATCCAGGACTATTTGTTTAAACGTTTTGCCCACAACTATCTTTACGGGTCCTTTGTTACTTTTAGGTACAGGCTGCGACTTCACAACAGGATTCAGTTTTCCTGTTTAGTGGCAGAAAAAAAAGGCACAATTCAGTTATCAAATCATACAAAGCATTTTTCAAGTTCTTTCTTCCATCTACAGAAGTGGTAAATTAGCAGATGGGTCAGAGTGATTGCTCAGAGGCAGGGCTCAAACTGGGATGCCTAGGCTATCCATTCTCAGCCAAGCAAAAGAAAGTGAAGCAGTGCCATGTACTTCCCCTTCTACTCCTAGCCATGCCAGCAGCAGTCTCCCTTTCCAGTGGCTCCAGCTCTGCTCTATCTCCTCCTCCATCCCCAACACTGCTGCATTATTTGGGGAAGGAAGACATACATGCACAAAAGCACACGTTGAGCCCCATGGCAGTTCTTCCTTCACCCACTACCTATCTAGAGAAAAGAATGCAGGGCAGAAGCTATGCCCAGTGTCTGTGTTGCTGATTTCCTGCCAATTCTCAATGCCATAGCCCAGGACAGGGAGAAGACAGGAAACACCAAAGGGTAACATGAAGGGGTAAACAAGTACTAAGAACTAGGTCACGGGAAGAGGGAACGGAAACTGGAGCATTAAGTGCCCCAAAATTTGTCCCCTGCTCAGAAGCAATTCTATTAAAAATCACAAAGAAACAAAACAATCTTAGGGTGGGTGTAGACACAAGAGTTACTAATACCTATCTAACTTATAAAGCCTAAAAGCCAAGAGCCCTTTTCTTTGGAAGAACACATTTGTTTTGTTTAACAACTCTTTTATACCACCGTATCTACTAGTCATGGCAGTTTACACAGAACTGATAGGAACATTACAACTTAGCAAAGTAAACTGAGTCAATTAAACTATGGCACATTTAACAAGGCAACAAGGTAACAGTAGAACACAAACCTTGGAAACTTTGGTAATAATGCTAACCATACAAAGTAATATACAAAGTAGAGACAGCAGGGAAAGAGATGTACATCACCCTTACAGTCCACAGAGCAGCCCACTTGTGGTGAAGAGTCTGGAGGCAGGTATTAAGAGTTATGGCCATTGTTATGGTCACTCTTCTGTGTGTGAGGGGCTATTCAGGTGTGGCTAAGTGTCAGAGCCAAAGAACTTCAGGAACAGGAGCGTCTAACTTTCAGCGAAAGTCTCCAATATCTGTGAGGGAGTGAAGGTCTGCGGGTAGTAAGTTCCAGATGGTTGGATCATAGAAGCATATTTGCCCATACACACCAACACCTACTTGGGGACCAACTCAGCTTTCAAATTAGTAGCAACTGAAATCTTGACATACGAAAGTTAAAATTGATGAGGAAGCCAAATCTGTGCTTCCTTTGCACGGCACATCAGATACCAAAGTAGATAACGACCAAATAAAATGGGGGTGGAGTGGGGGTTAGAAAGTGTAGTTACTCACCCGTAACAGGTGATCTCCGGAACAGCAGGAATTGAGTCTTCACATATAGGTGACGTTGGCACTGACGGAGCCCATGTGGGAACGCTCCCCAGCGTCCTATAGGAAAGCCTTTGGGAGTATTTCATAGCAACTGCCTGAATGCCTTTCCAACTCTCCCGCCTCAGTTGGGTTTGTAGGAGAGAGAGAGAGAGCGCGAGAGAGAGAGCGAGCGAGCGAGAGAGAGCGAGCGAGCGAGCGAGAGTTGTGAAAACTCAATTCCTGCTGTTCCCGGAGATCAACTGTTACAGGTGAGTAAATACGCTATCTCCAGGAACAAGCAGGAATGTAGTCTTCACATATGGGACTCCCTAACATGGAGATGCCAGGGAGATGACCAGAGAGAGAGCTGTGAAGCACAGGCCTAAGCGGGTCATGAGGATGTCTGGTACTGAAACCCAGGATGGGGGGGTAGGAGTTGATCTAAGTCTGAAAGAGATGCTGGAGAACAACCTGGCTAAACGAGGCATCCTGGTGGGAGTCCTTGTCCAAGCAATAGTGGGCAGCAAAAGTGTGGACAGAGCACCAGGTTGCTGCTTTGCATATTTCATCAATTGCCACTGAGTGTAGGTTTGCCATGGAGGCAGCCATTGCTCGCACATTGTGTGCTGTGTCATGACCTTCAAGGGGAAGTCCCACACTCTCATATGCAAAAGATATACAGTCTGCAATCCATTTGAAGAGTGTTCTCTTGGAAACTGGTAGACCTAGGTGACTGGAATCAAAAGCAACAAAAAGCTGTGAAGCTTTCCTGTGCTGCCTAGTTCTCTGTAGATAAAAGGCCAAGGCACATTTGCAATCCAGAGTATGTAGACTCTTTTCTGCACTAGAGGCATGAGGTCTAGGGAAGAAAACAGGAAGGCAAACCGACTGGTTTAAATGAGAAGGCAAAATCACCTTTGGCATAAAGTGAGGATGAGTCCTAAGGACTACTTTATCATGGTGAAACCGTGTATAAATAGGGTCAGCCACTAAAGCCTGGAGTTCACTGATGCGTCTTGCAGAAGTGAGGGCAATTAGAAAGGTGACTTTCCAAGAAATCTCAGAGGCATAGTGGCTAGGGGATCAAAGGGTGGCTTCATAAGCTGTTCGAGGACAACACTGCAGTCCCATGCCACTGGTGGTGGCCTAATGGGAGACTTAGTTAAGAGCAGGCCCCTCATGAAGCACACAAGTGACTGAGAGGAGACAGGTTGTCCATCTAAGATGCCACAATGGCACTTAGATGGACCCTTACCGAATTGGTTTTGAGTCCAGAGGACGAGAGGTGGAGGAGATACTCAAAGTAACGCTTCCACGGAAATGGAAAAATGATTAAGATCCTTTTTTGAACACCAGATTGAAAATCTTCGCCACTTGAAGGCATAAGAACGCCTTGTGGAGGGTTTCCTTGACGCCAATAGGATATCTCTAACCCGTTGAGAGGGGTTCATGTCCTGGAGTTCTAAGCTCTCAGCAGCCATGCTATCAGATATAAGGACTGCGGGTTTGGATGCAGAAGCATCCCGTTCTCCTGTGATAGGAGATCCGGAGTACATCCCAACTCCAGAGGTTTGACTTGAGAGAGATGTAGAAGCAGTGGATACCACGTTTGTCGTGGCCAACGCGCGGCTATGAAGATCATGTAGCCCCTGTCTCTCTGGAGTTTGAAAAGAGTCTTGGGGATAAGGGGAATGGGAGGGTAGGCATATAGGAAGTCCCGACCCCAGTGAAGGTGGAAAGCATCCATCGCCTGACTGTTCTGAGCAGGTGTTCTGGAACAGAAGCGGGGAAGTTTGGTATTCTGAAGACTTGCAAACAGATCTATATCTGGGGTTCCTCAGATTTGAAAAATTCAAGCAATCTGATCCACATGGAGAGACCACTTGTGTGGCAGCAGTGCTTGAATGAGTTTACCTGCCAGGAGATTTTGTTTGCCAGGGAGATACACTGCTAGTAGGTGGATCTGATGGCATATGGCAAAAGACCATAGATGTAGGGCTTTGTTGCACAACGCTTGAGTACCTGTTCCACCTTGCTTGTTCACATAGAAAGCACAGTTACTTACCTGTAACAGGTGATCTCCGGAACAGCAGGAATTAGTCTTCACATATGGGAGACGTCGCCAATCAGAAAGCCTTTGGGAGCATCCCCCGCGCCTGCGCGGTGGCTTCCTGCCCTTCCTACTGCCTCTCCCCAGTTGAGTTTCATAGCTGAGCCAGAAGGAGAGGAGAGGAAGGAATAGAGAGATACAACTCCTAGGGGAGGTGGGCGGGTTGTGAAGACTAATTCCTGCTGTTCCGGAGATCACCTGTTACAGGTAAGTAACTGTGCTATCTCCAGGAACAAGCAGGAATGAGTCTTCACATATGGGGACTCCCTAGCTAAGGATGCCCGGGGAGATCCCATAAGCGCAGCCCAGGACAGGATGGAATTTTCCCAACCTGGATCCCCGGCATCCCCTGAGGGATGGAGGGTAGGAGTTGAGAAGAGAGGAACAGCAAAACCCAAAGACTACAAGGAGAGTAGTCTTTAGAATGCATGTGAAGTATCATTAAGTATGTAATGAATCAATTACCTAGTACCACGTAGAGCTTACCTACTGGGTTGTAGGAAGTAGAACTGAGATGAAGGTACTGTAGACGCAGTAGCGAGGTCTTCAAGGGAACTTCACAGCAGCGAGGAGGAAGTTCCAAATCCGGACGGGCAGAAGACCCAGTTGTCAACTGGGGTAGGAGAAGGACGGCATGTCTTCAAGGAAGCTCTGTGCGAAAAGCTGAGCACTCCCTCAGGAGTAGAGTCCATAACCCTGAGGACTAAGAGAAGAAGACTGACCGATCTGGATAGCCCAGTCCGGAGGAGAACAGGGGTGTACCCCAGACCGAAGGAGTACACAGTCTACCCTAGCTGAAGGGATAGGGAGACAAGGGTCTGAACCTCATGAAGGAGGGCATAACTAAAAGTAGAAGCTGTTGACTTCACAGCAGTAAGCGGAGTACATACGTACCGGCCATAGGGGAAATAGTCGGTAGAACACAGGCACTGTGGACATCTCCCAATATGCGCCTACCGAAACAGATAATATCTAATATTCCTTTATATATATATACATATATATAATATATATCAAGGTAAGTTGGGCATGGAGAACGCCCACCCGGGTACCAACACAGGTATGCCCAGGAACCTACCTACGTGAGCATAACACATAACACTGATAAGGCGGACCTGCCACTGATCCACAGAAAACGCCCACCTCGGGAGGTGGCGTCAAAAATCCATCCAGGAGGGATCTATTCCTGTGGAGCAGGGGCAGATCAGCGAAACTAACAGCACGGTAGCGTGAAGGACAGAGGATATCAGTCCGGTAAGGGCACATCAGGGGTACCTCAGGCCCTAGATGTGTACCCAGGGCAGTCACGCAGAAAAACTCCCCCCCCCGCCCTAACGGGAGACATGAGGGTATAGTCAACGATAAGCCTTGGAGTGACTATAGCAGGGGGTTCTCCTGCCTGAACAGGGAGAACAGACAAGGGGACGGGGCTGGTCCGGCCTTATCGAGGGATCGCTCAGGACATGCTGCGCAGGATAGCAAACAAAGGTCTACACTGGGAGAAAGATTTCGGTATGGTATCAATCAGCAGGGGGTCCCTGGAAGAGAAGGGTTCGGGGAACGTACCTAAGGGTAAGTCAGTTGAAGGGTAGTATGTCCATGGGCCATAACTATCATGGAATAGAGGTGATCTCCCTCTTCCGAAAGGAAGGAGAATACCTAAACCCCTGGACAGCATCCGAACCATTTGCCCCACCGAACGAACCCCAGTGTAGAGCTAAAAATGTAAACTTCTGGTAAGAGAAGTTAATTGTAAGCTGCCGTATACAGGAGCCTAAAGCTGCTTGGTATGAGTATCCTGACGCGGGCCCGGGAACGTCAGACCGGATTGAGACGTCCCTTGCTTAGGCGCACCTGGCGGGTGGGCGGAGGGATGAAATTTTCTCTTCCTAGGGAAGGAAGGTCTGGTAGGAAATTTTCCACCCCCGGGGGGAAGAGAGGACTTTGGACGGCTTCTAACGCTAGGAGGGTTAGCGAAGCACTGAGCAACCTGACGTAAGGCTTCGCTGTTGAAGAGGTGGTCTCCAGCACACGGAGAATTGCCCAAATTATGTTGTGCCCGCCTACACAAGTCTGACGCCTGCAACCATGCTGTACGACGTGCTCCGATGGCAATAGCAGAGGATCTGCTGACCGACAAGAAGGAGTCTAGAGAAGCACGAGAAAGGAACCCAGAGATATTCCTGCAATGATAAAGAAGCAAGTAATATTCAGAGGCCTTAGTTGCAGACAAAAAGGGAGACAAAAGAGAATCTCTCGGTGATCTCTCGGAGTGTCAGGCTCATATAAAAAATATATGAAATAATTCTGGAAGCCAACATGGACTTTTGGAAGGTTTGACGCCCCAGGGTATCCAGTGTTTTAGAGGCACGACCTGGGGGGCGAGAAGAATGCTTCTTCTTGCTTCCAACCTTCCTCAGCGCTGATTCCACCATGATGGAATGATGTAGAAGCTGGTGCTGCTGAAAACCCGGGGAGGGGGGCACCCGATACAGAGCATGCATGGCTGTAGACGGTGCCGGAACCCTCAAAGGCGACCGCCAAGCCCCCAGCAGAAGATCCTGCAGGGAAGGATGTAAAGGAAGCATCACGGTTGCCTGATCCGCAGGGCCTGGACTTAGGGAAGGACCCGGAATAGGAATGGCAAGCAAGTCCGCCATGTCAAGGAGAAAATCCTGAAAAGACGGCTCTCCCAGAGGGGCTATGCCGGGGGAGGCGAAGGCGGGAGGGGCCGCCTGGGCACCAAAAGACCTATCGGACTGACGCCCGCTGGGCAGAGGGTGGTACCAGCAGTCCCGGATCGGGGCAGTCAGCACGGCGTCGACGGTTCCTGGAATTGATTCCAAGCTAGGCATCGAAGGGATCGATGGCACCGAAGGAATCGGCCTCGGCCCCGACCCCGGGGACGGCCCTGCCCCCGGCGATTGAAGCGGTTCCGAGGCAACCGGAGAGCAGTGGTTAGAAATCTCTGCACTGCGTTGCAGGAAGGGACCGGGGCCGGTCCCAAAACGTGCCGTAGTCAAGCCTTCGAGGCTGGATACCGATTCGAGGCTGGGCATCGAGCAGAGCGAGGAGATCGACTCCCTCCTAGAGGGCCCCAGCGCCGGCGATCCCAGGAAGCAAATCGGAACCGCATCGATTGGTGCCGTAGGCACCGAGGGCCCCCGAGAACGAAGCTCGGTAGAGGGGGGAACACCCGACACCGGCGTCGATGCCGAGGGGTAGGCACCGCCAGACGCCGGGACCCCTCTCGAGCCTGTCTTACCCAGAGAAGAATCCTTCCGGGGCATACGACCCGTCCCCGAGGGTACCCAGGTAACCCGACGACAAGCCCCTGTGGGGTGTGAAACGCACAACCCCGGCGCCGACGCCGGGGTACCAGCGTCTCTTGACGCTGGAACCAACCCCCTGGCTGTCCGGGGCGACGGGAAACCAGCCTGGATCGAAGCAATCGAAGGCACCAGGGCCCCCCTTCTAGCGATGAGCGGAGCACTCGACGTCCGCGTCGATGCTGGGGGATCGCCCGTCCGGGGCGGATCGATCGACCCCGAAGGTACCGGGGGAGCCAGGCGGCGATCCCTGGTGATGAGTGGAGCACTCGACACCCATGCCAACGCTGGGAAAACGGTGCCGTTCAAATCCGGTACCGCCCCCGCGCAGGGCTGGTATGCAGGCAAGCCAGTCTGGGTCGAAGCGATCGGCCCCGAAGGTACCGAGGACACCAGATGACGATCTCTGTCGGAGAGTGGGACACTCGACGCCGACGCCGAGGAATCGGTAACGCCCAAAGCGGGTACCACCTCCGCGCATGGCAGAGATGAAGGAACACCAGACTGGGTCGAGTCGATCGGCCCCGGAGGTGCCGAGGACAGCAGCTGACGATCCCCGGTGAGGAGCGGAACGCTCGACACCGACGCCGATGGGTCGGTACCACCCGAAGCGGATACCACCTCCGCGCATGGCTGGGATGTAGGGAAGCCAGACTGGGTAGAGTCGATCGGCCCCGGAGGTGCCGAGGACACCAGCTGACAATCCCTGGCGAAGAGTGGAACACTTGACGCCGGCGCCGAGGCATCGGCACCACTTGAAGCGGATACCACCCTCGAGCATGGCTCGGGAATGTTCTGTGAGGAGCGAACCTCAGGAACAATCCGAAACCCCGTGAATGCTTTGGAGCCCGAAGACTCCTGCCGGGGTTTAATTGCCAAGGAGGGCTTGAGGGGTTGGCCGGAGCCGTCGTCATGCCGCGCATGAGACTCGCCCCTCAAGACTTGGCTAGTCTTAACAGACTGTTGTGTGGTTACCTGATCCTGGAGAAAACCGATGACCGCACCTTAGGGGGAAAGACGTCATCAAGGGACACCCGAAAAAGGGAAGGTCTTCTCCCGATACTGAAGCCCGGAGAACCGGGGAGAAAAGGGTCAGGGCCCAAACAGGAGAGGCACCAGGCATTGGAGTCTAAGTGAAAAACTAAGTCTCCACAGTGGGGCACTTCTGAGGGGAAGAAGGCTCCATGCTGTGCAGCCCGGTAGGCCTCAAGACGACCAGAGGGAAAAAAGGTTCCTCGAGGTGACTAAAAGAAGAAAAGAAAAGAAAAAAGGGGGCACCGGTGGTGCTGTTGTCGGCGGGAAAAGGCCGCGACCACAGGAAACAAGAAAAGAAAGAAAAGTTTCTGCGGTGGCAGGAGGTACGTCCTGTCTGCTCCGTGGAAAAACGAAAACTGGGGAGAGGCAGTGGGAAAGGCGGGAAGCCACCGTGCAGGCGCGGGGGATGCTCCCAAAGGCTTTCTGATTGGATGCTGGGGAGCATTCCCGTGCGGGCTCCGTCGGCGACGTCTCCCATATGTGAAGACTCATTCCTGCTTGTTCCTGGAGATAATGGCTACCTGATTGTCTGTCTGGACTAGAACTGTTTGGGAATGGTGGTGGTCCTGGAACACCCTGAGAGCATTATGGATGGCTTTGAGTTCCAACAGATTTATGTGAAGCCGTGCCTCTTGCTGAGTCCAAAGAACCTGAGTGGAGACAATGTCCAGATGAGCTCCCCAACCCAATTTGGATGCATCCATTGTCAGTGTAGATTGGTGTGGTGGCATCTGAAAAGGTAATCCTATGAGAAGGTTTTTTGGTGATTGCCACCATTGGAGAGATGAAATTAGATGTGCAGAGATTCTGATTCTGTCCCCCAGACGACCTGATGCTTGAGTCCATTGTGAAGCCAGGGTCCATTGAGCTGCACACATATGCAGACGAGCATAGGGAACTACATGCACAGTAGAAGCCATATGGCCCAGCAACTGAAGCATTTCTCGAGCAGTTAGTAACGTTTTCATACCTGCCTGAGAAGCTAGCTGAACGATTCGAGCGCAGCGGGCCTGTGGTAGAAAAGCTCTTGATTGTTGTGTGTCTAGGAGAGCCCCTATAAACTCTAAGGTTTGAGAAGGGGCAAGTTAGGATTTTTAATAAATCTTCCAAAATCCCAAGTGTGGGAGAGAGCAGAGCTGGCCTCTAGAGCTATCGTTGCTCGGATGAGCCAGTTGTCTAAGTAAGGGAAGACAAATATCTCTAGAGATCTTAGGAATGCTGCCACTACTGCCATGCATTTTATAAAGACTCTTGAGGCAGAGGCCAGGCCAAAGGGCAGAACCCTGTACTATTAATGTCTTCCTTGAAAGAGGAATCGTAGAAACCTCCTGTGTTCTGCGTGAATAAGGATATGGGTATATGCATCCTTTAGATCTAGAGAACAAAGCCAGTCCTGACTTTGGAGGTAAGGGAGAAGAGTTCCAAGAAGAGATCATCTTGAATTTCTCTCAGAGCAGATTCTTGTTCAATTCTCTGAGGTCCAGAATGGGCCTGTATCCTTCTGTCTTTTTTGGGATAAGGAAGTAGGGGGAGTAGAAGCCCAGGCTTTGCTGAGAGAGAGTGTCACCTCCTCTATTGCACTCTGAGTGAGAATGGTGGTAATCTCTTGGAACAAGAGTGGTGAGATGCGGCAGAGAGATAGTTCATGCAACACTAAAATTAAAAAATAATTAAATGAATAAATAAATATTTCTAAACTAGGGGGATTACATGTGCGCTTGAAAGACGTCCTATAAAAAGATCTTATCAAAAAGATATATTTTTTGGTTGTACCAAAGGAGGAACTCCACAAATACAATAGACATAGGGTTGGATACGTATACCACTGGTGTAAGGTGGAAAATGATAGAATTTGGGTCAAGAGGATATCCACACTTTTTGATCAAAAAGAAAGTTTATCAGATGACCCTAAAGCAACCCCCTTTTGAACAAAAGAAGAAGTAGAGAAGCAGGAGTGAATAGGTTGAACATGGTGATGCCTCTGCGTCACTTTTTTCAACCTATAAAGATAAGTATGACCATCAGAGAGACAAGGGAAGAGAAAAACAATTTTTTAAACATGGATCAACTATGGAAGGGGGTGGTCAGGATTCATCTTGGTCCCGTCCGCCACCACTAATAGATCTAGACAGAACAAGGCCAGAATCAGGACAGAATGTACAACAGTTAATGGTTCTCTTGCTTCGCTCTTCTCCTTTTTGGTCCTTCATCTTTCCTTTTCTTTCAGAAATAGTTCAAAAATATATAATAGTTTGTCCATAAATTTATTTTTTGATGTGGCTTTTAATTATGTTTTTTTCTTGCCAAATTGTTCTCATGTTTTTCTCTTATATTTTATATATATGTTTTAGATTCACATGTACTTTTTTGTTGTCTTTCATTTGATAACATAACCATTCATGTATGTTTGAACACTTATTTATTGTTGGCTGGTTTACATTTATTGGTATGTTTTTTAATTTAATTCTTATTTATGATTAAGTTTGTTTTTTTGATATTGTGTTTATTATTTTAAATGTTTTTATGGTATTTATACATATTAATGTGTTGATTTATGATTGTAGTGAGCCATAATACCCCTGAAGACATCGTACACGAAACACGGTCTGTGTCGGGTTATTTGGCTATTTCTCCTTTAATAAGGATTAATAAAGCTTTCCTTGCCCCTTCACTGCCACGGTTCTGGACTGGTTTTTAGGCCTGCAGATAGGCCAGAGTGTCCCGGATCACTCAAAACTTGTGATGGGACTTGCAGGGAGAACAGACAAAGGATTCCCAGAGGGGACATGCAAACGTGAGGGCATAACCCTCTCACAAATGATCTCCAAAGAAAGAGACAACTCCTAGGGGAGGTGGGTGGGTTGTGAAGATTTAATTCCTGCTGTTCCCGGAGATCACCTGTTGCAGGTGAGCAACTATGCTATCTCCAGGAACAAGCAGGAATGTAGTCTTCACATATGGTGACTCCCCAGCTGAGAGATGTCAGTGGGATGACCCCAGCAAGCTGCGAACCCATGGTGAGATGGGTCATGCTTCCTCCCATGGATCTCTGGCATCCAAACCCTGAGATTTTGGGAGGTTTATGACCAGTCACAAGTAGCGAAGAATTCGCATCGTGCGAGAAAGAGCGAAGCTGGCTTCTGGAGCTGTTGATGCTCGAATGAGCCAGTCGTCTAAGTAGGGGAAGACGAATATTGCTAGAGTTCTCAGAAATGCTGCTACTACTGCCATGCATTTTGTGAAGACTCTTGGGGCAGAAACCAGATGGAAAGGAAGAACCTTGTATTGGAAGCGTCTTCCCTGGAAAAGGAATCGAAGGCATTTCCTGTGATCTGTATGGATGAGAATATGCGTATATGCATCCTTTAGATCTAGAGAACATAGCCAGCCCTGACTCTGAAGGTATGGCAGGAGTGTTCCGAAGGATATCATCTTGAATTTTTCTTGGAACAGATAGCAGTTACTTACCTGTAACAGGTGATCTCTGGGAACAGCAGGAATTAGTCTTCACATATGGGTACGTCGGTACTGACGGAGTCTGTGCGGGAACGCTCCCCAGCGTCCAATCAGAACGCTTTTGGGAGCATCCCAACACGCCTGCGTGCTGCCTTCCGGCCTTTCCCAACTGCCTCTCCTCAGTTAAGTTTTAAAGCTGAGACAAAGAGAGAGAGCGAGAGAAAGGGAAAGAGAGATAGAGAGATACAACTCCTAGGGGAGGTGGGTGGGTTGTGAAGACTAATTCCTGCTGTTCCCAGAGATCACCTGTTACAGGTAAGTAACTGTGCTATCTCTAGGAACAAGCAGGAATAAGTCTTCACATATGGGGACTCCCCAAGCTAAGATGCCCGGAGGGAGTCCTAGCATGTTGCGAATCTAGAATAAGCCATGCTACTCCTCAGAACCTCAGGCATCCTGGGGATGGAGGGTAGGAGTTGAATTACAAAAAGGTGCTGTGGAACAGCTGGACTAGAACAGGACTTCTATAGAGGAAGACCCTGTGTACATGATATTTAGTAGTAAAAATATTGAGTACAATATTCTAATATGGACCTCCCTTGGTGGTATTGTAAAAAGTCTATTGAGGTTCATATGGATCTGTTGGAAGAGCCAGTAGAAGATCCTCAAGGAGTACCTCACTGTGAAAAAACAAGTGGAGGTCAGAACCCTTCAGGGTGAGAAATAGCCCCAAGGGAAACTGGGGTAGTACAATGAGGTAGGGCTTCAGCGGGAAACGCAGAAGGTACTATTAGACAAAGCTTAAGCACTTTTGGCCCAAGAACATGAAAATCCTAGGACCAAAAGGAAAATAAGTCTGACCGATTTGGACTGACAATAGGAGGAGGAGGGAGGAGTGGCCTAGTGGTTGGGGCAAGGTACTTCAGGCCGGAAGGTCGGGGGTTCAAATCCCACTAGAGGACAGCAACCTTGGGCCGGAAGGACTGGGGTTTCTAGTCCAACAGGTGCTCCTTGTGGTCTTGGGCAAGCCACTTAACCCTCCATAGCCCATGTTCCCTGTAAAATAGTTATCTCCAAGTTATAATGCCCTGTTCAATGTAATTTCAGTTTGTTCAATGTAAACCGCACTGATGCAGAATAGCGCGGTATATAAGAGAATGTAATAAAATAGAAATAGTCCATGTAGGAGAGAAGGGGTATGGAAGACCCCTGTATCCGATAAAGTAAGGACAGACTTATGAAGTGTTACAGCTTTAGATTAACTGAAGATCCGCAATGTCTTTCCTAAATGAGGTCAATTATATATATATAGATAGATATATATAGATATATATATAGATATATAGATAGATATAGATAGACACATCTCCACATATGTAGATGGAGACATGCCTATATAACTAGATCCCCATAGGAATATGGGGAGAGAGAAAGATTCATCTAATAGCAAGAAGGGTGATACCTGCTTGAATAGATGCATAGAGAATCTTCTTTCCCTGGTTATGATTGACAGAGTCAGAGGAATGGTCTCCCTGACAAGGAGGAGTCTAGATTCCTTTAAGAATTCGAGCTCTTGAATAACCAGGATGGCCTACGTGAAAAGTGCAGAGGATAACTTCAGTCTGCAGGCAGCAAGTCCAGATCTCTCTAGAACTCCAGTATGGTAAATGGATAGAAGACGCCAATGGAATAAGATACCATATTGACCCGCCTATGAGGGCAAGATGGGTATCATGCGTCCTTCAGTTGAACATGAGCTTCCCATGAAGTATTGGGAAGGAAGCATATAAGGACGAGCTGCAACGAAAAGAAAACTATCCCTGGTGAGAAGTCCAAAGAAGATGTGGACCAAGCCAGGGAATTGGCCATTCTTTAGGTTTTCACGTGATGTCCTTTGTTTTGAAAAGAGACTTTACAGGAGATGGTAAGGGTAGGGAACACCTGCCAGTCATGGGAGCATCAATAGTAAAAAGTCAAAACATGAAAAAGTGGCCCAGGAAACAGCAATCCAAAAACCCAAAACAAAAATACACAAAAGGTAACTTATTTTATTGTCGGAAACCACCGGCAAGAGATGGGGAGGAGGAAAAGCTCCCCACTCAGCGTCGGTAGAGACCTTTTATATTAAATACCAAAAACAGAATATGAACAGTGTAAATCACTTATCTGATAACTTGGTGAACGGGCCGCAAAACTCCAAGCAGCGACATGCATGTTTCGAGCCCCAAAAGGCCCTGTATCAAGCTGTTTTTTGAAAATGTACGCGCCCTAGAGAACGCTGAAAACCCAGGCCTTTAAAATCTCCAAAGAAGAATCTGTATGGCTGTTGTGACCAGCGTCATCGAACGTCATAAATGACGTCATTCAAAGAGGAGGTGCAGAATCTTAAAAGCCAGAAAGTCCCATTCTAATGAAAAAATAAAAGAAACAAAAATAGAAACTGAAAACTGAACAATAGCATCGCACTCGATCAAAGCAAGCTCCACCAATCGCACTCTAAATTAAGTCCCGCAGGGGTCACAGTGTTGAGCTGAAAAATCCAGCGTTGTTCACGGCGCTGCAGATGTTGCTCCCGATCCCCTCCACGGGGGTCCCCAGGGATCCAATCAATGACTCTCCATCGGAGATCCGCGAAAGTATGTTGATGTTGGAGGCAGTGATCCACAATGGGGGCAGAAAGAATCTTGGTGGCTAAACGAGAAGCATGTTCTCCCAATCTAACTCGGACCGGACAAATAGTTCTTCCCACATATGAAAGGTTACAAGGGCAAGTGATAATATAAACCACATAAGAAGTCAGACAGGTCGAACTGCCTTTAAAAGAAAAGGAGTCTCCAGTAGCCGCATATGTCCAACAAACTCCAGTCTCGGTATTGGCACAGAATTTGCAGCGCTTGCATGGCCAATGACCCTCCCGATGGTCTAATATTGGTAACGAGGGAGAGCCAAGGGCAGCATGTACCAATCGGTCCCGAATATTTCGACCCCGGGTATAAGCTAATCGGAGGGGTTTCCGAAAGCAAGGATGTACGCTCAAAACTCCCCAATGTTGCTTCAACAGGGCTGTCACAGAAGCAGTGTGTTGCATAAAAGGAAGAATCCCCGTTATCTCGGTCATATCATCCGCTTGAGAAGCATGGGAGCATGACTGGGTGAACCCCTCCTAACCATCTGGGATTATCTGCTAGACAAGATACTAATGCTCTCTAGCAAGGGCCCATAGTGCAAAGCTACTCTGTAGAGTTGCAGAGAGCATGTTGCAGGTTGGTTAGAAGAAAAAACTGGCTGCTTAAAGCCAGTAGGTAACAAACTATTCTGCCAAAAACAAGGAATTTGGAGATGGCGAAGAATAGAAGTCAAACCAACAAGCCTGTGATGATAGGGTTTCCAAAAAAGGTTGATAACCTATTTTGGGCTTACTACCCAGGCCAGAAGGATTGCTAGTGGAGGACAAACCCTGGTTGTGTGGTGAACAGAACCAGTGGTTTAACCACTAGGAACTGCTGCATTTGCAGCAATTACCAGGGCAGCGGAAAAAAATCCCTCCCCCCCCCCCCAGATTGGAAAAAGGAACAGACATAAAAGCAAGAGTGGTAAGACTTCCTTATTGTCTGATAAGCTGCCCTAAAGTAAGATTGTGAAAAGGGGGAGACAACTCTGAAAAGGAAACCCCTTACTGGAATAGGTAGAGAACCATAGGGGCTTACCAGTGTAATAGAACCACTCTTACAACCGAATGTTGTAGTAAGAGGGTAGGTAAGACAGAGTTGAAGGAGACTCACGATGCAGTAAGTCTCTGAAAGGTAAGATGATACATGCTAATACAGGGAAAACTGTCTTATTGATAGTTGTTACACCTCTTTTTCCTAGTAGGAGGAAGAGGAGAATCATGCAACCCCTGTCTCTCTGAAGCTTGAAGAGTGTTTTGGGAATGAGGGGAATGGGTGGGAAAGCATAAAGGAAGTCCTGACCCCAGTGAAGTAGGAAGGCATCCCTTGCCAGACAGTGGTGTGCCGGTATTCTGGAACAGAACCGGGGAAGTTTGGCATTCAGTGGACTTGCAAAGAGGTCTATGTCTGGAGTACCCCAGAGATGAAATATCTTTGCCACCTGTCTAGGTGGAGTGACCACTCGTGAGGTAGCAATACTCGACTGAGTTTGTCTGCCCAAAGGTTTTGAATGCCTGGAAGATATACCACTAGACGGTGAATTTGGTGCTCTCTGGCAAGGGTCCATAGTCGTAAAGCTTTGTTGCATAACGACAGAGCCGGTTCCGCCCTGCTTGTTCACATAGAACATGGCTACCTGACTGTCCGTCTGGACCAGGACTGTCTTGTAGCTGAGCTGGGCGTGGAACACTCGAAGAGCTAAATAAATTGCTCTTAATTCCAGGAGGTTTATGTGTAAACCTACCTCCTGTGGAGTCCAGGTGCCCTGGGTAGAGAGATGATCCAGGTGTGCTCCCCAACCAACCTGTGAGGCATCTGTTGTTAGGGTGGCCTGAAAGAGGGGTTGATGGAAAGGAGACCCCACTGTCAGATTTTCTAGTGATTGCCACCATTGGAGGGCCAAAATTAGTCTTTGAGAGACTGTTATTTTGTCCGACAAATTGCCCGTGGCCTGTGTCCACTGTGTAGAGAGGGTCCACTGAGCTGCTCGCATGTGGAGGCGAGCATATGGGACTACATGAACTGTGGATGCCATGTGTCCCAGTAGCTGCAGTAGTTTGAGCCATGAGGGAGGATTTTCCTGCTGCTTGGGAAGCTAGTTGCATAATGCAAAGACACCGGGCTTGTGGAAGGAAAGCCCTTGCCTGCCTTGTATCCAGACAGGCTCCTATGAATTCTAGGCATTGGGAAGGAACTAGTTGAGACTTCGGGAAGTTTATTTCCAATCCCAAGTATTGGAGGATTCGCATTGTACGAGACAGTGCAGTGCTGGCCTCTGCAACTGTGGAGGCTCGAATGAGCCAGTCGTCTAAGTAGGGGAAGACAAAAATCCCCAGGGTTCGTAGAAATGCTGCTACTACTGCCATGCATTTCGTGAACACCCTTGGTGCTGAAGCCAGACCAAAAGGAAGAAGACCTGTACTGGAAATGTCTTCGCCTGAAAAGGAAACTTAAGAATTTCCTGTGATCTGGATGGATGAGAATGTGTGTGTATGCATCCTTTAAGCCTAGAGAGCAAAGCCAGTCCTGGCCTTGAAGGTATGGCAGAAGAGTTCCTAGAGAAATCATTTTGAATTTCTCTCTAAACAGATATTTGTTCAGTTCTGAGGTCTAGAATGGGCCTGTGTCCCCCTGTTTTCTTTGGGATAAGAAAATAGTGGGAGTAGAACCCTGTTCCCTGTTGAAAAATGGGTACTTCTTCTATTGCCCCTTGGGCAAGAAGTGTGGAGACCTCGTAATCTAGCAAATTGTCTGCAGAGGTTTGTGAATTGAACTGCTTTAGAACTGTAGGAGGGGGTATGCTGTTAAAATGAAGTTTGTACCCCTCTCCTACAATGGACAAAGTCCAATCTTCTGCTGTTATTTGATGCCATCTGTTGATAAAGTGGCATAACCTGCCCGGAATATTGGAGGGTTGGGGACCTCTCAGAGGCGGGAAGGCAAAGCTCTCTAGGAAGGAGTCAAAGCCCTTGAGGGGGCTGAACCTGGAGAGCTGGATGGGCTCTCAGGCCTTTTGGTTTCTTTTGCTGTCTAGGTTGTCCCTTTTGGTCAACCTGACCTGAAGTCTGCTGGGTATAGGAAGGAGAAAACTTCCTCTTTTTGCTAAAAGAGGGTTTTTTATAAGGCTTCCTTTTGGCTGGAGTGGCTGTAGACTGACAATCTATCTAAGGTAGAATTGTCAGCATCTAACTCGTTAGCTTTCTCCTGCCAGTTCTTGCCGAAGAGATTCTCTCCTGTGCAAGGAATGTTGCCTAGTTTGTCCTGTACCCAAGTCTCCAAGTCTGATGCCTGTAGCCAGGCAATCCGTCATACACCAATGGCAATAGCAGAAGTTCTGCTGAAGCATTCAAAGCAGTCAAAAGCTGCACGATTGACAAACTTGGAGACATTTTGAGCATGCTTAACTAGAGCAAGAGAATCTTGTCTTATCTGGGAGAAACGGGCTCATAAGTTCCAAGTCTCCTGTGACTTCCTTAAGGAACATTCCCATATATAGGATGTATGAACTGATTCTAGCTGAAAGCATGGAAGCTTGAAAAGTTCTGCGTCCAAAAGCATCCAGAGTCCTGCATTCACGACCTGGAGGATTGGATGCATGTCTCTTTGCACTTTTCATCCTACGCATGGCTGATTCCACTACCATTGAATGGTGTGGCAGCTGGGTTTTCTGAAAACCAGGACATGGTGGAACTCGATACGTAGTATCAAGCCTCCTAGAGTGAGGAGAAGTGGTCAAAGGTGTCTCCCACATTCTGAGCATCAAAGCTATGCAGAATTTCATGGATAGGAAGAGTAGCTGTCTCCTTGGGATCTTTAGGATATTGGAGGATTTCCAATTCCTTTTCTCTGGGTTCTTCTTCAGGAGCCACTGTGATTGAAAGACCTTTGGCCATTTCATGGATAAAATCCTGAAAAGACATGTCCTCTGGAGGTGACATTCTGCATTGGGGAGAAGAGGGATCTTCTAGAAGAAACCCTCTAGTGACAGCAGAATTGTCAGAGTCTTCGGAATCAGAATATTCCCTACTCCGATGCTCTTGCAAAGCACGATCCCGGTACCGATCGAAGTCAGTACCGAGGTGAGCCGGTACCGCTTTGTCCCCTCCAGCCAGAGATGGCATAGAAAGAGTTCCCACCGGGGCCCGCACCGTCGGTACCGGCATCACCAGTGTCGGTACCGGTGTCTGTACTGGCATCAGTGTCGATGACGGCACCAGTGCTCTTGGGACCACTGGTACTGCAGCCGAGAGAAGAGCTGCGATACTGCGCTCGATAGTGAGGAACCTCTGGTCTATCAACACTGCCGATGCCTGGGTGTCGGTACTGGTAAGGACGGCCGGAACCCGAGCATGGCACAGGTAGTTCTTGCGAGGTTGAGGCCTCGAGAACATCCTGAAGCCCCATCGATGCTTTGGAAGCCGAAGCCTCCCGCTGGGGCTGTTTTGCCTGTGTCGTTCCCTCAAGGGCAATGCCAACGGCCTCTCGATGCTTAGCAGGAGAGCTACCCTTTGAGGACCGGCTCTTATGTTTAGTTACCTGAGATCCATGGGAGGAAGAAGAGGCCCTCGACGATGTCGATGCAATGGAACTGGCATCAGAAGAAAAATAAAAGAAGGAGTACTGAGCTTTGCAGCCCGGTTCTGTCTTCCTCTTTTGGTCATCCCCATGCAGGAGAGACATTCAGTTGGAGAAGGATCAGGTCCTAATTTTAGACACCAATCATGGGTGTCAGTGACGGAAATGGTACCACCACACTTAGTACTTTTTTTTTTTTTTTTTTTTAAAGCCACTAGTTGGCTTTTCCTTGATTTAGGAAAATGGGGCCTAATGCCCGAAAATGGTGCCTAGCACCAAAAAGGAAAGTTTCTGAAAGAAACAGTTTTTTAAAAAAAAAAAAAAAAAAGAAAAGAACTGGAGGTACCGGTAGGCGTCGTGCGGTAGGCAAACGCGACCACAGAAAAAAGTTTAAAGTTTAAAGATGTACTTTTCTGCGGTGACAGGGAATAGGTCCTGTCGGCTCCGCGGAAAACGAAGAACTGAAGAGGGACAGTTGGAAAGGCGGGAAGGCAGTGCGCAGGTGCTGAGGGATGCTCCCAAGTGTTCTTATTGGACGCTGGGGAGCGTTCCTGCGCAGGCTCCGTCAGTACCGACGATACCCATATGTGAGGACTACATTCCTGCTTGTTCCTGGAGATGTGATGTGACCTCCTGACCCAAGAGATCGGTGGCAGGGACCTGAGAATTGAACTGCCTTATGATTGTAGGAGAGGGCATGCTGTGAAAATGAAGTCTGTACCCCTCTCGTAAAATGGACAGAGTCCAGTTTTCTGATGTTATTTGCTGCCATCTTCTGGCAAAATTGCATAGCCTGCCGGGGATGGTAAGGGGTTCTGGACCTTGCAGGGGCAGAAAGATTTAAGTTCACTAGGAAGTAGTCAAAGCACCTGAGGAGGCAGAGTCTGCTGAGCCAGCTGAGCTCTTGGAGCTTGTGGCTTTCTCTGCTGTCTGGTCTGTTGCTGCCCCTTTTGGGGAATATGAACTGGACAGTGACCCTGATGGGTGCAAGATGGATAAAACCTATTTTTTTGTTGAAAAAGGGTTTCTTGAATGACTTTCTTTGCTGGGTTGGCTGTAGACTTAGTCTGTTCAAAGTAGCATTTTCAGATTCAAATCTGATTAGCCTCGTCTTGCCAATCCTTGCCAAAGAGATTTTCTCCTGTGCAAGGAATGTTTCGCAGTTTATCTTGCACCCATTGTTCTAAGTCTGATTGCTTTGAATGCATTAGCAGAACCTCTGCTATCTCCTTCAGTGCACATCATATTCAGGCATCAAAGGCTGCACGGTTCACAAACTTAGAGACATCCTGGGCATGTTTGACCAGAGAGCATAGTTACTCACCTGTAACAGGTGACCTCCGGGAACAGCAGGAATTTAGTCTTCACATATGGGGTATCGTTGGTACCGACGGAGCCTGAGCGGGAACGCTCCCCAGCGTCCAATTAGAAAGCCTTTGGGAGCATCCCACAGCGCCTGCATGCTGCCTTCCCGCCTTTCCCAACTGCCTCTCTCCAGTTGAGTTTAAAGCTGAGACAGAGAAAGAGAGATAAATAGCGAGATACAACTCCTAGGGAGGTAGGTGGCTGGGTTGTGAAGACTAAATTCCCGCTGTTCCCAGATATCACCTTTACAGGTAACTATGCTATCTCCAGGAACAAGCAGGAATGTAGTCTTCACATATGGGGACTCCCTAGCTTTAGATGCCAGGGAGAGAACCCCAGAAGTTGTGTGTCCCTGTGAAAGGGCTCCACTTCCCCCCATGGATCTCCAGCATCCTACCAGGGATGGTGGGTAGGAGTTGATTAGGTATGGAACAGGTGTTGCAGAACAGCCTGACCAACCAAGGCATCCCGGCGGGAGTCCTTGTCCAAGCAGTAATGGGCTGTGAAGGTATGAAACGAGGCCCAAGTGACTGCTCGACAGATGTCGTCGATAGACACAGAGTGCAGATGAGCCATTGAAGCTGCCATGGCCCTCTGATAGGCAAAGGAAATACAATGTGCAATCCAGTTGGACAGTGTTCTCTTGGAGACTGGAAGTCCCAGATGAGAAGGATCAAAAGCAACAAAGAGTTGAGAGGACTTTCTATGTTGCTGTGTTCTTTGTAAGTAAAAAGCTAAAGCTCTTTTACAGTCCAAAGTATGAAGATTCCTTTCTGCATTAGATGCATGAGGCCTTGGAAAAAAAACACAGGCAGGTAGACCGCTTGGTTCAAATGAAAAGGCGAGACCACCTTTGACATAAAGTGTGGATGAGTCCTAAGGACTACCTTGTCATGATGGAACCTTGTATAAGGAGGATCAGTCACCAGTGCCTGCAACTCACTGATGCGACGTGCTGATGTGATTGCAATGAGAGAGAGTAGTTACTCACCTGTAACAGGTGTTCTCCAGGAGCAGCAGGAATCAGTCCTCACATATGGGTGTCATCGGCGCCGATGAAGCCCCAGCGGAGCATTTCCCCAGCTTTCTATGAAAGCCTTTGGGAATGCAGGCACGCATGCGCGGTTCCCTTCCCGCCTAAAGGTGTCATCTTACCTCAATCAAATGACATAGCTAAGAATAGCACACAAAAATGAAAAAATAAACTATGTACAAATGCAACTCCCAGGGGAGGAGGGAGGGTTGTGAGGACTGATTCCTGCTGCTCCTGGAGAACACCTGTTACAGGTGAGTAACTACTCTTTCTCCAGGACCAAGCAGGAAGTCAGTCCTCACATATGGGTGACTCCCTAGCTCTGGGCTACCGAGGAACCCAGGCTGAACAAGGTTACTCCCTCTAGTCTCAGCAGCAAAGAAAGGCTTTTCAAGGACACAACCTCCACCGGTAGCCCAACAGAGGGCAGGAGTTGCCTAAATCTCAAAGAGATTCCGGAGTACTGCCTGGCCAAAAGCACTGTCCCTACGGGACTCCCTCTCCAGGCAGTAATGGGCCGCAAAAGTCTGGCTTGAAGACCAAGTTGCAGCCCTGCAGATGTCTACCAAGGGCACAGAGCGGAGATGAGCAACTGAGGCAGCCATTGCCCTGACACGATGGGCCGTGACCCTACCCTGCAAAGGAAGGTCAGCCGCCTTGTAAGCCCAGGTGATACAGTCTGCCACCCAAATGGACAAGGTACGCTTGGACACAGCTAACCCCAACCTATTGGGGTCAAAAGAGACGAAGAGCTGAGTAGCCCTTCTATGCCCCTGCGTACGGTCAAAGTAGAAAGATAAGGCCCTCCTACAGTCCAGGGTATGCAGGACTGCTTCAGCCTGGCTAGCATGAGGCCTAGGAAAGAATGTTGGAAGAATGAGGTGGAAAGAGGAGACAACCTTAGGGAGGAACTTTGGATGAGTCCTGAGGACTACCCTGTTCCTGTAAATCCTGGTGTAAGGCCTGTCACAGACCAGGGCTTGAAGCTCACTTACTCGCCTAGCCAAGGTAAGGGCCATTAGGAAGAGCGTCTTCCAGGAGAGGAAGCGTAATGGACAAGTAGCCATCGGCTCAAAAGGTGGGCGAGTCAGCTGCTGCAAGACCACATTCAGCTCCCACTCAGGGGCAGGATGACGGATGGGAGGCTTGAGCAAAAGCAAGCCCCTGAGAAAACGGGACACCAAGGGGTGACCAGAGAGAGACTGCCCCTCTACCAATGAGTGGTGAGCTGCTAGAGCTGAGAGGTGGACCCGAACAAAATTGGATTTAAGACCTTGATTTGACAAGTGCAGTAAGTACTGAAGGACTACTGGCACAGTACAGGAGAAAGGATCTTCTGTACGTAGCTGACACCACACAGAAAACCTCTTCCATTTGAGAGCATAGGTTTTCCTAGTGGACTGTTTCCTAGAGGCTAGGACAACCTCCTCAACCTCCTGAGGCAGGCCCCAGGGAGCCAAGACTACCCTTGCAGCCTCCAGGCCATCAAATTGAGAGACTTGAGATTGGGGTGCAGAAGGGAACCCCGGTCCTGTGTGAGAAGGTCGGGTTGCAACCCCAGAGGTAGTGGAGGATCCACCGCCAGTTGAAACAGAAGAGGAAACCAAGGCTGTCTCGGCCATCTGGGAGCTACCAGCAGGACCGAGGCTTTGTCCTGAAGAATCTTGAACAGTGCTCGGGCCACCAAGGGCATGGGAGGAAACGCATACAGGAGGCCCTGAGACCAGGAAATCAGAAAAGCATCTGCTGCTATCCACAGAGGATGCGGTTGCCTGGAGCAGAACTTTGGCAGCTGTTTGTTCAGAGGACTGGCAAACAGATCTATGGATGGAAGTCCCCATTTCAGGAAAATCTTTTGAACCACCAAAGGATGCAGCTGCCACTCGTGGGGCTGCAGAATCCTGCTTAACCTGTCTGCCAGGTAGTTGTCCTGGCCTGGAAGGTACACAGCCTTGAGGAGCATGTGGTGCTTGAGGGCAAAAGAACAAAGGTCCTGAGCCTCTCGACAAAGGGTCCTGGACCCAGTTCCGCCCTGTTTGTTCACATAAAACATGGCAACCTGGCTGTCTGTCTGAATCAGGACAGACTGGTGAGCCAGGGTAGGTGTGAAAGCTTTGAGTGCTAATCGAATAGCTCTGAGTTCGAGGAGATTGATCTGCTGTGCAGTTTCCCAGGGAGACCAGAGGCCCTGGGTGCACTTGCCCAGACAATGAGCTCCCCAGCCTTGCAGAGAGGCATCTGTTGTCAGCACTACTGTGTACCCTGGAATCTGAAAAGGAACATAAGAACATAAGATATGCCATACTGGGTCAGACCAAGGTCCATCAAGCCCAGTATTCTGATTCCAACAGTGGCCAATCTAGGTCATATGTACCTAGCAGTTTCCCCAAGAGACACAAGTTCCACAATGCTTGTACTGGGTCAAGCATTGATATCTTCGGTCACTTCTTAATAATGGTTTATGGACCTTTCCTCCAGGAACTTGTCCAAACCTTTTTTAAACCCAGCTACACTAACAGCCTTTACTACATCCTCCGGTAACAAATTCCAGAGTTTGATTACACATTGAGTGAAAAAATATTTTCTTTTATTAGTCTTAAATAGTTTACCCTGTAGCTTCATTGCACCCTTCAGTAGATTGGGTGGCTGCAGCCACCAGTTGAGGGAGTGCAGAAATGGTCTGGACACCCTTATCCTGTCTCTGAGGCTGCCTGCGGCCTGTGACCACTGAGTCCGAAGGCACCACTGTGCAGGCCTCATATGGAGCCTGGCATTGGGGGTCACATGTACTGTCGAAGCCATGTGGCCAAGAAGCCTCAGGCAGAGTCTGGCGGAGACCAAGGACCTGCTGAGAAACTGACTTGCCAAGGCTATCAACCTTTGGGCTCTGTTTTCTGGCAAGAATGCCTTTGCCAGGAGAGAGTCCAAACTTGCCCCTATGAACTCCAAGTTCTGGGAAGGGAACAAAGTGGACTTTGCGAAGTTTATGACAAAACCCAGGCGTTGTAGAAGAGCAATGGTCCTGAGGGTGGCTTGATTGGCCTCCTGACCCCTGATGAGCCAGTCGTCCAGATAGGGGAAGACAAAGATGCCCTGATTCCTCAGGTAGGCCGCCACCACTGCTAGGCACTTTGTGAAGACTCTGGGGGCGGAGGTGAGGCCGAAAGGCAGTACTCTGTACTGATAATGGTTTCCTCCCACGATGAACCTTAGGTACTTTCTGTGGTCTGGATGAATGAGGATGTGAGTGTACGCATCCTTTAGATCTAAGGAGCATAGCCAATCTCCCTGCTGTAGGTAGGGCAGAAGGGTTCCAAGAGTAAGCATCTTGAACTTTTCTTTCACTAGGAACTTGAGGTTCCTGAGGTCCAGAATGGAACGAAAGCCACAGGTCCTTTTGGGCACCAGGAAAAACCTGGAGTAGAATCCGTGACCTTGCAAGTGGGGAGGCACAGGCTCCACTGCCCTGTCCACCAACAGACCCTGAAGCTCCTGACGGAGGTGGTCTGTGTGTAGAGGAGGCCTTGGAGGCTCCCCTGGAAAGTACGGGGGTGGCAGTTTGTAGAAATGGAGGGCATAGCCCTTGTGAACTATGTCGAGCACGTAACTGTCCCCGGTGATAAGGGGCCACTGGTGGGCAAAGAGGTCGAGACGACCTCCTGTGCAGGGTTGGGAGAGCAGTGGAGGAGAGGCTATGCTCAAGGAGTCAAAAAACCCCACCCTGCTGAGTGGTAGCAGGGGCCTGAGGCTTGGGGGTCCTCTGCCTACGGAGCCCATTACCCTGGCCCTTGGCTTGCTGACCCTGGGGGGCAGCTTGGGCAGCCTGATATTGTGGGCACTGTTTGTAGGCAGTGCCCTTCCTCGGGTAAAAGGGCTTTTTACCCGAGCCCTTCTTTTTATGAGAAGGGGCAGAGGTCTTCCTCGACAGCCTTGTCCGAGTGAGGTGCTTGGTCTCGAGCTGAGCGGCCTTCTCAGTCATGGGCTTGCCAAATAGGTTTTCACCTCGGCAAGGGACATTGACCAACTTGTCCTGAACCCATGGCTCGAGGTCCGATGACTGCAGCCATGCCTGGCGTTGAGCCGTGATGCCGGCTGCCGCAACTCAGGCCGAAGCCTCGAAGCCATCGTAGGCGGCGCGGGACATGAACTTCGAGCAGTCCCGAATCCCCGAGGACAAGGACTTAAATCTCTGCAAGGGTTCCCCGGAGAGACCAGCAGAGAACCCGGCCAACTCCTTGGCCAGATCCCGCAAGTACATGCCCATGTACAGCTGGTAAGACTGGACACGGCAAGCAAGCATCGAGCCCTGAAAACACTTTTTACCGACGCCATCGAGGTTTCGGGCCTCCTGGCCAGGAGGCACCGCGGAGTGCATCTTCTGACTCCTCAGACAATGCATGGCCGATTCCACAACCATGGAATGGTGTGGTAGCTGTGCCTTCTGAAACCAGGGCTCTTCCGGAGCCGATAGATGGAATCGACTCGCTTGCTAAGAACCAGCGCCGAGGCCGGTGCCTCCCACATATGGAAGAGGAGCCGTTCCAGCATCGGAGGAACCGGGACAGTAAAGGCCTCCTTCGGAGGAGAGTCATACTGTAGCGCCTCGAGCTCCTCATCTCGAGGCTCTTCCTCAGGATCCGCCAGAATAGCCAAGGCAGTGGCCATATCCCGGACGAACTCCGAGAACCGGGTGTCCTCCGGGGGGGGGGGGGGACCTACTCCGGGGCTCAGACTGTGGTGAGTCTGAAGGGACGCACCGAGTCTTAAAGGTATCAGGAGACTCCTCGTCCTCCGTCTCCCAAGCCGACTTATCCAAGGAAGAGTCGGGGTCCGACCCCGCGGGGCCCTGAGGCACTCGCCCCGACGCAGGAAGCACTGGTGTCGATGCCCTCGGTCCCGAACGGGAGGTCGAGGGAGACTGCGACCGAGGTCGGCTCTGAGCCACAATGGACTCGAGTATCGGCTCGGTCTCCGGGGTCGACTTCGATGTCAATGTCCTGGTGGTAGGGGCAGATGCGCCAGACAGGCTGGCCATCAGTGCCCACTGCTGCTCCATGAAGGCATACATTCTACTCTCCAAGGCTGTCATCCTGAGACTCAGCTCGGGAGAAGCAGCAGCCACCGACTCGGGCCCCGGCGGTGCCGGGCCCGACATCGGCTCCCTGGTAGGAGAGTCCACGAGGACTACAGGGCTTACGTGTCCAGCAGACTCCGGGCTCCACACGAGGAACTTGGGCAGGCTTCTCCGGTTCCACAGGCCCGGGGCAACGGTCGGGGGTCTTAGACCTGGCCCTCGAGGAGTCAGGGACCTTTTCCGACGACGCCCTCGTGAGCCGTTTCTTCCTCTTGCGTTCCCGGTCGGGGGATCCCCTGTCCGAGGAGCTTCGACGGCGCTCGGGATCGGAATCCCGAGATGTCGAGGCCTCAGACGAGGTCCGGGCCCAGTCGGAGGCTGAGTCCGAGAAAAGCCTTTCCTTTTGCTGCTGGCGACTTCGTAGTGCCTTGGAAGACATTTTTCCACAGGCCCCGCACGACTAAGGATCGTGGTCGGGGCCGAGGCACCGAAGGCAGCAGTCGTGTGTGTCGGTGAGAGACAGTTTCTTACACCGATCATACTTCTTAAAACCACTGGAAGCCATCGGGGAAAAAAAAAGAGTCCCCGCGAGGTCAAAGGACCGGCCTTCCAGGGAAAAAGAGAAAAAAGGGCGCGAACGCCAGCCACGAAGGGCAAAAACCGAAAAAGAAGAACTGGGCTCGATACCGGTGTACCGAGCCCGGCGGGAGGGGAACCGGCGTCGAACCGGTAGAAAAAGAGCAAAATCGCTGAAAAATCTAATTTTAACCGGGAAAACAGGACACACGTCCGGTGGGCTTCACGGAAAAAAAAGAGACTGAGGTAAGGTGGCACCTTTAGGCGAGACGGGAACCGCGCATGCGTGCCTGCATTCCCAAAGGCTTTCATAGAAAGCTGGGGAAATGCTCCGCTGGGGCTTCATCGGCGCCGATGACACCCATATGCGAGGACTGACTTCCTGCTTGGTCCTGGAGAAAGATAACTTTCCAAGAAAGGAATTTCAACGAGGTAGTAGCTAAGAGTTCGAAAGGTGGCTTCATGAGCTGGCCAAGAACCAGGTTTAAGTCCCATGCCACCGGTGGTGGCCTAATGGGAGGCTTAGTTAGAAGGCCTCTCATAAATCTTGCTGTAAGAGGATGGGAGGAAATAGGTTGTCCATTTAAAGGCTTGAAAGAAGCTGCAATAGCACTCAAATGGACTCTTACTGAGTTAGTCTTAAGTCCTGCATTGGATAAATGAAGGAGATACTCCATTAATGATTCCAGTTCTGCAAGCACCATATGGTAAACCTTTTCCACTTGAAAGCATAAGAGCGTCTTGTGGAAGGTTTTCTGGAAGCATAAAGGATATCCTTTACTTGCTAAGAAAGGTTAAGATCATGAAGATCTAGGCCTTCAGCAACCAAGCTCTGAGATGCAGAGATTGGGGATTCGGATGCCATAACATTCCGTCTTCCTGAGTCAGGAGATCTGGAGCACACCCTAACTCCAGAGAGGGAGCTTGAGAGAGATGTAGAAGCAGAGGGTACCACACTTGCCGTGGCCAATGTGGAGCTATGAGAATCATATGGCCTCTGTCTCTCTGAAGCTTGAACAGAGTTTTGGGAATTAGGGGAATGGGTGGAAAGGCATAAAGGAAGTCTTGACCCCAATGAAGGAGGAAAGCATCCCTGGCCTGACAGCCCTGAGCCGGAATTCTGGAACAGAACCGGGGAAGTTTGGCATTCAACGGACTTGCAAAGAGGTCTATGTCCGGGGTTCCCCAAATTTGAAAAAAATCTTGGCCACCTGGTCTGCATGTACAGACCATTCGTGTGGAAGCAGAACTCAACTGAGTCTGTCTGCCCAAGAGTTTTGGATACCCGGAAGATACACTGCCAGGAGATGAATCTGATGCTCTCTGGCGAGGGCCCATAATCGCAAAGCTTCGTTGCAAAGCGACAGAGCCTGTTCCTCCCTGCTTGTTCATGTAGAACATGGCTACTTGATTGTCCGTATGAATGAGGACTGTCTTGTAGCTGAGCAGGGTGTGGAACACTCGAAGAGCAAGGAAGATTGCTCTGAGCTCTAAGAGATTGATGTGTAGGTAGTCCAAGTGCCTTGAGTGGAGAAGTCTTGCAGAAGAGCTCCCCAACCCATTGGTGAAGCATCTGTTGTGAGAGTTGCCTGGGGTAAAGGTTGTTGAAAAGGGGACCCCCAGCAACAGGTTTTGAGTGGACTGCCACCATTGGAGGGACAAAATAAGGTGATTTGTGTTTGCTATTTTGTCTGACAGGCACCCTGATGCCTGGGTCCATTGAGTGGATAAAGTCCACTGGGCTGCTCTCATATGGAGGCGAGCATAAGGAACCACATGCACGGTAGATGCCATGTGGCCTAGTAGTTGTAACATCTCTCGAGCAGTGAGATGAGGCTTTAGCACTGCTTGAGAAGCTAACTGCACCATGCGAAGGCAACGGGTCTGTGGAAGATAGGCCCTTGCTTTTCTGGTATCCAGCAAAGCTCCTATGAACTCTAGAGACTGAGTGGGAGTTACGCTGGATTTTGGGATGTTTATGACCAGACCCAAATACTGAAGGATACGCATTGTGCAAGACAGAGAAATCCTGGCCTCTGACTCTGATGGGGCTCGAATGAGCCAGTCGTCTAAGTAGGGGGAAGACGAATATTCCTAGAGTGCGAAGAAATGCTGCTACCACAGCCATGCATTTCGTAAATACCCTTGGTGCTGAGGCCAGGCAAAAGGAAGCACCCTGTATTGGTAGTGCTTTCCTTGAAAAAGGAACTGAAGGAACTTTCTGTGAGTTGGATGGATGAGAACATCAGTGTACGCATCCTTGAGATCTAGAGAACAAAGCCAATCCTGACTTCGAAGGTATGGCAGCAGAGTTCCCAGAGAAAGCATCTTGAATTTCTCTTTGAACAGGAATTTGTTCAATTCTCTGAGGTCTAAAATAGGTCTGTGTCCCCCTGTTTTCTTTGGGATAAGGATATAGGGGGAGTAAAACCCTGTACCCTGTTGAGGAATGGGTACCTCTTCTATTGCCTCTTGGGCAAGAAGCATAGTGACCTCTTGATCTAACAGGTTGATGAGAGAGGTCTGAGAATTGAACTGTCTTACCATTGTGGGAGGGGGCATGCAGAGAAAGTGAAGCTTGTACCCCTCTTTTATAATGGAGAGTGTCCAATGTTCTGCTGTTATCTGCTCCCATCTGGGGGCAAAGTAACACAACCTTCCTGGAATGGTGGAAGGTTCTGGTCCATTGAGGGCCAGGAAGGCTAAGTTCTCTAGATGGAAGTCAAAGGCCTTGTGGCGGCAGAGACTGCTGAGACGGTTGAGGCTTAGCAGTCTTTACTTTCCTTTGTTTAGGTGGCTGCTGACTCTTCTGGGCAGGTTGACCTGCAGAACGTCCCTGCTGAGAATAAGAGGAATAAAACCTCTTCTTTTTGTAGAAGAATGGATTCTTGAAAGATTTCTTCCTTGCAAGATCAGCTGTGGCTTTGGATAATCTATCCAAAGTGGAATTGTCAGCATCCAACTCATTGGCTTTTTCTTGCCAATTTTTGCCGAATAGATTCTCACCTGTACAAGGGATATTGCCCAGTTTGTCCTGCACCCAGAGCTCCAAAGCAGATGCCTGGAGCCAGGCAATTCTACGTGCACCTATAGCAATGGCAGAGGTTCTGCTTATGCACTCAAAACAGTCAAAAGCTGCACAATTGACAAATTTAGAAACATCCTGGGCATGTTTAACCAGTGTGAGAAAATCCTGCCTCTTATCTTCAGGAAGAAGAGGGCTCAAAACCTCTAAATCTCCTGTGACTTCCTTAAGGAACATTCCCATATATAAAATATAGGAACTGATCCTGGCAGAAAGCATGGAAGCCTGGAAAGTACAACGTCCAAAGGCATCCAAAGTTCGACATTCACGTCCTGGAGGATTAGAGGCATGCTTCTTTGCACTTCTGATCCTTCTCATAGCTGATTCCACTACAATAGAGTGGTGAGGAAGCTGAGGCTTCTGGAAGCCAGGACACGGAGGTACTCAATACATGGTATCCAGTCTACGAGAGTGAGGAGAGGTGGTAAGAGGTGTTTCCCACATTCTTAACATGAGATCATGTAAGATCTCATGGATAGGCAAAGTAGCTGCCTCCTTAGGAGCCTTAGGATATTGTAGAATCTCCAACTCCTTTTGCCCTGGGCTCTGTTTCAGGAGCCACAGTAATGGAAAGACCTCGAGCCACCTCCCTGATAAAATCCTGAAAGGAAATATCTTCTGGAGGAGACATCCTACGTTTGGGAGAGGAAGGCTCCTCGGGGAGAAGTACTCCGGTACCAACAGAGCTGTCAGAATCCTCAGACTCCTCTGAGGATTCGAAGTACCTTCTGTCCGGATGCTCTTGAAGAGCACGATACCCGTACCGACCGAAGTCGGTGCCGGGGGGAAATCGGTACCGGTGTATTGGTACGGAAGGCATAGCATGGCTGGGTGCCGGCAATGCAGACACCGATGTCGATGCTGTCGGTACCGGTACCGATGCCGGGGTCGGTGCTGGTACCAGCTGAACTGTCTGACACGGTTCAGAGGGTGTCAATGCTGCAAGGAGAGCTGCCAGACTGCATTCAATAGCCAGGAACCTCTGGTCTATCGATGCTGCCGATGCCTGGGTATCGGTACCGGAAAAAGCAGCCGGTACCCCAGAGCATGGCACCAGTAGTTCTGCCGAGGTTGAGGCCTCAAGAATATCCTGGAGCCCTGATAATACTTTGGAAGCTGAAGCCTCCCGCTGGGGCAATTTTGCTGGTACAGAACCCTCAAGGGCAACGCCAGAGGCATCTCGATGCTTGGAAGGAGATCTACCCTTTGAGGACCGGCCAGGCTTATGTTTAGTTACCTGAGATCCATGGGAGGAAGACGAAGCCCTGGAAGACGTCGATGCCACAGAGGCTGCATTGGAGGGAAAAAGGGTGCTGAGCTTAGCAGCTCGGTTTTGTCGACCACTCTTGGACATCATGGCACAGGCCATACACTCTGAAATGGAGTGATCAGGACCTAAACATTTAAGGCACCACTCATGGGTGTCAGTGACAGAGATAGTACCGCCACACTTGGTGCAATTCTTGAAACCCGAAGCGGGTTTTTCCATGGTAAGGGAAAGTTTGGGCCTAAGGCCCAAAATGGCGCATGCACTTAAGAAAAGGTTTGGAAAAAATATATATATTTTTTTTTTAAAAGAAAGAACCGGCGGTACCGGTATAGCGTTGAGGGAAGGCAGACGCGACCACAAAAAAGGAGAATAGGAAAAATTTTCTGCGGCGACAGGAATGACGACCTGCTGGCTCCGTGGAAAACTAATAACTGGAGAGAGGCAGTTGGGAAAGGCGGGAAGGCAGCACGCAGGTGCTGTGGGATGCTCCCAAAGGCTTTCTAATTGGACCCTGGGGAGCGTTCCCGCGCAGGCTCTGTTGGTACCGACGATACCCCATATGTGAAGACTACATTCCTGCTTGTTCCTGGAGATTAAGAAAATCCCCCCTTTTTTCCTCAGGAAGAAGAGAGCTCATGAGCTCTAAGTCTCCTGCAACCTCCTTGAGGAACATTCCCATTTAGAGAATATAGGAGCTGATCCTGACTGACAACATGGAGGATTGGAAGCATTGATGCCCAAAGGCATTGAGTGTCCTCGATTCACAACCTGGAGGATTGGAAGAATGCGTTTCAGCACTCTTAATCCTATGCATCACCAATTCCACTACCATTGAATGGTGTGGTAACTGAGTCTTTTGAAAACGACAGCTTGGAACTCTGTACATGGTATTGAGTCGTCGAGAGTGTAGAGACACCGTAAAAGGAGTTTCCCACATTCTTAGCATAAGATCATGCAAGATCCTATGAATGGGCAGGGTAGCTGCCTCTTTAGTAGCCTTAGGGTATTGAAGGATTTCTAATTCTTCTGCTCTGGGTTCCTTCTCCGGAGTCACCGTGATTGCAAGAACTCGAGATAAATCACGTATGAAATCCTGGAAGGACATGTCTTCTGGAGGAGACATTCTGTGTTGAGGAGGAGATGGATCCTCCGGAAGGATTGCTCTGGTATCGGCAGAGTCAAAAGACTCATCGGAATCGGAGGATTCAAAGTATCTCTGCGCCGGGTGTTCCTGCTACACGTTACTGGTACCGCTCGAAGTTGATATCGGGGTGTCTCGGTACCGGCCTTTCGATACCTGAGATAGGCTCAAGGCTCGGCATGGGGGGAAGCAGTCCGGCGAAGGCAGGTACAGTCGGTACCGGCACTGATGTTGGTACCAATACCTGTAGAACTGTCTGTAGCGGTCTTAGTGGTACCGAAGCTGCTAAGAGAGCTGCTAGACTGCGCTCGATAGCGAGGATTCTCTGATCCATCGCTCCTGCCGATGCTTGGGTGTCGGTACCAGTAGAAGTGGCTATGATCCCAGAACATGGCACCAGTAGTTCTGCAGACATGGAAGCCTCTGGAACATTCTGGAGCCCCGTTAATGCTTTGGAGACCGAGGCCTCCCGCCGGAACTGTTTTGCTGGTGAACTTTCGAGGGCAACGCCAGTGGCATCTCGATACATGGAAGGAGGAGATCTACCTTTTGAGGACCAGCCAGTCTTAGGTTTAGTTACCTGAGATCCATAAGAGGAAAACGAAGCCCTGGAAGACGTTGATGCAACTGACATCGTATCTGTGGCAAAAAGGATACAGAGTTTTGCAGCTCTATTCTGCAGGCAAGACACTCCGATGGAGAATGGTCAGGACAAACATTTAAGACACCGTTCATGGGTGTCGGTGACGGATATGATACCGCCACACTTAGAACATTTCTTGAAACCACTAGCTGGTTTCTCCATGTTTGAAGAAAAGAGGGCCTAGTGCCCAAAATGGCGCCTAGCACCGAGAGGGGAAAGGCCCCTGAAGAAAGAATCTTTTAGAAAGCTAGGGGGGGGGGGGGGGGTTTGAAAAAAAGAAAAGAGAACCGGTGGTACTGGTAGGCGTCGAATGAAGGCAGACACGACCACAAACAAAAAAATAAGAATAGATTTTCTGCGGTGACAGGGTATGCATCCTGTTGGCTCCACGGAAAACGAAGAACTGAAGAGGGAAAGTTGGAAAGGCAGCACACAGGCGCTGTGGGATGCTCCCAAAAGCTTTCCTATTGGACACTGGGGAGCATTCCCAACAGGCTCAGTCGGTACCGGCGATACCCATATGTGAAGACTACATTCCTGCTTGTTCCTGGAGATCAGGTGTTCTCCAGGAACAGCGGGAATCAATCCTCACATATGAGTGACATTGGCACCAGAGCCCGCATGGAGTATTTTCCCACTTTCAAAGGAAGCCTTTGGGAATGCTACCATGCATGCGTGGTTCCCTTCCTGCTCAAGGGTGCCATCTTGCTCAGTCAGATGACATAGCTTAGGCAAAAGGTGAAATAAGGTAATGGAGGCAACTCCTAGGGGAGGAGGGAGGGTTGTGAGGGCTGATTCTTGCTGTCTCTGGAGAACACCTGTTACAGGTGAGTAATTATGCTTTCTCCAGGAACAAGCAGGAAGTCAGTCCTCACATATGGGACTCCCTAGCTCAAAACCACAACAGCACCAACGGCTACCAAATAGGGAGGCTGTGAGTTGCAGAGGGTGAATCCCTACCAAGAGACTCTGCAGATCCCAGAGTCCAGCATCACCATCACTGCAGTAGCTTAAACACTGAAGGGTCGGAGGGCAGGAGTTGCCTATACACAGAGAATGCTTCAGATTACTGCCTAGCCAAAGGCACCGTCCCTACAGGACTCACTCTCTAGGCAATAGTGAACTGCGAACATATGCACTGAAGACCATGTGGTGGCTTTACAAATGTCTGTCACCGGCACTAAGTGTAGGTCGACCACCGACACGGCCACAGCTCTCACACGATGAGCAGTGATCCAGTGCTCTAGGGAGAGGCCAGGGCAATACAGTCTGTCACCCAAGTGGACAGGGTTCTCTTGGTCACAGGTAGCCCCAGCCTGCTGGGGTCATAAGAGACAGAGTTGGGGAGCTTTGCGGTGGGCCTGGGTCCTCTGTAGATAGGACAGGGCCCTCTTACAATCCAAAGTATGCAGAACAGACTCTGCCTTACCGGCATGAGCTGTGGGAAGAAGGTGGGGAGGACCACCTCCTGATTGAGGTGGAAAGCCAACACCACCTTCGGGAGGAACTTGGGGTGCATGCGAAGCACAACCTTGTTCGTATAGAACCTGGTATAAGGTGGATCAGTCACCAGGGCCTGTAGCTCGCCCACTCTCTGGACGGATGTCAAGGCCACCAGGAAGGACACCTTTCAGGAGAGAAACCTCAGGTGTCAAGACGCCAAGGGTTCAAATGGCGGTCTGATGAGCTGTGAGTACCACATTGAGATCCCACTCTGGTGAAGGGGGACAGAGGGGGGGGGGCTTCGATAGCAGAAGGCCTCTGAGGAACCTGGAGACCAGGGGCTGGCTTGAGAGGGGTCTCCCCTCCACGACTGCCAGGCACTTCGTGGAGACCCTTAGAGAGGAGGTGAGGCCAAATGTTAGTACCCTGTACTGGTAGTGCTCCCTCCCCACCACGAATCTCAAGTACTATCTATGGAAGGGATGGACCAAGATGTGGGTATATTTATCCTTGAGGTCCAAGAAGCAGAGCCAGTCTGGCGGAGGTAGGACAGCAGCGTCCCAAGAGACAGCATCTTGAACTTCTCCCTCACCAGGAACTTGTTCAAATTGCACAGGTCAAGGATGGGCCAGAAGCCTTTTTGGGACAAGGAAATACCTTGAGTAGAACCCCTTTCCCCAGAGGTGTTGGGGTACAGGCTCCACTGCCTTGTCCTAAGTAAGCCTGCGAGTTCTGCGATGAGCAAGGCCTGGTGGAGGAGAGGCCGGGATGGTTCTCCTGGGAAGAAGTCTGGAGGGTTCTGTTGTAAACGGAGGTGGTAACCCTCCCTCACCACCCACAAGACCCACTTGTCCATGGTGATGCTGGGCCAGTTGTGGGAAAAATGAGGCCAGCCAACCCCTGTGGGCTGAGGTGGGACTCCTGGGGGGAGGGGAGATCCTGCCCAGGGAGTCAAAAGCTTCACCCCCGGTTGGGTGGGAGCTGGTGTCTGAGGCTTGGGGGCCTTGGATGTCTGGGGCCCATGCCTCTGGCCTTTAGGCTGTGAGGCCTGGTGTTGCTGTCCTGAGTAAGGCTGGTAGGGCCCAGCCTGGTGATACCATTTTTTCTTGCTATGTCATCTGTCCTGGAGGGAACAGCCTTTGCCGGGTCACTGCCTCAGCCTCTATTTCAGCTGCCTTGACGGACATCGGCTTTCCAAACAATTCTTGCCATTGCAGGGGACATCCAGCAGCTATTCTTGCACCCACTGCTCGAGGTCTTAAGTTTGTAACCATGCCTGGTGCTGGGCGCAAATGTTGGCAGCTGCAGACTCAAACCCATCATAGGCAGTCCTAGAGAGGAATTTGGAATAGTCCCCAGCAAGACCCACAGAGAACCTTGAGAGCTCCTGAATCAAGCCTTTTAGGTACATTCCCCTGTACAGTTTGTATGCCTGTGTCCAGCGCCAAGCATGACACCCTGATAATACTTGCGGCCCGGGGCATTGAGGGACCAGGCCTCCCTGCCAGGGGGAACTGAAGAGTAGGTTTTTTGGCTCTTCAGTTTCTGCACTGAGAACTCCATCACCAGGGAGTTGTGGGGGAGTTGTTGCTTATGGAACTCGGGGCCCTTCCAAATGCAGTAGATAGCCTCCAGGTGCCGACTACCGGCACAGGGGCCAGGGGTCTCCCACATCCTGAGTAGCAGCCTTTCGAGGATGGGTGGAACTGGCATCATGAGAGTCTCTTTGTGAGGGGACTCACTGCAGGATCTTGAGTTCCTCTGTGCACGGATCCTCCTCTGACTCAGTCTGAACCGAAAGAGCTAAAGTTGTGAAACGTTACATCCTCACGCAGGGAATGGCAGCAAGGCTCTGGGGGAGATGGCTCAGAGGGGACAACTGTGTCAGGAGGTCTCTGGAGAGGCCTTGTTTACGGTTTCCCATTTGGATCCTGAGGGTGTCGAGGAATCTGCCTTGGGGGTAGCCCCAAGAAACTAGGGCCCCCCCCCCCCCGGAGGATCTGGGGTCAGACTCCTGAAATTCCGAGCATGACTGGAACCTCAATCGAAGCCAAGGACTTACCCGAGGCTGATGGCGCTTTGTGCCCAGCTCGACACCTGGGGACTCGAGGTCGGGGGGCCTGGTGTCAGGGCCGATTATGCTGGAAAAGCAGGATGGAGGAGATTCTTTGCTCCATGGCAGTCATTAGTGACTCGAGGCCCAATGGTCGTGCAGCTCTCGGCGTGGATGCCAAGGGCCTCGGATCAGATGCTGGCACTCTGGAGTGTGTGTCCTCAAGGACAACTACAGACTCACTGGTCCTGGCGCAGTCTCTGCCAGCTGAGGACTCCTGTTCTGAGACTTTGAGGGCGCTGTTCAGTCACCTGAGTCCTGCCATTGGACTTTGCCAGGTTTCATCCGAGGCATCTTGGCAGGCTTTGGTACCCTTTTCTTGGGAGGGTCTGGGGACACACCGGAGGAGCCGACGCCGCTGGACTCAGAGAACGCATGGACCTCACGGGAAGTGCCAGCTTTGGGGCACAGCGATGGAGAAGCTGGGGCAGCGTCAGATTTCGGGAACATCTTCTCCTGCAACTCTGTTTGTTTTGGGGGTCATGACCTGGCACCAGTCGCAGGCGGAGCTGTCGTGATCCGGGCCCAGGCAGCAAAGACAGCAGTCATGGGTATCAGTAAGGGAAATAGTCTGACTGCAGTGGTCACATTTCTTGAACCCACCGGGCGTCATGGTGGGAGAACACCCGGCTGGAGTCTATGACTCCTAGGCAAAAAATGGCACGAATGCCGGTCAAGAAGGAACCTCAAGGGAAAAAAAAAAAAAAGGAGTGAGAGCAGAGGACGGCACCAAAGGTGCTGGCTTGAGGCAGGAAGGGAAATGGTACGCAAACCGGAGAATTTGAAGGATTTTATGAACTTTTTCCGGAGAAGTAGAGGACAACATCCGTTGGGCTTTGTGGAAAAAAGGAGATTGAGCAAGATGGCACCCTTGGGTGGGGGAAGGGGACCACGCATGCGTAGTAGCATTCCCAAAGGCTTTCTTTGAAAGCTGGGGAAATGCTCTATGTGGGCTTCGTCGGTGCCAACATCGCCCATATGTGAGGGTTGATTTCCTCCTTGTTCCTGGAGGAAGCACAGTTACTTACCTGTAACAGGTGATCTTTGGGAACAGCAGGAATAAAAGTCTTCACATATGGGTATCGTCGGTACTGACGGAGCCTGCGTGGGAACGCTCCACAGCGTCCAATAGGAAAGCTTTTGGGAGCATCTGACAGTGCCTGCGTGCTGCCTTCCCGCCTTTCCCAACCGCCTCTCTCCAGTTCGAGTTTTAAAGCTGAGACAAAGAGAGAGAGAGGGAAGGAAAGATAGATAGAGATACAACTCCTAGGGGAGGTGGGTGGGTTGTGAAGACTTATTCCTGCTGTTCCCAGAGATCACCTGTTGCAGGTACGTAACTGTGCTATCTCCAGGAACAAGCAGGAATGAGTCTTCACATATGGGGACTCCCTAGCTGCAGATGCCAGGGAGAGACCCCAGAGTTGTGTGTCTTTGAAAAGGGCTCCACCTCCCCCCATGGATCTCTGGCATCCAACCAGGATAGGTGGGTAGGAGTTGATTAGGAATGGAACAGGTGTTTGAGAACAGCCTGACCAAACGAGGCATCCCGGCGGGAGTCCTTGTCCAAACAGTAATGGGCTGTGAAGGTATGAACCGAGGCCCAGGTGGCCGCTCGACAAATTTGGTCGATGGACACAGAGTTCAGATGAGCCATTGAGGCTGCCATGGCCCTCACATTGTGAGCTGTGACATGGCCTTCCAGAGAAAAGTTCCTACTCTTGTAGGCGAAAGAAATACACTGAGCAATCCAGTTGGACAGTGTTCTCTTAGAAACTGGAAGTCCTAAATGGGAAGGATCAAATGCAACAAAGAGTTGAGAAGACTTTCTATGCTGCTGTGTTCTTTGTAAGTAAAAGGCGAGAGCTCTTTTACAATCCAAAGTATGAAGATTCCTCTGCACTTGATGCATGAGGTCCTGGAAAAAAGACAGGTAAATAGACCTCCTGGTTCAGATGAAAAGGCGAGACCACTTTGGGCATAAAGTGTGGATTGGTCCTGAGGACTACCTTATGATGGAACCTTGTATAAGGAGGATTAGCCACGAAGATTTGCAACTCACTGATGCGACGTGCTGAGGTGATTGCAATGAGAAAGATAACCTTCCAAGAAAGAAATTTCAAGGAGGTGGTGGCTAGAGGTTCAAAGGGTGGCTTCATAAGCTGGCCAAGAACCAGATTTAAGTCCCATGCCACTGGAGGTGGTCTAATGGGAGGTTTAGTTAAAAGTAGGCCTCTCATGAATCTTGCTATAAGAGGATGAGAGGAAACAAGCTGTCCACTGAGAGGCTTGAGGGACGCTGCAATAGCACTCAAATGGACTCTTACCGAATTTGTTTTGAGGCCTGCATGTGAAAGATGCAGAAGATACTCTAGTAAAGAATTCAAAGGTATTGCTAGAGGGTTAAGACCCTTCTCTGAACACCAAATGGTAAATCTTTTCCATTTGAAAGCATAGGAACATCTAGTGGAAGGCTTTCTAGAAGCATGAATAGTATCTCTGACTTGCTGAGAGAGATGGAAAACTTGAAGGTCTAGGCCTTCAGCAACCAGGCCCTGAGATGGAGAGACTGGGGGTTTGGGTGCCACAATGTTCCGTCTTCCTGGGAGAGAAGATCTGGAGCAGAGCCTAACTCCAGGGATGGAGCTTGAGAGAGATGCAGAAGTAGAGGGTACTACACTTGGCGTGGCCAATGTGGTGCTATGAGGATCACAGAACCTCGGTCTCTCTGAAGCTTGAACAGTGTTTTGAGAATTAGGGGAATGGGTGGAAAGGCATAAAGGAAGTCTTGGCCCCAGTGAAGGAGGAAGGAATCCTTGGCCTAAACTCTCTGACACGGAATCCTCGAACAGAACCGGGGAAGTTTGGCATTCTACGGACTTGCAAATAGGTCTATGTCCGGGGTTCCCCAAATTCGAAAAATCCTGGCTATCTGGTCCCTGTGGAGGGACCATTCGTGTGGAAGCAGAACTCAACTGAGTCTGTCTGCCCAAGAGTTTTGAACGCCTGGAAGATGTACTGCCATAAGATGAATTTGATGCTCTCTGGCGAAGGCCCACAGTCGCAAAGCTTCGTTGCAAAGCGACAGAGAACCAGTCCCCCCCTGCTTGTTTACATAGAACATGGCTACTTGATTGTCCGTGTGGATGAGGACTGTCCTGTAGCTGAGCAGGGAGTGGAACACTCAGAGCTAAGAAAATTGCTCTGAGTTCCAAGAAATTTATGTGTAGTGAAAGTCTCCTGTGGAGACCAGATGCCCTGGGTGGAGAGATCTTGCAGATGAGCTCCCCAACCCACTGGAGAGGCATCTGTTGTAAGGGTTGCTTGGGGAAGTGACTGTTGAAAAGGGGACCCCAGCAACAGGTTTTGAGAGGACTTCCACCACTGGAGAGACCAAAAAAGCCGACTGGAGTTTGCTATTTTGTCTGAAAGGCAACCTGATGCCTGAGTCCATTGGGTGGACAAAGTCCATTGAGCTGCCCTCATGTGAAGGCGAGCATATGGAACCACATGCACAGTGGATGCCATGTGGCCTCAGAGTCGCAACATTTCTCGAGCAGTTAAAAGGGGCTTTAACTGTATTTGGGAGGCTAACTGCACCAAGCGTAGGCAAGGGGCCTGAGGAAGATAGGCCCTTGCAGTTGTGGTATCCAACGAAGCCCCTATAAACTCGAGGGACAGAGTAGGGGTGAGACTGGATTTTGGGATGTTTATTACTAGTCCCAAATACTGTAGGACACGCACTGTGCAGGTTAGACAAGTCTTGGCCTCTGCTTGAGATGGAGCTCGAATGAGCCAGTCGTCCAGATATGGGAAGATGAATATTCCTAGAGTGCGTAGAAATGCAGCTACTACTGCCATGCATTTCGTGAACACCCTTGGTGCAGAGGCCAGACCAAAAGGAAGCACCCTGTACTGGTAGTGCTTTCCTTGAAAAAGGAACCGAAGGAACCTTCTGTGAGTTGGATGGATGAGGACATTGGTGTACGCATCCTTGAGATCTAGAGAACAAAGCCAGTCCCGACTCTGAAGGTATGGAAGCAGAGCACCGAGAGAAATCTTGAATTTCTCCTTGAATAGAAATTTGTTCAATTCTCCGAGATCTAAGATGGGTCTGTAGCCCCTGTCTTCTTTGGAATAAGAAAATAAGGGGAGTAGAACCCTGTGCCTTGTTGAAGAAGAGGTACTTCTTCTACTGCCCCTTGGGCAAGAAGGATGGCAATCTCCTGACCTAGAAGGTTGAGGAGAGATGTTGGAGAATTGAACTGTTTCACCATGGTGTGAGGGGGGGAAGGCTTAAGAAATGAAGCTTGTACCCTTCCCTTATGATGGAGAGTGTCCATTGCTCTGCTGTGATTTGCTCCCATCTGGGAGCAAAGTCAGTCAACCTTCCTGGGATGGTAAGGGGCTCTGGTCCTTCCAGAGCTAGAAAGGCTAAGTTCTCTAGTTGCAAGTCAAAGGCCCTGAGGAGGCTAAGGCTGCTGGGCCGTGGAAGGTCTAGCTGCCTTTGACTTGGCCTGTTTGGGTGGTTGCTGACGCTCTGCAGCAAAACGATCTGCAGAAGATGCCTGCTGACCATAAGCAGGATAGTATCTTCCCTTTTTGGAAAAGAATGTCTTTTTAAACAAATCTTTTCTTAACAGGAGCAGAGGTAGACTTTGAAAGTCGATCCAAAGCAGAGTTTTCAGCATCCATCTGAGTGGCCTTTGCTTGCCAATCCTTACCAAAAGGTTTTTCACCTGTACAAGGGAGATTTCCCAATTGATCTTGGGCACAGATCTCCAAATCAGAAGCTTGTAGCCAAGCAATTCTGCGTGCCCCTATGGCAATAGCCGAAGCTCTGCTTACACACTCAAAAGAGTCAAAGACTGCACGGTTGGAAAATTTGGAGACATCTTGGGCATGTTTGAGCCAAGTGAGAAACTCCTGTCTTTTATCCTCTGAAATGAAAGGGGTTAAAGTCTGCAGATGATCTGCGACTTTTTAGAAACATTCCTATATAGAGACTATAGGAATTGATCCTAGCAGCTAGCATAGCAGCTTGGAAAACCCTTCAGCCAAAAGCATCCAGGGTCCTGCATTCACGCCCTGGAGGATTAGATCAGTGTCTTTTTGCACTCTTTATCTTCTTCATGGCAGACTCTACCACAATAGAGTGGTGAGGAATCTGAGTCTTGTGGAAGCCCGGACAAGGAGGGAATCTCATGAACAGGTAAAGTAGCTGCCTCCTTAGGAGCTTTAGGATATTGTAAAATATCCAACTACTTGGCTCTGGGTTCTGACTCAGGGGCCACTGTGATAGAGAGGCCCCTAGCCACTTCCCTAACAAAGTCTTGAAAAGACAAGTCTTCTGGAGGAGACATTCTTCGTTTAGGTGAAGAAGACTCCTGAGGAAGAAGTATCGATGCTTCTACAGAACCCTCAGACTCAGAGTCCTCAGAGGAATCGAAGTATCGCCTGTCTGGATGCTCTTGTAAAGCGTAGTTACTCACCTGTAACAGGTGTTCTCCAGGAGCAGCAGGAATCAGTCCTCACATATGGGTGACGTCGGCGCCGACGGAGCCCTTGCGGAGCAATTTTCCCCAGCTTTCAAAGAAAGCCTTTGGGAATTGCAGCGCGCATGCGCGGTCCTCTTCCCGCCCAAGGTTGCCATCTTGCTCAGTCAGATGACATAGCAAAAAGATAGCAAAAACGAAAGCATAAAACTGCAACTCCAAGGGGAGGAGGGAGGGTTGTGAGGACTGATTCCTGCTGCTCCTGGAGAACACCTGTTACAGGTGAGTAACTACGCTTTCTCCAGGACCAAGCAGGAAGTCAGTCCTCACATATGGGACTCCCAAGCTTAAGGCTACCGGAGACCCTAAGCACAAAAATGAGCTCCCTCTAGCTCAGCAGCACAGAAGGAAGGAATCTTCTCTGAATACGTCTCCAACCGGTAGCCCAACATCCGGGATGGAGGGTAGGAGTTGCCTATACCTCGAAGAGGTTACGGAGGACTGCCTGTCCGAAAGCACTGTCCCTGCGGGACTCCCTCTCCAGGCAGTAATGGGCTGCAAAAGTCTGGCTTGAAGACCAAGTAGCGGTCCGGCAGATGTCTGCCAAAGGAACAGAGCGGAAGTAAGCCACTGACGTAGCCTTCACCCGAACACGATGAGCGGTGACTCTACCTTCCAGCACGAGGCCCGCAGCCTCATAAGCCCAAGCGATGCAGTCCGCAATCCAGATGGACAGAGTACGCTTGGAGACAGGGAGCCCCAACTTGTTGGGGTCATAAGACACGAAGAGCTGAACAGCCCTTCGGTGCCCCCGCGTACGGTCCAGGTAGAGGTTCAGCGCCCTTCTACAGTCCAGGGTATGCAGGACCATTTCAGCTCGGCTGGAGTGTGGCCTGGGAAAGTAGGTCGGAAGTACCACCTCCTGGTTGATGTGAAAAGGGGAAACCACTTTAGGAAGAAACTTAGGGTGAGTCCGTAGGACTACCCGGTTCTTGTAGAACCTAGTGTAAGGAGGATCAGATACCAGGGCCTGCAGCTCACTAACGCGTCTAGCAGAAGTGAGGGCCACCAAGAACAAGGTTTTCCAGGAAAGAAAACGAAGAGGACAGGTAGCCATAGGCTCAAAAGGCGGACAGATATGCCGCTGTAAAACCACATTGAGATCCCAGTTCGGGGCTGGCGGGCGCAAAGGTGGTTTAAGGAGTAGAAGGCCCCGGAGAAAAGGAGCCACCAGAGGGTGGCTGGAAAGAGGCCTACCCTCCACCGGTAGGTGGTGCGCAGAAATAGCACTGAGGTGGACCTTGACCGAGTTGGACTTAAGTCCAAGATTGGAAAGGGAAAGCAAGTACTGCAATACCACTGATGCTGAACAGGAGAAGGGGTCTTGAGACTGCTGAGTACACCAGACGGAGAACCGACGCCACTTAAGAGCGTAGGACTTCCGGGTGGAAGGCCTCCTGGAGGCCAAGACGACCTCTTCCACATCTGGAGGTAGCTGGAGAGGAGCAAGGACTACCCTTTCAGCAGCCAGGCCATCAGATGAAGGGACCGAAGGTTGGGGTGCAGGAGCGTCCCCTGATCCTGCGAGAGGAGGTCGGGCTGAAACCCCAGAGGAAGAGGTGTGTCCACCGCCAGCTGCAGCAGAAGCGGGAACCAAGGTTGTCTCGGCCACCGGGGAGCCACTAGGATCACTGACGCCTTGTCTCTGAGAACCTTGAAGAGCGTCCGAGACACCAGGGGCATGGGTGGAAAGGCATACAAGAGGCCTGTGGACCATGGAATCAGAAAAGCATCCGCCGCCACCCGGAGAGGATGCGGCTGTCGAGAGCAGAATCTGGGAAGCTGTCGGTTCAGAGGACTGGCGAACAGATCCATGGTGGGGAGGCCCCACCGGAGAAAGATCCGCTGAACCACAAGCGGATCCAACCTCCACTTGTGCGGTTGGAGGACCCTGCTCAGTTTGTCTGCCAGGTAGTTTTCTTGACCTGGGAGATAGACAGCTTTGAGGACGATGTTGCGATGGACGGCCCAAGAGCAGAGCTTCTGTGCTTCCTGACAGAGAAGGAAGGAGCCGGTTCCGCCTTGCTTGTTCACGTAGAACATGGCAACCTGATTGTCTGTCTGGACAAGTACTGACTGGTGAGAAATCAGGTGAGAAGGCTTTGAGCGCTAGGCGGATGGCTCTGAGCTCCAGGAAGTTGATCTGCTGAGCGGACTCCCAAGGAGTCCAGAGACCCTGAGTACAAGTCCCTTGGCAATGTGCTCCCCAACCCTGGAGAGAAGCATCGGTCGTCAGGACCTGAGAATGTGTAGGGGGCTGAAAAGTCACCCCGAGCACTAGGTTTGGCAGGTGAAGCCACCATCGCAGAGAGGAGACCAGCTGGTCGGAGATCTGTACGGAGTCCGCTAGGCTCCCAGTGGCCTGATGCCATTATTTGCGAAGGCACCATTGAGCAGGTCGCATGTTCAGGCGGGCATAGGGGGTTACATGGACCGTGGAAGCCATATGGCCGAGCAGTCTCAGAAATTGCCTGGCCGAGACCAGGGAATTGCTGTGAAAGCGGCTGGCGAGATCCATGAGCCTTTGGGCCCTGTCCAGAGGCAGGAAGGCCCGCGCCTGAAGAGTGTCCAACCTGGCGCCGATGAATTCTAGATCTTGAGAGGGGAGCAAAGTGGACTTTGCGAAGTTTATGACAAATCCCAAGTGCTGGAGCAGAGCCACCGTGCGATGAGTAGCCTGAGTGGCTTCTTGGGCAGACTGGGCCCTGATGAGCCAGTCGTCCAGGTATGGGAACACAAAGAGACCCTGAAGTCTCAGATAGGCCCCCACCACTGCTAGGCATTTGGTGAACACTCTGGGGGCGGAGGATAGGCCGAAAGGCAGTTCTCTGTACTGGTAATGGCGTCCGTCCACCACAAACCTGAGGTATTGTCTGTGGTCTGGATGAATAAGGATATGAGTATACGCATCCTTCAGATCTAAGGAGCATAGCCAGTCTCCCTGCTGGAGGTAGGGCAGCAGGATTCCAAGGGTAAGCATTTTGAACTTTTCCTTTGCAAGGAACTTGAGGTTTCGCAAGTCTAGGATGGGCCTGAGGCCTCCTGTTCTTTTCGGAATCAGGAAGTATCGGGAATAAAACCCCTGACCCTTCAGGTGGTGGGGCACCGGTTCCACGGCTTGTTCCTGAAGACTTGCTAACTCCTGAAGGAGTAAGTCCCTGTGCAGAGGAAGTCTGGAAGGCTCCCCTGGAAAGTAGGAGGGAGGTACCTGGTGAAAATGAAGAAGATAGCCCTTTTGAACTATCTGGAGCACCCAGGTATCTGTGGTGATGTTGGACCACCTGTGGGCAAAGTGGACCAGCCGGCCTCCTGTGCTGAGAGAAACCAGCTGAGGGTGAGAGGCTATGCTGAGAAAGTCAAAAACCCCCACCCTGCTGAGCAGGGGCCGGTGGTGCAGGCTTGGGGGCTTGCTGCCTACGGGACCCATTACCCCGTCCCTTGGCCTGCTTTCCCTGTGGGGGAGCTGGTGAGGTCTGATACTGAGGGTAGTATTTATAGGCAGCCCCCTTCCTCGGGTAAAAGGGCTTTTTCCCCGAGGCCTTCTTCTTTTGAGAAGGGGCAGAGGTCTTCCTTGAGAGACGAGTCCTGGTGAGAGTCTCCGTCTCGATTTGTGCAGCCTTCTCATCCATGGGCTTGCCAAAGAGGTTATCACCTCGGCAGGGGACATCGACCAACTTGTCCTGCACCCAGGGCTCGAGGTCGGATGTCTGAAGCCAAGCCTGGCGGCGTCCACCGATGCCGGCCGCGGCTACTCGAGCAGAAGCCTCAAAACCATCATAGGCTGCTCGAGAGATAAACTTGGAGCACTCCCGAATACCAGTAGACAAGGATTGGAACCTCTGCAAAGGTTCGTCGGAGAGACCAGCAGAGAACCCGGCTATTTCCTTAGCCAGGTCTCGGAGATACATGCCCATGTAGAGCTGGTATGTCTGGACTCGACAAGCAAGCATAGAGCCCTGGAAGCACTTCCTACCGAGGGCATCCAGGCTTCAGGCTTCCCTACCAGGGGACACCGAGGAGTGCATTTTTTGACTCTTCAGTCTATGCATGGCCGATTCCACCACCATGGAATGGTGTGGTAGTTGTGCCTTTTGGAACCTGGGGCTCTTGCGGACTCGATAAATGGAATCGACCCGCTTGCTTAACACCGGCGATGACGCCGGGCTCTCCCACATGCGGAAGAGAAGCCGTTCCAGCATGGGAGGAACCGGTACAATAAAGGCCTCCTTCGGGGGAGAGTCATATTGGAGGGCATCGAGTTCTTCGACTCGAGGCTCCTCCTCGGGATCCGCAGGGAAGGCCAAGGCTTTGGCCATATCCCTCACGAAGTCCGAGAACCGGGTATCCTCCGGGGGGGACCGTCTCCGAGGTTCGGACTCGGGGGAGTCCGAAAGGAACCAGGTGACTCTTCGTCCTCAGATTCCCAGGCCGACTCATCGGAGGAGTTGACCGGCTCCGGTCGGGCGGGCACTGATGCCATCCGCCCCGACGCCGAGGGAGTCTGCGTCGACGACCTCGGACCCGGGACGGGAATCGGGGCTATGCGACCTGGCCCTCGAGGAACCAGGAGCGTCCACCGATCCCGCCCTCGCGGGTTTCTTCTTCCGATGATGCTCCCGGGTAGGAGACCCCCTTTCAGAGGAACTCCGACGATGCTCAGGACCAGAGTCCCGAGACGTCGAAGCCTCTGACGAGGTCCGAGCCTGGCCGGAGTCAAAGATACGCTCTCGCTGGTGCTGCCGACTCCTCAATGCTTTTGAGGACATTTTGCCGCATGGTCCGCAGATCATGGGGTCATGATCTGGGCCGAGGCAGCGGAGGCAGAAGTCATGAGTGTCTGTAAGAGACATAAGTTTCTTACAGAGGTCACACTTTTTGAAACCACTGGCTGCCATCGGGGGAAAAAGGGCCCCTGCGAGGTCGAACGACCGGGCAGCCAGGGAAAAAGGAAAAAAAAGCACGAAATCTGTCACGAAGGACAAAAAAACGAAAAATAAAGGACGGACTCGCAACCGGCGTCGCGAGTCCAGGCGGGAAAAGAACCTAAGAAAAAACAGAGAAAAATAGAGAAAAATCAACTTTTCTGCGGGGATTCACAGGCAACGTCTGTAGGGCTCCGCGGAAAAAAGAAGACTGAGCAAGATGGCACCCTTGGGTGGGAAGAGGACCGCGCATGCGCGCTGAAATTCCCAAAGGCTTTCTTTTAAAGCTGGGGAAAATTGCTCCGCGAGGGCTCCGTCGGCGCCGACGTCACCCATATGTGAAGACTGACTTCCTGCTTGGTCCTGGAGAAAGCCCGATAACCGTATCGAGTGGGATCGACATCGGGAGTTATTGGTACCGGTTCGGTACCGATGGGCATCATAGGACAGGGTACTGTTGCAGTCAACACCGAAGCCGATGTCGATGCAATCGGTACCGGTACTGGGAGCGATGTCGGTACCAGCAACGGGGATTGTTGCGGTACTGGAGGCGTCGCAGCCTGTATGAAAGCCGTTAAGGTGCGCTGCATGGTCAGAATCTTCTGATCCATCGACGCCACCAGAGTCTGGATGTCGGTACCAGTGGGAGCCACCGGTACCCCAGAACACGGCAACAGGTGATCTGTCGAGGCCGAGCCATCGATGTCAACCTGTGACCCCATAGATAATGCTTTGGAAGCCAGAGCTTCCCGCCGGGGTAATTTTGCCGGTGCGGAATCCTCGAGGGCAAGCCTGGAGGTATCTCGCTGCTTGGAGGGAGATCTGCCCTTCAAGGACCGGCCAGATTTATGCTTGGTTACCTGAGATCCATGGGAGGAAGAGGAGGCCCTGGAAGACATTGATGCTACCGAAGCTGCATCAGAGGGAAACAGGGTACTGAGCTTGGCTGCTCGGTTCTGCCGACCTCTTACACATCATGGTACAGGACATACAATCCGTGATGGAATGGTCAGGTCCCAAACACTTTAGACACCAGTCATGGGTGTCTGTGACAGAAATAGTACCGCCACATTTTGTGCATTTTTTAAAACCAGAAGTGGGCTTCTCCATGAGGAAAAAAGTTTTAGGCCTAGGGCCCAAAAACTGAAAATGCACAGTAGAGATAAAGAGTTTGTTTTTTTTTTGAAAGAAAGAAAAGAAAAACCGGCGGTACCGGTCCGACGTTGAAGGCGGCAGACACGACACAAAAGAATAAAGAAAAAATAAAGAACTTCTTCTGCGGTGACAGGAACACGACCTGCTGGCTCTGCGGAAAAGAAGAACTGGAGAGAGGCGGTTGGGAAAGGCGGGAAGGCAGCACGCAGGCGCTGTGGGATGCTCCCAAAAGCTTTCCTATTGGACGCTGGGGAGCGTTCCCGCGCAGGCTCCGTCGGTACCAACGATACCCATATGTGAAGACTCATTCCTGCTTGTTCCTGGAAATCCTCTAAAAATCCTGTGAAGGAGCTCACACAGGTCCCATGCACTGAAGAGGCTTTTGCTTATCCTCAGGCAACCAGCCGCCCTTGGTCTGTCAGAGGTCCTTCACCAGTTTGTCCAGAGCCTACCCAAACAAGAGCTTAACCTTGAAAGGAAGCTTACTCAAATGTGACTTGGAGGAGACATCTACTGACCATTTGCAGAGCCAGAAATAGTACCCTGCTTCTACACTACTCTTGGACAAGCCTCTAATCAGATCATAAAAGGCGTCAGCAAAGTATGCTGCTCTGGACTCTAACTGGGATGCCTCTGGAGGCGCTGCCTCTCTTGCCGTTTCCAAAATTCTTTGCACCCATCGTAAGCACCCTGGGCCACAAAGACCCCAGAGATGGATGCCTGTAAGGACAGCGCATTGATATCAAACACCTGTTTAAGCAATGCCTCTAACCTTCGGTCTTGCGCATCCTTGAGGGCTATACTGCCCTCCACTGAGATCAGTCTTCTTTGAGACCACAGAGACAGTCGCATCCAGTCTGGGTGAGTGGATGAGCTCCTTCTCAGAGTCTTGTAAAGGATACAGCCTTGCCATTATGCGCGTACCCTTAAGAGTGGCCTCAGGTACCTCCCATTCATCTTGGATCATCTGCTTGATCACACAATGGAGTGGGAACACAGTTAGTGACTTTTGAACCACCTGAACAATGGGTCCTCTAGTGGCTCACCCTCCAGTGGCGCTTCCGACATATTAAGGGCCCTTAGCGAATGGGTGATCAACGTTGCCAATTCCTCCCGACAGAAGACATGGACAATTCTTGCCTCGTCTGCCTGCGGGATTTCTCCTTCCTAGAGCTCGGTGGACTCCTTGCCCATGTCCGACCCCGCCTCCAAGTCTCCTTCCTCCTCCTCCGAATGAAGCAGACCCTTATCTTCCCAAAGATCTGTCTCCATACATCTCTGGCTCGGACCTGGTTCCCCCTCGGCAAGCTCCCCTCTTCCTAGTCCTCTAAGAAGGCCCCTGTGGGTTATCCTCTGCTTGCTTTATGCAAACTCAAACTCAGGGTAACAAACTCAGGGGAAAGCCTGCTGTGGGTTAACTCTTCAGCCATATTCCTGGACAGTGAGTGTCTGGGAGACTGAGCCCCACATTGTGCCCCTCCAAAAGGGGGTAGGGAGGGGGATGTTGTGTGAGCCAGAGGAGAAAGAGCTAACACAATAACACAGAAAAATCAGCAGAATGTCTGAATGATGGCATCGTACTGAGGTGCGTACATGCAGCTTTCAGAGATATGTGACATCATATGGAAAAGACGTGAAAACACACTTTCTTTATTCGAACACTTGATAGACCGCCCAGGCTGGAGCATCAGGGCGGTGTACAATTCAAAAATGTCAGCTGCTAGAAACAAAAGATGGAAAGGAATGCCAAAATACGATAGGACAGAGAGAGACAGCTAAATAGGATGGAGGACAGAAAAGACCCAAAGAGGGATGGGGAGGAGGGGAAGAGGGGGAGAAAGGAAGGGGGGAGAGGGAAACAGGAAAAAATCAAGGAGGATGGAAGGCACGACTAGGGGATGAGGCACCATCAGCAGGGGGAGGAAGATCGAAGGCCTGACAGAAAAGGTGGGTTTTGAGGAGGGCTTTGAAGCGGGTGTAGGACAGTTCAGTGCAGAGAGGAAGGGGAAGGGAGTTCCAGAGGGCGAGTCCTAGGAAAAAAAGGCAGAGCGGCAGGTAGATTCCAGGTGGGCCTGAGTAGGAGAAGGAAGGAAGAGACGGTTGCCGTGGGTCGAACGAAGAAGGCGGGGAGAGGGCTGAAGATGAATGATGTTGGCCAGGTACTGGGGGGTGTCGGTGTAAAGAACCTTATGAGCGATGATGAGCAACTTAAAGATAAACCTGAACTTGATCGGAAGCCAGTGCAGAGTGAGGAGACACGGGGACACGTAGGGGCGTGCAGGGGAGGAGGTGACAAGACGGGCGGCGGCATTCTGAGCAAGTTGGAGACGGCGAAGCTGGGAAGAAGGGAGGCCTGCATAGATGACGTTACAGTAATCCAAACGGGAGATTACCAAAGATAGGACGAGAGTGACAACAGAAGGCGGAGAGAGAAGTGATCGGACGGCCTTGATACGACGCAGGTGGAAAAAGGAGGTACGAATGACAGAGGAGATATGTTCGTGAAAGTAAAGGGATGGATCTAAGGTAATGCCCAGGTAGTGAAGGGTTTGTACCAGGGGGAGAGAGAGCCCATAACGGGCGACAGACTGGGAGGTGGGAGCCCAAAGGAAATCCAGATTGCGGAGGACTTAGTGGGGTTAGCATGTAGAAAATTGGACTCAAACCAGGAGGCAACGGAGGAAAGACAGCGGTTGAGCGGGCCAAGATCTGGGGAGGAGGAAGAAGTGTGGTGAACTAGAAGGATGTCGTCGGCATATATGTAAAAGGAGATAGTGGACTATTGGATAAGCAGGGCTAAAGGAGCAAGGAAAACATTGAAAAGTAGGGGGGCGAGAATAGAACCCTGGGGAATGCCACAGATTGAGGGGGACGGGGGAGAGATGGAGGTACCAGAATGGACCGAGAAAGTGCGGCAAGACAGAAAGGAATGAAACCACCGTAGAACGGTGTCATGAACCCCGAAGTCAGACAGACGAGACAGGAGAGTGTGGTGGTCAACTACATCAAAAGCAGAAGACAGATCCAAAGATACCACGAGGGAGAAATCACCGTGGTCGTGGGAGCGGTGGAGTTCAGAGAGTAGTGCTGTAAGGACGGTTTCGGTACTGTGGCCGGCGCAGAAACCAGATTGGCGAAGGGAGGACACGGGTGGAGTTGAGATGTGAGGCTAATTGGGAGAAGACAATTTTCTCGAGGACTTTGGAGAGGAAGGAGAGGTTGGAGACAGGCCACCAGTTTGCAGGGGAGGTGGGATCAAGGGTAGGTTTCTTCAGAAGGGGGCGGACAATAGCGTGTTTCCAACTGGAGGGGAAAAGACCGGAAGAAAGACTAGAGTTAAAGATGGAGAGAATAAAGGGCACAAGAGAGATATCAGTAAACGGTGGACAGAGAGGGTAGAAAGGCAATTATAAGATAAACATGCCAGCTTAGCATGAAGAACATATGGCCCCTCAGTATAGTTGTCAAAACACAGGGAGTTAAAGATATATTTCTTGGGAACTGAGGGGTGGGAGAGAACCAAGCAAGAAAACCAGGTAAGGAACTGAGTAAGGGACAGAGGTCAGATAACAATATAAATCTGACAAGACCCAGACTGATAATTGCAGACATGGGCCCAAGAAAGGTCAACGGAGAGGATACAGACATGCGTAGAACAACATCACACAAGTGGGGCCCCAGACAGCTAGAACAAGAATGAGCTAATTAGAGAAGAATGCCTGAATAGTAAGTATGGTCCTGAGCAAGGGTATATAATGTGACAGGACCAGATACAAGATGAATCCGTCTGATTCGCAGTGGAGGAAGTATGGATTCCCTGGGTTCTCTATGACCCCGGTATTCCTGTTGTCATGTTTGAGAGTTGTGTACATACTGTTTTTGTCTTGTGTATGTCTGTTCTTGTGTCCAGTAAAGCTTGTCATACTGGCTGTTGAGTCAGGAAGTAAGACAGAATCATGCAGGCAGGACCAGACATTGCTATCCCTTAAGACCAGGTGAGTTAGTCAAGCTTTGGAGGATGTATCCACTGCCATGTCACCGCCAAAAGGACAATATTCCTAGCCACCAAACAAGCTAGAACATACATGGCATCAGAAGGAAGGTGGGGTAGCATCATCCAGCAGGACATACTGAATCCACAGAAGCAGGGTTTGAGGTGTCAGGCCTGCACACATTGCTCACTGGAGAATAGCAGCTACTGCTGAAAAATGGCTCTTCAGCAGAGTCCATCTTTCTATCCATAGTGCCCTTCAAGGCCAATCAGACTTCCATAGGAGTGGAGGTCCAATTCATGACTGCTGTGACTTCTGCCTCCACCTTGGGTGGGCCAGACCATGTGACGCACTCCTCTTGGGGAGAGCTCACATCCCTTTACATGCCTTTATCCCCTAGGTGAGAAATCGGTAAGGATTTATTCTGAATGGAATATGTTCTTGATTATTTCCAGAAACGGGAAGACTGCAGTGAATATCCGCACTGCCTGTAGAAGTGGGGAACCTGCGGCCCCTGCTCTGTTGCTGGAGCGTCAGCCACATATCAGGTGGAGAAAACATGAGCAATCAATGTCACCAGATCTCCCCTTCTGGGCCAGGCGGAAAATGCCAGCCTCTACATGAACCTCTAATGGAGAGAACACTTTTTTTTTTTGCATCAGATTTCAACCGAGACGCCAGAACCAGCACTCAAGTCCAACTCGGACAGATTTCAATGATCCAGAAGGCAATCTCTGTCTGGATTGATTAGAAGGCGGCACTCAAGCAGGGCTTCTACACTATATCTATCCGCATCATCAACCCTCTAACATTCCAAGCCTTCATAGTAAAATTGTAAATATATTATTTACACAAGATGTTAATAAAATCTCTATTCATTGTATATAATTTCATAACATACATGTACATAGTTTCCCTAAGTTGAATTCCAGTTGAAATCTCCTGTTTCATGTAAACCTGTTGCTTGCTGTGAGTATTCTTGTTCAATGTAAACCGCGCTGATGAAAAAGAGCACGGTATAGAAAAGCTTTAAATAAATAAAAATAAATAAATAAATGTAACTGCGCTCAAGGGAATCCAAAGGCAGCAGTGTCAGAGTTTCCGTGCCAAAGACTAGACTTGCTGAAGGAGGAAAAGAATTCCAGGGAGGACAACCTGGATTCTGGGAGCTTGCCTCCCTGAGAACCAACCCCCAATACAGGCGACAGAGCTGGGGCAAAGCCCCCCAAAGAAGAAGAGCAGCCAAAAGTGTAGTTACTGGAACTCAAGGCCGGGCTATTATTCTTACCATCAGTCGCCTCCTACCTTAAGCCAGAAAATGCCATGACAACCAAATCCCTTTGCTGGAAGAAGAGAGATGGGCCCACAAGTGAAAAGTCAGAGGCTGTCGTGCAGGATGAATCCAGTGAGGAGGCTCTGTTTGCAGAAAGACTTAAGGCAAGGCAAACATTTGCACATGCTAAGGCCGTGTAGGCACAAAGGTGTGTGCTAACGGAATGCATACATGAGTGCGTGTTATGGGCACTTGGGAAGGAAAGCGCGTTGAAATCACTCAGGCAGAACATGTGCTGGGATCGCTTTGGTACCCTCCAACAAGGACAATTACGAAGTCAAGCCTTGGTAATCACCTCCTGGGAGCCTCAAGCAGGGCCACTCCCCAGACGTTGTTTCTTTCTTATGCTTTCTTAATAGACTTGCAGCCATATACCTCTGAGGTGTCTTCATTCTTTGGGGACAGATGATGGAGGGGCATTTAGGTTGTGTGAAGCTGCTGATCTCTTCTAAATCCTTCTAATTTTCTAGCTTCTCAACAGACCCTTATCATAATAAAAGCGTGGAGCTAAACCAATTTTCCATCCTCCTTTGGCTATCAAAAAGCCCTTAGTCTAGTGGAGCATCCCACTTTGCAATCCAGTGAGTCATCCTCAAGGTGGTTGATCACAAGCAAAATCAATCTTTTTCCTCTCAATTGTTCAGATTTTTTTCAGAGTTGAGAACATCCAACCATCTGCTGGAGACAGAAGATTACTGAGGTGCCCTCTAGTGGCTCAGGCTGATAGAGGGCACCTGGGCATTTCAATGGCTATCTTTCTCCATCAATCTGCTTGTAGGGGGAACACAACCCACTTATCTGGACTGTAACATGCATAGGGTTGCCAACTGGCTACAGATGCACCCAACAGACTTGATCTGTTCCTGGGTTTACCCCACTGCATGCAGGGACTTGAAGCTTTGCTTTTCTTATGGAGTTCAATGGAAAGATCAGAACTACATATCCCTGCATGCAATGGGGTAAACCCAGGAATGGATCAAGCCTGTCAGGCACATCTGGAGCCAGTTGGCAACCCTATAACAGGATGATATGGAACTTAATATAAAGAAAGGTAAAAAAGGGAGGCTGGCAATGGAAGAAATCCTAACTCATGAAATGCTGCCATGCTGTTGCATTAACACCCCCACCACACCAGAAATTATGTCATAAAACATTAAATAAATTGAAACGCATACTGTGAATAACCCTAAATTTCTGCTGAAGCAGGCAGTCCATGCTTCATTAAGCTTTGTTGCATTCAGACTACCACATTTAGTGAAGAAAACATTTAAAAAAAACAAGTCATTCCAGAAAGAGACAAGCATTTTCTACTACTCACAATACTGTGCTTTAAGACACACAATTAAAACATTAGCTTTCCCTTTGGTTTGTAACAACCCCCCAAAAACACCACACGTTATGAACATATTTTACCTTTTTTGAATGCCAGCACAAAGTTCCTGAGAGTGTCTGAGTCAAATTCCTCAGGTTCCATGGCATACTTCTTGCCACCAACATCCTGGATAGCAACATTCACTTCCTCCCCACTATCGCCTAGCCCTAGGTCATTCAGCTCCGAGGAGTAATCTTCCTCATTGGCAATGGCAAATGTGTACTCGGGAAAGTCCTTGGCTACTTCTAAAACTTTATTTCGCCAATATTGGGTAGCTGAAAATCACCAGGACACAAATTGTTACGTGAATGATACCAGACAGGAATCACACAGTAGAATGACAGGTAGGCAGGTGTAGAAACAGATAAATATCATCTTACTATCTTATACAATGAGGGAAGCCTCTCAAGCTTTTATTAAAACCAAATCAGAAAGATATCCTTATGTACATAGCTCTCTCACACTTTAACCTCTCTAAACACCACAAGCACAGATATGCCTTGAATTTCACATAAAGCATAGTTACTCACCTGTAACAGGCATTCACCAAGGACAGCAGGAATCAATCCTCCCATATGGGTGACGTCGGCGCAGACTGAGCCTGTGTGGTAACCTCTCCCCAGCTTTCAAAGAAAGCCTTTTGGAGATGCACCACACGTGTGGCTCCCTATCCACCTAAGGGTGCCATCTTGCATGATGACATAGCTCAAGCCAGCAAAAAAACCAAAACAAAACAGGTGTTCTCCAGGGACAGCAGGAATCAGGCCTCACTTATGGGTGACGTTGGCACTGGAGCCCATGCAGAGCAATTCCCCATCTTTCAAAGAAAGCCTTTGGGACTGCTGCCACGCATGCGTGGTCCTCTTCCCACCCAAAGGCGCCATCTTGCTCGGTCCCAGAGCTAGAGCCCTACTAAGCTGATGGCAAGGGAAGTACAAAAAAACTGCAACTCTTCAGGGGAGATAGAAGGGTAGCGAGGACCGATTCCCTGCTGTCCCTGGGGAACACCTGTTACAGGTAACTACGTTTTCTCCAGGAACAAGAAGTAGTCAGTCCTCACTTATGGGACTCCCCAGCTACAGGCTACTGAACCTGTAACCCAAAGTGCCTTTGCGAGGCCGTGAGCAGAAGCCGATGTCCAAAGGAGCCAGAGTCCTCGTGACCCCGGGACTAAGCTCTTGGTAGCCGCAGAAGAGTCAGAGGGCAGGAGTTACTTATACCCCAAACAGATTATGGAGTACAGCCTGGCTGTGAAAGTGTTTGCTGAAGACCAGGTCGCAGCCCGGCAGATGTCCGCCAGAGACACTGAGCGCAGTGAAGCCACCACCACCACCTTGGCACAGACGCCATGCATGGTGACCTGTCGATCCAACGGGGCCCCAGCCTTTGCCTGGGTAAAGGCAATGCAGTCTGCCACCCAGATGGAGAGGGTGCATTTGGTAACTGCCAGCACCAGGCGGTTGGGATCGTAGGCAACGAACAGCCGGTCAGACTTGCGATGATCCTGGGTGCGCTGCAGATAGAAGGCAAGAGCCCTCTTGCAGTCGAAAGTATGCAGGACTACTGATGCTCGGTCGGCATGAGGTCTCTGAAAGAAAATTGGCAAGACTCTCTCTTTATTAAGATGGAAATCAGAGACCACTTTCGGAAGGAACTTGCGGTGGCAACGAAGGACCACTCTATTCCCGTAGAACCTGGTGTAGGGGGCCTCTGCCATGAGGGCTTGAAGTACGCTGACTCGCCGCGGTCAACACCACCAGGATGACCACCTTCCAGGAGAGATGTCGGAGCGAGCACATCACCATCGACGCAAAAGGCAACTGCATCAACTGCATAAGCACGATGTTCAAGTTCCATTCCGCCGGCGGGGGCTGGACGGAGGGCTTGGAAAGCAAAAGTCCCTATATGAAGCGGGAGACCAGAGGTTGGCCCGAGATGGGTTTACCTCCGTTGGGGAAATGGTTGGTTGAAATGGCACTCAGGTGAACTCTGACCGTGTTGGATTTCAGCCCCACCCGCGAGAGGTGAAGGAGATACTGGAGAACCCACAGAGTGGAGCAGGAGAATGGGTTAATCTGGAGCTCAGAGCACCAGGTCGAGAAGCGCTGCCACTTTAGAGCATAGGCCCACCTCATCGAGTCCTTCCTCGACGCAAGGAGGACTTCTTCAATGTCCTTCAGGAGATGCAGTGAGTTAAGGAGACCCGTTCAGCTGCCAGGCTGTCAGGGATAGCAAGGCCAAGTTCGGGTGGAGCACCCATCCCTCCTCCTGTCAGCAGGCCTGAGGCACTGCCCAGGGGAAATGGAGGCTCCATCAAGCGTCGGAGCAGAAGCGGGAACCAGGACTGTCGGGGCCACGAGGATCACCAAATCTCTATCCCACTGAATCTTGTGGAAGGTCCTCGCAATGAGAGGAGTGGGAGGGAATGCATACAGAAGCCCAGAGGTCCAAGTCCAGGAGGAACGCATCTGGGCCACCCTGCTGGAAAGCTGCATGTCCACCAGGCTGGCAAACAGGTCTATGGAATAAGTGGAGAGCTACCTCTGGACTCGGGCACCACTCGTGTGGGCGAAGGAGCCTACTGAGTCTGTTCACGAGGAATTTGTCCTGGCCCGGGAGGTAGACAGCCCTCAAAGGGCATGCCCTGGTGTACTGCGAAGGAGCAGAGGAGGACTGCCTCCCGACAAAGGAGGCAGGAGCCCGTGCCCCCTTGTTTATGTAGAACATCGCAACTTTGTTGTTGGTCTGCACAAGCACCGACTTGCCCTTCAGGTGGTACTTGAAGATCTTCAGGGCCAACCTGACCGCTCGGAGCTCGAGCAGGTTGATCTGCTGCAGGGGACTCCTCGGGCAACCACTGCCCCTGGGTGCGTATGCTGCCACAGTGGGCACCCCAGCCCAACAGCGAGGCATCCGCTGTCAAGATGAGCTTGTGCTGCTGAGTCTGGAATGGCATGCCCTGGAGGCAGCTTTGGGGATTCTGTCACCAAGCCAGGGCGTCTGGACCCCGGCGTCCGATGTAATGGCCGCCCACTCGGGGGTGAAGAGAGAGAGGCGTACTCCCACAGGTGGAAGTGCTGCTGGGGGTCGAGAGGCTATGCATTCGGAGTCAAAACCCCAGAGCCAGGTTGGGTGGTGGCGGCGGTTGGGTCTTGGGCCCTTTCGGTTTCAGATGACCCTGAGCTCCCCCCCTTTGTCCTCAGCACTGGTAGTCGGGGTGGGGGCAGGCGGGTAGGGTGGGTATCCCCAGTAGGGAAGCCCCTTCCTCTGGAAGAAAGGCTTTTTGCTGTGCTGCTTCTGCTGTGTAAGAGACAAGGTTTTACGAGAGAGATGGGTGTGAGTCACAAACTCAGTCTCTGTATCAGCTGCCTTGCCCTCCATGGGCTTGCCAAACAGCTGCTTGCCGAGGCAGGGGATGTCCAGGAGCTCCTGGACCCACTATTCCAGCTCCAAAGACTGGAGCCACACTTGGTGCCAAGCCGATACCACGCGGGAGGAGGACTAGAACCTGTCATATGCGGTGCGGGAAAGGAATTTCGAGCAGTCTCTGACCAACCTCAGGAGGGTCTGGAATCTGAGGTGGTGTTCGCCTCCGAGGCCTGTGGAGAAACCACCAAGCTCTTTGGCGAGGTCGCGAAGAAACATATCCATATACAGCTGATAAGCCTGGATGCGGCACACCAGCATGGATCCCTGGTAAGCCTTGTGCCTGAGGGTGTCAAGGGCACGGGATTCCCTGCCAAGTGGGACCGAAGAGTGTGACTTCGGGCTCTTCTGCATGGCCAATTCAACCACCATGGAGTTATGAGGAAGTTGAATCTTTCAAAATCCCGGGCCCCGCTGGACCCTGTACATGGCATCGAGCCTTTTGCTGACGATGGGGGATCAAGGCAGGTGCTTCCCACATGCGAAGGAGCAGCCGGGGATAGCATGGGCAGTATAGAGACCGTAAGACTACCTAGGTCAGGGGTCTCAAACTCAAATTGCTTTGAGGGCCAAATGAGGACTTGTAAAGTAACCCGCAGGCCGCATAAGACGCGGGGCCTCATTTGCATAAATATTTGCATAATGTTACCATACAAAGCGCAGACGTTAATGATGCGCATTTCCCAGAGCTGACATATTCCAGTTAATGAATTCAAAATAGATATTTTTCTACCTTTTGTGCATTTTTTTCAGTTGCAATTGTTCCAGCCACTTTCTTCTGGTTTCTTCGGGTCTTCTGCTAACTCTCCATCGTCTGCTGTCCATTTGTCCTTTCTCTCTTCTAGCTTTTTTTCCATTCTCTCTACATCTGCTTTAACATACTAATCTTTCTCCTTTTGCTCCTTCCTCATTCCTATTTCATCCACTCAAATTTTAACCCTCCATCCTCAATCACCACTTACTCTCCCAATACCCGGCCAATTGTAGATTTTTCTTCCCTCCCACACAAAATATTTTTCCCCTCTCCATTTCACTCTCCCAGCTCCATCCCATTGTAATCCTCCCCCAACATCAGCTCCCTTCTAGTTCCAGCCCCACCCAGCATCCGCTCCCTTCTAGTCCCTGCATCAGCCCATTTCCAGTCCTATCCTAGCCCCACACCATCAGCCCATTTCCTGTCCTAGCTCCCCCCCAGTCCATTACCATTTCTAGCCCCCCCCATAGCCCATTACCAGTCCTAAGCCCCCCAACAGCCCACTTCCAGTCCTAACCCTCCCATCACCCCATTTTCATTCTTAGCCCCACAATAGCCCATTACCAGTCCATTAGCCACTTCCAGTCCTAACCCCCCATTACCCCATTTCAGTCTTAGCCCCTCCGTAGCTCATTACCAGTCCTAACTCTCCCCCATCAGCCCACCTCCAGTCCTTCCTAACCCCCATCAGCCCACCTCCAGTCCTACCCCCCCCCATCAGCCAAAGTACATAAAATTTAAAAAAAAAATCCTGGCTTCTGCTGCTGCCACCGTGGCAGAGGCAGAATCAACTGTCAATTAAAAAAAACAAAAAAAAAAAAACAAAAAAAAAACTGGCTTCTGCTGCTGCAGCGGCAGAATCAGCTGTCCCGCGGCCCCTTCCCCTCTGCCCGGAAGAGCCCTGAATCTGCTCCATCAGCGGTGGGCTTTTCAAGCCGTGAAGAGAGTATTTCCCTCTCGTGCGGCTTAAGCGTTTTCAAGCCGCGTGAGAGGAAAATACTCTCTTCGCGGCTTGAAAAGCCCGCCGCTGATGGAGCAGACTTAGGGCTCTTCCGGACAGAGGGGAACGGGCCGCGGGACAGCTGATTCTGCTGCTGCCACGGCTGCAGCAGCCAGTTTTTTTTTTTTTTTAATTGATAGTTGATTCTGCCGCTGCCACGGCGGCAGCGGCAGAAGCCAGGGTTTTTTTTTTGTGTTTCCCTCCGTCGCGGGCCGCACAAAGCTCTCATGCGGCCCGCGGGCCGCGTGTTTGAGACCGCGGCCCTAGGTGGTGACTCATACTGCAAAACGTCAAGTTCCTCTGCATGCGTGGGCAGACTGAAGGCCCGCGCCATATCTTGCACAAACACCAAAAAAAAGAGGTGTCATCGGGAGGAGACCACCTTCACGTGGAGGGCAGGGAGGGGTCAGAGGGAAGGTCCCTATAGGAGTAGATCTCCGGGTAGGTGTCCCCGTCCGACTCCCAGCCTGAGACGTCTGAGAATGACTCGGAACCAGGCTGATCCCCATGTCCAGTGGCCGAGGCCTGTCTGGGGCTAGAGGCACTGATTCTGAAGACCTTGTCCCGAGGAACAGGAAGGCGAGCGAAACCGGTGCAGAGGACCCTCACAAGACCCACGGCTCTCAGGGGTTCCTCCAAGGCGGTTTTCGGTACCCCTGTCAGGGGACCCTCTGTCTCGAGGTGCGAGCCGGCTGTGCTGGGCAATAGAGCCTGCTGGGCAGCTAGGCAGGCAGTAACACTGTGCTCCAGTGCCAGCATATGGGCCTCCCACCCAGTAGTGGGCCCCTGCGATGCCGACGTCAGGGTGACCGGGTCTGGCATGGAGGAGGAGAGGGGGTCCTCGCCAGGACGACCCTCGGGAGACCGGGCGTCATCGCCAGAGGCCTCCATATCCGTACATGCTACCTTTTGAGGCTGCTCCTTGTCCAACTCTTGGGAACGCCGGGAAGGGCTGAGGGAATGAGCATGAGACTGGTTGCGCTTATCTGGAGCCCCCGACAGCAACTTCAAGGTAGTCTTCTTTTGCTGCTCCACTTCGGGCGAACCCTGATCAGAATGATGCCTGGGGCGCGGGGTTGCCGCGGGAGATCCCGCAAGCAGTGGATCGGCAGAGTGGGAAGCCACCGGGGACCCCAGGGCTGCCTTATGGAAAATGTCGTTGGACCTCTGCTTATGGATTAGCAAGGCCTTAACGGACATTTTCTTACAGCATCAGCTCCAGGACCACACTGACAACCATGCCCCACTGGACATCAACCAACACGGTTTCCGCCCTAACCATGGAGTCGAAACACTGTTATACCTCTAACAACATAATCCAAATCATAGACAACTGCAAGAGAGGAACACTTATGATCTTCTTAGACTTCTCGTCAGCGTTTGACACAGTGGACCACAGAACTCTACTAGCAAGACTACAGAACATTGGACTACACAGCACCACCCTGAAGTGGTTCAACTCATACCTAACGGATAGACAGATCCAGGTCAAGATTGGCCCCAGCACCTCCTGACCTATAAAAATCAAGCAAGGCGTCCCACAAGGATCTGCCCTATCAGCGCTTTTATTTAACCTCTACATTCAACCGATCTGCGACATCATGAAAGAACACGATACAATATACAATCTATGCCAATGACATCATGATATATACCCCAGTCAACCTCGACAACCCAGACTACACCAAAACAACAGAGACTGTCAAACATATGACCAGTTGGTTTCAAGACAACAACCTGACCATAAACTACAATAAGACTGAGGCAGTACTCATCACCCGAAACACCAGCTTCGTCCCTCCACCCACCATCAAGGTCAACAACACAACAATACCCATAAAACCGGAAGTGAAATACCTTGGAGTGACTCTTGACAAAGAACTAAACCTACAGTCACACATCAGCAGAACCACCAAAAATGCATACCTCAAGATGAGACTAATCCGACGCCTCAAACCCTTCCTCTTTCAGGATCATTTCTGCACAGTCTGTCAAGCACTAATAACTCCCATCCTAGACTTCTGCAACCCAATCTATCTTGGCCTAACAAAGCAGACACTCTGGCCACTGCAAATGGCTCAAAACACAGCAGCACGCATAATATCTGGCTCATCAAGACAAGATCACATCACCCCCATTCTAAAACACCTCCACTAGCTCCCAATCAACTCCTGCATCAGATATAAGACAGTCCTAAACATATTCAAAATCAAACACCAGACCTCAGCACTCAGCCTACAACCAATCATACAACCTGACATCAGCACAAGACCGAGGAGGAGAGGCACCTCTGACATCATCAATACACCAAAAGACTTCACCAAGGTACGTAAGAACACCACAAGAGCAGCTGTATTGCTGGCGGCACCTGCAATATGGAACACCCTCCCTGATGACCTACAATCGACAAAGGACATCAAGGACTTTCGGAAACAGCTCAAGACGACGCTCTTCATTGAGCACTTCGGTGAAATCACATAATTCTTCCCGCCAGCTCCCGGGCTACATACCAACCCCCCCTCCCTTTCTCACTCATTTACATAGCATTGTAAAGTAGCGCACGCTTTAAATAGCCCACCACGAATCAACGCCAACTTACACACACACACTATAACACTGCATGCACACACAAATGTCACTATACTTCGATTGATTGCTATGTACACCGCCTTGATTACAGGAGAAGGCGGTATATAAATCCTTTTAAATAAATAAATAAAATAAATTAGAGAACAGAGCTCCGTGTTGTAGTCCGCCCCCAGACACCGCAGACAACAGTCATGGGTGTCCGTGAGTGAAATTCTTGGAGCATATGTGTCACATTTTCTGAAACCGGTGGCCATGGGGGTAAAAAGAGTCCCTGCGAGGTCGAAGACCTTCAAGGCCAGCGGTAGGAAAAAAGGGCACGGAAAAGGGCCTGAAGGGAAAAAATTAAAAGAAGGGAAAAAACCCAGAGTCCCCTAGCCCACTGCCAAGGCAGAGGCATAGGGGAGGATGGGAGAGGACCAGTGCAACCGGAAAAGAGGCCAAAAGGCCAAAAACAAAAACTTTTTTTGAGGGATGAGGATGTGTGTTCGAAGGGCTCCGTGGAAAAAGGGAGACTGAGCAAGATGGCACCTTTGGGTGGAAAGAGGACCACACATGCGTAGCAGCAATCTCAAAGGCTTTCTTTGAAAGCTGGGGAATCGCTCCATGCGGGCTCCATCGGTGCTGACATCACCCATAAGTGAGGACCGACTTCCTGCTTGCTCCTGGAGAAAGAAAAGCAACTCCATGGGGAGGAGAGAGGGTTGTGAGGACTGATTCCTGCTGTCACTGGAGAAAAACTGTTACAGGCGAGTAACTACATTTCTCCAGGAACAAACAGGAAGTCAGTCCTCACATATAGGACTCTCTAGCTACAGTTACTGAAAAAAACCTGTAAAAGCCATGGGTGACCAGAAAAAGGTGAACCGAGAGAAATAGCAACTGAGACAAGGAACAGCAGTCCCACGAGTGGCCCCAAGTGTCAAGCGAGGAATTAGTCCTCCAGTAGCCTGAACACACCGAAGGGCCGGAGGGCAGGAGTTGGCCTTACACCCCAAACAAATGACAGGGTACTGCCTGGCCAAAGATGTAGTTCCAGCGGGACTCCCTCTCCAAGCAGTAGTGAGCTGTGAAGGTATGGACTAAGGAGGTGGTTGTGGCCCGGCAGATCTCCGACAAGGGAACAGAATGCAGGTTCACCACAGAGACAGCCATGGCTTGGACGCTGTGCGACGTGACATGGCGCTCCAGCATGAGACCGGCCTACCCGTAAGCAAAGGCGATGCAGTCTGCCACCCAAATGGGTAGGAGATGCTTAGAGATCGCCATCACCAGCTGATTTGGGTCATAGGAGATGAAGAGCTGTGAGGAAGGATGCTGGGTCTTGGTATGTTCCAAATAGTAGGCCAGAGCCCTCTTACAGTCCAGAGTGTGGAGCATGGCCTCCACCCTGTGAAGGTGAGGCTGCAGGTAGAAGGTAGGGAGCACCATCTCTTAAATGAAGTGGAATGAAGACACCATCTTAGGTAGAAACTTGGGGTGTGTGAGGAGCATGACTCTGTTCTTGTGGATCCTCATAAAGTGAATGGGCTACTACAGCCTGAAGCTCACTAACCCTGTGAGCAGAGGTGAGCGCCACAAAGAAGACCACTTTTCAGGAGAGATACTTAAGATGGCAAGAGCTGAGAGGCTTGAAAGGTAGAGTGATAAGTTTTGAGAGAACCACGTTGAGATCCCACTCTGCCGCAGGGGGGCAGATGGGTGTCCTTGAGAGTAGTAGGCCCCTCAGGAAGTGAGTCATGAGGGGCTGGGTGGAGAGGGGCTTGCCCTTGATAAGATGGTAATGCGCTGAGAGGTACTCTGATGGAGTTGGACTTCATCTCAGCCTGGGACAGGTAAAACGGGTACTGCAGCACCAGCTGGATCGAACAGGAGAAAGGGTTGATCTGCTTCTCTGCGCAACACAGAGAATCTCTGCCATTTCAAGGCCCGGCGTGTGGAGGTTTTGTGGAAGGCCAAGAGGACCTCCATTGAGAGCACCCCAGCGCAACCGGAGTACCTGGGACAGGTGGAGGAGCAGGGTGAACCATGGCTGCCTGGACCACTGAGGAGCCACCAGTATCAAGGTGGCTCTGTTGAGATGGATTTTGAACAGGGTCTTGGTGATCAGTGGCGTGGGCAGGAAGGCATAGAGGAGGTCCCCCATCCATGAAATAAGGAACACATCTGCCACCACCCTTGAGGGATGTTGTTGCCTGGAGCAGAGGTGGGGCAGCTCAGCATCGGTTAGGCTGGCGAAGAGGTCCATTTGCGGGAGCACCCAAAGAGGGAAGAGCTGGCTGGCAACCTGGGGGTCCAGCTGCCACTCATGCGATTGAAGGACCCAGCTGAGCCAGTCTGCCAGGACATTGTCGTGGCCCGGAAAAGACTGCCCACAGGAGCATCCCGTTGTTGCTGATGAAAGAGCAGAGGCTCACTGCCTCCTGGCACAAGAGGGAAAATCCCATATCTCCCTGTTTGTTGATGCAAAACAAGCAAACATCGCCACACGGTTGTTGGTCTGGATCAGTACTACTTGATGCCGAAGGTGGTGGTGAAAGGCCCGGAGGGCTAGTGCTATGGCTTGGAACTTCAGGAGGTCGATCTGCTGGAGGCTCTTTGCCTGTGACCAACTGCCCTTAGCGTGAAGGTTATCGCAATGGGCTCCCCAGCCCAGTTTGGAGGCATTGATATCATGAAAGGCGGTATATAAGAAATGTTAAATAAAATAAATCTGTGGCAAGGATCCTTGGTGGGGGGGGGGGGGAGAGGGGTGTGGGGGGGCCTGGGTGCTGGAGCTGTTGTCATCAGTTGAGGGAATCAGACAGAGGATAGGTCACAACCACTCTGTCACACAGACTCCCTATTGCTTGAGACCATTGGGAGCACAGGGCCCACTGAGCTGGCCGCATATGTAGGCAGGCATCTGGGGTGACATTTACCGTGGATGCCATGTGACCCAGCAGGCAAAGTAGAAGGTGGGCAGAGGCAGAGGGGTGACCCTGGATGCTTCCTGCATGCGCCTTGAGGAACTGGGCATTGTCCGGAGGGGGGGAAGGACCTGGCCTAGATGGTATCCAGCAGTGCCCCTATGAACTTCAGCCAATGTGCTGGATGGAGATGGGACTTGGGTAGTTTATGATGAACCCCAAGTACTCCAGAATGAAGAAAACGCGGACAGTCGCCTGATATGCTTCAGTGGCGGTGCTGCCCTTGATGAGCCAGTTGTCCAGGTAGGGGAACATGAACACCCCCAGAAGATGCAAGAAGGCAACGACCACTGCTAGGTACTTTGTGAAAACCCTCAGGGGTGAGGCCAGACTGAAGGGTAGAACCCTGTACTGGTAGTGGCAGCCTCCTATCATGAAGCAGAGGTACTGCTTGTGAAGGAGATGGATGAGGAAGCGTAGTTACTCACCTGTAACAGATGTTCTCCAGGAGCAGCAGGAATCAGTTCTCACATATGGGTGACGTCGGCGCCGACGGAGCCCTCGCGGAGCAATTTTCCCCAGCTTTCAAAGAAAGCCTTTGGAAATTGCAGCGCGCATGCGCGGTCCTCTTCCCGCCCAAGGGTGCCATCTTGCTCAGTCAGATGACATAGCTAAAAGACAGCAAAAAATTAGCAAAAACGAAAGCATAGAACTGCAACTCCAAGGGGAGGAGGGAGGGTTGTGAGGACTGATTCCTGCTGCTCCTGGAGAACACCTGTTACAGGTGAGTAACTACGCTTTCTCCAGGACCAAGCAGGAAGTCAGTCCTCACATATGGGACTCCCAAGCTTAAGGCTACCGGAGACCTAAGCACAAAAATGAGCTCCCTCAAGCTCAGTAGCCCAGAAGGAAGGAATCTTCTCTGAATACATCCCCATCCGGTAGCCCAACATCCGGGATGGAGGGTAGGAGTTGCCTATACCTCGAAGAGGTTACGGAGGACTGCCTGTCCGAAAGCACTGTCCCTGCGGGACTCCCTCTCCAGGCAGTAGTGGGCCGCAAAAGTCTGGCTTGAAGACCAAGTAGCGGCCCGGCAGATGTCTGCCAATGGAACAGAGTGGAGGTAAGCCACTGACGTAGCCTTCGCCCGAACACGATGGGCCGTGACTCGACTTTCCAACGAGAGGCCGGCTGCCTCGTAAGCCCAAGCGATACAGTCAGCAATCCAGATGGACAAAGTACGCTTGGAGACAGGGAGCCCCAACTTAATGGGGTCATAAGAGACGAAGAGCTGAACAGCCCATCTGTGCTCCCGCGTACGGTCAAGGTAGAAGGTCAACGCCCTTCTACAGTCCAGGGTATGCAAGACCATTTCAGCTCGGCTGGAGTGTGGCCTGGGAAAGTAGGTTGGAAGCACCACCTCCTGGTTGATGTGAAAAGGGGAAACCACTTTGGGAAGAAACTTAGGGTGAGTCCGTAGGACTACCCGGTTCTTGTAGAACCTAGTGTACGGAGGATCAGACACCAGGGCCTGCAGCTCACTAACGCGTCTAGCAGAAGTGAGGGCCACCAAGAACAATGTTTTCCAAGAAAGAAAACGAAGAGGACAGGTAGCCATAGGTTCAAATGGCGGACAGGTAATCCACTGTAAAACCACATTGAGATCCCAGTCCGGGGCTGGTGGGCGCAATGGTGGTTTAAGGAGGAGGCGGCCTCTGAGAAAACGAGCCACCAGAGGGTGGCTAGAAAGAGGTCTGCCCTCCACCGGCATGTGGTGCGCAGAAAGAGCACTGAGGTGGACCTTGACCGAGTTGGACTTAAGTCCAAGATTGGAGAGGGAAAGCAAGTACTGCAAGACCACTGACGCTGAACAGGAGAAGGGATCTTGAGACTGCTGAGCACACCAGACGGAGAACCGACGCCACTTCAGGGTGGAGGGCTGCCTGGAGGCCAAAACGACCTCCTCCACATCTGGAGGCAGGCGGAGGGGAGCAAGGACTACCCTTTCAGCAGCCAGGCCATCAGATGAAGCGACCGGAGGTTGGGGTGCAGGAGAGTCCCCTGATCCTGTGACAGGAGGTCGGGCTGACACCCCAGAGGAAGAGAGGTGTCCACCGCCAGCTGCATTAGAAGTGGGAACCAAGGTTGTCTCGGCCACCGGGGAGCCACTAGGATCATCGATGCTTTGTCTCTGAGAACTTTGAAGAGTGTCCGAGACACCAGCGGCATGGGAGGAAAGGCATATAAGAGGCCTGTGGACCATGGAATCAGAAAAGCATCTGCCGCTACTCTGAGAGGATGCGGTTGTCGAGAGCAGAATCTGGGAAGTTGCCGGTTCAGAGGACTGGCAAACAGATCCATGGTGGGGAGGCCCCACTTGAGAAAGATTCGCTGAACCACCATCGGATCCAGCCTCCACTCGTGCGGCTGGAGGATCTTGCTTAGCTTGTCGGCCAGGTAATTTTCTTGACCTGGGAGATAGACAGCTTTGAGGATAATGCCGTGGTGGACAGCCCAAGAGCATAGTTTTTGTGCTTCCTGACAGAGAAGTAAGGAGCCTGTCCCGCCTTGTTTGTTCACATAGAACATTGCAACTTGATTGTCTGTCTGTATCAGCACCGACTGATGAGAAATCAGGTGAGAATGCCTTGAGCGCTAGGAGGATGGCTCTGAGCTCCAGGAAGTTTATCTGTTGAGCAGACTCCCAAGGAGTCCAGAGACCTTGAGTACATGTCCCTTGGCAGTGTGCTCCCCAACCCAGGAGAGAAGCATCGGTCGTCAGGACCTGAGAATGCGGAGGGGGCTGAAAAGTCACTCCTAGTACTAGGTTGGGCAGATGAAGCCACCATTGCAGAGACGAGACCAGCCGGTCGGAGATCTGTACGGAGTCCGCTAGGCTCCCAGTGGCCTGATGCCATTGTGTGCGAAGGCACCATTGAGCAGGTCGCATGTTCAGGCGGGCATTGGGGGTCACATGGACCGTGGAAGCCATTTGGCCGAGCAGTCTCAGAAATTGCCTGGCCGAGACCAGGGAATTGCTGTGAAAGTGGCTGGTGAGATCCATGAGCCTTTGGGCCCTGACCAGAGGCAGGAAGGCCCGCGCCTGAAGAGTGTCCAACCTGGCGCCGATGAATTTGAGATTTTGAGAGGGGAGCAAAGTGGACTTTGCGAAGTTTATGACAAATCCCAAGTACTGGAGTAGAGTCACAGTGCGATGAGTGGCCTGAGTGGCCTCTTGGGAAGACTGGGCTCTGATGAGCCAGTCGTCCAGGTATGGAAACACTAAAAGGCCTTGAAGTCTTAGATAGGCCGCCACCACTGCCAGGCATTTGGTGAACACCCTGGGGGCGGAGGATAGGCCAAAGGGCAGTACTCTGTACTGGTAATGATTTCCTCCCACCACAAACCTGAGATATTGTCTGTGGTCTGGATGAATAAGGATATGAGTATACGCATCCTTTAGATCCAAGGAGCATAGCCAGTCTCCCTGCTGGAGGTAGGGCAGCAGGATTCCAAGGGTAAGCATCTTGAACTTTTCCTTTGCAAGGAACTTGTTGAGGTTTCGCAAGTCCAGGATAGGTCTGAGGCCTCCTGTTCTTTTTGGTATCAGAAAGTACCTGGAGTAAAACCCTTGACCTTTCAGGTGGTGGGGCACCGGTTCCACAGCCTGTTCCTGAAGGAGACTTGCTAACTCCTGAAGGAGTAAGTCCCTGTGCAGAGGGAGTCTCGGAGGCTCCCCTGGAAAATAGGAGGGAGGTACCTGGTGAAAGTGAAGAAGATACCTGGGTACTTCATAGTTCGGAAGGGCTATCTGTGGTGATGTTGGACCACCTTTGGGCAAAGTGGACCAGCCGGCCTCCTGTGCTGAGAGAAACCAGCTGAGGGGGAGAGGCTATGCTGATAAAGTCAAAAACCCCCACCCTGCTGAGCAGGGGCCGGTGGTGCAGGCTTGGGGGCTTGCTGCCTACGGGACCCATTACCCCGTCCCTTGGCCTGCTTACCCTATGGGGGAGCTGCTGAGGCCTGATACTGAGGGTAGTATTTATAGGCAGCTGCCTTCCTCGGGTAAAAGGGCTTTTTCCCCGAGCCTTCTTCTTTTGAGAAGGGGCAGAGGTCTTCCTTGAGAGACGAGTCCTGGTGAGAGTCTCGGTCTCGATCTGTGCAGCCTTCTCATCCATGGGCTTGCCAAAGAGGTTTTCACCTCTGCAGGGGACATCGACCAACTTGTCCTGCACCCATGGCTCGAGGTCGGACGTCTGAAGCCAAGCCTGGCGGCGTCCACCGATGCCGGCTGCGGCTACTCGAGCCGATGCCTCAAAACCATCGTAGGCTGCTCGAGAGAAACTTTGAGCACTCTCGAATACCAGTTGACAAGGTTTGGAACCTCTGCAAAGGTTCGTCGGAGAGACCAGCAGAGAACCCGGCAATTTCTTTAGCCAGGTCCCGGAGATACATGCCCATGTAGAGCTGGTAGGTCTGGACTCGACAAGCAAGCATAGAGCCCTGGAAACACTTCCTACCGAGGGCATCCAGGCTTCAGGCTTCCCTACCGGGGGGCACTGAGGAGTGCATTTTTTGACTCTTAAGTCTATGCATGGCCGATTCCACCACCATGGAATGGTGCGGTAGTTGTGCCTTTTGGAAGCCGGGGCTCTTGCGGACTCGATAAATGGAATCGACCCGCTTGCTCAACACCGGCGACGACGCCGGGCTCCCCCACATGCGGAAGAGAAGTCGTTCCAGCATCGGAGGAACCGGTACAATAAAGGCCTCCTTCGGGGGAGAGTCATATTGGAGGGCATCGAGTTCTTCGACTCGAGGCTCCTCCTCGGGATCCGCGGGGAAGGCCAAGGCCTTGGCCATATCCTGCACGAAGTCTGAGAACCGGGTATCCTCCGGGGGGGACCGTCTCCGAGGTTCGGACTCGGGGGAGTCCGATGGGACACACCGAGTCCGAAAGGAACCAGGTGACTCTTCGTCCTCGGATTCCCAGGCCGACTCCTCGGAGGAGGAGTCAAGCGGCTCCGGTCGGGCGGGCATCGATGCCATCCGCCCCGACGCCGAGGGAGTCGGCGTCGACGACCTCGGTCCCGAACAGGAGGCCGAAGGAGACCGAGGATCGGCTCGGTCTCCGGGGTCGACGTCCCGGCGGTCAGGGCAGAAGCACCAGCGAGGCCAGCGATCAATGCCCGCTGCTGGTCCATGAAGGCAGTCAAGACTGCTCTCCAAGGCTGTCAACCTGAGTCCGAGCTCAGGAGACCCAGCAGCCCCCCGACTCGGGCCCCGACGGTGTCGGGCCCGACATCGGCTCCTTCGGAGGCGAGTCTACGAGGACAACAGTACTCACGTGAGCGGGCAAGTCCATCTCGAGACGAGGATGTTTGGACGGCCTCTCCACCTCTGAGGACCCGGGACGGGAATCGGGGCTATGCGACCTGGCCCTCGAGGAACCAGGAGCGTCCACCGATCCCGCCCTCGTGGGTTTCTTCTTCCGATGATGTTCCCGGGTAGGAGACCCCCTTTCAGAGGAACTTCGACAATGCTCAGGACCAGAGTCCCGAGACGTCGAAGCCTCTGACGAGGTCCGAGCCCGGCCGGAGTCAGAGAAGATACGTTCCCGCTGATGCTGCGGACTCAACGCTTTTGAGGACATTTTGCCACACGGACCACAGATCATCGGGTCATGATCGGGTCCGAGGCAGCAGAGGCAGAAGTCGTGTGTGTCGGTAAGAGACATGAGTTTCTTACAGAGGTCACACTTTTTAAACCCGCTGGCAGCCATCGGGGGAAAAAGGGCCCCTGCGAGGTCAAAAGACCGGGCTGCCAGTGAAAGAGTAAAAAGGCACGAAATCTGTCACGAAGGACAAAAAACTGAAAAATAAAGAACGGACTCGCAACCGGCGTCGCGGGTCCGGGCGGGAAAAGAACCGGCGTCGAACCGAGAGAAAAAAAGAGAAATCAATCAACTTTTCTGCGGGGATTCACAAACAACGTCTGTAGGGCTCCGCGGAAAAAAGAAGACTGAGCAAGATGACACCCTTGGGCGGGAAGAGGACCGCGCATGCGCGCTGCAATTCCCAAATGCTTTCTTTGAAAGCTGGGGAAAATTGCTCCGCGAGGGCTCCGTCGGCGCCGACGTCACCCATATGTGAGGACTGACTTCCTGCTTGGTCCTGGAGAATGTGCGCATACACATCCTTTAGATTCAAGGAGCATAGCCAGTCTCCATGCCGGAAGTATGGCAGCAATGTTCCCAAGGGAGAGCATTTTGAATTTCTCCCTCACCAGGAACTGGTTGAGGTCCCGTAGGTCTAGAATGGGCCGAAACCCTCCAATCCTTTTAGGAACCAGAAAGTAGCAGGAGTAGAACCCCTTGTCCATGAGGTGGATGGGTTCCACTGCCCTGTCTGCCAGAAGACCTGCAAGTTCTTGCTGAAGAAGGCCCCGGTGAAGGGGAGTCATGGGGGGCTCTCCCCGAAAAAATGGCAGGGGTGTCTGAGGTGGAGGAGGTAACCCTCCATCACCTGCAGGGGTCCATGTGCTGGTAATGATGGTAGAACACTGGTTGGCATGAAATACTAGATGTCCACCCGGCTTGGGGGGGGGGGGGTTCTTGGACTTACGAGAGCCATTCCCTGGTCCCTTGGCCTGCTAGTCCTGTTTGGGAGCTGGACAGGCCAACTACTGAGGGTAGTTTCTGTAAGCCTTCCTCTTCTTCAGGTATAGTTTTTTTTTTTTTTTTTTACCTAAAGCTTTCCTTCAGGAAGGGTCAGCGGTCTTTTTGGAGAGCCTGGTTCTGGTCATGAACTCTGACTCCAGCTTGGCGACCTTGTCCATCATGGGCTTGCCAAGGACATTCTCTGCCCTGCAAGGGAATTGACCAACATCATGCACCTGTTGCTCCAAGTCGAAGACTGTAGCCAGGCCTGGCAGTAGGTACTAATGCCCACTGCAACTACTCTAGCTGCCGATTCAAAGCAGTCATAGGCCACCCGAGTCAAATTTGGAGCACTCTGACTGTGGGGGTCAAGTTCCTGAACTGCTGAAGCGGTTCCTCGGAGAGACCAGATGAGAACCTGGTGAGTTCCCTCACAAGATCCTGCAAGTTCATGCCCATATACAGTGGGTAGGCTGGATCTGGCTGATGAGCATCGAACCCTAGAAGCACTTCCTGCCAAGGGCATCCATGGCATGGGCCTCCCTTCCTGGGGGCACAGAAGAGCGTCTTTTCTGGCTTTTGAGCCTATGCATAGCCAACTCCACCACCATGGAGTCGTGAGGCTGTTGAGCTTTTTGGAAGACAGGGCTCTGGTGAACTCAGTACATAGAGTCCAATCAGCTGCTCATAATAGACACAGAGGCTAGGGTCTCCCACATACGGAAGAACAGTCATTCCAGGATGGAGAGAATGGGCACCGTGAGAGCCTCGTACTGGAGGATCTAAAGATCCTACGCCCAAGGCTCCTTCTTGGACTCAGTAGTGAAGGCGATCCTTTGCCATATCCCCAACAAAATCTAGACGAGCTGGTCCCCACCTGAGGACCTGGCCTCAGTCTTCAGAGGGGGAAGGATCCAAGGGAACATCCCTGTAGATATGCGTGTCCAGAGACTCGTCGTCCTCTGTCTCCCAGTCCAACTCAGTCTGAGGAGATCTCGGGGATCCTCTAGGCAACACCCCGAGAAGCCCTTGGCCCCGAGTGGGACCAGGACCAGAACCAGGACCGGTGAAGAGATATCGCGAGGCCAGTGGCGCTCGAGGACTGCCTCGTGGAGGGGCCAGTGGTTAGGAGTGATGACCCGGAAGAACCAGGCATCAGAGACTGCTGTTGGGTCATGAAGGCAGACAAGTAGCATTCCAAAGCTGCCATCCTGGCCTCGCGACCAGAAGGCTCCACAGTCACCAGTGTGAGGATTGAGAACCTCAGGGCCAGCACAGTCTAGGGTGTGTCTTCAACGAGGATGGCCTCGGAGGACCAAGACTGATCCCCAGACATCAATGGCATCTTTTCCAGCTGGGCCATCACCCTCTGCCTCGTGTCATGGGCTCAGAGGTCAGGGACCATGGGACTTCCCCACAGCCCTGGACTCATCACCCAACAAGGCCACTGATGACGCCCGGCACTTTGAGAGGAGTTCCTCCCTGAGGGAGCCCCAGCTTGATGCCCTGTGATCTCTAGGCTCTGAGGAGGCATGGTCACCAAGCGAGATAGGCCTCTGCGGTGAACCTTGAGGGCGCTGGTCCTGTGGACAACTCCAGGGCTAAGGCATCAGGATCTGGCCTGAGGCACCAAAGGCAACAATCATACGGATCCGGCATGACATATGTGCACAGTGGTCGCAAAGCTTGAAGCCACTGAGAGGTCATGGTGGGGAATACGGCTCTCATAAAGTCACTCTTGGCCTGGCCAGAAAAGGGCATGAAAACCTGCGCACCAAGAAAAAAAACTCAGAGGGAAAAAGGGAACCCGAGAAAAAACGTGACATTGAAGCGAACGTGCCTGGGAGGTGATCAGGCTACCGGTATGCAACTGGAGAAGGAATAGATTCGAGAAACAAAGAAAAAAGGGAGCAAAAAAAGAGAGTCATCTTTTCCCTGGGGGGAGGGGGCACAGAAACACATCTGATGGTCTCTGCGGAAAAAAAGGAGACTGAGGCAAGATGGCACCCTTAGGCTGGAAGGGGACCACGCATGCATGGTGCATCTACCAAAAGCTTTCTTTAAATGCTGGGAAGAGGTTACCATGCGGGCTCAGTTGTTGCCGACATCACCCATATGAGGGCTGACTTCCTGCTTGTTCCCAGAGAAAGTAGCACTGTTGCTGTGTTAGTCCATGTTAATGGTAGTTTAATAAAGAGAAACAAAAAAGGGAAAATAAGGTGATATCTTCTTATTGGACAAATCTTTTACAAAAATGGAATGGAAGAGCAGACTGTATTCAGCCTTTTATTAAGCTTGGCCAAATACCAACTTGCTAATGATAATTTTCTTTGTAAATGTGTATGCAAGTATTTTCTTCATAAATATGCACTGGGTACTTAAGACACCTTTCACACTGCAGCTACATAGCAATGGCACTAAAATATCCTCATCCTTGCCATGTGGTGGTTATCGTAAAAGAAAATATTTATCTCCTTTTTGAAAAAGCTTCCTTTGTCTCCACATTATAGAGAGCTGGAGGTTAAAGAGATGGTAAGTTGCATACAGATACCAGAATAAATAATGGTACCAACATGCATACTGTAACTGTGGGACACCAAACTTTCCAAGCATCAATAGCATCAATTAAGACACGGAGCGGCTGCTGCAATTAATCTACAGGGCAATTGCATGCTGCAAGCTGCTGGATGCTATTAGTATGGGAATGGGGCTACCAGACTCCTGTTTTCGTATCCAAATGCATCCAATGGGCAAGGCTGTAAACTTACTCAACTATACCTACTGTCAGACATGCAAATTAATCCAGTATATCTTACCAACTCTGTAATCAAAGCTGAAGTCAACGCTGCAGTAGACAACCACCAAGGGTCGCTTAGGATACCTCTTTGCATCATTGGATATCTTACGATGACCAACTAAAGGCAGGGTGTATTTTGTTACATGCTCCTTTACATCTGAATTTGTTGTAGCATCCTGTAATGAAGATTACAAATTTATCTTTAACTGAAATTTTTTTGGGATATCACTCTACTTTGTAAATTACAAATCCACATGCAAAATGGTTAGTCTCCGTGCAGTCAACTGCTCCTGCAAAGAGCCCAAAAGGCAGCTCGTTACCTTGAAAGTCAGAATATGCTTTTTTGGCTCATATTTTGACTGAAATTTTTCAGGCTGCATGATGACCAGTTGCTCTGGAGACACTTTCAAGAAGTCTGTAATTTCACTGCTGAAGGTGTGGTGAAATTTGTAGTCTTCTCTTAAGTTGTTGGCTGTAAGACGCAAATCATAATTTTCTCTATTAGACTAGTACTGGGGTCAGTTTTCAGAGAGTCAAATAATATTCTTAGGCATGGTATGAAATTCACACACTTCCTTTTGTGATCTTTGTCAAATGGCATGAATTAACATATCAAAAAATCACCAGCGACACGTTTCAAAAATAGTCAGTAACTTCACTGATATTTTACCTCCAACATCTGAACTTTTATAAAAAGGACATCCTATATTTGATCTCTTTCAAGTGATCATATGCTGGTGGAAGCATTCTGTGCAACATGACAAAAGTGTTCTAGTGAAAACTAGAACATTTCATTCTGTAGAACGTCTGATTAAAATATGAAAAAATAAAAACAAAAAAAAAATTAAAATACATTTTGGATTAGGAGAAGACAGATTTATTGGGAGTCTACCTTTCCTTGGAAACCTCTATCATAAGTTGCATTTTAAAGAAACAAACTCCCTGCACATAGGCACAGAGTTCACCAAGTTGGAAGCTCTGTCCCAATATGCTACTTATAATTAAGCATTTCTATAGCACTCCAAGGCATACATAGCCTTGTACATATACGTTTAAGAGACTGTCCCTTCTCAACAGAGCTTACAATCTACTCAGACAAATACAACAAAACGGGACCAGAGTAAACTAAGAGAACATGGTTATAACACACAAGGGTAGTAAACAGAAGAATAAGGGGTTCAAGATCCAAAGGCAACCTCAAAGAGGTGTGTTTTTTGTCTGGATTTGAATAGGATCCGGGATGGAGCCTGGTGTATTGATACAGGTAAATCTATTCCAGGCATATGATACAGCAAGATGGAATGAATGGAATCTGGAGTTGGCAGTGGATGAGAAGGGCACAAATAAAAGTTACCTGATGAGCTGAGTTCCTGAGAAAGGGTGTAGGGAGAAGATGAGAGACTAGAGGTAATTATGTCTGTGCAGCGCTGTGTATGTCTTGTAGCGCTATACCTATGCTTAATAGTAGTAGCTGTCAAGTGAATGTACTTGTCGGACAGAAGAAGTTTGAATTGGATATGGAAATGGATAGGGAGCCAATAGAGTGACTTTAGAAGAGGGATTAGGTGGGCATAGCAACATTGGCGGAAGCTTAGCTGTGCAGCTAAGTCACATATGCTAGAAATGTGAACACTGCAAGGAAAAGAGGTGCTGGTTGCTGGAAAAAAAAAGTGGTGACTTATTCAGTAACTGCAATTGTGAAGGTGAAAATTTTACTTACCTGATAATTTCCTTTTCTGAGCCCTTCTAGACCAGTCCATACCAGTGGGTTGTGTCCCCCCTGCCAGCCCATGATAGAGAAACAACTAGAAGCTTCCAGTGACATCACTGGTACTTGTGCTAGTGCAGCTAGGGGTAGACTTTAGTATTAGTAACCAAGCATAAGGAAAAGTGTAGTTACTCACTTGTAACAGGTGATCTTCGGGAACAGCAGGAATTTAGTCTTCACATATGGGCGACTTCAGTATTGATGGTGCCCGTGCAGGAATGCTCCCCAGCGTCTAATTGGAAAGCTTTAGGGAGCACTCCACTGCACCTGCGTGAAAGCCTTCCTGACTTCCCAACTCCTCCTCCTCAGTTGGGCTTGTAGCTGAGAAAGGAGAAAAAAAAGAAACTTTACAACTCCTAGGGGAGGAGGGAGGGTTGCGAAGACTAAATTCCTGCTGTTCCCAGAAATCACCTATTACAGGTGAGTATCTATGCTATCTCTGGGAACAAGAATGAATGTAGTCTTCACACATGGGACTCCCTAGCTGGATTTTCCAGAAACCAGAACCAGTGGAGGTTCGCCTCCGAGTAGGCCTGATGAGGTCATGGATCTCACATGGATTTTTGGTATCGTCAAAATCCAGGACGGAGGGTAGGAACTGCCTCTAAATCTGAAAGAGGTGCTGGAGCCAATCAAGAGTGTGCAGGGTTGCTTCTGCTCAAGACGCATGTGATTTGGGAAAGACTCGAAGGAAAATTGACTGGTTTAAATGAAAAGGAGACACCACTTTTGGCATAAAACGTGTGTGAGTCCTAAGAATGATTTTGTCGTGGTGGAACCTGATATAGGGTCGGTCCACCACTAAAGCCTGAAGCTCTCTAATCATCTAGCTGAAGTGAGAGCAATTAAGAAGATTACCTTCCAAGTTGGGAACTTTAGTGAGGCCGTGGCCAGTGGTTCAAAGGGTGGCTTGAGAAGCTGCACTAGAATGACATTAAGATCCCAAGCTACTGGAAGTGGTTTAATGGGCAGTTTGGACAGGAGGAGAAGGCCTCTCGAAACAGGCCACTAGTGGTTGAGAGGAGATTGGCTGTCTATCCAGTAGGTGGTGAGAGGCTGCAATAGCACTTAGGTGGACTCTCACAGAGTTGGTCTTCAGATCTGTTGTTGACAGATGGAGGAGATACTGGAGGAGTGACTCCACTGGAGCCGAAAAGGGATTGAGAGCCTTCTGAAAGCAGATATAAAATCTCCACCACTTGAAAGCACACAAATATCTGGTGGAGGGATTCCTAGAAGCCAAAAGGATCTCCTTAACCTCTTGGGTAAGGTCAAGGCCTTGGAAAGCTATGTTCTCAGCAGCCAAGCTGTGAGACAGAGAGACTGTGGATTGGGATGGAGTAGTGAGCCGTCATCCTGGGAGAGGAGATCAGGCACAGATCCCAATTGCAGAGGTAGAGTGTGAGTCAGATGTAGTAGCAGAGGAAACCAAGGTTGCCTCGGCCAGTGGGGGGCTATGTGTATCATGGAGCCTGTGTCTGACTGAAGCCTGAAAAACATCTTGGGAATGAGGGGTATAAAGAAAGCATAAAGCAGACCCCAACCCCAGTGTAGGTAGAAGGCATCCACTGGATGGTTGATGATGTCTGCGTTCTCGTGCAGAAGCGAGAAAGTTTGACATTTTGGGGAGTTGAGAACAGATCTATGTCTGGGGTTTTCCAGGTCTGAAAGATGTAGGACATAGTGTCCGGACGCAAAGACCATTTGTGGGGAAAGCACAGTTACTTACCTGTAACAGGTGATCTCTGGGAACAGCAGGAATAAGTCTTCACATATGGGTACGTTGGTACCGACGGAGCCTGCGCGGGAACGCTCCCCAGCTTCCCAAAAAGGAAAGCTTTTGGGAGCATCCCACAGCGCCTGCGCGCTGCCTTCCCGCCTTTCCTAACCGCCTCTCCCCAGTTCGAGTTTTAAAGCTGAGACAAAGAGAGAGAGAGGAAAGGAAAGATAGAGATACAACTCCTAGGGGAGGTGGGTGGGTTGTGAAGACTTATTCCTGCTGTTCCCAGAGATCACCTGTTACAGGTAAGTAACTGTGCTATCTCCAGGAACAAGCAGGAATGAGTCTTCACATATGGGGACTACCTAGCTAGAGATGCCTGGGAGATCCCCAAGGTTATGAGACCCTGAGAAGGGCTCTACCTCGTCCTATGGATCTCAGGCATCCATCCAGGGAAGGAGGGCAGAAGTTGATTAAGAATGGAACAGGTTTTTGAGAACAGCCTGACCAAACAAGGCATCCCAGCGGAGTCCTTGTCCAAACAGTAATGGGCTGTGAAGGTATGAACCGAGGCCCAGGTGGCCGCTCGACAGATCTGGTCGATGGACACAGAATTTAGATGAGCCATAGAGGTGGCCATGGCCCTCACATTATGAGCTGTGACATGGCCCTCCAGAGAAAGGCTCTTACTCTGGTAGGCGAAAGAAATACACTGAGCAATCCAATTGGACAGTGTCCTCTTAGAAACTGGAAGTCCCAAATGAGAGGGATCAAAAGCAACAAAGAGTTGAGAAGACTTTCTATGTTGCTGTGTCCTTTGTAAGTAAAAGGCAAGAGCTCTCTTACAATCCAGGGTATGAAGATTCCTCTCTGCACTTGATGCATGAGGACCTGGAAAAAAGACAGGTAAATACACCTCTTGATTAAGATTAAAAGGTGAGACCACTTTAGGCATAAAGTGTGGATTGGTCCTAAGGACTACCTTATCATGATGGAACCTTGTATAAGGTGGATTAGCCACTAAGGCCTGCAGTTCACTGATGCGGCGAGCTGAGGTGACTGCAATGAGGAAAATAACCTTCCAGGAAAGAAATTTCAAGGAGGTGGTGGCTAAGGGTTCAAAAGGTGGCTTCATAAGCTGACCAAGAACCAGATTTAAGTCCCATGCCACCGGAGGAGGCCTAATGGGAGGCTTAGTTAAAGTTAGGCCTCTCATGAATCTTGCAATAAGAGGATGAGAGGAAATAGGCTGTCCATTGATAGGCTTAAGGGATGCTGCAATAGCACTCAAATGGACCCTTACTGAATTCGTCTTAAGGCCTGCATTGGAGAGATGCAGGAGATATTCCAATAGAGAATTCAAAGGTAGTGCTAGAGGGTCAAGACCCTTCTCAGTACACCAAATGGAAAACCTTTTCCATTTAAAAGCATAGGAACGTCTAGTAGAAGGTTTTCTGGAAGCATGGAGGATATCCTTCACTTGTTGAGAAAGATTCCAACCTTGAAGGTTGTCAGACGGCTGCCTGGGTGAGAATCTTCACACTCTTGGCAAGTGCATATTTCTATATGATTTGCAAGGTATTGTGGGCAATGTAGTTCATTCACACCAGACACAGCTGCTGACAATAATTTAGTTGTGCTCTTGGGTAAAGCCAATAAGATATTTATTTATGGGGTTATTTCTCCCAACACAGATATGCTTGGTAGCACATAAATTAGGTTACTTGCTTTCAGTGTTAACTTGGAAAAACAAAGTCAAAATCAGGAAAACAAATGAAAAGCCACAAAGCAAAAAAAGCAAACTGTTCTTTTTAGATTAACTTCTGATTACTTCCCACATAGATACAGAAGTGATTCTCTCCTAGCTCACAAGCAATTAGATAAGGCTTAATTGCTAGCAGTTACCAGCTGAAACCCCTTAGCTGGCTTGCCTTCCACTGTGTGGGTCAAAATCCTGCTTCAGGAGCTTTTCTGAAGTAGATTAAAGAACAAATTTGTATTTCTTTGTGATGGTTGCTGTATTTTATAACAGAAAGTTATCAACGGAGTTTAGATAGAGAGCAGTCCATATAAACAGGATCCTCATCTGCTATTATTCCCCCTTGTTCAACAAGCATGGGTTCAATATCATGGATTGGCACAGATGAATCTCTCAATGGAGCATTTTCAGGAGAATACTTGTTTCCCTGCTGTCTTTCAAGGTTATAGCTAGGGAAATGCAGAAATGCAGCTACTACTGCCATGCATTTGGTGAACACTCTTGGAGCAGTGGCCAGACCGAAAGGAAGCACCCTGTATTGGTAATGCTTTCCTTGGAAAAGAAAACGGAGGAACCTTCTGTGAGAAGGATGGATGAGGACATGTGTGTACGCATCCTTGAGATCTAGAGAACAAAGCCAATCCTGACTCTGAAGGTATGGAAGGAGTGTGCCCAGAGAAAGCATCTTGAATTTCTCCTTGCATAGAAATTTGTTCAATTCTCTGAGATCTAATATGGGTCTGTAGCCCCCTGTTTTCTTTGGGATCAGAAAGTAGGGGGAGTAGAACCCTGACCCTTGTTGAAGAAGGGGAACTTCTTCTATTGCCCCTTGGGCAAGAAGGGCAGCCACCTCCTGACCTAGAAGGTCGAGAAGAGATGTTGGAGAATTGAAATGTCTCACCATGGTGTGAGGAGGAAGGTTTGAGAAATGAAGTTTGTAGCCCTCCCTTATGATGGAGAGGGTCCACTGCTCTGCTGTAATTTGCTCCCATCTGGGAGCAAAATGAGCTAACCTTCCTGGAATGGTGAGAGCCTCTGGCTGTTTCAGAGCCAGAAAGGCTAAGTTCTCTAGCATCAAGTCAAAAGCCCTGAGGAGGCTGGGTCTGCTGAGTTGCAGAAGCCCCTGTAGGCTTAGGCCTGGCCTGTTTAGGTTGCTGACGCTTAGCAGCAAAACGACCTGTAGATGATTGTTGGCCAGAAGCAGGATGGAATCTGCATTTCTTTAAAAAAAAAGACTTCTTGAAAGGTTTTTTCTTGGCAGGAATGGAGGTTGACTTTGAAAGTCTATCCAAAGCAGAATTTTCTGCATCCATTTGAGTGGCTTTTATTTGCCAATCTTTGCCAAAAAGGTTTTCTCCTGTACAGGGAAGATTTCCCAAGCCATCCTGGACCCAAGATTCTAGATCAGAAGCTTGGAGCCAAGCAAGTCTGCGTGCAGCTATGGCAATGGCCGAAGCTCTGCTGGCACCTTCAAAGGAGTCAAAAGCTGCACAGTTGGAAAACTTTGAAATATCTTGAGTATGCTTAAGCCGAATAAGGAATTCTTCCCTTTTATCCTCTGGAAGAAAAGGGAGGAAAGTGTGCAGTTTATCTGCAACTTCTTTCAGAAACATACCCATATAAAGACTATAGGAGTTGATTCTGGCAATGAACATACTGGCTTGGAAGATTTTCCTACCAAAAGCATCCAAGGTCCTGCATTCTCTTCCTGGAGGAGCAGAGGAGTGTCTTTTTGCACTCTTTATCCTTTTCATAGCTGACTCCACCACAATAGAATGGTGAGGAAGCTGTGTTTTATGAAAACCAGGACAAGGAGGGACACGGTACATAGTGTCCAATCTACGAGAATGAGGAGAGATAGTGAGAGGAGTCTCCCATAAGTCAATCATGTGATCATAAAGAATCTCACGAATTGGCAAGGTGACTGCCTCCTTAGGAGCCTTAGAATAACCTAAAGTATTCAATTTTTTAGCTCTAGGCTCTGATTCAGAGGTTACTGAAATAGAAAGCCCTTTAGCCACTTCTCTTATGAAGTCTTGAAAGGACAAGTCCTCTGGAGGAGACATTCTTCTTTTTGGAGAAGGCGGCTCTTCAGGAAGGGCTATGGATACTTCAGCAGACTCCTCCGATGCATCAGAATCTTCGGAGGAATCAAAGTATCGACTGTCAGGGTGCTCTTCCAAAGCTCGATACGTGTACCGAGCGGTATTGACATCGGGCGTCATCGGTACCGGTTCTGTACCGATGGGCATCCCTGGACAGGGAACCGCTGCAGTCGGCATCCTGGTCGATGTCGATGCAGTCGGTACCGGTACCGACACTGGTGCCGGTACCGGAGCTGATACCGACAGCGGAGTTTGTTGTGGTATCAGCGGCGTCGCAGCTTGAATGAAGGCCGCGATAGCCTGCTGCATGGATAGGAAATTCTGATCCATCGACGCCATGAATGCCTGGAATTCGGTACCGGAAGGTTGCACCGGTACCCCAGAGCATTCTAACAGGTGATCGGTCGAGGCCGTGCCATCGATGTCAACCTGTAACCCCATAGGTGGAGTTTTGGAAGCCGGAGCTTCCCGCCGGGGTTGTTTTGCCGGTGCAGGATCCTCAAGGGCAAGCCCGGAGGCATCTCTATGCTTGGAAGGAGATCTACCCTTCGAGGACCGGCTGGATTTATGTTTGGTTACCTGAGATCCATGGGAGGAAGAAGCAGCCCTGGAAGACGTCGATGCCACTGAAGCTGCATCAGAGGGAAACAGCACATGGAGCTTGGCTGCTCGGTTCTGTAACCCTCATTTGGACATCAAGGAGCAGGACGAACAATCCAAAATGGAGTGGTCAGGACCCAAACATTTAAGACACCATTCATAGGTGTCGGTAACAGAAATAGTACCGCTGCACTTAGTGCATTTTTTAAACCCGGAGGCTGTTTTTTCCATGAGGAAAATTCTTTGCGAGGCCTAAGGCCCAAAAGAGGAAAAACACACTAAGTGAGGGAAAAATATGTTTGTTTGTTTGTTTTTTTATAAGAAAAGAAAAGAAAGAAAGACCGGTGGAACCGGTCCGATGTCGGGGAAGGCAGACGCACGACCAAAGAAATAAAATAAAACAAAGAACTTCTTCAGCGGTGACAGGAACACGACCTGCTGGCTCCGCGGCAAATAAGAACTGGGGAGAGGCGGTTAGGAAAGGCGGGAAGGCAGCGCGCAGGCGCTGTGGGATGCTCCCAAAAGCTTTCCTGTTTGGGAAGCTGGGGAGCGTTCCCGCGCAGGCTCTGTCGGTACCAACGTACCCATATGTGAAGACTCATTCCTGCTTGTTCCTGGAGATGAAGGATGTGACTCAGTCTGTCTGCCAATGGCAAAGGACCACAGGTGAAGCACCTCCTTGCAGAGGGCCCAGGAGCCTGTTCTTCCCTGCTTGTTCACAAAGAACACGGCAACCTGATTGTCCATCCTGACTTGGACCTACTGTGCCTTGAGGTGGTGTTGAAACACCCTGAAGGCATTTGAGATAGCTCTAAAGTTCCAGGAGATTGATCTGGAGTTGCGACTCTAGCATTGTCTAGAGCCCCTGTGTAGTCAGGTTGCCCAAGTGAGCTCCCCAACCCAGTTTTGAGGCATCTGTCAGGATGCATTGAAGTGGAGGCATCTGAAGAGTAGCAAATCACCTGGGCCGGATGATATACATCCGAGGGTGTTGAAAGAACTGAAATATGAGATTGCAGACCTGCTATTAGTAATCTGTTGACTATGATTAAAATCATCTGTAATACCTGAAGATTGGAGGATGGCAAATATAACACCAAATTTTAAAAAGGGTTCCAGGGGTGATCCGGGAAGCTACAGACCGGTGAGCTTGACCTCAGTACCGGGAAAAATGGTAGAAACCATCATAAAGAACAAAATTGCTGAACATGTAGATAGTCATGGCTTAATGGGAGACGGCTAACATGGCTTAAGACAAGGAAGATCTTGTCTTACTAATCTGCTATGTTTTTCTGAAGGCGTGTGAACAAACAAGTAAGCAAAGGTGAGTCGGTTCATATAGTGTATTTGGACTTTCAGAAAGCCTTTGACAAGGTCTCTCATCAGAGACTTTTGGCAAAACTAAAGAGTCATGGGATAGGAGGCATTGTACTATTGTGGATCAGGAACTGGTTAAAAGATAGAAAGCAGAGGGTAGTGCTAAATGGCCAATTTTCTCAATGGAGAAAGGTGAATAGTGGTGTACCCCAGGGATCTGTGCTGGGTCTGCTGCTTTTTGACATTCATAAATGACCTGGAAAAGGGAACAAGTGAGGTTATCAAATTTGCAGATGACACAAAACTAAAGTTGTTCAAACCCAAGAGGATTGTGGAAAATTGCAAGAGGATCTTGATAAATTGGAAGACTGGGCATCAAAATGGCAGATGAAATTTAATGTGGACAAGTGCAAAGTTATGCACCTAGGGAAGAACAACCCAAACTATGGTTACACGATGCAAGGTTCCACATTAGGAACCATCACCCAGGAAAATGATTTAGGCGTCATTGTGGATAACATGTTAAAAACCTCGGCCCAGTGTGCAGCAGCGGCCAAAAGAGCGAATAGACTGTTAGATATCATAAGGAAAGGAATGGAAAATAAAACAAAGGATATTATAATGCCTCTATATTGTTCCATAGTGAGACCGCACCTTGAATATTGTGTGCAATTCTGGTTGCCGTATCTTAAAAAGGATATAGTGTTATTAGAAAAGGTTCAGAGAAGAGCCACCAAAATGGTAAAGGGGATGGAAGGATACTCCTATGAAGAAAGGCTAAAAATGTTAGGGCTCTTTAACCTGGAAAAGAGACGGCTGAGGGGAGATACAATTGAAGTCTATAAATTAATGAACGGAGTGGAACGTGTAAACGTAGATCGATTGTTAACGTTACCAGAATATAGAAAGACTAGGGGACATGCAATGAAGCTACAGGGTAAACTATTTAAGACTAATAAAAGAAAGAGTAGTTACTCACCTGTAACAGGTGTTCTCCAGGAGCAGCAGGAATCAGTCCGCACATATGGGTGACATCGACGTCGATGGAGCCCTTGCGGAGCATTTCCCCAGCTTTCCAAGAAAGCCTTTGGGAATGCAAGCACGCATGCGCGGTTCCCTTCCTGCCTAAAGGTGCCATCTTGCTCAGTCAAATGACATAGCTAAAGACAGCACACAAAAATGTAACAATAAACTATGTACAACTGCAACTCCCAGGGGAGGAGGGAGGGTTGCGAGGACTGATTCCTGCTGCTCCTGGAGAACACCTGTTATAGGTGAGTAACTACTCTTTCTCCAGGACCAAGCAGGAAGTCAGTCCTCACATATGGATGACTCCCTAGCTCTGGGCTACCAAGGAACCCAGGCTGAACAAGTGAACTCCCTCTAGTCCCAGCATCAAAGAAAGGCTTTTCACTGACAGAACCTACACCGGTAGCCCAAAGGAGGGCTGAAGGGCAGGAGTTGCCTAAACCTCAAAGAGATTCCGGAGTACTGCCTGGCCAAAAGCACTGTCCCTACGGGACTCCCTTTCCAGACAGTAATGGGCCGCAAAAGTCTGGCTTGAGGACCAAGTTGCAGCCCTGCAGATGTCCACCAACGGTACAGAGCGGAGGTGAGCCACTGAGGCAGCCATTGCCCTGACACGATGGGCCGTGACCCGACCCTGCAAAGGAAGGTCAGCCGCCCTGTAAGCCCAGGTGATAGTCAGCTACCCAAGTGGACAAGGTACGCTTGGACACAGCTAACCCCCAAATTATTAGGGTCAAAAGATATGAAGAGCTGAGTAGCCCTTCTATGCCCCTGCGTACGGTCAAGGTAGAAGGATAAGGCCCTCCTACAGTCCAGGGTATGCAGAACTGCTTCAGCCTGGCTTGCATGAGGCCTAGGGAAGAATGTTGGAAGAACCACCTCTTGGTTAAGGTGGAAGGAGGAGACAACTTTTGGGAGGAACTTTGGATGAGTCCTAAGGACTACCCTGTTCCTATAGAAGCGGGTGTAAGGCCTGTCAGACCAGGGCCTGAAGCTCACTGACTCGCCAGGACGAGGTTAGGGCTATCAAGAAGAGTGTCTTCCAGGATAGGAAGCGTAGAGGGCAAGTAGCCATCGGCTCAAAAGGTGGGCGAGTCAGTTGCTGCAAGACCACATTCAACTCCCACTCAGGAGCAGGACGACGGATTGGAGGCTTGAGCAAAAGCAAGCCTCTGAGAAAGCGGGACACCAAGGGGTGAACCAACAGAGAATGTCCCCTCCACCAGTGAGTGGTGAGCTGCTAGAGCTGAGAGGTGGACCTGAACAGAATTGGACTTAATTCCCTGATTTGATAAGTGCGGTAAGTACTGAAGCACTACTGGTACAGTACAGGAGAAAGGATCCTCTGTATGTAGCTGACACCACACAGAAAACCTTTTCCATTTGAGAGCATAGGTTTTCCTAGTGGACTGCTTCCTAGAGGCTAGGACAACCTCCTCAACTTCCTGAGGTAAGCCCCAGGGAGCCAAAATTACCATTGCAGCCTCCAGGCCATCAAATTGAGAGCTTTGAGATTGGGGTGCAGAAGGGAACCCTGATCCTGAGAGAGAAGGTCGGGTTGCAACCCCAGAGGCAGTGAGGGATCCACTGCCAGCTGAAGCAGAAGTGGAAACCAAGGCTGTCTCGGCCACACAGGACCCACCAGCAGGACCGAGGCCTTGTCCTGAAGAATCTTGAACAGAGTTCGGGCCACCAGGGCGTGGGAGGAAACGCATACAGGAGGCCCTGAGACCAGGGAATTAGAAAAGCATCTGCTGCTATCCGCAGAGGATGCGGTTGTCTGGAGCAGAACTTTGGCAGCTGTTTGTTCAGTGGACTGGCCAAACAGATCTATGGATGGAAGTCCCCATTTCAGGAAAATCTTCTGAACCACCAAAGGATGGAGCTGCCACTCGTGGGGCTGCAGAATCCTGCTCAACCTGTCGGACAGGTAGTTTTCCTGGCCAGGGAGATATACAGCCTTGAGGAGCATGTTGTGCCTGAGAGCAAACAAGCAAAGGTCCTGCGCTTCCTGACAAAGGAGCCTGGACCCAGTTCCGCCCTGCTTGTTCACATAAAACATGGCTACCTGGTTGTCTGTTTGAACTAGGACAGACTGATGAGCCAGGGTTGGCGAGAAAGTTTTGATGGCTAACCGAATAGCGCTGAGTTCCAGTAGATTGATTTGCTGTGCGGCTTCCAAGGAGACCACAGGCCCTGGGTGCACTTGCCTAGACAATGAGCTCCCCAGCCCTGCAGGGAGGCATCCGTGGTCAGCACCACTGTGAACCCAGGAATCTGAAAAGGTACCCCTTGCAGTAGATTGGGTGGGTGCAGCCACCAGCTGAGGGAGTTCAGAAATTGTCTGGACACCCTTATCCTGTCTCTGAGGCTGCCTGTGGCCTGTGACCACTGAGTCCGAAGGCACCACTGTGCAGGCCTCATATAGAGCCTGGAATTGGGGGTCACATGTACTGTCGAAGCCATGTGGCCAAGAAGCCTCAGGCAGAGTCTGGCGGAGACCAGTGACCTGCTGAGAAACTGGTTTGCTAAGTTTATCAGTCTTTGGGCTCTGTCTTCTGGCAAGAATGCCTTTGCCAGCAGAGAGTCCAACCTTGCCCCTATGAACTCCAAGTTCTGGGAGGGGAGCAAAGTGGACTTTGCGAAGTTTATGACAAACTCCAGGTTTTGAAGGAGAGGAATAGTTCTGAGGGTGGCCTGTCTGGCCTCCTGGTACGTCTGACCCCTGATGAGCCAGTCATCCAGATAGGGGAAGACAAAGATTCCCTGATCTCTCAGGTAGGCCGCCACCACTGCCAGGCATTTGGTAAAGACCCTGGGAGCGCAGGTGAGGCCAAAAGGCAGTACTCTGTACTGATAATGGTTTCCTCCCACAATGAACCTGAGGTACTTTCTGTGGTCTGGATGAATGAGGAGATCTAAGGAGCATAACCAATCTCCCTGCTGGAGGTAGGGCAGAAGTGTTCCAAGAGTAAGCATCTTGAACTTTTCCTTCTCTAGGAATTTGTTGAGATTTCTGAGGTCTAGAATAGGCCGAAGGCCACCGGTTCTTTTGGGTACCAGGAAATACCTGGAGTAGAACCCTTGACCTTGTAAGTGGGGAGGCACAGGCTCCACTGCCCTGTCCACCAACAGACCTTGGAGCTCCTGAAGGAGAAGATCTGTGTGCAGGGGAGGCCTTGGAGGTTCCCCTGGAAAGTATGGAGGAGGCAGCTGTTGAAAGTGTAGTAGATAGCCCTTGTGGACTATGCTTAAAACCCAACTGTCTCCAGTGATGAGTGGCCACTTGTGGGCAAAGAGGGCGAGGTGATCTCCTGTGCAGGGTTGGGAGAGCAGGAACAGAGAGGCTATGCCTAAGGAGTCAAAACCCCACCCTGATGAGTGGGAGCAGGGGCCGGAGGCTTTGTAGTCCTCTGCCTACGGGGCCCATTACCCTGCCCCTTGGCATGCTGACCCTGAGGGGCAGCTTGGGCGGCCTGGTACTGTGGGTACTGTTTGTAGGCAGTGCCCTTCCTCGGGTAAAAGGGCTTTTTACCCTAGCCCTTCTTTTTGTGAGTAGGGGCAGAAGTCTTCCTAGACAGCATTCTCCACAAGAAGTGCACGGATTTGAGCTGTGCGGCCTTCTCGGTCATGGGTTTGCCAAAAAGGTTCTCACCTCGGCAAGGGACATCGACCAACTTGTCCTGAACCCATGGCTCGAGGTCCGATGACTGCAGCCATGCCTTGCGTCAAGCCGCGATGCCGGCTGCCGCAACACGGGCCGAAGCCTCGAAGCCATCGTAGGCAGCACGGGACATAAACTTGGAGCATTCCCGGATCCCCGAGGACAAGGACTTGAACCTCTGCAAGGGTTCCCCGGAGAGACCAGCAGAGAACCTGGCCAGCTCCTTGGCCAGGTCTCGCAAGTACATGCCCATGTACAGCTGGTAAGACTGGACACGGCAAGCAAGCATCGAGCCCTGAAAGCACTTTCTACCAAAACCATTGAGGTTCCGGGCCTCCCTGCCAGGGGGCACCGCGGAGTGCATCTTCTGACTTTTCAGACGATGCATGGTCGATTCCACCACCATGGAATGGTGTGGCAGCTGCGCCTTCTGAAAGCCAGGGCTCTTCCGGAGTCGATAGATAGAATCGACCCGCTTGCTTAGTACCGGCGCCGAGGCCGGTGCCTCCCACATCCGGAAGAGGAGCCGTTCCAGCATCAGAGGAACCGGAACAGTAAAGGCCTCCTTCAGAGGAGAGACATACTGTAGGGCCTCGAGCTCCTTGGCTCGAGGCACCTCCTCGGGGTCCGCAGGGATAGCCAACGCAGTGGCCATATCCCAGACGAACTCCGAGAACCGGGTATCCTCCGGGGGGGGATCTACTCCAGGGCTCAGACTGCAGTGAGTCCGACAGGACACACCGAGTCCTGTAGGTGTCGGGGGACTCCTCGTCCTCCTTCTCCCAGGCGGACTCGTCCGATGAGTAATCGGGGTCCGACCGCGCAGGGCCTGTGAGCACCCGCCCCGACGCCGAAGGCACCGGCGTCGACGCCCTCGGTTCCGAATGGGAGGTCGAGGGAGACCGCAACTGAGGTTGACCTCGAGCCTTTATGGTCTTGAGTATCGGCTCGGTCTCCGGGGTCGACTTCGATGTCCCGGTGGTCGGGGCAGATGCGCCAGACAGGCTGGCCATCAGTGCCTGCTGCTGCTCCATGAAGGCCGACAGTCTGCTCTCCAAGGCTGTCAGCCTGAGACCCAGCTCAGGAGACTCAGCAGCCTCAGACTCGGGCCCCGGCGGTGCCGGGCCCGACATCGGCTCTCTGGGAGGAGAGTCCACGAGGACTACAGGACTTACGTGTCCAGCAGACTCCGGCTCCACTCGAGGTACTTTGGGAGGCTTCTCCTGTTCCAACGGCCCGGGGCGACGGTCGGGGGTCTGAGACCTAGCTCTCGAGGAGCCAGGGACCTCTTCCGACGATGCCCTCGCGAGCCGCTTCTTCCTCTTTCGTTCCCAGTCGGGGGACCCCCTGTCTGAGGAGCCCCGACGGTGCTCGGGATCCGATTCCCAAGATGTCGAGGCCTCAGACGAGGTCCGGGCCCGGCCTGAGGCCGAGTCAGAGAAAAGCCTTTCCTTTTGGTGCTGTTGACTTCGAAGTGCCTTGGAAGACATTTTTCCACATGGTCCACAGGTCTTAGGATCGTGTTCAGGACCGAGGCACCGAAGGCAGCAGTCGTGTGTGTCGGTGAGAGACATTAGCTTCTTGCACCGATCACACTTTTTGAACCCACTGGAAGCCATCGGGGAAAAAAAAGAGTCCCCGCGAGGTCAAAAGACCGGCCTTCCAGGGAAAAAGAAAAAAAGGGCGCGAATGCCAGCCACGAAGGGCAAAAACCGAAAAAAAGAAGATAGGGCTCGATACCAGTGTACCGAACCCGGCGGGAGGGGAACTGGCGACGAACCGGAGAAAAAATAGCGAAGGAATCGCAAAAAAATCTATTTTCCGGGAGGACTTCTGCCCCATTCCTTCTGCCCCAACCCTTCGCTACCTGGGTGTTACCCTAGACTCGTCCCTTTCCTTTCACGATCATATCTCTTCTGTTGTACGTTCCTCCTTTTTTCACCTACGCCGTATCAAGGCTGTTCGTTCCATTCTCCCTTCATCCTCCGTTGTCACTCTCGTCCTGTCTCTGGTTATTTCTCGTCTTGACTATTGTAATGTTATCTATGCTGGCCTTCCCTCTTACCAACTTCGCCGTCTCCAACTTGTCCAAAATGCTGCTGCCCGTCTTGTTACTTCATCTTCCATTCATGCTCATGTGTCACCATGTTTCTTATCTTTACACTGGCTCCCCATTAAGTTCCAGTTCATGTTCAAGTTGCTTATCCTTGCTCACAAAGCTCTTCACTCTGATACCCCCCAGTACCTAGCCGACATCATTCGCCTCCAGCCCTCTCCCCGTTTCCTTCGTTCGTCTCACGGTAATCGTCTTTTCCTGCTGTCACCTACTCAGGCTCGCCTTGAATCTACTCGTCACTCTGCTTTCTTTTTCTTAGCCCCTGCCCTCTGGAACTCTTCCCCTCCCACTTCGCACTGAATCATCCTATACCCGTTTCAAGGTCCTTCTTAAGGCACACTTTTTCTGTCAGGCTTTTGATCTGCCCCCCCCTGTTGATGGTATTTCCTCTCCCTAGTTGCGCCTCCCCTTCCCCTTTTTCCCTTACGTCCCTCCCCTCCTCCTTCCCTCATCCCCTTTACCCCTCCTGCACCTTGGCTGTCTGCTATTTGTTTTTATTTATCCTATTATTTTATGGTTTTACTATTTCTCCCTCTGTTCTATTATTTTATGGCGTTCCTTTCTTTTTTTTAGCAGTCGTTAATTTTATGATTGTACACCGCCCTGATGCCTCGGCCTGGGCGGTATATCAAGTATGTTAATAAAGATAAAGATAAAGACTAGGACACACGTCCGGTGGGCTTCACGGAAAAAGAGAGACTGAGCAAGATGGCACCTTTAGGCGGGAAGGGAACCGCGCATGCGTGCCTGCATTCCCAAAGGCTTTCTTGGAAAGCTGGGGAAATGCTCCGCAAGGGCTCCATTGACGTCGATGTCACCCATATGTGAGGACTGACTTCCTCCTTGGTCCTGGAGAATAAACCTCTTCAAAACGGAGGTCGATAAATCATAATTAAAAATGTCCATGGCAGTTGTTTTGAATAACAAATTCATCAAAATATAATATATATCCCATTACATAAAAACTACATTTAGACTAAAATAAACAAGGTAATGCATAAGAGGCCCTTTTACTAAATTGTGCTGTAGCTTTTTATTTAACATGTCAACAGTGTGAAATTTCGTATGCATTAAGTGCAAAGCAACCGCATTAGCTGTTGGGGCATAGACGGCATGCTTCTGGCAGTTAATGCACAGGGGCATTCCTTAATGTGTTGTGCTATTATTGCAAGTGTACTTAACTACACATTCAGGTGGAGGTAATTACACCAGCACTAACTGCCACAGTGACAGTGTGCGGTGTTTACCCCTGAGATGACTGCAAGGTGCTCACCACACCTAACCTTTCCATTCACCACCCTGATGTGCAAGTTGCAGTTAGCATGCAAATCACTATATGGTAACTTGTCCTGCCCCAGCATTAACAGTTATTGCGGACCAGGGTACATGGCTATCGCACACCTAAATCCGTGCTTAGCAAACTTTAGTAAAAGGGCCCCTAAGAGATTTATGATGTGAGTGAGAAATAATTAAATACAAAGGGCTCAATGCAATTAGAAAGGTGGATTAAGCTTTAGCGCACTACATTCTAACATACAAGCTATAAAAAACTGTTACTCCCAATGCAGTGATCTAACGGCATAGAAATTATCACACATACAGAAAGTATGTGCAAAGTATATACAGGCAGAAAACCAGCTCTGCAGCTGTTCTCTGCTTTGTGAGTAAAATGTCTCCCTTTGTGTCACTGCATGGAGTAGGAATTGGCTTGTGCACTGACAGGGAGAAAGACATTAAAAAAAATGCTGGACTGACTCCTTGAATACCCCACCCCACTCCCAAAAAATTCCTTGTGGCCCAGTGGTGTCCCAGATGCCCCCTCATTCCCTCTTTCCAAGGACTATCTGGTCTGCCCTGCCTGGGAACTTGGCATAGGGAGCCCCTCAAGTAGAAAGTCTCTCTGCTAATGGACCCCTCCGAAGATCAATAATACTTACCTAGTGCAGGGTGGTTTCAGCAGCACCCATCTCCTCCCACAGTCACCTTTCAAAATGGCCGTGTCTGACCCCTAGTGGCGCACTGGGACACAAACACACTGCTGGGGATCAGGTCCCATCATTTTAGAAGACTCTGCCACCAGAGGCATGGGTATGTGGCCATTGCTCCTGCCTCTTGATTCAGAGGTGGGTGGGCTGGGAAGGGAGATGAGGGAGTTTTGGGAAATCACTTGGGCTACCAGGGTTTGTTTTTGAGGTGTCAGAAGTAGGGATCAGGGAACTGGAGACTCATTTGGGCCATGAAGAGCTTTGAACGGGGATGTCCACAGGCCCACTTGGGCCACCAAGGACAACTTTGTGCTTCCATGCTGCATCTTTACTTCAGCCGAAAAATTCAGCACAAGAAGAAAAAGAAACAGCTGTGCTAAAATTCAGCACGTGTTTATAAATTGGAAGCAATTTAAAATTAATTCTTTTGCACGTGTTTTGCATGAACACCACACTACCCTATAATGTGGTGATTTTACCAGATTCCCCCATGCTAAAAATTCTTACTGCATCAGGAATAAGACTAGCATGGCAAAATCAGTAAACTGCTGCGCTAAAGGATAACACAGTTTGCTATATTAGCCACAGAGAGAGCAAAGCATGAAAACACAAATATATCTGTCACTTAAATTCAATGACATTTTTCCTTATATCATTCATTTAATAGCATGGCTGGTTAGGTATAGTGGAAACCATTTGGGTTAATCCCCCCCCCCCAAAAAACAAAACAAAACCCAAACACACATTTCTGGGAAACCTCAGATTTTTTTCCCTAAGCTAGAACTTTTCAGCAGGAAAAATAGGGAAGCACTTCTGTTTTCAGGGAAAGCACAGTTACTTACCTGTAACAGGTGATCTCTGGGAACAGCAGGAATAAGTCTTCACATATGGGTACGTCGGTACCGACGGAGCCTGCGCGGGAACGCTCCCCAGCTTCCCAAAAAAGGAAAGCTTTTGGGAGCATCCCACAGCGCCTGCGCGCTGCCTTCCCGCCTTTCCTAACCGCCTCTCCCCAGTTCGAGTTTTAAAGCTGAGACAAAGAGAGAGAGGAAAGGAAAGATAGATAGAGAGATACAACTCCTAGGGGAGGTGGTGGGTTGTGAAGACTTATTCCTGCTGTTCCCAGAGATCACCTGTTACAGGTAAGTAACTGTGCTATCTCCAGGAACAAGCAGGAATGAGTCTTCACATATGGGGACTCCCTAGCTAGAGATGCCTGGGAGATCCCCAAGGTTGTGAGACCCTGAGAAGGGCTCTACCTCCTCCTATGGATCTCAGGCATCCATCCAGGGAAGGAGGGTAGGAGTTGATTAAGCATGGACAGGTGTTTGAGAACAGCCTGACCAAACAAGGCATCCCGGCGGGAGTCCTTGTCCAAACAGTAATGGGCTGTGAAGGTATTTTATTTATTTATTTATTTATTAACAATTCTTATATACCGCACTATTAGACATCAGCGCGGTTTACATTGAACAAAAAACATGAACCGAGGCCCAGGTGGCTGCTCGACAGATCTGGTCGATGGACACAGAATTTAGATGAACCATAGAGGTGGCCATGGCTCTCACATTATGAGCCGTGACATGGCCCTCCAGAGAAAGGTTCTTACTCTGGTAGGCGAAAGAAATACACTGAGCAATCCAATTGGACAGTGTCCTCTTAGAGACTGGAAGTCCCAAATGAGAGGGATCAAAAGCAACAAAGAGTTGGGAAGACTTTCTATGTTGCTGTGTCCTTTGTAAGTAAAAGGCAAGAGCCCTTTACAATCCAGGGTATGAAGATTCCTTTCTGCACTTGATGCATGAGGACCTGGAAAGAAGACAGGTAAATATACCTCTTGGTTCAGATGAAAAGGTGAGACCACTTTAGGCATAAAGTGTGGATTGGTCCTGAGGACTACCTTATGATGAAACCTTGTATAAGGTGGATTAGTCACCAAGGCCTGTAGCTCACTGATGCGGCGAGCTGATGTGACTGCAATGAGGAAAATAACCTTCCAGGAAAGACATTTCAAGGAGGTGGTGGCTAAGGGTTCAAAAGGTGGCTTCATAAGCTGACCAAGAACCAGATTTAAGTCCCATGCTACCGGAGGAGGCCTAATGGGAGGTTTAGTTAAAGATAGGCCTCTCATGAATCTTGCAATAATAGGATGAGAGGAAATAGGCTGTCCATTGAGAGGCTTAAGGGATGCTGCAATAGCACTCAAATGGACTCTTACTGAATTCGTCTTAAGGCCTGCATTGGAGAGATGCAGGAGATATTCCAATAGAGAATTCAAAGGTAGTGCTAGAGGGTCAAGACCCTTCTCAGCACACCAAATGGAAAACCTTTTCCATTTAAAAGCATAGGAACGTCTAGTAGAAGGTTTTCTGGAAGCATGGAGGATATCCTTCACCTGCTGAGAAAGATTCCAACCTTGAAGGTCTAAGCCTTCAGCAACCAAGCCCTGAGGTGAAGGGACTTGGGGTTTGGGTGCCACAAAGTTCCCTCCTCCTGGGACAGGAGGTCTGGAGCAGCTCCCAAGTCCAGGGAGGGAGCTTGGGAGAGATGCAGAAGTAGAGGGTACCACACTTGGCGTGGCCAGCATGGAGCTATGAGGATCATAGATCCTTGATCCCTCTGGAGCTTTAAAAGAGTCTTGGGAATTAAGGGAATGGGTTGAAAGGCATATAGGAAGTCTTGACCCCAGTGAAGGAGGAAGGCATCCTTGGCCTGAACTCCTTGACACGGAATTCTGGAACAGAACCGGGGAAGTTTGGCATTCCACGGACTTGCAAAGAGGTCTATGTCCGGGGTTCCCCACTCTTGAAAGATTCTGAGTACCTGGTCCATGTGCAGAGACCATTCGTGTGGAAGCAGAACTCGACTGAGTCTGTCTGCCCAAGAGTTTTGGATTCCTAGAAGGTATACGGCCAGGAGATGGATTTGATGCTCTCTGGCGAAGGCCCACAATCTTAAAGCTTCGTTGCAAAGCGACAGAGAGCCAGTTCCTCCTTGCTTGTTTATGTAAAACATGGCTATCTGATTGTCCGTATGAATGAGGACTGTCTTGTAGCTGAGCAGGGTATGGAAGACCTTGAGAGCTAGAAAAACTGCTCGGAGCTCCAAGTGGTTGATATGTAGAGAGGTCTCCTGTGGAGACCAAGTGCCCTGAGTGGAGAGGTCTTGTAGATGAGCTCCCCAACCTATTGGGGAGGCATCTGTTGTGAGGGTTGCTTGGGGCAACAAATGTTGGAAGGGGGACCCCAGCAACAGATTTTGGGTGGACTTCCACCACTGGAGAGACCAAAAGAGGCGCCTGGAGGTTGCTATTTTGTCTGACAGACCCCCTGATGCTTGAGACCACTGGGTGGACAAAGTCCATTGAGCTGCTCTCATGTGAAGGCGAGCATAGGGGACCACATGCACTGTGGATGCCATGTGGCCTAGCAGTTGTAGCATCTCCCGGGCAGTTAAATGGCTCTTTGACTGAATCTGGGAGGCTAACTGCATTAGGCGTAGGCAACGGGCCTGAGGAAGATAGGTCCTTGCAGTGGTAGTATCTAGCCAGGCCCCTATGAACTCTAGGGACTGAGTAGGGGTGAGCTGGGACTTTGAGAGGTTTACCACAAATCCCAGATACTGTAGAATACGCCTTGTGCAGTCCAGGGAAGTCTGGGCCTCTGACTGAGATGGAGCTCGGATGAGCCAGTCGTCCAGGTATGGGAATACAAATATTCCCAGAGTGCGTAGAAATGCAGCTACTACTGCCATGCATTTGGTGAACACTCTTGGAGCAGAGGCCAGACCGAAAGGAAGCACCCTGCATTGGTAATGGTTTCCTTGGAAAAGGAAACGGAGGAACCTTCTGTGAGATGGATGGATGAGGACATGGGTGTACGCATCCTTGAGATCTAGAGAACAAAGCCAATCCTGACTCTGAAGGTATGGAAGGAGAGTGCCCAGAGAAAGCATCTTGAATTTCTCCTTGCATAGAAATTTGTTCAATTCTCTGAGATCTAATATGGGTCTGTAGCCCCCTGTTTTCTTTGGGATCAGAAAGTAGGGGAGTAAAACCCTGACCCTTGTTGAAGAAGAGGTACCTCTTCTATTGCCCCTTGGGCAAGAAGGGCAGCCACCTCTTGACCTAGAAGGTCGAGGACAGATGTTGGAGAATTGAAATGTCTCACCATGGTATGAGGAGGAAGGTTTGAGAAATGAAGTTTGTACCCCTCCCTTATGATGGAGAGGGTCCACTGCTCTGTTGTAATTTGCTCCCATCTGGGAGCAAAATGAGCTAACCTTCCTGGAATGGTGAGAGGCTCTGGCTGTTTCAAAGCCAGAAAGGCTAAGTTCTCTAGCATCAAGTCAAAAGCCCTGAGGAGGCTGGGTCTGCTGAGTTGCAGCAGCCCCTGTAGGCTTAAGCCTGGATTGTTTAGGTTGCTGACGCTTAGCAGCAAAACGACCTGTAGATGATTGTTGGTCAGAAGCAGGATGGAATCTGCCTTTCTTGAGGAAAAAAGACTTCTTGAAAGGTTTTTTCTTGGCAGGAATGGAGGTTGACTTTGAAAGTCTATCCAAAGCAGAATTTTCTGCATCCATTTGAGTGGCTTTTATTTGCCAATCTTTGCCAAACAGGTTTTCTCCTGTACAGGGAAGATTTCCCAAGCCATCCTGGACCCAAGATTCTAGATCAGAAGCTTGGAGCCAAGCAATTCTGCGTGCAGCTATGGCAATGGCGGAAGCTCTGCTGGCACCCTCAAAGGAGTCAAAAGCTGCCCGGTTGGAAAACTTTGAAATATCTTGAATATGCTTGAGCCAAATAAGAAATTCTTCTCTTTTATCCTCTGGAAGAAAAGGGAGGAAAGTGTGCAGCTTATCTGCAACTTCTTTCAGAAACATTCCTTTCAGAAACATTCCTTTCAGAAACATTTCTTATCCTCATTCACCGTGCTCTCCATACTAACACCCCTCTCTATCTTGCTGATCGAATTTCCCTTCACACCCCCTACCGTCAGCTTCGTTCCCTTCATGCAAATCGTCTGTCCCTTCCTTCCCCGTCACAGGCACACCTTGAACAGACCCGCCACGCCGCTTTTTTTCTTCTTAGGTCCAGTACTTTGGAATGCTTTACCACCGTTTTCTCCGTTTGGAACCCTCATACCCGCAATTTAAAACACTACTAAAAACCCATTTATTTCAACAAGCCTTTCATCTCTCTCCTGATGTTCCTCCCTGATGTCCTCTCACTTATCTGTTGTTATGTCCACCTTGTCCATCTGTTTTGTTTAGTTGTGTCCTTTTGTCTAAACATGGTTAGTTTGTCTCTCCCCTTTTTGGGCCTTTTATTATACTTGTTTTTTAAAAAAGTCCTGTTAATTTATGTTTTAATTATTGGCCCTTTAATTGTTTGTATAGTTTTGGTTTTTTGTCACTTTATTTGTCTATGCCTTTATTCTTTATACTTGCTTTTCTATTTTACTTTGGCGTTCTTTTCATTATTTGTGCATTGCTAACCTTTTTATTGTACACCGCTTTATGTTACGACGGAAAGCGGTTTATCAAATTTTAAATAAAGATAAAGATAAAGACATATAAAGACTATAGGAGTTGATTCTGGCAATGAGCATACTGGCTTGGAAGATTTTCCTACCAAAAGCATCCAAGGTTCTGCATTCTCTTCCTGGAGGAGCAGAGGAGTGTCTTTTTGCACTCTTTATCCTTTTCATAGCTGACTCCACCACAATAGAATGGTGAGGAAGCTGTGTTTTATGAAAACCAGGACAAGGAGGGACACGGTACATGGTGTCCAACCTACGAGAATGAGGAAAGATAGTAAGAGGAGTCTCTCATAAGTCAATCATGTGATCATAAAGTATCTCATGAATTGGCAAGGTGACTGCCTCCTTAGGAGCCTTGGAATAACCTAAAATATCTAATTTTTTAGCTCTAGGCTCTGATTCAGAAGTTACTGAAATAGAAAGCCCTTTAGCCACTTCTCTTATGAAGTCTTGAAAGGACAAGTCTTCTGGAGGAGACATTCTTCTTTTTGGAGAAGGCGGCTCTTCAGGAAGCGCTATGGATACTTCAGCAGATGCCTCCGATGCATCAGAATCTTCGGAGGAATCAAAGTATCGACTGTCAGGGTGCTCTTTCAAAGCTCGATACGCGTACCGAGCCGTATCGACATCGGGCGTTATCGGTACCGGTTCGGTATCGATGGGCATCCCTAGGCAGGGAACCGCTGCAGACGACATCATGGCCGATGTCGATGCAGTCGGTACCGGTACCGGCATTGGTGCCGGTACCTGGGTTGATACCGACAACGGAGTTTGTTGTGGTATCAGCGGCATCGCAGCTTGAATGAAGGCCGTGATAGCCTGCTGCATGGATAGAACATTCTGATCCATCGACGCCATGAATGCCTGGAATTCGGTACCGGAAGGTTGTGCCAGTACCCCAGAGCATTCTAACAGGTGATCGGTCGAGGCCGTGCCATCGATGTCAACCTGTAACCTCATAGGTGGAGCTTTGGAAGCCGGAGCTTCCCGCCGGGGTAGTTTTGCCGGTGCAGGATCCTCGAGGGCAAGCCCGGAGGCATCTCGATGCTTGGAAGGAGATCTACCCTTCGAGGACCGGCTGGTTTTATGTTTGGTTACCTGAGATCCATGGGAGGAAGAAGAAGCCCTGGAAGACGTCGATGCCACTGAAGCTGCATCAGAGGGAAACAGAACATGGAGCTTGGCTGCTCGGTTCTGTAAACCTCGTTTAGACATCAAGGAGCAGGACGAACAATCCAAAATGGAGTGGTCAGGACCCAAACATTTGAGACACCATTCATGGGTGTCGGTAACAGAAATAGTACCGCTGCACTTAGTGCATTTTTTAAACCCGGAGGCTGGTTTTTCCATGAGGAAAATATTTTGTGAGGCCTAAGGCCCAAAAGAGGAAAAACACACTAAGTGAGGGAAAAAATATGTTCTTTTTTTTTTTTTTTTTTTAAAGAAAAGAAAGAAAGACCGGTGGTACCGGTCCGACGTCGGAGAAGGCAGACGCGCGACCAAAGAAATAAAATAAAACAAAGAACTTCTTCAGCGGTGACAGGAACACGACCTGCTGGCTCCGCGGAAAAGAACAACTGGGGAGAGGCGGTTAGGAAAGGCGGGAAGGCAGCGCGCAGGCGCTGTGGGATGCTCCCAAAAGCTTTCCTTTTTTGGGAAGCTGGGGAGCGTTCCCGCGCAGGCTCCGTCGGTACCGACGTACCCATATGTGAAGACTCATTCCTGCTTGTTCCTGGAGATTAATGAGTCATCTATAATAAATGACACCCCCCCCAACTTACATGAAGTAAAAATACCAGTCATATCCTTGAAAAAGATGCTCAAAATGTTTAGATTATTATTCATAACTGCACATTAGCACAAGAATGCCCCAATTTTGTGCCTACAGAAAAATGAATGTTTGAAGTCTAGGTTGCAATCATAAGTGAAAGATGCCTATTATAGGGGACTTGGGATTTTATGCTTTCTTACATGCTTGCGAGTGTATGGATGTCTGTGTTGCTCTATATAAGGCTAAGTGATTTTATTTATTTTACTAGAACTTGTTCCAAGTGATGGGTGAAAAAGTTATAAAAAAAAAACAAAAAAAACCTAGGCATGTCAAAGCATGCCGTTTTCTCCTTGGGTGATTTACAGGTCTCAGAATGATCAGGAACCGATTAAGTTGGGCAAACAGTAGTAAATGAACCAGGAAGCCTATCATTAATTGTCTTAGCTATACTTGATCAGTTAAATATTTCAGAGGATGGAAATAGTGAGCCAGTTAGAAAACTGCTAAAAAAAAGAAAAAAAAGAAATTAAATTACACAAAACCATCCTCCAATAACATTATCCTCCTATATCAAGCTATTTCCTAGTAGTTCAGGATCAAAAGGCCAGATACTACATCTACTTAGGTTATTTAAAAAACAGAAAGCCTTTAAAACAATCATAATACCACCTACACTCCTATCTGATGACTAAATGGCCAGCTTCCACAGTCATATACTGAAAGCTATCATGTATTAATGAAATTTTATCTTAGTAATGAGCGATAATAGCTCAGAATGAGTTTTGCTGGAACAAAACAAAGTATACATAGCCTTGTTTGCTATATACATTATAGCATGACGGATATCTAGCTCCGCTAAATGCCAGGTTTGTGATTCACAGAACAGAGCTCCCTGCATGTAGATTGGAGTTGTATGTGCAGCTCTGTTTGTAGGTGGGCCGCAGGGGGAGGTGGAGCAAGGGCGGGTAGTGGGCGGCACCATGACGTTGGACGTACAGAGCCGATTCAAAGGTCAGCCCTGTACGTCTGGGGGACTTATTCCACCTCGGAGGTGGAATAAGTCCCCCTGGATGGTGGGAACTGCTGCAGCCAAGCCCGGAAAGTGAGGGGAGGGGGTGCCCCGCAGCCAGACCATGGGCATGGTAGACCCGATCAGGGGTTGGGCTGTGGGGAAAGCAAACTGTCAGTGTCTGTTGGGGATCATGGTTCCTGCATGGATCCATAGTGCCATGGCAACAGGATGCCACAGCACCACAGCTCCATACAAGAGCCTGTCTGGGCTAGCCAAGGAGTTTGTTGGATATCCGGGCACCCAGAATCTGGGCACGGCCTGCACATCCAGGCTGGGTGCACCTGATTCTGATACCACAGGCACATCTTGCTCCCGCGGGACCAGAATCGGGTGCAACCGGGGCACGTCTTGATTTTGGATGCCCAGGCAGGTGGGGGACACCCAGAACAGAATTGGTCTCCACACATACAGGAATTAGATTTTTCCAAGTTCAATCCTCAAATGCCACAAACAGGCCAGACTTTTAGGATAACCATAATGAATATGCAGGAGAGATTTTCATACAATGAGGTAGTCGACATAAAAATCTCTCCATGCATATTCATTAGAGATATCATGAAATCTGGTATATAACATATGAAGAAACACTTTGGGCAGCCCCAGCAGTTAACTTGACAGACAGAACCGGTGCCATAGTTCCCTTCCAACTTGCATAAGGCAATTTAGCTGTATTTAGATCATTTAATCCAAATATGTAAATGAAGCAGTAATAGGCAGCAACCAAAGGGAAAGTGACATGTGCTAAATAAGGGAAAGTGACGTTCTAAACAGTGAATGCTGGGACCGCCATAAATGTATCTCCAGGAGCTTCCCATACCTGATGTACTGCAGGAGCAGTTCCTCAGTGGGATGCACAAGCATACTCTGCCATTTGGCCAACAGACACCACTTCCTGAAGCTCAGTGAATTTATTCTGTCTGACGCTATGGGGTCTATTCTGATCAGCGTTTAGTGGGGCTGGATGTCCCATCCAGACTCCAGACCCGCTAAACGTTGGGTTGCCAGTCAGAAGACAAAGCTTCCCGGATGTATAGGCAAGTTGTACAGGGAACTCTGTTTGTGGTCGGGAAGGGGTGAGCCGGAGGAGCGAGGGTAGGAAGTGGGCGGGAACCTGACCGTCCCTGTAAATCCGGGGGTGGCCCTTTGCACAGGGGACTTATTCCACCTTGGAAACCGTCCTTTGAGCCCTCAGCCACCACGGACCTGAAGTTTCTTCCTAGTTGCTCTCACTTCTGCAAGACGCATCAGTGAGTTGCAGGCCATAGTGGCTGATCCTCCTATACAAGATTTCACCATGATAAGGTAGTTCTTAGGACAAATTCCCACTTCATGCCAAAGGTGGTTTCGCCTTTTCATTTAAACCAAGCGGTTTACCTTCCTGTATTTTTTCCTAGGCCTCATGCCTCTAATGCAGAAAGGAACCTTCATACCTTGGATTGTAAAAGAGCCTTGGCTTTTTACCTTCAAAGGACTAAGCAACATAGAAAATCTTCTCAGCTTTTCGTTGCTTTTGATTCTAGTCATTTGGGACTTCCAGTTTCCAAAATAACTCTCTCTAGATAGATTGCAAATTGTATATCCTTTGCTTACGAGAGTAAGGGACTTTCTCTCGAAGGCCACGTCACAGTTCACAATGTGAGAGCAATGGCAGCCTCTATGGCTAATCTTTGTTCTGTGTCCATTGACGACATCTGTAGAGCAGCCACCTGCTCTACAGATGTCGTCAATGGACAAACCTTTACAGCCCATTATTGTTTAGACAAGGACTCCTGTTGGGATGCTTCATTTGTACATGCTGTTCTACAGCATCTCTTTCAGACTTAGTACAACTCCTACCCACCGTCCCAGGTTTTCGATGCCAGAGATCCATGGGAGGAAGAATGACCCATCTCAGAGGTTTGCAGCTTGCTAGGGTCATCCGCCTTGCATTTCTCAGCTGGGTAGTCCCTATATGTGAAGACTACATTCCTGCTTGTTTCTGAAGATAGCGTAGTTACTCACCTGTAACAGGTGATCTCCGGGAACAGCAGGAGTTAAGTCTTCAGAACCTGCCCACCTCCACTGGGAGTTGTCTCTCTCTCTCTTTCTCTTCTCCTTTTGTCTCAGCTATAAACTCAACTGACGAAGGAGAGTTGGAAAGGCGGGAAGGCAACATGCAGGCACTTTAGGATGCTCCCAAAAGCTTTCCTATTGAATGTTGGGGAGCGTTCCCACGCAGGCTCCGTCGGTACCGCTGATACCCATATGTGAAGACTTAATTCCTGCTGTTCCTGGAGATCACCTGTTACAGGTGAGTAACTACGCTTTATCCTCTTCAGCTTCTACGTATTTTTATCCTTTACTCTTTAGTCTGATAATACTACTTTTACATTTTCTCCATTCATTAATATATCTAAAAATAAAAAAAACAGTGTCATGTGCCCCTATTTTACTGTATTGGCTATTTTATTTTTTGAAAAGAGAACTGGCGGTACCAGTAGGCATCAAGTGAAGGCAGACGCGACCACAAAAAAGCAAAAGAAGAAGAAGTATTTTTCTGCGGTGACAGGGTATACGTCCTGTTGGCTCTGCGAAAAACGAAGAACTGACAAAGGAGAGTTGGAAAAGCGGGAAAGGCAGCACGCAGGCGCTGTGGGATGCTCCCAAAAGCTTTCCTAATGGACGCTGGGAGTGCTCCCGCGCAGGCTCCGTCGGTACCGACGATACCCATATGTGAAGACTACATTCCTGCTTGTTCCTGGAGATAAGTGTAATTACTTATATATTTCTGTTTTCATAGATGAAGAGCTGGGAATAGGACCTCAAAAAGTAAACAAATAGGAATGGAAGTGAGACTGATCTTGAATGATTTTCAAAGGAACTAGCTAAACTAAAAGTAGACTAGGCATTGGGGCTGGGATGGAATATGTCCAAAAGTACTAAAAGACCTTAGGTAAGTTCTAGTGGCATACTATAGGACCTTTTCAATGCTTCTTTAGTCATAGAAACATAGAAATATGATGACAGAAAAAGACCACATGGCCTATCTAGTCTGTCCTTCCATATCAACAATTACAACAGTCCCCTTTTTACCTTTAGAGATCCTCTGTGTTTGTCCCATGCTTTTTTGAATTCAGTTACTGTCCCTCATCTCTACCACCTCCACTGGGAGACTATTCCACGGATCCACTACTCTTTCCGTAAAGAAATATTTCTGCATATCACTCCTGAATCTATCTCCCTTCACCCTCATCCCATGTCCCCTCGTAGCAGAACTTGCTTTCAATTGAAAGAGGCTCTCTCCCTGAACATTTATGCCATGGAGGTATTTAAACATCTCAATCATATCACCTCTATCCCACCTTTCCTCTAAGGTGTACATATTAAGATCCTTCAGTCTGTCCTCATATGCTTTATAATGAAGATCACTAATCATTTTAGTAGCCACCCTCTGCACCGACTCCATCCTGTTCATATCCTTTTGAAGGTGCGGTCTCTAGAATTGCACACTATACTCCAAATGAGGTCGCACCAAAGACTTATACAGAGGCACTATCACCTCCTTTTTTCTGCTAGCCATTCCTCTCCGTATGCATCCAAGCATCCTTCTAGCTTTTGCCGTTGCCTTTTCTACCTGTTTAGATACTTTAAGATCATCAGACACAACCACGCCTAGGTCCCACTCTTCTTTAGTGGACAAAAGTACTTCACCTCCTATACTATATTGCTCCCTTGGATTGCTGCAGCCCAAATGCATGACCTTACTTTTTTTAACTTTAAATCCCAGCTGCCAAATTCTAGACCATTCTTCAAGCTTAGCTAGATCCCTCCTCATGTTATCTACACCTTCCTGGGTGTCTACTCTATTGCAGATTTTGGTATCATCCGCAAAAAGGCAAACCTTACCCGACAGCCCTTCCGCTATATCACTAACAAAGATGTTAAAAAGAATCGGACCAAGGACAGATCCCTGGGGCACACCACTGGTAACATCCTTCTCCTCAGAGTGAGCTCCATTTTACTTGTACTCTTTGTCGCCTCCCACCCAACCAATTTCTAACCCAAGCAGTAACTTTAGGGTCCATCCCTAGGGTGCTCAGTTTGTTTATAAGTCGCCTGTGAGGAACAGTGTCAAAGGCTTTACTGAAATCTAAATACACCAAATCTAGGGCTCTCCCTCGGTCCAACTCCCTGGTCACCCAGTCAAAGAAATCAAATCATATTTGTCTGACAAGACCTGCCTCTGGTGAATCCATGCTGCCTCGGATCCTGTAATCCGCTGGACTCCAGAAACCTCACTATTTTCGCTTTCAGGAGTGTTTCCAATAATTTACTCACCCCACTGAAGTTAAACAAATCGGCCTGTAGTTTTCAACCACATCCTTACTTCCGCTTTTGTGTAAAGGCACCACATGAGCCTCTCTCTCCAGTCCTTTGGCACTACTCCCGACTCCAACAAGGCATTCAAAAGGTCAGTCAGTGGAGCTGCTAGAACGTCAAGTTCCCTCAGTATTCTAGGGTGTATCCCATCCGGTCCCATCGCTTTGTCTACTTTAAGTTGAGCTAGTTTCTCACGAACACAGTCTTCTGAAAATTGTTCAAGATGTCCCTCGCTTCTGTTCCTGTTTGTGGGTGTTTTCTGAGGTCCTGCTTCTGGTTCTTCATCTGTGAACACAGAACAGAAATATCTGTTAAGCAATTCCGCTTTATCCTTATCAGCTTCTACATATTCCTCCCCTGCACCCTTGAGTCTGACAATACCACTTTTGCCCTTCCTTGTCTCACTAATATATCTGAAAAATGTCTTATCCCCCATTTTATTGCATTGGCTATTTCCTCCTCCTTTTGAATCTTTGCCTTCCTGACTACTTTGCTAGCTTCTCTAAGTTTTTCCAAATACAGATGCCTGTCTTCCTCTCTCTGTGATCTCTTGTATTTCATGAAGGCCTCCCTCTTTTCTTCACTTTTTCAGCTACTTCTTTTGAAAACCATAGCGGTCTCCTTTTCCTTTTACCTTTATTTACCATTTTAACAAAAAGGTTGGTTGCTCTTAAAATATCCCCTTTCAGTTTTGCCCACTGTTTTTCTACATCCCCCAGCTGTTCCCATCCCACTAACGACTCCCTGATGTATTGGCCCATCTTGGCAAAGCTAGTCTTCCTAAAGTCTAAGATCCTCACCTTTGAATGGATTCTAACAGCCCTAGTCCTAATACTGAACCACACCATTTGGTGATCACTGGATGCAAAATGATCTCCCACTACAACATCAGAAACACTTTCACCATTGGTAAGCATCAAGTCCAGTATGGCCCCTTCACGTGTGGGGTCTGTTACCAATTGCCTGAATAGTTCTCCCTGTAGAGAATCCAGGATCTCCTTACTTCTAGACGATACTGCCGCAGGAATGTGCCAATCAACATCTGGCATACTGAAATCTCCCATCAGTAGCACCTCCCCTTTCCTAGTCATGCTTCGTATGTTTTCAATTAACTCTCTGTCATGAATGGTTCTGGAGAACTGGAGAAGGACCGATGCAGAAGCAGAAGGAAGGGGAAGGCTGGGAACTATAGGCTAGTTATTATGACCCCTGTGGTAAATAAAGGACAGGGCACTTTCTGGAAGCCAATGCATTGCAAGATCTGAGGCAGCATGGTTTTACCACAGGTAAGTCATCAGACAAATCTGATCAATTTCTTTGACTAGGTGACATAGAGCTGGATCAAGGGAGACACTAAATGTGGTGGTGTTAGATTTCAGCAAAGCATTTTACAGGGCTCACATAGGCAACTTATATTTAAGCTAAGCAACATGGGATGCACCATAAAACAACTGGCTGATTTAGAAACTGGGAGGCAACAAAGAGTAGTGGTAAATGGAGTTCACTCTGTAGATATAAATGGGGTAGGAATGGTGCAGAGGGCAGCTACTGAAATAGTCAGTAAATCATAAACAAAGGCATGGGGTGACCTGCACGGAACGGCAGGTGCACCTACTCTTGCCGTCTTGCTGGGAAGATTAGATGGATCATTCTGACTTTTATCTGCCATCATATACTATGTTACTATACAGCATATGGGAACAGACTTAAAATTCTTAATAAGCATACTTTGAAAAAAAGTCATGAGATAGGAGATATGCTAGAGACCTCTATCAAACCAAAGGAAGCTCTGAAATAAGGGGGTCACAGGACAAAAGTGAAAGGGTGATACACTCTGGAATAATCTGAGGAAATATTTATTTATGGAACGGAGGGTGGACATGTGGAACAGTCTCTCAGCAGAGGTAGTGGTTTTGAGGACTGTATCTTAATTTTTATTTTATTCATTTATTTATTTAGCTGTATTTATATACCACCTTCCTCCAGGTCAGGCGATTTACATGGAACTGAAACGTAACTTACATTGAAACAGTGGTATCAAACTATGTACAGCATGCAATCAACGAGCTTTTGGCTCTTAACTATATACAAGTTTGATTATATACAACGGTAATGGTAGTTGGTTGGGCATTGTTCTGGGGATTCTCTTGTGTTGAAATGTTTGGTAAACTGTTTGCGGAAGGTCTTGAGGTCCGTGGTGTTCCTGAGCTGGTCCAGCAGTCTGTTCCATATGGAAGGTGCGTAGAGCTGGAAAGCTCTTTTGCATGCCTGTTGGTTTGATTTGGTTTGGTTTTGATGTGGGGGATGTTGAGGTTATTCATTGTTGAGGTCCGTCTAGCTCTGTGTGGTTGTGAGGGCTATATAAGTGATCGTAGGTGTGTGTGTGTGGGGGGGGGGGGGTGTCGGAGTGGATTGCTTTGTGAGTCAGCATAACAGTTTTGTATGTTATGCAGCTTTGGAGGGGAGCCAGTGTAGCTGTGTGAGGATTGGGGTGATGTGTTCCTTTCTTGTTGCTGCCTGTGGGATTCTTGCTGTTGAGTGGAACGCTGTCTGGAGAGGTAGGAGTGTGGATTGTGGATTTAAGAAAGCATGGGACAAACACAAAAGATATCTAAGGGAGAAGAAAGAATTGTAGAGCTTAGAAACTGGTATGGTTTACCATTGTAGCCGCTGAAGGCCCCAGAGAGGGGCGGCAGTGGCAGCCATGAACGCTGGGAAGAGGATGGGAGTCGGGGGGGGGGGGGGAGGAGGCACAAGGGATGAGGTTCTCTTAGGGCACCCCATCTCCTTGTGCTGGCCTTGGTTTGGATAGTTGAAAGGTAGGTGCAGTTGCAGTGAATAGTTTTTGGGGGTGGAGAGTAGTTGTGTATGGAGAAAGTAGATTGAGGGTGAGATGGTAGATGGGAGGTAGTTTGGAGGTGGGGCTGGGAATTTTGGAGGGCTGAAGTGGGAATTTTGGGGGTGTAGTTGGAACACTGGGGAGGAATATTTTGGAGGGGGGTGAGGCTAGTTGCAATGGTAGCTTTGGAGATGGGCAGTGGGGTGGTAAGTAGTTGCATGGTATTAGTTTTGGGAGTAGTGGCGTGATGATAGAGATAAATGCTGGGAGGTGGGGGTCATTTAGAGGGGGTGGGGAATATTTACGGGGAAATTTTTGGGAGGAGTTGTGGGATAGGGATATATTTAGGGGTGGATATTTTAGGGGTGGGGTACAAAAAGAATAGAGAACAGGGAATAGGCAGTTTGCAACAAAGGGAATTCCTTCTTTTACTATATCTAAGTTTTAGGCTGAGAAGCTGGAATTGCTTCTCCCATAACAATACACTGAGCCATTGGGGGTTTTTTGTTATTGTTTTTTGAAGGGAAGGGGCCAGGGTCTAGAAACTCTAGTTCTATCTGGCTCATTTTCAAACTCTGTGTCTTTTCACCAGGTTTTCCCCCAAGCCAAACTGAACCAATGCTATTAAATTTTCAGGGGGTTCAGACATTCAACGCCTTATGTATAAATTCTTTCCAACTTATGATGAGTTAGAAAATACAAACATGAACTATTTTTCTGTAAAAGAGTTAACAGTTTAAATAGGGGACAAAAGGGGAGAGGGGGCAATGTTTGCTTTCAGCATTTCTTAATCAGGGGAAAAGGTAAACACATTTTTCCTTAATAATGGGAAAAATGGCCTAGCTGGTAAGGATAGGGCTTCCTGCAGGCAATACTAGTTTTACTTAATAAAGCATTCTTGTTAGCCTCTACATCCTCTCTCAGCGTCAGTGCTTTCCAAGACAGACCTCATACATAATTCCTATTTGAACAAATGCAAGTGTGCTTAAAAGAACAGCGTATATTGTTTTATCCCAGCAATCTTCCACTAAGAATTACTCTTCTAAGAACAAATAACTTGCTTTGCCTCTATATTAATAATGATGCACACTTTGAAAATCATTACTCTAAAATCAAACCTACCTGAAAATTATATTTTAAAATTTTATCACCCTTACAAAAAACATTTTTTAAAAAGGATACAATTAGAAAGGATACATTTTTCATGCCATATAGAAGTGCAGTACTATACAGGAAACTTTCTAAAGAAGAACAAAATGTTTTATTTTGCCAGATTTCATTATAGATAATTATAAAGAATTTGGCTAAATTACTGAGAAATCTTAATTTCCACATGAAGAACTTGAGACTTTTTCCAATGTGTGACATAAAAGAATGAGGAATAGTACTCGAGTTTTCCTTTTATTCGTCCTACCTAGATACAACAAAAAACAGTTGTAATAGAGTAACTGTAAGGTACATGGTTGTTTTCATGCTATACTTCTGTCCAATATTAATTCAATCCTGCACAACTTTTGCATCTGTAACAGTATTCACTGTTTCTAATCTCTACCATTGTAACGGCAAATTGATTATGTAATTTAAGTTGTACTTTTAATAGCGATACATGGGGCAAAGTAACCAATGGAGTAATGGATGGATGGATTTTGAATTTATTTGCCTTTCTAAACCTAAAGTGAGTGAAAGTACAGTAAGTATGTCCTTGCATCACATGGATGTAACAGCCTCATTTATTAATGTACACTAATGAGTTAACACACATTAATTTAACCACATAGAGGCAGATTCTGTGCGGGGCATATCCGGGCCGTCCGGACATCCAAAAATTGTATGGCCCCCAATTTTACTCAATACTGCAACAGTGGGGGCTATATGTTCCCACAGTTGCAAAATCAGGCCACATAGCTGGCCTGGTGTGCCCTGCATTCTGCTGCGGGGGACATCCCGGGGTTTGTATAGCCAGCCCTCTCTGCACTTCAGCTGGTATGCCGGTGCCGTGGCATCCAAAGTGGGACTGCCAGACGTACAGAGGCATGATCTTAATGGCATATGTATGTCTGGGTGCTTCAGCCTGCCCCTGCACAGCGCTACCCACACAACAGCCTTGCATATGGCAGGGAGAACGATGGACAGAATCGGTAGCAGCAGCTGGGTTGTTCCTCCAAGCCAGATATACAACCCCACTCTTCAGGCCACAAAATCTACCCAATAGTTAAATTTTAATATGTAAATCATCTTGCTGCACTTGCAAATGGCAGGATATAAAATGTTAAACTATTAATCAACTATAACAGTCTCTGTTGAGAATAATGGAACTTACATTAGTTAACATGTGCCAAATCATGTTAACCTTTTAGTAAATGAAGTTATAGATTTGTAAGTTAAGTGACGCAATGGAGAGCAAAATGACTTGCCCAAGATCACGAGGAATACCAGTGGATTCCCTGGTTCTTAACTCACCACTCTAAATACAAAGCTCCTCCTCCGCCCCATGTATTGGGAATTAGTTTAGGTTGCAAATTGAACCCTCTGCTGTCAACTTTTTAACATGAAGACATAGGCCGGTCTTTTTTATTCAAATCTTTTTTTTGCATCTGAATGACTGTGCTTTCTTTAAAAAAAACAACAAATCTTTGATTTACTTCTAAAAATCATACTGGAAAATCATCACTTATGGGTAACGTCAAAGTCCATACCAAAAAAAAAAAAGTAAATAAAACCCTTCAAGCTGGTAGAACATTCTAGCAAGGTGAGCCGTGAATGTATAGGTCCTCTGGTGCTGGCATTATCACTTGAGACCATCTCAGTTCTATACATAGCTACTATATAGAGGACAACTCCAAGGGGAGATTTGTATGGAATATCCTGTTCTCAAATAACACCTTTTAGAAGCAGGATACATAGTCACCACAAATGGAGATCCCATGTTGCTTTCGACATAAAAAGGTAAAATGGAAAAAAGCAGGTCAGTGGCCAATAAACATGTTTTTTGTTGGCAAAAAGCCACTTTTGCCCCTTTTTTAAATAAGAAAATGGGGAAAGGGGACAGGTGATGGTATTATATTCTAAACCTCAAAGAAATTCCGCCAAGACGCCTTTACCAAACAGAGTGACACAGACTACCATGCCAAAACAAGATGTAAATGTGTGGACAGAAGCCCACAATGCAGCCTTACAGATGTCTTCCATAGAGGGGAACCTCAGATGGCCAACACCACTACCATGGCTCTCACATTATGAGCCTTGACATGCACTTTTCATGGTCATGCTCACCTAGACATCAGCAAAAAGAGATGCAATCTGCTATCTAAACAGAGAAGTGATTCTCAACCCAGTCTCCAGGGCACATCCAGCCAGACAGGTTTTTGGGATATTCACAATGAATATGCATGAAATAGAAATGTATACATGGAGGCAGTGTCTTTAAATCTATCCCATTTATATTCATCTTGAAAACCCAATTGGCTGGATGTGTCTCAAAGACAGCGTTAAGAACTCTTGAATTAAAGCATGTGTGCTTGGCTATGGCAGTCCCAGGTTTATTGGAACAAAAAATAAAAAGTTGACTGGACCTTCTAAGGGCTTTAGTCCTCTCCAAGGAGGCGAAGGCGGCTAAGGCTCTTGCATTTCAAGATGGACAAGGCATGTTCACCATCCTAGAAACATGGCCTGGGCAAAAATGTTGAAAGGATGATTGGGTAAGGCAGAACCTCAATGTCACCTTAGACTAGAGGCTAAAGAGAGATGGGGCCACTTTCGACATTGCAGTGATATGTGCCAGATGCACTTAGATGAACCCTAATGGACTTGGATTTCAAACCTGCCAGATGGATGAAGATATTCAAGTTGTTTTGGGGTAGAATAGGGAAAAGGGTGCTAAGGTCTTTCTGTCACACCAAATGGTAAGCCTCTTCCACTTAAAACCATAAGACCTTATAATGGAGTCTCTTTTAGAAGACAGAAGGATTTGAAAGACATTTTCAGGTTGATTCAATGAAATGAAAGCTACCTTCTCAACATCCAATCTGTGAGGGCCAGGGTCGTGATGCTTAAGAGTTTCCTAATTCACTGTGATTAAGAGTTGGGGAATATCCTAATTGAATCGGTACACTGATAAACAACTCCCACAGGAGAAGGAACCAGATCTGTTAATAGCTATGAAATTCATAGTTCCTTAGTTTCTAGAGTTTTGGAAGAGTCCTTGCCACTTGAGGAACTGGAAGATACATAAAGGAAGTCACACTCTCAATTTAGGAGGAAGGAATTTGAAGCTAATTTGCTGTGTCCCTATCCTCAAAAAAGTACTGAGGAAACTTTCTGTTCAGAGAACACAAACAGATCTACCGTGGGTGTCCACCCCTTGTAGAATATCTTGTTATCTTGTTTGCCACCTCTCTACAAAATAAAAATAAGAATGGGGGGGGGGGGGAGAACAATTTATAGAATTTGTAATTCTGTTAGAAAAAAAATAAATTCCAATGAGAAAAATATTTCAGATAATATGAAAAAGTAGAGCCCATGCGTACTTGAGAAGTAATGGGCAGCAGTATCGTCAAAGTGGAAGCTTGCCTGGCAGGCAGGTGCATTACAAAATGGTGGTGTACTTAATACTTCATACCACAGTGAAAAGAATGAATTGGATATTCAGGTCTAACTCTGTACCAGATTTGTGCCAGCTGCCTTCTCTTTGTGTTCCATTCAAAGGTGTTGGTAGTAGAGAATGTTCATTTTCGATCACCGTCAGCATATAGCTTACAAAGGGCTGCCTCAATGGCTCCCATTAGTTATAAAGTTACTGTACATACCAAAGTATTGAAAGGCTGCTCTAAAATCCATGACTTAGATTTTCAACATTTTTCCCTAAATCAATTTTTTTTTAAAATTCCAGTACATCCCCCTTGGGGACCATGAGCAAGATATATAGCCATCTCAGTAGGTTAACTCTTCCATCAAACGAACTGTCAGCTTTCTTGGGTAGTTTAGTTCATCAGATAACTGTAGCAGCTTTGCCCTATTTTTCCTGTAGGCTTCATGGTTGTCACAGCTAGTGATTTTCCTTGCTATCATGAAAGCCATTGTTTTTAGACAAACATTAATGGTTGAACTTACGTGGTACTTATTTGATAATATTTATTGTATCATAAAACTTTTGTGATTTTAATTTTTGTCAATCTGAACCATAATGCAGGGTATGTCACCAAAATATGGCCAAGGAATCCCTTATGCAGCCCTTTTGCTAAAACAAGACCTTGCAGGGTTCTTTTAAGTTTTATGCTATCTGGTTTTTAATATTTTAAAAGGCCTCAATAAAAGTTTGTGGTTAAATTTATGTAGCTTTATGCTTGTGTAAACCACCACATATGCATATTGTTGTTTATATTTCTACATTTTTTCATAATCTTTATATAACTTTCTGGTTACACCATTGTTCTCCACTACCCCAACTTGTTTATGTCCATCATCCTCTGTGGACATTTGCCTCTTTTTTCCTTATTTTGTAAAGAAAGGTTTTCATCAGAGTCCTGTCAAGTAAAAAAAAATCCTATAAATTCCATTTGCTAAAATGGACTCAGGTGGCATTTGGAGCAATTTACCTTAAAGAAATCGACACACAGATAGTTCGAGTCATACATGCTACAGTTCTTTCCAGAGTTCTGCTCTTGCCCAGCCAATCACCCAGATAGGAAAACAAAACTGCGTGTGCCACCACTACCATGGCTAAACATTATATATTTATCCATATATCTTATCTATATATTATGTCTAGGTGTCTCTATTGTTCTTCTGTTAGCACAGCTGAGAGCCTGAGTTAATCTGTGGCTTTAATAATAAAGTAGGGCACGTTATCTCAGTATCTGTGCTGCTTTTTTGTAAGCCAGGCTGCTTGTGCTGAGACTATACTTATTTGTTCAGCTGTAATAAATAAGAACACTTTTAAAGCTGCATCCCCTTTTTTATAACATGATGTCATGCTTTTAATTTATTGTTTAGCTTCATTTTTGGATTTTATTGTTCTGTGTCATGGTGATATTGGATTTAGTCAATTTCAGTTTGGTATGAAATTTTTAATATTTCTTATTATTTTTGATTTTTAATGTTTACTGATATTGCTTTTTTTTAGTGTATATGCTTTTAATTTATTTTTTTAGTTGGAACTCAGGTTTCAATATTTAGCAGTTTTGCTGTGTATGTTCTTAGGAGTCCCCAACTGGAGGTAAGCAAAGGGTTTTTTTATGATTCTTCTCCTTTTTTAAAATTTATTATTTTACAAATATTTGTTGTTATTTATTTTTTGTTTTTCTTTCATTTGTGTGTTTAGACTGTCCGCTTGCTTTGCTGGCTGCTCCTTCCTATATAAACATTAGTCTTCATAAAATTATGCTCTAATTTATTATATATATTTATGGCTCAGTGACAATGTTTAATTGATTTTATTCAATGCGACAATAAATGTTTTTATGTCTTGCCAGTTTGCTATGTATGTGTTTTAATTTATAGTATTTACTATATAATACATTTATTTTTTTGGGGGGGATTACACAATTATTTATTCTTTATTATTGTACAACTTCAGCTCTTTTTTTTCTTGGTTTGCTGAGTACAATTGGTATTGTCCCTATATATATTTTGATATGTGTAATATGTGTTTGGGCTCAAGGCAGATGTCATCCTGCTGCATGGCTTGTAACTTGAAACCACTGGAAGTCTTTGGCTTCTGGGACATTGTGCAAACTATAGCTACAGTGAAATCAAACAGCTCAGTGTTTAAAAATATACTGCCCAATGCTACTCAATATACTGGGCGACCACTTTTGTTTGTTCAAGGGGACCACTTGACACAGGACCCTAGCGGGGTCCGAAACATGCATGTCGTGAACCTGACAACCTGGTAATGGTGGAGGATATGAATCGCCCTCACTCAAGTTAAGTGGTGATATTGACAACCCGGTATTGGCGGAGGACATGAATCGCCCTTACCCAAGTTAAGTGTGTGTTGCACTATTTTATAATATGGTGTGCTGAGGCTCACCTGAATAAAAGGGTTTTTCAGACGGTGAGGGGAGGGTTGCCATCCCTCCTGCTCGGGTCGGTGGATCCCGACAAAAAACCGTTGCAAATATTTTGAAAATAGTTGCCAGTGGTAGCTACTGGTTTATTTTCCAATGACTTTATGACTATAGTTCACTTGTGTGTCATTGGTACAGGAGGTTTATTTGATATACTCAATATACTGATGCAGATCACAACAAAAATCAAGAAAACCCTATAAAGTGATGTAAAATCTATTTAGGGCTTTCTTAACAGAAAAAGAGATGAAATCCAGATAGTTCTGATGCGAAAAAAAACCATACACACTTTAAATGCAAATAGTAACCCCGTTGGAACTTTGGTGATTTTCTGTGCTATACCTTAAATTCAATATTGCTTAAAAAGATATATGTTTTGTTATTTTGCAAAGCATACAGAATTTTGCATAATTCAGATCTCCTGAAACAAAATTTTGAATTTGTCTGCAGAATTGCAGCAGGAAAAAAATAGTAATACTCTTTGACAGGGCCAGCCCAAGAGTTGGTTCACAGTGTTGGTACCCTATGTAAACCTTAAGCCTTATGCCCCCCTCCCCCCGGCTGTCAGAATCTATTGTTTAGCTTTGAATGCCCTGCTATTTGCTGCATATCTCTCCCCCCCCCCACCCTCAAAGCTTTTGCCCTAGGTGACTGCCTGTTTGCCCGATGGTTGGACTAGCCCTGCTTATTGAATCCATGGAAAAAACATGAACGCTGGGCTCTATTCAAGAAGAAGAACCGAGATGGCTCCACACAATGATAACCAGTGTTGGAAGACCTGCTCATGCGCAGTTCACCATGCTAGAAAAATCTACCCACTTGGAATTTTTTTATGGCCCAGACTCCATTGGATGAAACCACCATGCATGAATACCCTAAAACTGCTTATCTACCGACAACTACTACTACTAGAAATATCAAGAATTCACCAAAGATACCTGTCTGATGATAGAATCCTCAAATGACTGGAAGAACAATCAGTTTTATGCTATATGGGCCATTTAAATACCCTTAATTTCTACTATGTGTTTTTGCCTTGGGAAAGAAATATAAGCACGTATTGTAAACTGGACCCATTTTTCATCAGGTTTTCAATCGCAAGAAAAGGCAACCTAATAATAATCTGAGTTCTATAACAAACTAATGACATTTCAAATATATCTGACCTACTGTACCAATCACTCAATCATAGAGACAACCCAGTTAACCTGTACATTGTACTAGGTCTATATAACCCTTGATCAGAGCATAAAGTTCCTAAAATAGCCACTAATCTTGGATCACCTTAAGAATCATACTAAACTTCCTACCAAAGCAAACCTCAGGGTAAATTTGACTACTGGAGACCATGTCAACAAATTTAAGACAATTCAGATTGTTTTTCTTCATTTCTGGTAATACCATTAGGAGTAAAGGGTAGATGTGCTTATAATCAATTAAGAGAGACAAAGCAAGTAATTCAAGTTCACATTGCCAATGATCCCTGTCATGTATTTCTAGATCAATTTTATTAGAAAGTGAGTAAAGTGTAGTTACTCACCTGTAACAGGTGATCTCCGGGAACAGCAGGAATTAAGGCTTCACATATGGGTATCAGCGGTACCGACGGAGCCTGGTGGGAACGCCCCCCCCCCCCCAGTGTCCAATAAGAAAGCTTTTGGGAGCATCCCGCAGCACCTGCGTGCTGCCTTCCCGCCTTTCCAACTCTTCTTCGTCAGTTGAGTTTATAGCTGAGACAAAAGGAGAGAAGGGGGGAGAGAGAGAGAGAGAGAGAGAAAACTCCTAGGGGAGGTGGGTGGGTTGTGAAGACTTAATTCCTGCTGTTCCCGGAGATCACCTGTTACAGGTGAGTAACTAAGCTATCTCCAGGAAGAAGCAGGAATGTAGTCTTCACATATGAGGACTCCCCAGCTGAGAGATGCCAGGAGGATGACCGTAGCAAGCTGCGAACCTCTGGTGAGATGGGTCATTCTTCCTCCCATGGATCTGTAACATCAAAACCCCGGGACGGTGGGTAGGAGTTGTGTTAAGTCTGAAAGAGATGCTGAAGAACCGCCTGTCTAAACGAGGCATCCCGACGGGAGTCCTTGTCTAAACAATAATGGGCTGTAAAGGTGTGTACTGAAGCCCAGGTGGCTGCTCTACAGATGTCGTCAATGGACACAGAACGAAGATTAGCCATGGAGGTTGCCATTGTTCTCACATTGTGAGTTGTGACGTGGCCTTTGAGAGAAAGTCCCTTACTCTTGTATGCAAAGGATAAGCAATTCGCAATCCATTTAGAGAGAGTTCTTTTGGAAACTCGAAGTCCCAAATGACTAGAATCAAAAGCAATGAAAAGCTGAGAAGATTTTCGGTGTTGCTTAGTCCTTTGAAGGTAAAAAGCCAAGGCTCTTTTACAATCCAAGGTATGAAGGTTCCTTTCTGCACTAGAGGCATGAGGCCTAGGAAAGAATACAGGAAGGCAAACCGATTGATTTAAATGAAAAGGCGAAATCACCTTTGGCATGAAGTGAGGATGAGTCCTAAGAACTACCTTATCATGGTGAAATCTTGTATAAGGAGGATCAGCCACTAAGGCCTGCAACTCACTGATGTGTCTTGCAGAAGTGAGAGCAACTAGGAAGATGACTTTCCAGGAAAGAAACTTCAGGTCTGAAGTGGCTAAGGGCTCAAAGAGTGGTTTGATAAGCTGCCCGAGAACAAGACTGAGATCCCATGCCACCGGTGGCGGCTTAATTGGAGGTTTTGTTAAGAGTAGACCTCTCATAAATTTTGCTACAAGTGAATGAGAGGAAATAGATTGTCCATCCAAAGGCTTGCAAGAAGCTGCAATGGCACTAAGATGGACCCTTACTGAATTGGTTTTAAGACCAGAATTTGATAAATGGAGGAGATACTCCAGTAGCGATTACAGAGGCACCGAAAGGGAGTGAAGCCCCCTTTGAGAACGCCATACAGAGAACCTTTTCCACTTGAAAGCATATGATCACCTTGTGGAGGGTTTTCTGGAGGCCACCAGGATATCCTTTACCTGTTGAGAAAGGTTGATATGTGGAAGCTCTAGGCTTTCAGTAACCAGGCCCTGAGATGTAGCGACTGGGGATTCGGGTGCAATAGCGTCCCGTTCTCCTGGGAAAGAAGATCTGAAGCGTATCCCAACTCCAGTGGTGTGGCTTGAGAGAGACGTAGAAGCAGAGGATACCACGTTTGTTGTGGCCAACGTGGAGCTATGAGTATCATACGTCCTCTGTCTCTCAGAAGCTTGAATAGTGTCTTAGGAATGAGTGGAATGGGTGGGAAGGCATAGAGGAAGACCTGCCCCCAGTGGAGGAGGAAAGCATCTCTTGCTGACAGTTTTGAGCCAGAATTCTGGAATAGAACCGGGGAAGTTTGGCATTCTGTGTACTTGCAAAGAGGTCTATATCTGGAGTTCCCCAGATTTGAAACACTCGAGCAGTCTGGTCTGAGTGAAGAGACCATTCGTGTGGCAGCAGTATTCGACTGAGTTTGTCTGCCCAAAGGTTTTGAATGCCCGGAAGATATAACACTAGGAGATGGATTTAAAGCTCTCTGGCGAGGGCCCACAGTCGCAAAGCTTTGTTGCATAACGACAGAGAGCCCGTTCCACCCTGCTTGTTCACATAGAACATGGCTACTTGATTGTTGGTCTGGACCCGAACTGCCTTGTAGCTGAGCTGGGCCTGGAATACTCGAAGAGCATAGAAAATGGCTCTGAGTTCTAGGAGGTTTATGTGAAGACAAGCCTCCTGTCTGGTCCAGAGACCCTGAGTAGAGAGATCGTGCAAGTGAGCTCCTCAACCCAACTTGGATGCATCCGTTGTTAGAGTGGCCTGGAAAAGAGGCTGCTGGAAAGGAGAGCCTACTAGAAGTTTTTCCAGAGATTGCCACCATTGAAGGGACGAAATGAGACATGTGGAGTTTCTGATTTTGTCTGACAGGCGACCCGAGGCCTGTGTCCACTGAGAGGAGAGCGTCCACTGGGCTGCTCGCATGTGAAGGCGAGCACAGGGAATCACATGGACAGTGGATGCCATATGCCCCAGAAGCTGAAGCATTTCCCGAGCAGTCAGGAAGACTTTCATAGCTGCTTGGGATGCCAGCTGCACTATACGAAGACAGTGGGGCTGTGGTAGGAAAGCCATTGACTTTCTGGTATCCAGTCGAGCCCCTATGAACTCCAGGGACTGAGAAGGGGCGAGCTGAGATTTTGGGAGGTTTATGACCAGTCCCAAATAGCGAAGAATTTGCATCGTGCGAGAAAGAGCGAAGCTGGCTTCTGGAGCAGTGGATGCTTGAATGCGCCAATTGTCTAAGTAGGGGAAGACGAATTATCCTAGAGTTCTCAGAAACACTGCTACTACTGACATGCATTTTGTGAAGACTCTTGGGGCAGAAGCCAGATCAAAAGGAAGAACCTTGTATTGGAAGCGTCTTCCCTGGAAAAGGAATCGAAGGAATCTTCTGTGATCTGTATGGATGAGAATATGAGTATATGCATCCTTTAGATCTAGAAAACATAGCCAGTCCTGACTCTGAAGGTATGGCAAGAGTGTTCCGAGGGAAATCATTTTGAATTTTTCTCAGAACAGATATTTGTTTAATTCTCTGAGGTCCAGAATAGGCCTTATCCCCCTGTTTTCTTGGTAATGAGAAAATAGGGGGAGTAAAACCCTGCACCCTGTTGGGGGGTATGGGTGCTTCTTCTATTGCTCCTTGAGCAACAAGTGATGTGACCTCCTGACCCAAGAGATTGGTGACTGTTTTATGATTGCAGGAGGGGGCAGGCTGTGGAAGTGGAGTCAGTACCCCTATCGTACAATGGACAGAGTCCAGTTTTCTGATGTTATTTGTTGCCATCTGCTGGCAAAATGGCATAACTTTCCTGGAATGGTGAGAGGTTCTGGACCTTTCAGGGGCAGAAAGACTAAGTTCTCTAGGAAGGAGTCAAAGCCCCTGAGGAGGCTGAACTTGTGGAGCCGATTGAGTTCTAGTAACTTGTGGCTTCCTCTGCTGTCTGTTCTGTTGTTGCCCCTTTTGGGGAACATGACCTGGACAACAAGTATGATGGGCATAGGATGGGTAAAACTTCTTTTTCTTACTGAAAAAGGGTTTTTTGGCTGACTTTTTCTTTGCTGGGTTGGCTGTAGACTTAGATAGACTATTCAAGGTAGTATTTTCAGATTCAAGCTGATTTGCCTCATCCTGCCAATCCTTGCCAAAGAGATTCTCTCCTGTGCAAGGAATATTTCCCAGTTTCTCTTGCACCCATTGTTCTAAGTCCGATGCCTGGAGCCAGGCAATACGACGTGCACCGATTGAAATAGCAGAATTTCTGCTAATACATTCAAAGCAATCGAAAGATACATGGTTCACAAATTTAGAGACTTCGTGGGCATGTTTGACTAGAGTAAGAAAATCCCTTCTTTGGTCCTCAGGAAGAAGAGGGCTCATAAGCTCCAAGTCTCCTGTAACTTCCTTGAGGTACATTCCCATATAGAGAATGTAAGAGCTGATCCTGGCTGCCAACATGGAGGATTGGAAGCATCGATGCCCAAAGGCATCGAGAGTTCTCGACTCCCGGCCCGGAGGATTATTTGAATGCGTCTTAGCACTCTTAATCCTACGCATTGCCGATTCCACTACCATTGAATGGTGTGGTAACTGAATCTTTTGAAAACCAGGAGAGCTTGAACTCAGTACATGGTATCGAGTCATCGAAAGTATGGAGACACTGTTAAAGGGTTTTCCCACATTCTGAACATAAGATCTTGCAAGATCCTATGAATGGGCAGGGTAGCTACCTCTTTAGGAGGCTTTAGGGTATTAAAAAATGTCTAATTCTTCTGCCCTGGGTTCCTTTTCTGAAGTCACCGTGATTACTAGACCTCGAGCTACATCATGTATGAAATCCTAGAAGGACATGTCCTCTGGAGGAGACATTCTGCATTGAGGTGGAGATGGATCCTCCGGGAGGATTGCTCTAGTACCAGCAGAGTCATCAGAATCATCGGAATCGGAAGATTCAAAATAACTCGGTGACTGTTGTTCGTGAAACTCTCAGTACCGGTACCGCTCGAAGTCGGTATAGGGGTGTCTCGGTACCGGCCCTTCGATACCTGAGATAGACTCAAGGCTCGGCATGGGCGGTACCGATACCTGTTGAACTGTCTGTAGCAGTCTTAGCAGTACCGAAGCTGCTAAGAGAATCGCTAGACTGTGTTCGAGAGCGAGGAACCTCTAATCGATCGCTCCTACTGATGCCTGGGTGTCGGTATCGGTGGAAGCGGCTACAACCCCAGAACATGACACCAGTAGTCCTGCAGAGGCTGAAGCCTCCAGAATATTCTGGAGCTCCATTAATGCTTTGGAGACCGAGGTCTCCCGCCGGGGCTGTTTTGACGGTGAATTATTCTCGAGGGCAATGTCAATGGCATCTCGATGCTTGGAAGGAGATCTACCCTTTGAGAAACGGCCAGTCTTAAAAGACTTAGGGTTAGTTACCTGAGATCCATGGGAGGAAGATGAAGCTCTGGAAGACGTCGATGCAACGGATATCGTGTCAGCGGCAAAAAGGGTACCGAGTTTTGCAGCTCTATTCTGCAGGCCCCTTTTGGTCATCTTTCTACAGGAGAGACACTCCGATGAAGAATGGTCAGGACCTAAACATTTAAGACACCATTCATGGGTGTCGGTGACGAATATGGTACCGGCACATTTAGAACAAGTTTTAAAACCACTAGCTTTTTTTTCAATGTCTGAGGAAAAATGGGCCTAGTGCCCAAAATGGCACCTAACCCGGAGAGGGGGAAAGGCTCCTAAAGAAAAGCTTTTAGAAGCTACTTTTTTTTTTTTTAAAGAAAGAAAAGAGAACTGGCGGTACCGGTAGGTGTTGCATGAAGGCAGACGCGACCACAAAAAACAAAAAAGTAAGAATAGATTTATGGCGGTGACAGGGATACGTCCTGTAGGCTCCGCGGAAAAAGAAGAACTGATGGAGAGTTGGAAAGGCAGGAAGGCAGCACCAAGGTGCTGTGGGATGCTCCCGAAAGCTTTCCTATTGGGCGCTGGGGAGCGTTCCCGCGCAGGTTCCATCGCTACCGACGATACCCATATGTGAAGATTCAATTCTTGCTTGTTCCTGTAGATCAGGTGTTCTCCAGGGACAGCAGGAATCAGTCCTCACATATGGGTGATGTCGACGGAGCCCCCATGCGGAGCAAATCCCCAGGTTTCGAACAAAGCCTTTGGGACTGCATCACGCATGCACGGTCCCCTTACTGCCCAGGGGTGCCATCTTGCTCAGTCAAATGACATAGCTAAAAAGACGGCAAAAGATAAAAATTAATCAAAGAACTGCAACTCCAGGGGAGGAGGGAGGATTGAGAGGACTGATTCCTGCTGTCCCTGGAGAACATCTGTTACAGGTGAGTAACTAGGCTTTCTCCAGGAACAAGCAGGAAGTCAGTCCTCACATATGGGACTCCCTAGCTATAGGCTATCGAGAACCCATAACTAAAAAATAGGCTCCCTCTAGAAGAGCCACAGCAGCCATGATAGGAGTTCAACCGAGAACGTAGCACTCTGGTAGCCTAACACCAAAGGGTTGGAGGGTAGGAGTTGCCGAAACCTCGAACAGATTACGGAGTACAGCCTGGCCGAAAGCACTGTCCTGTTGGGACTCCCTATCCAGGCAGTAATGGGCTGCAAAAGTCTGGCTTGAAGACCAGGTTGCGGCCCTGCAGATGTCTGCCAGTGAAACAGAGTGGAAGTGAGCCACTGATGCGGCCTTAGGCCTGACCCGGTGGGCCGTGACTCGACCCTGCAATGGGAGATCAGCCGCCCTGTATGCCCAGGCGATGCAATCCGCCACTCAGGTGGACAACGTACGCTTGGAGACAGGCATCCCCAACTTACTGGAGTCAAACGAGACGAAGAGCTGAGAAGCTCTTCGATGTCCCCGCGTGCGCTCCTAGTAGAAGGCCAACGCCCTCTTACAGTCCAGGGTATGCAGAACTGCTTCTGCCCGGCTGGCATGGGCCCTGGGAAAGAAAGTCAGAAGCACCACCTCCTGTTTGAGGTGGAGAGACCACTTTCGGCAGGAACTTGGGGTGTGTGCGAAGTACCACCCTGTTCCTATAGAACCGTGTGAACAGTCTATCGGACACCAGAGCTTGCAGCTCACTCACTCGTCTAGCCGATGTGAGTGCCACCAAGAAAGGGTGGGCGAGTAAGCGGCTGCAAGACCACATTCAGATCCCATTCGGTCGCCGGGGGGGCGAACTGGGAGTTTCAGCAGAAGCAGACCTCTCAGAAACCTGAACACCAAGGGATGTACAGAGAGAGGTTGCCCTTCCACTGGAGAGTGGTGTGCTGATAAAGCACTAAGGTGAACTCTGACCGAGTTTGACTTAAGGCCTAAATCGGAAAGGTAAAGTAGGTACTGCAGCACCACAGCCACCTGGCAGGAGAAAGGGTTCTCACTCTGAGTACACCATACCGCAAACCTACGCCACTTAAATGCGTAGGTTTTCTTAATCGATTGCCTTCTAGAGGCTAACAATACGTCCTCTATCATTTTTGGGAGGAGAAGTGGTGCAAGGACTACCCTTTCAGCAGCCATGCCATCAGGCTGAGGGACCTGAGGTTGGGATGCAGAAGTGAGCCCCCGTCCTGCGTCAGGAGATTGGGTGGAAATCCCAGAGGAAATGGTGTCTCCTCCGCTAGCTGCAGGAGGAGCGGAAACCAAGGCTGTCTCGGCCACCTGGGGGCCACCAGGATGACCGCGGCCTTGTCTTGGAGGATCTTGAATAAGGTCCGAGCTACCAGTGGCATGGGAGGAAACGCATAGAGGAGGCCCACAGACCATGATATTAGGAAAGCATCTGCCGCTACCTTGTGTGGGTGCGGCTGTCTGGAACAGAAGCGGGGCAACTGGTGATTTTGAGGACTCGCAAACAAATCTATGGATGGTTGCCCCCAACACTGGAAGAGCTGCTGGGCTACGTTGGGATCCAGTTGCCACTCGTGCGGCTGGAGAATTCTGCTTAGCCTGTCTGCTAGGAAGTTCTCCTGATTTGGTAAGTAAATCGCCTTGAGGAACATATCCTGGCTGACTGCAAAAGAGCATAGGTCCAGGGTTTCCTGACACAGGATGCGAGAGCCTGTGCACCCCTGTTTGTTCACACAGAACATCGTTACTTGTTTGTCTGTCTGAATCAAGACAGATTGATGAGCCATGGTTTGGCAGAAGGTCTGAAGAGCTAGGCGGATCGCTCGAAGTTCTAGGAGATTGATTTGTTGTTTGCTCTCCCATGGAGACCACACACCTTGAGTGCAGACCTGCTGGCAATGAGCACCCCATCCCAGCAGGAATGCATCCGTAGTCAGCACCCTTGAGTGCGTGGGAGGCTGAAAAGGCACTCCCTCTAGAAGGTTGTGAGGTTGAAGCCACCATTTCAAAGACTGCATTAGGCGATGGGACACCTTGATGTTGTCTCTGAGTCTGTCTGTGGCTTGTGTCCACTGGTCCCTGAGGCACCACTGAGCTGTTCTCATGTGAAGTCGTGTATTGGGTGTCACATGAACTGTGGAGGCCATGTGACCAAGGAGGCGCAGAAAGTATCTTGCTGAGATGCGGGATCTGTGACTCACTTGCTGTACAAGGGCTACCAATCTTTGAGCCCTTTCCTCTGGTATATAAGCCCTTGACTGAAGGGTGTCTAGTCTTGCCCCTATGAACTCCAGTCACTGAGAGGGAATCAGAGTGGACTTTGTGTAGTTGATCACAAAGCCCAGGTGCTGAAGCAACTGGATAGTGCAGGACGTGGCCTGTTGGGCTTCTAGAGCTGACTGTGCTCTGATGAGCCAGTCGTCTAAGTAGGGGAAGACGAATACCCCTTGAGTCCTTAGAAAAGCCGCCGACACCACCGCCAGGCACTGTGTGAATACCCTGGGTGCCGAAGCTAGGCCAAAAAGGCAGCACTTTGTACTGAAAATGGCTTCCTCCGACTACAAATCTTAGATATTGTCTGTGGTCTGGATGAATGAAGATGTGTGCGTGTGCATCTTTGAGATCTAAGGAGCCTAGCCAGTCTCCCTGGCGGAGGAAAGGCAGCAATATTCCAAGGGAAAACATCTTAAACTTTTCCCTCACCAGGAACTTGTTCAGGTTTCACAGGTCGAGGATAGGTCTTAGGCCTCCAGTTCTCTTTGGTATCAGAAAATACCTGGAGTAGAAGCCTGTGCCCTGTAGGTGGTGAGGCACCAGTTCTATATGTATATAGTTTTATTCTGTTCTGTATTGCCTTACGCTGTTTAGATAATACATTCTGTTTAGTTATTACTATGTTCTATATTTACATATGCTGTTTAGTTAATACATTGTTTGTTTATTATAAGACGTTCCATTAAAACAAACCTTGCTTTGTTAATTGTTGTTTATTGTGAACCGCAACTGATCTCTGGAAGATGCGGTATATAAATGAATGTTAAATAAATAAAATAAATAAAATAAAATAAATTCTACCGCCTGATCCTCGAGAAGACCTGTTAACTCCTGCAAGAGGAGGTCCCTGTGAAGAGGGGGTCTGAGAGGCTCCCCTGGAAAGTAAGAGGGAGGCACCTGTCTGAGATGCAACCAATAGCCCATTTGGACTATTTGGAGAACCCAGGTGTCCGTTGTAATAGCTGGCCACCTGTGGGCAATACAGGGTCAGCCTTCCTCCTGTGCAGGGCCTTGCGTCGTTCGAGAGAGAGACTATGCACTGGGAGCCAAAACCCCCCTCCAGGCTGGGCCATAGCTGGTGTCTGGGGGCCTTTTGCTTATGCAGGCCCTGCCCCCGTCCCTTGGACTGCTGCCCCTGCTGGGGAGCTGGGGAGGCCTGATACGTGGGGTAGTTTCGGTAAGCTGATCCTTTCCTCTGGAAAAAGGGCTTCTTACCCGAGCCCTTCTTCTTAGAAGGGGCAGAAGTCTTCTTCTCGAGTCTTGTCCAGGTCAGGTACTCGGACTCGATCTCGGCAGCCTTTTCAGCCATGGGCTTGCCAAAGAGGTTTTCACCTCGGCAAGGGACATCGACCAACTTGTCCTGAACCCATGGCTCCAGGTCTGACGACTGTACCCATGCCTGGCATCGTGCACCGATGCCGGCCCCCGCTACCCGGGCCGAAGCCTCGAAGCCATCATAGGCTGCTCGAGTCATAAATTTCGAGCACTCTCGGATCCCCGTGGACAAAATCTGGAAGCGCTGCAAAGGTCCCTCGGAGAGACCAGCAGAGAACCCGGCAATTTCCTTTGCCAGGTCTCGCAAGTACATGCCCATGTACAGCTGGTACGTCTGGATTCGGCATGACAGTATCGAACCCTGGTAGCACTTTCTGCCGAGAGCATCCATGTTGCGGGCCTCCTGGCCAGGAGGCACCGAGGAATGGGTCTTCTGGCTCTTGAGCCGGTGCATAGCCGATTCCACAACCATGGAGTTGTGCGGCAGCTGTGCCTTTTGGAAGCCAGGGCTCTTGCGAACTCGATAGATGGAATCGATTCGTCTGCTGAGGACCGGCAACGAGGCCAGGGTCTCCCACATTCAGAGCATCAGCTGCTCCAGAATGGGGGGCACCGGTACAGTAAGGTCTTCCTTTGGAGGAAAGTCATACTGGACGACCTCAAGCTGCTCAGCTCGAGGTTCCTCCTTGGCATCCGCCAGGAATGACAAAGCCTTTTCCATGTCCCGGACGAAGTCCAAGAGCTGGGTGTCCTCCGGGGGTGACCATCTCCGAGGTTCAGATCCTGGGTAGTCTGACGGGACGTACTTAGTACGGTGGGTGCCCGGGGACTCCTCGTCCTCCCGTCTCCCAACCAGACTCCGAGGAGGAGTCGATCGGCTCCGGCCTCGAGGGCTTCGATATCGATCGCCCCGACGCCGAGGGAATCGGCATCGACGACCTCGGTCCCGAACGGGAGGTCGAGGGGGACCTTGGCTGAGGATAGACTCGAGACCTTATTGTCTCGAGGATCGGCTCGGCCTCCGGGGTCGACCTGGATGTCAAAGTCCCGGTGGTCGGGGCGGATGGACATGTGAGACCTGCCATCAGAGCCCGCTGCTGGTCCATGAAGGCAGACACGCTGTGCTCCAAGGCCGCCAACGTGAGACCGAGCTCAGGAGGCTCCGCAGCCCCTGGCTCAGGGCCCGAAGCTGGCTCTCCCGGGGGAGAGTCAATAACAAGGACAGTGCTTACCTTCCTCGGCGTCTCCGGGTCCTTTCGAGGGAGTTTGGCAGGCCTCTCCGATTCTGAGGATCCGGGGCGGTGAGCCGGGCTCCGCAACCGAGCCCGCGAGGGACCAGGCCATTCGGAGCTCTCAGACGACACTGCCCTCACGGATTTTTTCTTCCTCTGGTGTTCCCGCGAGGGAGACCCCCTTTCAGAGGACACTCGACGCTGCTCGGGATCCGACAAGCTCTCGAGAGGTCGAGGCCTCCGACGAGGTCCGGGCCCCGGGCGGTTGCGGTCTCGGGAAAAATCCTGTCATGTTGCTGCTGCCTGCTCCTCAATGACTTAGAAGACATCTTTTTGCACGGGCCACAGACCACGGTGAAAAAATAGACCAGACTCGATACCGGTGTACCGAGCCGCAGGCGGGAAGGGGAACCGGCATCAAACCGGTTAGCAGAAAATATAATTTTCTAACTTTTATCAACTTTTTCCACGAGGGAACTAGGACGACATCCACTGGGCTCCGTGGAAAAAAGGAGACTGAGCAAGATGGCACCCTTGGGTGGGAAGGGGATCGCGCATGCATGATGCAGTCCCAAAGGCTTTCTTCAAAAGCTGGGGATTTGCTCCGCATTGGGCTCCGTTGATGTCGACGTCACCCATATGTGAGGGCTGAGTTCCTGCTTGTTCCTGGAGAACGAAATGTAGAACAAGGATAAGTTTTGTACTACAGTGGATCAAGTCCGAATATTGATTAGAGCTGACAATTAATCAGAGCTAAAAAAATATTTTCTCTCTTGTGTTTGATTATGATGCATATATATTAGAACAGTAATATAGTTTAAAAGTACGTATTTTACAATTGATAACTATAACTGTTATTCTTACTAGACATCAATTTTTTTTTAATTTGTTTTGTGTGACAAATGACCTATGTTCAGTACCTAGGTGCTTGTGATACCAGTACTCTAAAATGGTTGCCATAAGTTAAAACATACATTTAAAAGACAGTAAAAATTAAAAATACATATTCAGCCACAAGACAGATAAAATTCCATCGTAGATTAATAGTTTGAAGGAAATCTACTTCATTCCTGACTGGACGATAAAGCGTAGTTACTTACCTGTAACAGATGATCTCTGGAAACAGCAGGAATCAGTCTTCACATATAGGCGACATCGGCACCGACGGAACCCACATGGGAACACTCCCCAGCATCCAATAGGAAGCCTTTTGGGAGCACTCCACTGCACTTGTGTGCCTGCCTTCCCATCTCCTCTCCTCAGTTGAGTTTGTAGCTGGGAAGAATAAAACAAAGACCCTATAACTCCTAGGGGAGGAGGGTGAGTTGTGAAGACTGATTCCTGCTGTTCCCTGAGATCACTTGTTACAGGTTAGTAATTATGCTATTTCCAGGAACAAGCAAGAATGCAATCTTCACAAATGTGATTCACTAGTTCCCCGAAACCAGGCAGGTATGGGGGTAGAGTAGTGTGATTCCTGAGGCCAAATGAGTGTAGCCAGAGTCTGGAATAGTTGTGGACATTGGACTCTATTTCAGAAGGCAAACCTCCCCCCCCCCCCCAAAGGTAGTTTGGTTTCTTGACGAAGTCAGAGACAGAGGTTAGGAGTTGAGTTTAAGTCCAAAAGAGGTGCTGGAGTACAGCTTGGCCAAAGACAGCATCCCGACAGGAGTCTCTGTCCAGAAAATAGTGGGCAGCAAAAGTGTGTATGGGGACCAGGTAGCTGCCCGGCAGATCTCCTGAATAGATACTAAATGGAGATTGGCTATGGAGGTCACCATAGCCCATACATTATGAGCAGTAACATGACCCTCCAGGGAGAGTCCTGCCTGTGCATAAGCAAATGAAATGCAATAAGCTATCCATCTGGATAGAGTCAGTTTTGTCACTGGGAGGCTCAGGTGACTAGAATCAAGAGATAAATATTTGAGAGGATCTTATGTGATCCTTCGTTCTACTCAAATAGAAAGCTAGCGCTCGCTTGCAGTCTGAAGTGTGGAATGCCACTTCCGCCTGAGGCACATGTGGTCTAGGGAAGAAAATCGGTAGGATTACCGACTGGTTCAGATAGGAGGAGGCGGCAACCATTGGAAGGAAATGTGGATGGGTCTGCAAAACTACCTTCTCATGGTGGAAATGGGCATAGGGCGGGTCCGCCACCAGAGCTTGCAGTGAGCTGAGGTGTGGGCAATGAGGAATAGCGTCTCCCATGATAGAAATTTAAGTGAAGTGGTGGCCAAAGGTTTGAAAGGAGGCTTTAGTAGTTGCATAAGAACCACATTGAGATCCCAGGCCACCGGAGGTGGCTTAATGGGTGGTTTAGACAGCAAGAGACCCCATATGAAGCATGCTACTAAGTGATGTGAAGAAATCCGCAATCCCTGTAGTGGTTTGTGATGAACTGCAGTGGTACTAAGGTACACTCTGACTGATTTAGTTTTAAGTCCTGTTAAGGACAGGTGGAGAAGGTATTGTAAACTGAACTCCATGAGGAAGAAAGGGGTCAATTCCCTTTGGGAAGCACCAAAGTGCAAACCTACGCCACTTGAATGCATAAGATAATTTGGCAGAGTATTTGCATGATGCAAGGAATATGTCCTTGACGTCCTGTGGCAGGTCGAGGTTAGCGAGCACTAGGCCTTCAGCAGCTATGCTGTCAGGTGTGGGGAGTGGATTTTGAGATGGAGAAGCATCCCGTTGTCCTGAGAGAGGAGGTTGAGTGCACATCCCCGGTTGAGTGGCTGAGTCTGCATCAGGCGAAGAAGCAGAGGGAACCACGGTTGACAGGGTCAAAGGGGGGCTATGAGAATCATCAAGCCTCTGTCTGCCAGTAGCTTGAACAGTGTCTTGAATATCAAGGGGATGGAAGGGAATACATAGAGCAGAACAGACACCAAGTGTAGAAGGAAGGCATCCAGTGCCTGTCGGTGCAGCAACTGAACTCTGGAACAGAAGACAGGAAGCTGTGTGTTTTGCACAGTTGTAAAAAGATCTATCAGTGGGGTTCCTCACATCAGGAAGATCCGAGCAGCCATCTCCCAGTGCAAGATCCATTCATGTGGACAAAGGATACAGCTTAGCCTGTCCGCAAGGACACTGAGTTTGCCCGGAAGGTACACCGCTCTGAATCTGGTGTGATATGGTGAAGGACCACAGGCAAAGAGCTTCCTCCCTCCCTGCTTGTTCATGTAGAACATATCAACCTGATTGTCCATTCTGACTAGAACAAATTGCCCCGAAAGTTGGGATTGAAAAACCTGAACAGCATTTGTTAATGCTCGGACTTCTAGCAAGTTGATCTGCATGGCATATTCCTGTTGTGCCCACAGATCCTGTGTGGTTAAGTTGTTGAGATGTGCTCCCCAACCCAGCTTGGAAGAATCCATTGTAAGGGTGCATCTAGGTGAAGGCATCTGAAAAGGTGGCCCGAGTAGGTTTTGAGGGGAACACCACCACTGAAGACCCTTCGCTTGTGTCCACCAGGAAGACAGAGCCCACTGTGCTTTTCGCATGTGCAATCGAGTGCAAGGGACGACATGGACTGTGAAGGCCATGTGACCAAAAGCTGTAACATCTTTCGAGCTGTGATGTGAGTCTGCTTTTGCAGTTGCTCTCCAGCTTGATGAGGTGGGCACAGTGATGCTGTGGAAGGAAAGCCCAGGCCTGTTGGGTATCTAAGAATGCTCCAATGAACTCCAGTCATTGGGTTGGAGTGAGATGAGACTTTGGGAAGTTTATGACAAAGCTGTGGTGTAGGAGCACCGTGATGGTGCGATGAAAGGAGAGTCTTATCTCTTGAGGAGAGTCTCCCCTGATTAGCCAGTCATCTAAGTAAGGGAAAATGAAAATGCCCAAGGTGCATAGATAGACAGTGAATACTGACATGCATTTGGTGAAAACCCTTGGGCTGAGGCTAGACCAAAGAGGGAAACCCTGTATTGATAATGATTTCCCAGAAACATGAAGCACAGATACTGTCCGTACAAAGGATGTATCAGTATATACGTGTATGCCCCTTTGAGGTCTAGAGAACATAGTCAATCGTGTCTCTGGAGGTATGCTAGAAGAGTTCCTAGGGAAATCATTTTGAATATTTCTTGAACCAGAAACTTGTTTAGGTCTCTAAGACGGACCTGAATCCTCCTGTTTTCTTTAAAATGAGAACATATAGACAGTAGAAGGTCATCTTTTCTTGAGTGGGAGAACTCTTTCTATGGCACCCTGGGACAACAGGGTGATCACCTCTTCTCTTAAGAGAGTGCTTTACAGGGGTAGTGATGGATAATACCCTGTGAAGAGGTGGGGGGGGGGGGGTAAGGTTTTGAAGTGAAACTGATAACCCCTTTGGACAATCTGGAGCATCCACTGCTTTGATGTTATGAGGTGCCACCTGTGGGCATAATGGTAAAATTTGCCTGGGGGCAGTTTCTCCAAATGGGTTAGTTTTACGCATACCATGACAGGCATAAGAACATAAGATATGCCATACTGGGTCAGACCAAGGTCCATCAAGCCCAGTATCCTGCTTCCAACCGTGGCCAATCTAGGTCATACGTACCTAGCAGTTTTCCCAAAAGACACAGGGTCCACAATGCTTGTACTGGGTCAAGCATTGATATCCTGGGTCCCTTCTTAATAATGGCTTATGGACCTTTCCTCCAGGAACTTGTCCAAACCTTTTTTAAACCCAGCTACACTAACAGCCTTTAATACATCCTCCGGTAACAAATTCCAGAGTTTGATTACACGTTGAGTGAAAAAATATTTTCTTTTATTAGTCTTAAATAGTTTACCCTGTAGCTTCACTGCATGTCCCCTAGTCTTTCTATATTCTGATAACGTAAACAATCGATCTACGTTTACCCGTTCCACTCCGTTCATTAATTTATAGACTTCTATCATATCTCCCCTCAGCCGTCTCTTTTCCAGGTTAAAGCGCCCTAACCTTTTTAGCCTTTCTTCATAGGAGTATCCTTCCATTCCCTTTACCATTTTGGTGGCTCTTCTCTGAACCTTTTCTAACAACGCTATTTCCTTTTTAAGATACGGTGACCAGAACTGCACACAATATTCAAAGTACGGTCTCACCATGGAACGATATAGAGGCATTATAATATCTTTTGTTTTATTTTCCATTCCTTTCCTTATGATACCTAGCATTCTATTTGCTCTCTTGGCTGCCACTGCACACTGGGCCGAGGGTTTTAACATGTCATCCACAATGACGCCTAAATCTTTGTCCTGGGTGGTGGTTCCTAATGTGGAACCTTGCATCGTGTAACCATAGTTTGGGTTGTTCTTCCCTAGGTGCATAACTTTGCACTTGTCCACATTAAATTTCATCTGCCATTTTGATAAACCTCACTTCTAAGCCAGGGCATGGGGAGTATGATCTCACTCTCAAATTTACTGCTAAGACTCGGCGTAATACTTGCATGTCAAAGAGAGCCACCTGCTGGAGTTTGTAAGATTTAACATGTATGGGTAAGTTTGTCAAGATGTGCTTGAAAATTCTTCTTTATCAAGTCTGTGGCACCCAACACGATGGGAAATATTTCTGTATCTTTCTGCAACATTTTCTTGATCTCTGACTGCATTTTTTGGTATTTCAGGATCTTCTGCCTCTCCATGCAATTCACAGAGTAGTCGTTTGGAACGGACACCTCTATTATCAATGCTGTTCTGGTGTTTTTCTCCTTAACCACTATATCCAGCTTTTTATCGGTTGGAATGGGAGTATCCCAGGTGATCATAACCTCCTCATTCTCTGTAATTTTCTTAGGGTCATGATCCCAGTGCTTTTCAGGCAAAGTGATGTTTTAGGGCCCGATTTTCATTTAGGTAGGCTAAGGTGCTGTGTCGGTGTGTAGGCTGCCCGCCGACCCCCTTAACCCGGATTTTCATTTCCACAGTGACGGAAATGAAAATCCGGGTCACGCCGCACAGGCCGGCAGTCACCAAGACTAAGTGGGTAGCAGTGATTTTTGATGCTGCCCGTTTAGCTCTAGCGCAAAGATAGGTGAGGGCTTTCTTTAAGGCACAGAGTGCAAAGCAGGCAGCATCAAAAATCGCTGCTACCTGCTTAGTGCCGTCCCCTGCCTCTGCTCCGCCCCGGAATGCCCCAATGCTTAGCAGATACCATCAGAGCACGTTAGGGACTTAACTGGGATTTTCCAAAACCACTAACCATGTAGGTGCCTTTGGAAAATACCGGTTAAGGCATTTACATGGGTAACATGGGCTGTTACCTGTGTAACTGCCTTCGAAAATCAGGCCAGTAGTGTTTACAGATTTTTGAATGGATGAGGCGCACTACTTTATTATGTCTTTCTGTATAGAAATTTTCTCCTATCAGAAATTCACAGCCAGTTATGAGGTGAGTCACTGTCTCCAGGTCTTTCTTACAGAATCAACATATATCTGTATTGCCAATTTTTTCAATGCTCGCTGTAAACCATCTCATCTGTAAGCCGCTGTCCTGGGCTGCAACTATCAATCTCTCATCCTTCGTTGATTGACAAAGGGTTCCTGGAGTAACATTCTGTATTTCCCACTGCATTTGTGCATCTGTCACTTGTCTTTCCCTTGTCTGTTGATCTAATTCCTTGAAGAGTTTTTTCTTTTGTTTTGCAAATTCTGTTACTGCCTTTCCTATGAAAGCTTGTGGATTTTCACTCATTTGCTTGTCCATGTTTGATGATGGAGACAGATGGTGGATGTTTACTCTCATATTTCAGCACTTTTTGTATATTTGGATCAGAGGATGCAGTTAAGTAGGCCTGGAGGCCTAGGATAGTAGCTCTGTATGTGTAATCAATCTCTATGAGTTCTAGTCCTCCTTCAGCTCTAGGGATGGTCTTGGCATACACTGATTCTTGTAAATCATTTCATGGGAATAGAGGAGCTTTCGTGTTCGCACATCCAGTTTTCATTTTTATTTTCAATTATGCACAACGTCCAAATACAGCTTAACAGCAATATACCCCACAATGCAAACAAAAAAAAAAGAACAACTTACCCAACTCTTAGCAATCCCCACATATGCCGCTGGGCATGTTTTCCAATAAACACCCAATGAACCAACCAACCCATCCCCTCCCCCCCCTGGGCCCCCCAACTCTACCTCTTCAAATCCACCACTCCTTACACCATCACGGACTCTCCTCCATGTCTATCCATTGAATGTATTTCTCCCACACCCTTAAAAAAATTTTCTGGCTCCCCCTTTTGAGCGCCGTCAGCTTGCTCATCAGGTAGATCTGGGACAACATACCCTGAAAATCTCCCATGGTGGGCACCTCTTCCTTCCTCCACTTCCTCGCCAACAAGATCCGCAGGGCAACACACCCCAAATCAATAAAAGTGCCCTCGACCCTGTTGAGGAGCGGTGGGGGTACCCCCAGCAATGCTGTCTCCGGCCGTGGATCCAGCTGTTTCCCCAGGATCTCCCCCAAGAACCCCAATACTACTTTCCACAGTCTATTCACCTCCCCACATTCCCACCAGATATGCAAGTATGTGCCCCTGCTCCCACATTTCCTCCAACAACGCTCAGATATATGAAAATCCATTTTGTGCAGCCTTGTTGGAGTCAAATGCCATCTATAGAGCACTTTATAATTATTTTCAATCAAATTCGTCGCTAGGATACCCTTATACCGACTCTCATGAATATGTTCCCATACGGTATCCTCCCACTGCACTCCCAACTCTAACTCCCACAACTCTTGATATCTTTCCTTCCCCCTTTCCCGCACCATCAGCCGATAAAAAGTTGCCAGGGCCCCTTTCCTTTGCCCCATCAGCACAAACTTCTCCACCTCAGTGAGTACAAGTCTTAAATTCGGGAGAATCTTGTGTTGTATGTAATGGTGTATCTGTATATAACCGTAAACATCCTTCTCCTCTAATTTATACTCCTTTGCTAACTCACCAAACTCCCGCACCTTCATCCCCTCTACCAGTTGACCCACCCTACTTAAACCCCAAAGTTCCCAACTCCTGAAAATAGATTCCCCATCGCTGGCGGGAAATCAGGGTTCCCCCGAATAGGGAGTAATCGAGAAAGCCCCTGAGTCCCCAGCCATATCCCTCTCCATTTATTCCAGACCCGTAACGACCGCAGGACATAGGGATTCTGAACTGGGAAGCGTGCTTTACACAGCCGCGGAAGCCACACCCAATCCTCCAGCTTCCCCTCACCTACTTCCTCTGCTTCCATGTGGACCCACTCCTTGGGTTCTTCTGCCACCCATTCCACCATGGCACACATTTGTGCCGCCTCCCAATAATTCCATAAATTTGGCACCGCCATCCCCCCATGCTCCCTACGTCCCATCAAGATCCTTGCCGCTACCCTATTCTGCTTCCCCCCTCCCACAAATTTCATTATCATCCTCTGTAATCTTGCCATATAACTCTTCGACACTCCAATAGGGAGGTTCATAAAAAGATACAGCCACCTAAGCAAAACCACCATTTTAAGAGCCGCTACCCTCCCCATCCACGTCAACTGTTTATGCCTCCACTCCTCTAAATCTTTTTGCATAGCCCTCTCCACCCGCCCGTAGTTTTCTTTAAACAAATCAGCCTCCCGGCCAGTTAGAAAGATCCCCAAATATCTTATACTATGCTTAGCCCACCGGAACGAGAAGGAGGCCTGAATCCGTGCTTGCTCTTTCACGTCCGAAATATTCAATAGTTCAGACTTAGTATCATTAACTTTAAAACCAGAGTGGGCTCCAAACTCCCTTAACACTTTTGTCAGCTCCCTCAGAGAAGCACAGGGGTCGGTCAACATAAAGAGCAGATCATCTGCAAAAAGGGATATCTTAATTTCCAACGCTCCCCATGACACCCCCTTTATTTCAGTGCATTCCCTCACCTTTTGAGCCAATGGCTCCATAGACAAGACAAAAAGCAATGGGGATAATGGGCATCCCTGCCGTGTCCCCCTAAACAAAGCAAAGGGCCCTGAGTACTCCCCATTAATATGAATTCGAGCCAAGGGCTGAGTATATATAGCCCTGACCCACCGGAGATAATCTCCAGTAATCCCCATTCGCTCTAACACTTTAAATAAAAAAGGCCAGGAGACACGGTCAAATGCCTTTTCGGCATCGACTGCTAGGAGCATCATCTGCGCACCCCCCAACCTCCCTTTCCTTATTGCATTTAACACCTTGCGCATGTTATCCACCGTATGACGCCCCGGGACGAACCCCACCTGGTTGTCATGCACCAAATAGGCTGCAGCCTATTCGCCAGAATTTTAATAAAGATCTTAAAATCTGTCCCTAACAGCGAAATAGGCCGGTAAGAGCCACATAAAGTGACATCCTTCCCCACCTTAGGCAGCACAGTAATCCCCGCCGTCCTCATCGATTCTGAAATAGGCTCCCCCTCTTTAAACACATTAAATAATCTCGTCAGCAGGGAACATAGCTCTTCACTAAAAGTCTTATAGAAGCTATTTGTAAATCCGTCCAGCCCCGGCGCTTTATGTGCCGGGAGCCCCCGGATTACCTCTGCCACCTCCCTCTCCTCTACAGGCCTAGACAAGTAGGCCGACTCCACCCCAGTTAGACATGGTAAGTTCCCTTGCAAGTACTGCTCCAACTGTTCCCCCATCTTATGAGTCTCCTCAGTGTACAACTGCTGATAGTAATCCACAAAACACTGTTGAATGGACTCTACCTGCCTCATCTCCTTTCCTCGCGCATCTCTTATTTTGGTGATGAGATTCCTACTCTGATGCTGTTTCAGCTTCTGCGCCAACAGCCGGCTCGGTTTGTTTCCGAACTCAAAAAATTGTTGCTTAAGAATATCCTGCGCATATTTTATCTCTCCTAACTCCAGTTCATTAAGTTCTCTTTTAATCCTAGTTAACTCCTGACCAAGCCCCACCTCCCTACTTCCCTGCCTTATCTTCTCCTCTATTTCCCTAATTCCCCCCCTTAACTCCTCCTTCCGCCGTTCTTTCAGCTTTTTCATGTGCGCCCCCACAGAGATCAAGTCCCCTCTTATCACCACCTTCAGGCACTCCCACAATGTTCCAATCCTACACCCCTCCCGGTCATTTATTTCCAAATATTGTTTAATTTTCCCTTGCACCTGTTTTATTTCAACACTCTCCAATAAGGACTCATTCAGCATCCACATCCTTTGCTTCCTCCTCTCTTCTCCCAGGCCAACCTCAACCCAAATAGATGCATGATCCGACCACGTTCGGTCCCCCACCTCACAATCAGCCACCTTTGCTAACAACTCTTTGGACACCCAAATCATGTCAATTCTCGAGAAGGACTGGTGGACTGGTGAATAAAATGTAAATACTTTTTCCTTCCCCCTCATTTCCCTCCAAACATCCACCATACCCAAATTATTCCCCAACGTTTTCATATTTTGCCTCCCCTTGGCATTCCCCACCCCTTTCCCGAGGAGTTGTCCAATCCTGGATTCATTATTAAATTGAAGTCCCCTCCCATAATTATTTGACCTTCTGCCACCCTCTCCACCAACCCATGTAACCCATCATAAAAACTCCCTTGCCCTACATTTGGCCCATAGACATTAATCAATGTATAAACCTGGTCCTTAATGCGTAATTTGACAATGATATATCTGCCCTCTTTATCCCGATGCACCACGCAATCGGAATATGCTATCGTCCCCCTCATCAAAATCCCCACCCCCCCTTTTTTAAGTCTACCTTATTAGAAGCAAACCATCTCTCCGAAAAGGTTCGATGTGCCACCCTCCATTCATCGCATTTTTTCAGGTGCGTTTCCTGTATAAAAAGAATATCTCCCTGCAGTCTATGCAACTCCTTAAACATTCTCTGCCGTTTTACTGGTGAGTTTAATCCTCGTACATTCATGGATATTATCTTCACTTTTTCCATTTAGCCCTTCCCCCCCCCTCCACCTGAATGCAACCTACCCCGAGCCTGTCCACCCCCTCTCCCCCTCTTCCCTCCCCCCTCCCGCACCTGGTCTTCCAACTCCCCACTCCGACCTCGTCCTAGAGGCATGAATCATCACCACTCCAGGAAGCTGGCTGCAACCCCCTATGAATTTTCAGGCCCAATAGCCCAACTCTCCCCATGTAGAGGGAATGCCTAGGAGACACACTACTCTCCTCCCCCACCCACTAGTAGCCTCCCCCCATTCCCCTCCCCCACCCATACCCATACCCTTACTACCACTCAACAGCTCTTAACAACCTTAACATAATAGCATAAGAGCAGAAAAGCATAATAACAAAGACTTAGCATAATAACAGTTCTTTGATGGCAACAGGAACAGGTTACGGCACACTCTCAGCCCATGCCAGCTCCTCCGGCTGCGTTGCTCTGCCTCTGCCGCCGCAATCTACGATCGCCTTGTGGGGCTCTCCTCCATTCGTTGCCCCGCATCGGCTCTCCCTGCTCTTTCACCACCTTCTGCTGGAAGGCCTCTGGCAGCTCAGTCCATCCCGCCTCTTTCAAAGCTGTAATGGCCTCAGCTATAGTTCTCACAGACGATGTCCGCCCCTCCACACAAAACTGTAGGCCAAACGGGAAGAGCCATCTGTATTTAATTCCTTTCTCCCGCAGCACCTTCGTGATGCCTGCCATTTCCCGCCTTTTTCTCATAGTAATAGCTGATAAGTCCGTATATAAGTCCACGCGTTGATTATTCCACTTGAAGTTAGAGAGCTTTCGTGCCGCCTCCACCACTGCATTTTTAGTGGCATACTCATGGAATCTAGCTATAATGTCTCTGTGATATCCATTGTGCCTGGGGCCTAGCGCTCTATGAGCTCGATCTATTGACCAGCACAGCTGGGAGCTATCCTGGCCAGTTTCCTCCAGTATCCGCTTGCAAATGTTCACTACTAGACCACCACAGTCCGCCGCTTCCATAGACTCCAACACCCCTCTCATCTGGATATTCACCCTCCGCGATCGATTCTCCAGGTCTTCAACTTTAGATCAGAGTTCTTCCGTCTCAACATCCATGGTATCCATCTTTTCTTGCAGCTTAAGGATAGTGGTATCTTGTATCTCCACCTTTCCCTCCAGATCCTCCAAGCGCTGGCCCACCTCCCGCACCTCGGCTTTCAGGTCTTCCATCCATAATTGCACTTCAGATTTAAAATGTGCCAAGTCCTGTCTGAGGGTGCCAAACCAACTTTTTAGTTCCCCTCTCAGTGCTTCCACGTCGCTCCCCTGGTTGTTCTCTCCCTCTCGGGCCTTATTCCCCTCCTCTCCGCTTCCCGCACTCACCGCGGCCATCTTGATTTTTCCACTGGAGCCCCCTGCGGCGCCTTTATATGCGTAGCCTTTCAGATCCGCCACACTTTTCCTCATTGCCGTTCGCTCCTGCACCGCTGCCCCACTCGCCGAGCTATTTTCCACCGACTGCCGAGCCGTTTAAGGGTAGTTTGGGCGAAATTCTCCCCTGCTTCCCCGGAGCTCCGCGTTCAAGCGGCTTCTCCGTTCGGTGATGTCATTTCCTCCCAGTTTTTCAAGATCTTTAACAGGCCAGTCCACAACCCCAAAGCTGCCTGCTATGTGGAGAGGCTGGGGTCCTTCCAGAGGCAGACTAGCAATGCTCTCCATGAAAGAGTGAAAAACCAGGCACAGGTTGTGGCTGTGCGGCTGGTTGAGGTTTAGGAGCCTTTGGCTTCCTGGGTTGTCTAGGACCCTGCTGTTTCTGCTGTGGAAGATGTTGTTGATAGGCAGCAGAAGGTTAGATAAGAAGGCTAGTATCTCTTTTTAGCACAGAAAGATTTCTTGGGAAGAGCCTTTTTTTTTTTGGAGGGGTCAGCTGTTTTCCTGGAAAGCGTAGTTACTCACCTGTAACAGGTGTTCTCCGGGGACAGCAGGAATCAGTCCTTACATATGAGTGACATCGGTGCCTATGCAGCCCCGCGGAAGCATCTCCTCAGCTTTCAAAGAAAGCCTTTGGGAGATGCACCACGCATGTGTGGTCCACTTCCCGCCCAAAGGTGCCATCTTGCCTCAGTTTAATGACATAGCTAAGACGACCAAGAAAAAATAAAATACGGTAAAGAAGCAACTCCAAGGGGAGGAGAGAGGGTTGTGAGGACAGATTCCTGCAGTTCCCAGAGAACACCTGTTACAGTGAGCAACTATGTTTTCTCTGGGAACAAGCAGGGAGTCAGTCCTCACATATGGGACTCTCCAGCTACAGGCTACTGAGAATCTGTAAAACAAAAAATGCCATAGCAACCTTCAAAGGGTGAGCCGTGATCAGCAGCAATTGAGTCCCTACTGAGTGACTTTCGCAAGACCCAAGTGTCCAGCAGGGAACCAGCACTCCACTATCCTGAACACAGAAGGGTTGGAGGGCAGGAGTTGCCTACACCCCGAAGACATTATGGAATACAGCCTGGCCAAAGGCACTGTCCCATCGGGACTCTCTCTCCAGGCAGTAGTGAGCTGCAAAGATATGGACTGAAGACCAGGTGGTAGCCCAACAGATTTCTGTCACAGGGATAGAATGCAGATTTGCCACGGAAGTAGCCATGGCCCTGACACGGTGCACCATGACCTTCTGGTCCAGTGAGATCCCTGCTTGCTCACAGGCAAGGGTAATGCAGTCCACCACCCAACTGGACAGAGTTTGCTTGGTCAATGGGAGTCCCAGATGGCTGGGGTCAAAGGCTAAGGAAAAGCTGTGGTGCTTTGCGTAGGCCCTGAGTCCGTTGCAGGTAAAAGGACACTCTCTTACAATCCATACTGTGTAGAATGGTCTACATCCTACTGGCGTGAGGCCTCGGAAAGGTGGTGGGAAGTACCACCTCCTGGTTGAGGTAGAATGGGGACACCACCTTTGACAAAAACTCAGGGTGTGTGTGGAGCACCATCCTGTTCTTGTAGAACCTTGTGTAGAGGGGGCTCTGCCATCAGAGCCTGGAGCTCACTGACTCTGTGAGCTGATGCAAGTGCTACCAGGAAGGCGACCTTCCACGATAGGTACTGGAGGTGGCAGGTAGCCAGAGGCTCAAACGGAGGCTTAGTGAGCTGCGAGAGTACCACATTGAGATCCCACTCCGCCGCTGGGAAGCAGATGGGGGGTTTGGATAACATGAGGCCCTGAGAGAATCGAGGCACAAGGGACTGAGCAGAGAGAGATTTCCCTCAACAGAATGATGATGCGCTGCGATGGTGCTCAGGCGTATTCTGACTGAATTGGACTTCAATCCCACCTGGAATAGGTGAAGCAGGTACTGGAGTACCACTTGTACTGAACAGGAAAACTGATTTGCCCGCCTTTCTGCACACCACACCAAGAATCGGCACCACTTGAAGGCATATACCCTTCTAGTGGAGACCTTACGAGAGGCCAGAAGAATCTCTTCCATGTCCCATGGGAGGTTAAAGGGGGACTAATGCTACTCTTACAGCAGCCAAACCATGAGTGAGAGGGACCCCAGACTGGGGTGTAAGAGAGAGCCCTGCTCCTGTGAGAGTAGTCCTAGAGCTCGGCCCAGGGGAAATAGATGAAACCGCTTATAGGGAGAAGAGCAGTGGGAACCAGGGCTGCCTAGGCCACCGAAAGGCTATCAGCATTAGCGATGCTCTGTCGCACTGGACCTTTTATAGTGTCTTGGCTACCAATGGTATTGGTGGGAAGGTGTACATGAGGCCTTCTGTCCATGGGATGAGGAACGCACCCACTGCCACCTGGGATGGGTGCGGCTTGCACAAGCAGAATCGGGGCAACTGCACGTTGTCCGGACTGGCCAACAGGTCCATCACTGGGATGCCCCAGAGATGAAACAGCCGTGAGGCTTCCACTGGATCCAGGCGCCACTCGTGTGGCTGGAGGACTGCCAAGGCATTGTCCTGGCCCAGGAGGTACACTGCCCTTAGGAACATCCCTTTGCATGCAGCATAGTAGCAGAGGGCTACCGCCTCCTGACAGAGGGGGTACGACCCTGTACCCCCCTGTTTGTTCACATAGAACACTGAGACCTGATTGTCGATCTGGATCAGCACTGAGTGGTGTTGGAGTAGGTGGCGAAAGGATCGGAGGGCTAGGTATATTGCCCAGAGTTCTAGCAGGTTGATTTGCAACCAGGATTCCTCCTGGGACCAGCAGCCTTGTGTCTGGAGGCTCCTGCAATCTGTTCCCAAGCCCATTAGCAAGGTATCTGTGGTGAGGATCTTCTGGGGGTTGGGTGCCTGGAAAAGCATCCCAGCTTGAAGGTGGCATGGATTCTGCCACCATCCAAGGGAGTCCGCCAGCTGACAGGTCACTTTCACTCTGTCCCTGAGCCTGCCTGTGGCTTAAGTCCACTGAGAGCAGAGGCACCACTGGTCTGCCCTCATGTGCAGGTGGGCATATGGGATCACGTGGACCATGGAGGCCATGTGTCCCAACAGGCGGAGTAGGAGTTGGACAGGTAGCATTCGGTGTCAGTGTACCTCTGCGGCTAACTCCCTGAGCATTCTGACCTCTCCTGGGGGAGGAAGGCTTTTGCCTGAAGGGTATCTAGTTGTGCACCTATAGGTGCTGGGCTGGAGTGAAGTGGGACTTTGAGTAGTTTATGACGAACCCCAGGTGCTGCAGGATGTTGATGGTGCGCCTGGTGGCATATTGTGCCTCTGCAGCCGTGTTCCCCTTTATGAGCCAGTCATCCAGAAAGGGGAAGACAAAGGACCCTTGGAGCCGGAGGTGGTTTGCAACCACTGCAAGGCACTTTGTGAAGACCCTTGGCGATGAGGCCAGACCGAAGGGCAGCAACCTGTATTGGTAGTGCTGTCCTACAACAAACCGGAGGTATTTTCTGTGGCTGGGATGAATTAGGATATAAGTGTAGGCATCCTTTAGGTCTAGGAACATAGCCAATTTCCCTGCTGGATGAATGGTAGTAGTGTCCCAAGGGAGAGCATCTTGAATGTCTCCCTGACCAGAACCTGTTGAGCTCTCGCAGGTCCAGGATGGGCCTGAGGCCCCCGTCCTCTTGGGGACAAGGAAATATCTCAAATAGAAGCCTGTGCCCCAGAGATGTTTTGGCACTGGTTCAACTGCTCTGTCGTTGATTAGGCCTGCTTGCTCGATGAAGAGCAGGGTCTGGTGAAGGAGAGGCCTGGTGGACTCCCCCAGGAAATATGTGGGTGGTGCCTATTGTAGGTGGAGGTAGCCCTCCTTGACCACCTGTAGCACCCAGGTATCGGTAGTGATGGCTGTCCACCTGTAGGCAAACATGGCTAGGCACCCACCTGTAGGCAGCAGAGGACCACCTGGGGGTAGGGAGGTTGCGCCCAGAAGTCAAAAGATACCCCCAAGCTGGGCCAGGGCCAGCACCTGGAACTTCGGGGCTTTTTGTTTTCTGGGATCATGTCTCTGACCCCGTTGAGGGGCCTGGAAGTACAAAGTACCGCTGAAGCCTCCTTTTTTCCTCAGGAAGAAGGGCTTTATCACCAGGGCTTTCTTCAGGGGGTGCACCAAGGTCTTTATTGAGAGCCTGGTTCTCGTCGTGTATTCAGTCTATCTCCACTATCTTATCTGCCATGGGCTTCCTGAATAGATATCTCCTGTACAGGAGAAAACCTATCAGTTTGTCCTGCACCCATTGTTCAAGGTCGGATGACTGCAACCATGTCATGCCCAGATGCCTGTGGCAGCCAACCTGGCCGATTATTTGAAGCCATCGCCAGCTGCCCGGGACAAAAACTTCAAGCATTCTTTTACTGACGTCAGAGTCTTGAACCTCTGTAGGGGTTCCCCCCCTCGAGGCCTGCCAAGAATCCACGAAGCTCCTTCGACAGTTCCTTCAGGTAGATACCGATGTAGAGCTGGCAGGCCGCGGTTCTAAATTTAATTTAATGATCTCAGTTGGCTTCTGCAATGCTTCAAATCTCTATAGTCCACTGGGCAAAGATCTAGTTACTTGTACTTGGGGGGGGGGGGGGAGTTCAGTGAAAGTGGTTTCTGCCCTATGGTGTGCAGTAAGCAATTACAGAAAGAGAGCGCTACACAAGTAAGCAGCAGACTCAGAACCGCATGCTAGTAATTTATAATTAATAAGTACATTGCTGATTGTAATAACTTCTCTTCTTGTATTAAATATATACAGAACCAGATTTACTAAGCATTTTCCCCCCAGACACTAAGAGGCTTTAATGAAGTTAAGTTCACACAGCTCTTCTTTCTATGGGTATAATTGCATTTAATGCATATTAATAAGGTTAATGTGTTAGCTTTATTAACATGCCTTAACCTTTAGTAAAAGGGCCCCTAAAATGCAAAAGAAAGCCCATCCAAAAACTTTACTATTCCTGGCCAACAGCAATTTATTGATTTTATTCTATATGAGTTGCCAATTTTAGAAGATTTACATACTATTTGCATGTGTAAAAAAAAAAAATATATTTTATATATTTAAAGGCATTTATACAGTTTGCAGACCTGCAAATGGTGGAAATGTTACCAAGCAAGACATTCAGCATCGCTAACACAGTGCCGCTGAATATCTGTGGGTGCTGCCACTGCACATCATGATGCTAAGGGGTTAGCATCAGGGCATGCTAGTGGCATTTTGGAGCGGCACCTCTTGCTAACCAGGCAGCGGTGATATTGAGCCACTGCCCAGTTAGAGTCATGTGGCTAAAGTCAGGCACAGGAAAGACTGGTCTAACTTTCCCCACAGAAGCAAGCCTGACAATGACTATCACCGCTGTCCGGTTAGCTTTGCGGCAATCTGGGCAACCTGGATGCTGAAGCCCAGATATGCCCTCGGCATTGAATATCCAGGTTTAAAGTTCACAGTGATGGCTAGCTGTATTAGAACGACTAGCTGTATTAGAAGGGTAGCCGCTGCTGCTGAATTAGAATAGATGCTGCCACTATGTCCAAAGCCACACGTGCAAATACAAATAATTTCTGCTCATGATACTGTAATCGTGCTACTTGATCACACCTCCCTCCCCTCCTCCCCCCATGAGCAGATATTTGATTTATAACATGCCACCGCAGCTGTTCAAAATGACCTCCTTTGTCAATGGACCATTTCTGGTGATATAAATGAACAGTTCCTTGAGGCAGAACCCTTTCAATGCATGTGTGGTTTGAAACAATACTGTGTTGGATGGCTTGACTGGAAACAACATCTGAACACAGTGATAAGTGTGATTGAACAATATCTTAGAGGTTTAATGGAAGATTTTAATAAGTGATTTTAACTTTGAAATTCCGTAAAATGAACTACATTATGGAGTGACGTTCCATAGTGGGGTTTCAGCAATAGTAAGTCGGGCAAAATAATAGATTTTACAGCTAAACACGGTGTCTTTTATGGGGCTGAAAATGGAAGTTGAATGACGTACCTTACTACAGGAAGATTCGGACTGCTGGAAGTGTGAACAAGCGACAGTGTACCGTCAGGGTCTGAATGGCAACTTCAACTAAAAGAGGACCTTGATTGGTAGCACAATGAATGTGACAGAGTACCCTTTGGGGTTGAATAGAGAAGTTTGAGTACTATTACACTATGGGAAAATCCAGATTGGCTGATGAAGATATGCGATTATTTGAAAGGAGGGATGATAGTTTGATCAGGTTGAGAAAGAAGAACCCTTATTAGGAAAAAGCACAGTTACTCACCTGTAACAGGTGTTCTCCGGGGACAGCAGGAATCTGTCCTCACATATGGGTAATGTCGACGAAGACAGAGCCAGCCGGATTCACTCTCTAACTTTCAAAGAAAGCTTTTGGGAGTTAGACTACGCATACACATGAGCTTTCTGGAAGCTAGGGCTCTGGTGGACCCAGTACATCGAGTCTAGATGCCTGCTCATGATGGCAACAGAAGCCGCTGTCTCCCACAGATGGCAGCCGCTCCTAGATCGGGGGAACCAGCACTGTGAAGGCCTCTTTGGGTGGTCTCATACTGGAGGATCTTGAGATCCTCCACCCGAGGCTCCTCCTCTGACTCAATAGTGAAGGAGAGGGTCTTTGCCATATCCCTCACTAAGTCCAGGAAGGCCAGGTCCTCAGTGGGGACCGGCGCCGGGTCTCCGGAGGGGAAGGGTCTGAGGGCATGTCCCTGTGGATTTGGGTATCGGGGATTCAATGTCCTCGGTCTCCCAGTCTGAACAGGAGTCCAAGGAAGTCTCTAAGGTGCCTTGGTCTGGAGACACAGCCCTGATGGCCCAGGGGTCCCGATGTCCCAGCACCCTGAGTCAGGTGCACTGTGCGGGGAAGTCCTCTGTCCTAACTGGGTCCAGGCCCGAAGAGCATCTTGAGGCCAGTGGCGCTCAAGGATAAGCTCCACCTCCAGGGAAGCCCTCGATGTGGAAGGGCCGGTAGTGGAGATAGATGACCCGGAAGAACTGGGTATCAGAGCCCACTATTGGGCCATGAAGGCAGACAAACCGCATTCTAAGGCCGCCATCCAGGTCTCGATGCCAGATGGCTCTGCAGCCACCGGTGTGAGTGCCAAGGACTTCTGACCCAACACCGGTACCATCGAGGGGGTGTTCTCAAAGATGATGGCTTTGGAGGGCCGAGACCAATCCCCAGATGCCGATGGCATTCTCTCCCGCTAAGGCAGCTTTGAGGGCCGCTCCTGGCCATCACTCTCAGTCTCACATCGAGGGGTCTGAGGCTGGGTGGCATGGGACTTCCCCACGGTCCCATACTAGACACTTGAGGAGGCCACTGACGATGTCAGACTCTTCATGGGGCATCCCTCCTTTAGGGAGCCCCCGCTTGGTGCTCTGTATCCGCAAGGCTCTGAAGTGGCATGGTTGCCGCATGAGGCGGCGGTCTCCATGGCAGCCCTCAAGAGCACTGGCCCTGCAGACAACTCCGGGGCCGAGTCGGTCTTATGAAAAATCAACTAGTGCTGCTTCTTGTAGCCTTGGAGGTCATCTGCTGGCAGAGACCACACACCAAGGCATTATGATCTGGCCCTAGGCACCAAAGACAACAGTCATGCAGGTCAGTGTGTGACATATTGTGAGCGCAATGGTCGGATGGCTTAAAGCCACTGACCAGGCCATGGTGTGGAAGACAGTCCCCATTAGGTCAAACTCCTTTGACCCGGCCAGAAAGGGCATGAAAACCCATGCACCAAAGAAAAAAGACCCCTGCAGGGGGACAAGAAAAAAAGGAACCCGAAAAAAAATGCAATGCCGAAGGCAAGCGGAATCGGGAGGCGGAAGGGAATAGGTACACGACCAGAGAAGATGACAAAGATAGAAAAACAACAACTTTTTCTGGGGAAGACAGACACACATCTGATGGGCTCTGTGGAAAAAAGGAGACGAAGACAAGACGGCACTCTTGGGCGGAAGGGGACCATGCATGTGTGGTACATCTCCCAAAGGCTTTCTTTGAAAGCTGGGGAGAAGTTACCGTGAGGGTTCCGTCGGCACCGATATCACCCATATATGAGGACTGACTTCCTGTTTGTTCCCGGAGGATAGTATCTCTTCTTTTTAGGATAGAAAGGTTTCTTGGGAAGAACCTTCCTCTTGGATGGGTCAGCTGTCTTCCTGGAAAGGCGTTTGAGGGTGAGATAGTCTGTCTCAATCTCTCCTGCTTTTTCCTTCCAACCTTTGCCAAAAAGATTTTCTCCAGTGCATGGGATATTGGCAAGTTTATCTTGAACCCATTGCTCGAGATATGATGCCTGTAACTAGGCCATTCTAAAAGCACCAATGTAGACTGCTGAAGCTCTGCTGGTTGACTCGAAGGCATCGAAAGAGGCCCTAGCAAGAAATAGAAGTATTTTGGCCTTGCCTGATGAGAGTCAGGAAAGCAAGCTGCTTATCTTCAGGCAGCATAGGGGTGAAAGTCTCCAGATCCATGGTGACATCCTTCAGAAACATGCCCATATACAGCATGTAAAATTTTATTCTGTAGGCCAACATGCATGCTTGGAAGCATCGACGCCCAATGGCATAGAGTGTCCTCGAGTCTCTGCCAGGTGGCATGAATGAATGGTTCTTAGAACTCTCTATGCAGCACATCGCCATTTCCACCACCATGGAGTGGGTGGGGGAGCTGAGGTTTTTGGAAACCTGGACACTCTGATACTCGGTGTATGGTATCAAGCCTTTTGCTGATAGGCTGAAATGTGAGTGGGGCTTCCCACATGCGGAGCATAAGATCTTGTAGGATCTGATGAACAGCAATGTAGCTGCCTCCTTGGGCGTGGGAGGGTATTGGAGTATCTCCAGTTCCTCTGCCCTCGGTTCCTTTTCATAGGTGACTTTAATGACAAGCTCTGCTGCCATGTCACATATGAGGTCCTGAAAAGACACAGCTGCTGTTCCTGAGGTGCAGGGTCCGAAGGAACGTCTGGCAGTTCCTGTGAATTGAGTGACTCCTCATCAGACTCCGAAGAACTAGAATCGGAGCCTGGCAAGAAGTCAAAATATCAATGGTCATGTGTTCAACATCTATGTTTCATCGATGTCTATGGTCGATGCAGGTATCGGAACAGTGAGCTACTTTGGGTTGTGCTGGTTGGATACTGGGGGACTGGGTCGGTTCCAACGGTGGTACAGCATTTTGTATCTCTGTCGATGCTGGCTCGAAGGCTGGCATAAGAGTCTATACACATGGCTGAAGGCTTGGTGCTGAAACCTGCACGCCTGGAGCTCCTGATGTTATTGGTACAGAGGCTGCCAGGAGTGCGGCCAAACTCCTCGAGAGCCAGCATGCAATGATCCAGGGAGATGGCCCATGTCTGGATGGAATCCCCAACAGGCCTTTGAACCACCGTCCCAGAACATAGAACTGGTAGCTCTCCGGAGGATGGTTCCTCAAGAGCGTCCCGGAGCTCCTCTTGTGCTTTGGAGGACAGAGCCTCCCGCTGGGGCTGTTTGGCTGGCTGGTCATGCTGCTTATAGTGGGACTTTTCTTTGGTCTCGGCATCGATCTTCGATGCTGATGACCTCAGTGTGGCCAACACAGACTTACTTTTCTGTTTGGATTTGGAAGAAGTCTGAGACCCATGAGAGAAAGATGATGCCCTTGAAGAAGTAGACAATCAAAAAGAACAAAAACCCCCAACGGTAATCAAATCATTAAAGTCCACCAAAAGAGATACATAAAAACCCTTCTATTTTTATTACTTTTTTGAAGGACATAAACTGTGAGAGAAAGACACTTCAAATCTTCCCCAAACCACAATACATGTCCCTTTTATTCATCCAATAAATCTAAGATGCGGGCTTGTAAATCAAATAGAAATAACACTTATCTGGTCATACACTTATCTGGTCATACACTTATCTGTATCAAGCGCTCCCAACATGAATCCAGTGTGTCAAAATCTTCTTCACAACTGTCAAAAAACGCCGAACATTTGGCTGTTAAAAAAGGGATACTATCTCACAATTGGCGAATTACAAACCGCCCATCACCTCAGAACACCAATCACTAGCAGGGGATCCCCACACATCAGAAAACTCCCTGCTGTGAAAGATCGTGCATCAACCAACTCCCAACCAATCAATGTCCCGATTCAGTCCAGCGGGAGAGACAGCCTGTAAAAGGAAAATCCAACGTTGCTCAAGCCTGCGTAATTTCACTAAACGATCCCCTCCTCTAGCATCCACCGGAACATGGTCAATAATAGTCCACTTCAGTTCTTCAAAACTATGATAGAACTCTAAGAAATGCTGAACCATCAGAGCCATCAGTTCAGATTGACGAAGCCGGGAAGCATGCTCACCTAGTCGAATCTTAACCATTCTTGTAGTACTCCCCAAATACCTTAATGGACAAGCGCAATCCAAAAAATACACCACATAAGTAGAATTACATGTGGTTTGCCATTGCCGATGGAAAATCCGGCCAGTACTTAAATGAGTCCAGGATGACCCCGACATCGTAGTGGCGAAAAAATTGCACTTGTCACATGGCATATGTGACCCAGTTCTAATCAGAGGGCAATCAGGCCGATCCTTTAATACAGTAGAGTGTACCAGCTTATCATTTAAATTAATCCCTCGTGAATAAGCTATTCTCAGCGGTTTATTAAAGCATGAATGTAAAGATAATACCGGCCAATACTTTTTCAAAATATTCACAACTGCAAACGAATTACTCATGTAAGGTAGAATTCCCGTCACAGTGTCATCAGTCACTACTGAAGACTGTACCAATTCAAAATCAAAAAACCATTCCCGATGGGAATATAAAGCCCTATGATAAGCCCGAAAAATCACAGATTATCATATAGGGGTTATCCTAAATCTATCAATCAAATCCCGTGCATGATGCTTGAATTGATCAATAGAAGTACAGAGCCGATGGATCCTCAAAAATTGCCCATAAGGCAAACCTTTCCGTAAAGGCTCTGGATGAAAACTGTGATAGTTCAACAGGCTGTTACGTTGAACCGGTTTCCTATATAAGGTAGTGGCTAGAGAAGTCCCTTCACGAAAAACTACCATATCCAAAACTCTATTCGCTCAGAATCAATATGAGCGGTAAACTTAATATGTGTTTTTAACGTGTCCAGCCAGGCAATAAATTCATGCAAAAAAGTTAAATCAGATGTCCAAATAAAAAATATATCGTCGAGGAATCTTTTCCATAGCAGCACATTTATGAAATACGGTGATCTGTATATATATCATTCTTCCACATCTGCCATAAAAAGCATGGCAATGGAAGGGGCCACTGTGGCCCCCATGGCGATGCCGAACACTTGTTGAAAAAAATCCCCTTCAAACAAGAGATAGTTACGAGTAAGTACCAAAGAGATCAAAGCCATCAAAAAAGACCTGGGAAGACGTGAAGGAGCTTTCACCAACAAGGACTGCAGCAAACACAATATTTCATTCTGATCCACATTTGTGTATAAAGCTACAACATCCAACGTGATTAAAAACATTTGTGATGACGGTAGCACTAATTGATGTAAAAAAAACTTTTAAAATGTGTGGAATCACGAATGAAAGAAAGAGTAGTTACTTACCTGTAACAGGTGTTCTCCAGGAGCAGCAGGAATCAGTCCTCACATATGGGTGTCATCGGCGCCGATGAAGCCCCAGCGGAGAATTTCCCCAGCTTTCTATGAAAGCCTTTGGGAATGCAGGCACGCATGCGCGGTTCCCTTCCCGCCTAAAGGTGCCATCTTACCTCAGTCAAATGACATAGCTAAGAACAGCACACAAAAATGAAAAATAAACTATGTATAACTGCAACTCCCAGGGAAGGAAGGAGGGTTGTGAGGACTGATTCCTGCTGCTCCTGGAGAACACCTGTTACAGGTGAGTAACTACTCTTTCTCCAGGACCAAGCAGGAAGTCAGTCCTCACATATGGGTGACTCCCTAGCTCTGGGCTACTGAGGAACCCAGGCTGAACAAGAGAACTCCCTCTAGTCTCAGCAGCAAAGAAAAGCTTTTCAAGGACACAACCTCCACCGGTAGCCCAACAGAGGGCAGGAGATGCCTAAACCTCAAAGAGATTCCGGAGTACTGCTTGACCAAAAGCACTGTCCCTACGGGATTCCCTCTCCAGACAGTAATGGGCCGCAAAGGTCTGGCTTGAAGACCAAGTTGCAGCCCTGCAAATGTCTACCAAGGGCACAGAGCGGAGATGAGCCACTGAGGCAGCCATTGCCCTGACATGATGGGCCGTGACCCAACCCCTGCAAGGGAAGGTCAGCCGACTTGTAAGCCCAGGTGATACAGTCAGCCACCCAGATGGACAAGGTACGCTTGGACACAGCCAACCCCAACTTATTAGGGTCAAAGGATACGAAGAGCTGAGTAGCCCTCCTATGCCCCTGCGTACGGTCAAGGTAGAAGGATAAGGCCCTCCTACAGTCAAGGGTATGCAGGACTGCTTCAGCCTGGCTTGCATGAGGCCTAGGGAAGAATGTTGGAAGAACCACCTCCTGATTGAGGTGGAAAGAGGAGACAACCTTTGGGAGGAACTTTGGACGAGTCCTGAGGACTACCCTGTTCCTATAAATCCTGGTGTAAGGCCTATCACAGACCAGGGCCTGAAGCTCACTCACTCGCCTAGCCGAAGTAAGGGCTATCAGGAAGAGTGTCTTCCAGGATAGAAAGCGTAGTGGACAAGTAGCCATCGGCTCAAAAGGTGGGCGAGTCAGTTGCTGCAAGACCACATTCAACTCCCACTCAGGGGCAGGACGACGGATTGGAGGCTTGAGCAAAAGCAAGCCCCTGAGAAAGCGGGACACCAAGGGGTGACCTGACAGAGAATGTCCCTCCACCAGTGAGTGGTGAGCTGCTAGAGCTGAGAGGTGGACTCGAACAGAATTGGACTTAAGTCCCTGATTTGATAAGTGCAGTAAGTACTGAAGCACTACTGGCACAGTACAGGAGAAAGGATCCTCTGTATGTAGCTGACACCACACAGAAAACCTTTTCCATTTGAGAGCATAGGTTTTCCTAGTGGACTGTTTCCTAGAGGCTAGGACAACCTCCTCAACTTCCTGAGGTAGGCCCCGGGGAGCCAAAACTACCCTTGCAGCATCCAGGCCATCAAATTGAGAGCTTTGAGATTGGGGTGCAGAAGGGAACCCTGCTCCTGTGAGAGAAGGTCAGGTTGCAATCCCAGAGGCAGTGGGGGATCCACCGCCAGTTGAAGCAGAAGAGGAAACCAAGGCTGTCTCGGCCACCTGGGAGCCACCAGCAGGACCGAGGCCTTTTCCTGAAGAAATTTGAAGAGAGTTCGGGCCACCAAGGGCGTGGGAGGAAACGCATACAGGAGGCCCTGAGACCATGGAATCAGAAAAGCATCTGCTGCTATTCTCAGAGGATGCGGTTGCCTGGAGCAGAACTTTTGCAGTTGCTTGTTCATTGGGCTGGCAAAGAGATCTACCAAAGGAAGACCCCATTTTAGGAAGATCTTCTGAAACTACTGAAGGATGCAGCTGCCACTTGTGGGGCTGCAGAATTCTGCTTAATCTGTCAGCCAGGTAGTTGTCCTGGCCTGGAAGGTACACAGCCTTGAGGAGCATGTTGTGCTTGAGGGCAAATGAACAAAGGTCCTGAGCCTCCTGACAAAGGATTCTGGACCCAGTCCCGCCCTGTTTGTTCACATAAAACATGGCTAATTGGTTGTCTGTCTGAACCAGGACAGATTGATGAGCCAGGGTAGGAGAGAAAGCTTTGAGTGCTAATCGAATAGCTCCGAGTTCCAGGAGATTGATCTGCTGTGCAGCTTCCCAAGGAGACCACAGGCCCTGGGTGCACTTGCCTAGACAATGAGCTCCCCAGCCCTGCAGGGAGGCGTCTGTGGTCAGTACCACCGTGTACCCAGGAATCTGAAAAGGCACCCCCTTCAGTAGATTGGGTGGGTGCAGCCACCAGTTGAGGGAGTTCAGAAATTGTCTGGACACCCTTATCCTGTCTCTGAGGCTGCCTGTGACCACTGAGTCCGAAGGCACCACTGTGCAGGCCTCATATGGAGCCTGGCATTGGGGGTCACATGTACTGTCAAAGCCATGTGGCCAAGCAGCCTCAAGCAGAGTCTGGAGGAGACCAGTGACCTGCTGAGAAACTGATTTGCCAAGGCTATCAACCTTTAGGCCCTGTCTTCTGGCAAGAAAGCCTTTGCCAGCAGAGAGTCCAGCCTTGCTCCTATGAACTCCAAGTTCTGGGAGGGGAGCAAAGTGGACTTTGCTAAGTTTATGACAAACCCCAGGCTTTGAAGAAGAGCAATAGTTCTGAGGGTGGCTTGTCTGGCCTCCTGGCACGTCTCACCCCTGATGAGCCAGTCGTCCAGATAGGGGAAGACAAAAAGATTCCCTGATTTCTCGGGTAGGCCGCCACCACTGCCAGGCATTTGGTAAAGACCCTAGGAGCGGAGGGGAGGCCAAAAGGCAGCACTCTGTACTGATAATGGTTTCCTCCCACAATGAACCTGAGGTACTTTCTGTGGTCTGGATGAATGAGGATGTGAGTGTACACATCCTTTAGATCTAAGGAGCATAGCCAATCTCCCTGCTGGAGGTAGGGCAGAAGTGTTCCAAGAGTAAGCATCTTGAACTTTTCTTTCTCTAGGAACTTGTTGAGGTTCCTGAGGTCCAGAATGGGTCGAAAGCCACCAGTTCTTTTGGGCACCAGGAAATACCTGGAGTAGAATCCGTGACCTTGCAAGTGGGGAGGCACAGGCTCCACCGCCCTGTCCACCAACAGACCTTGAAGCTCTTGAAGGAGGTGGTCTGTGTGCAGGGGAGGCCTTGGAAGCTCCCCTGGAAAGTAAGGAGGAGGCAGTTGGTGAAAATGCAGTGCATAGCCCCTGTGGACTATGTCCAACACCCAACTGTCCCCGGTGATGAGGGGCCACTGGTGGGCAAAGAGGGCGAGGCGACCTCCTGTGCAGGGTTGGGAGAGCAGGGATGGAGAGGCTACGCTCAAGGAGTCAAAAACCCCCACCCTGCTGAGTGGGAGCAGGGACCGGAGGCTTGGGGGTCCTCTGCCTACAGGGCCCATTACCCTGCCCCTTGGCTTGCTGACCCTGGGGTGCAGCTTGGGCAGCCTGATATTGAGGGTACTGTTTGTAGGCAGTGCCCTTCCTCGGATAAAAGGGCTTTTTACCCGAGCCCTTCTTTTTATGAGAAGGGGCAGAGGTCTTCCTAGACAGCCTTGTCCATGTAAGGTGCTCTGTTTCGAGCTGGGCGACCTTCTCAGTCATGGGCTTGCCAAAAAGGTTTTCACCTCGGCAAGGGACATCGACCAACTTGTCCTGAACCCATGGCTCGGGCCGAAGCCTCAAAGCCATCGTTTTGTATATAGTTAACCCTGTTTACCGCCACGTTTTTTGTACCCTGTTCATTGTAAAAAAACAATGCTGACTGTGTTCATTGTGTTTAAATTTGTTCATATGTAAACCGCACTGATTAAAAGAGCGCGGTATATAAGAAATAAAAATAAATAAATAAAATAAAATAAATCGTAGGCGGCGCAGGACATGAACTTCGAGCAGTCCCAAATCCCCGAGGACAAGGACTTGAATCTCTGCAAGGGTTCCCCGGAGAGACCAGCAGAGAACCCGGCCAACTCCTTGGCCAGGTCCCGCAAGTACATGCCCATGTACAGCTGGTAAGACTGGACATGGCAAGCAAGCATCGAGCCCTGGAAGCACTTTCTACCGACGCCATCGAGGTTCCGGGCCTCCCTACCGGGGGGCACCGCGGAGTCCATCTTCTGGCTCTTCAGACGATGCATGGCCGATTCCACAACCATGGAATGGTGTGGTAGCTGTGCCTTCTGAAAGCCAGGGCTCTTCCTGAGTCGATAGATCGAGTCGACTGGCTTGCTTAAAACCGGCGCCGAGGCCAGTGCCTCCCACATCCTGAAGAGGAGCCGTTCCAGCATCGGAGGAACCGGGACAGTAAAGGCCTCCTTCGGAGGAGAGTCATACTGCAGGGCCTCGAGCTCTTCAGCTCGAGGCTCTTCCTCAGGGTCCGCCGGAATAGCTAAGGCAGTGGCCATATCCCGGACGAACTCCGAGAACCGAGTATCCTCCGGAGGGGATCTACTCCGGGGCTCAGACTGCGGTGAGTCCGACGGGACGCACCGAGTCTTGAACGTATCGGGGGACTCCTCATCCTCCGTCTCCCAGGCGGACTCGTCCGACGAGTAGTCAGGGTCCGACCCCACGGGGCCCTGGAGTACCCGCCCTGACGCCGGAGGCACCGGCGTCGACGCCCTCGGTCCCGAGCGGGAGGTCGAGGGAGACCGCGACCGAGGTCGACTTCGAGCTATGATGGACTCGAGTATCGGCTCGGTCTCCGGGGTCGACTTCGAAGTCTATGTCCCGGTGGTCGGGGCAGATGCACCAGACAGGCTGGCCATTAGTGCCCGCTGCTGCTCCATGAAGGCAGACAATCTGCTCTCCAAGGCTGTCATCCTGAGACTCAGCTCGGGAGATGCAGCAGCCACCGACTCAGGCCCCGGCGGTGCCGGGCCCGACATCGGCTCTCTGGGAGGAGAGTCCTCGAGGACTTCGGGGCTTACGTGTCCAGCAGACTCCAGCTCCACACGAGGAACTTTGGCAGGCTTCTCTTGTTCCACGGGCCCGGGGCGACGGTCGGGGGTCTTAGACCTGGCCCTCAAGGAGCCAGGGACCTCCTCCTCCGATGACGCCCTCGCGAGCCGCTTCTTCCTCTTGCGTTCCCGGTCGGGGGACCCCCTGTCCGAGGAGCTCCAACGGCGCTCGGGATCCGAATCCCGAGATGTCGAGGCCTCAGACGAGGTCCAGGCCCGGCCAGAGGCTATGTCCGAGAAAAGCCTTTCTTTCTGCTGCTGGCGACTTCGGAGTGCCTTGGAAGACATCTTCCCACATGGTCCACACGACTTAGGGTCATGATCAGGACCGAGGCACCGAAGGCAGCAGTCGTGTGTGTCGGTGAGAGACATTAATTTCTTACACCGATCACACTTCTTGAAACCGCTGGAAGCCATCGGGGAAAAAAAGAGTCCCCGCGAGGTCAAAGGACCGGCCTTCCAGGGAAAAAGCAAAAAGGGCGCGAACGCCAGCCACGAAAGGCAAAAACCGAAATAGAAGAATCGGGCTCGATACCGGTGTACCGAACCCGGCGGGAGGGGAACCGGCGTCGAACCGGGAGAAAAAACAGCGAGGATCGCCGAAAAAAATCAACTTTTATCTGGGATGACAGGACACACGTCCGGTGGGCTTCTCGGAAAAAAAGAGACTGAGGTAAGATGGCACCTTTAGGCGGGAAGGGAACCGCGCATGCGTGCCTGCATTCCCAAAGGCTTTCATAGAAAGCTGGGGAAATGCTCCGCTGGGGCTTCATCGGCGCCGATGACACCCATATGTGAGGACTGACTTCCTGCTTGGTCCTGGAGAACATACAGCTACTGCTTCTTTTCTCAAAAAAACATTGCAAAATTTAGACAGTGACCAGATAAGTGTTATTTTTATTTGATTTACAAGCCCGCATCTTAGATTTATTGGATGAATAAAAGGGACATGTATTGTGGTTTGGGGAAGATTTGAAGTGTCTTTCTCTCACAGTTTATGTCCGGCAAAAAAATAATAAAAATAGAAGGGTTTTTACGGTATCTCTTGAAGAAGAGGAGGCTACTGACAGAGTCAGAGGTGAACGAAGAACTGTTGTGCCTGGCTCGGTTCTTTAGGCCTCTCTTAGTCATTTATTGGCACAAAGGACAAGTATTGGTTTGATGTTCAGGCCCCAAACATTTAAGACACCAGTCATGTTTATCAGTGACTGATATTGTACCAGCACACATGGTACACTTCTTAAAGCCATTTGATGGCTTTTCCGTATCTTTAAAATGTTGTTTTCAGGATGGAGATAAGGCTATGTAGGCCTAAAGGCCTAGTTTAGAAGTTAAAAACCATGTGAAAGAAAAAAGTAAAACAAAAAAATAATTATTGGAACCGGTGTCGACAAAGCACGATGTTCCATACAAAAAGATAAAGTTTTTCGGCGGTAACAGGATAATGTGTCCTGCTAGAAAACGAAGAACTGAGGAGAGGAGCTGGGAAGGTAGGCACGCAAGCACAGTGGAGTGCTCCCAAAAGCTTTCCTATTGGACGGTGGGGAGCGTTCCTGTGCGGGCTCCGTCAGTACCAATGTCACCCATATATGAGGACTGCATTCCTGCTCATTCCTGGAGATCCCTATCAATGCATGTGTAGTTTGAAACACAATACTGTTTCAGATGACTTAACTGGAAACAATGGGTCACACAGATAAGTGTGACTGAACAATATTTTAGAGTGTTTAATGGAAGATGCAATAAATAATTTTAACGTTAAAATTCAGTTAAATGGACTAGTGGGGCTTCAGCAATAAGTCTGACAAAAAAACTATAGTTACAGGTGTGGCTTTGGGCACAGTGGATACGATATTAAAAGAACCATGTATAAGGTTGACTCCCATTAGTATACATTAAGGTTTTTTCGCTTAAAATCGAGAATTTGTACATATATGCTGCAGCAATCAATGATTTCAAAAGAGGCATGTAATGTGCAGCCCTTCAACATATACGAGGGTTGCTCAGAAAGTAATGCCCCACATTATTTTTCTCGGAGAGTTTTCATTCGAAATGTATAAAAATCACTCACAGTATAAATTAATGTGTCCTTAATGCATATTATTTTTCTACATAATCTCCATCAACATCTATGGCCTTAAGCCAGCGAGAAACGAGGACATTAATTCTTCCTCTGTACCAGCTCGTGTCCTGTTCATGCAGCCATTTTTTTTACAGCACGAATCATGCTCACGTCATCTTCAAACCTTGTTCCATGCAGGCCATCCTTTAATGGTCCAAGCAGATGAAAATCTGCTGGTGCCAGATCAGGACTGTAGGGTGGGTGGGGGAGCACTGTCCAACCAAATTTGGCGATTGCTTCTTGGGTTAGGAGTCTTGTGTGAGGGCGAGCATTATTGTGTTGAAGCAACATGTCTCCTGGATTACTGTTAGGCTGCACTCGCAAGTAACGCTGTTTCAGTTTTTGAAGGGTTTTGATGTACCTGTCTGAATTGACTGTTTCACTTCTCTCAAGCACATCTACCAGAATTACGCCATCAATGTCCCAAAAGACGGAGATCATCACTTTTCCAGTGGAAGGAGTGGTCTTGAACTTCTTTTTTCTTGATGAGTGAGCATGATGCCATTCCATGGACTGCCTTTTAGTCGCTGGTTCATAGTGGTGAGCCCAGGTTTTGTCACCTGTGACGATCTGGGACAAAAAGGCCTCCCCTCAGCTTCAAAACGCTCCAACAAATCAGAGCAGATGTCTTTCCTTTGGTGTTTGTGTTCAGTTGTGAGACCTCGCGGAACCCATCTTGCACACACCTTTGAATATCCCAAAGAGTCAATAATTGCCATTGCACTACCTCTACTGACGGAAAGCTATACGGACAATTCCCGACTCGTGATGCGCCGATCCGCACGAATGTCATCAGCGCGCTGCAACTTGTCTGGACTAGTGGCTGAAGCAGGACGCCCAGACCGTGGACGATCTTCTAGTTCCATTTTACCACTTCCTGAAGCCTTTACTCTCTTCACCCATCGTCCAATGGTGCTCCTATCTATCGCAGAACTTCCATACACAGCACACAACCGTTTGTGAATGTTTCTCACACTTTCTTTCTCCTCCACCAAGAACTCAATTACAGCTTGTGGTTTGTACCATGTGTCACTCACAGACGCCATTTGAAGGATCACTACCGCCTCGCTATTTGTCGGACGACTGTAAAATTAAACACATGTGTCCTTTGAAGTTCCAAGTTACTACCCTTTCAATTTCACACCTCTATCTTCATTCTGGACTAAGAAAAAACATGTGAGGCATTACTTTCTGAGCAACCCTCGTATATTATTCAATATTTTAAAACAACAATACATGTGTATCCCAGAAAATTTCCCCTCTGGCATTTATACCTGTATGAATCATAGCTATTAGTAAACTTCTGATTTAAACCTGGGGTTTGGAAAAAAGCTTAAAGGGGAATTATGCTTACCTTGCTGATGTTCAAAACCACCTCTAATTGCGTACGTTTTGAGTTTTGGAGGACAGCTCCTTAATCAGTACCCACAGACATGCAGATTTCAAAAGTCTGCCATTTGTAAGTGCCAGTCTTTCACTACATACACACATGTGCATAAAACGCCTCTTAAAGCACAGTTACTTACCTGTAACAGGTGATCTCTGGGAACAGCAGGAATAAGTCTTCACATATGGGTACGTCGGTACCGACGGAGCCTGTGTGGGAACGCTCCCCAGCGTCCAATCAGAAAGCTTTTGGGAGCATCCCTCAGCGCCTGCGTGCTGCCTTCCCGCCTTTCCAACTGTCTCTCCTCAGTTGAGTTTTATAGCTGAGACAAAAGAGAGAAAGAGGAAAGGAAGAGAGATAGAGAGAAACAACTCCTAGGGGAAGTGGGTGGGTTGTGAAGACTTATTCCTGCTGTTCCCAGAGATCACCTGTTACAGGTAAGTAACTGTGCTATATCCAGGAACAAGCAGGAATGAGTCTTCACATATGGGGACTCCCAAGCTAAGATGCCTGGATCCCTAGCATGTTGGTGATTGAAACATGCTCCACCTCATATGCCCAGGCATCCCAAGGATGGAGGGTAGGAGTTGAAGAAGAGAGGAGCTGTAGGAGACAGCTGACCTAAAATAGGACTACAGACAAGGAGTCCCTGTATATATGATAAGTATCATGAAATGTATTGAAATGAACAATCACCATATGGACCTCACTTACTGGATTGCAGGAAGTAGAGAGGTTGATGGAATCTACTGGGGATCCAGTAGAGGAATCTTCAAGATGACCTCACAGAAGTGAGTTGAAGGTCAAAATCTGGAACTGACAGGTGACCCCAGGATTCAACTGGGGAAGAACAAAAACGGTAGGTCTTTAGTAGAAAGCTTTATGGAAAAAGCTGAAAACTCTTTTGGCTACAGAGTAAATTATAATTAGGAGCAAAAGAGGAAGACTGACAGAGTTGGACAAAATTGGCTTAGTCCTTGAAGGAAGAAGGGGCATGGAGAAAAACCCCGTAATCCCAAGGAAGGACAGATGTCTGAGGAGTTGGAAACCTCAGAGCTACTAAAGATCCCCCATGTCTGTCCTAACTGACGAGAGGTAGGAAAATAAAGGAATAGGGAGCTTCAGGGATACCTGAACCTAAGGTTATGGTAAAAGCTGTCAGTACCACAGCAGTGGTTGTGTGCATAAAACCGAAACATACTGTGAAATAGTATGAACATGTGAAAACCCACTGTCTGGAACAGATAGGAAGGAAAAAATACCTTTATGAGCACAGACAGTTAGAGAGATAAGTATGTGAATACATATCTACCTAAAAGAAGTATCTCGACAGAGAAACACATTATATATATATATATATATGTATATATATATATATGTATATATATATATATATATATATATATATATATATATATATATATATATATATATATATATATATATATATATATATATAGATATAGATATAGATATAGATATATAGATATATATAGATAGATATATATAGATAGATATATATAGATATAGATAGATAGATAGATATAGATATAGATAGATATGTTTATGGCGAGATCCAGGGGGTATAGTCTATGCACACATGGCTGACAGACATATGCGTCTAAAGAAAGCATATAGACATATGAATATATATATATATAGGTCTAAAGAGAAATGTCTGCAATTAAGCAGAAAGAGATATGTCTACAGGAATCTTCACATGGAAGATGTGAAGAGGAATGATTCATCTCATAACAAGAAGGTGGAACCTACTTGAGAAGATATAGAGAATCTATTCCCTCTGGTAAAGATGGAGTAGAATGCTACCCAGTAAAATAACCAGGCTGGTTGCGAGAACACAGAGGATAATATTAGTCTGTAAACAGCAAGTCCTGAGTCCAGTAGAACTCTAAAATGGTGAAGGGACAGAATACGCATAGGAAGAGACACCAGGTAGACCCACTTGGGGGACAAGGGGTGGGGTATCATGCGTTATGTAGTTAAATATATGCTGTCCATGAAGGATTAGGATACCATGAGGACGAGCTGCAAGGAAAAAGAGCATATTTCCTTTAGGAATTTAGTAACTCTTTAGACTGTCACGTAGGAAAGGCTTATGTCCTTTATTAAAAGGAAATAGAAGGGTGTAAGAACCCTCACAGTCATGGGAGGTGACTGAGGAAGCCCTTTTCAACCATATAGGATAGTCATTAGAGAAAAAATCCTCATGCTCTCTAGCAAGGGCCCATAGTGGAAAGCTTCTCTGTAAGATTGCAGAGAGCATTAAGCAGGAGAGTTGGGAAAGAAAACTGGCTGTTGGAGACAACCAGCTGCCAGCTCAACTATGCTGTCAACTCCAAGGATTTGGAGATGGCAGAAAAGAAGTTATAAGGATTATCCAAGATAGATGAGCACTATCTTGGAAGCACTACTAAGGTTAGATAAAAGTAGTGGAAGACAATACTGGAACCTATAGAAAAGTACCAGTAGACCAATCACTGAAGCTCCTGCATGGGCAGCTGCTGAATGGCAGAGCAGAAAGATCTTTCTGTTTTTAACAGAGAGAACAGACAGAACAAGAGGAGAATATCCCGTCCCTGTCTGACAAGCTGCCCAGATGAGGAAAAAAGGGGTTTACTCAAGAGAAAGAACTCTACACTGGAATGGAAAGGAAGACTGGAAAGGCTAAGAAAGCCTTCCATTGGTATGATACCACTCTTACAGGGGAACCCTGGAAAAGAAGGTAAAGAAAAAATAGGAGCTGAGGTGAGACTTGCCATACGGTAAGTCTGTAGAAGGAAAAAATTCATGGTGATACAGGAAAACTATCATGAGATAGTTGGCAAACCTCTCTTCAGTGTAGGAAGAGGAGGAAAATCCTGTGACCCATAGACATGAATATCCTGACAGCTCAGCATACCTAAAAACAAGTGGATGTCCTGGAAACAGGAATCCAAGTGTAGAGGTTTAAATGAAAAAACAGTGAAAAAACTTCTGAGAAGAAGTGGACTGTATGTTATAACAGATTAATTGGAACCCTATTGAGGGTTAATTTTCCTGGCTTGAGTTTGGATTCTTCAGACCAGGGTGAGATTTCTCCTGTTTGGGAACATCGGCATGATGGGCAGGAGAAGAATTAAATCTTCTTCTTTTAGGAAAAGGAGGTTTGGTAGGGCATTTCTTACCTGCTGGGGAAGGAGAAGGTTTAGGATGGCCCTCAGAAGCAGGGAAGTCAGTGGAGCAATGAGCAACCTGACGCAAAGACTCCTTGTTGAAGAGATTTTCTCCAGTACAAGGCGTGTTACCCAGTCTTTGTTGTGCCCATCTGCTCAAGTCTGAAGCTTGGAGCCAGGCTCTACGTCGTGCTCCTATGGCTATAGCAGAGGTTCTGCTAACAGACTCAAAGGAGTCTAGGGAAGCACGAGAAAGAAACCTAGAGATATTCTGGCTATGACTAAGAAGCAAGGAATAGTCTGCAGCCTTGGGCTCTGAAAGAAAAGGAGTCAAAAGAGATAATTTCTCTGTGACCTCCTGAAGGGATAGACTCATATAAAAAATATATGAGAGAATCCTTGTTGCCAGCATAGATGCTTGGAAGGTTTGACGTCCAAAGGCATCTAGTGTTCTAGATGCACGACCTGGCGGGAAAGAAGAATGCTTCTTCTTGCTTTTTACCTTCCTCATTGCTGATTCCACTACAATGGAATGATGGGGAAGTTGAGTCTTTTGAAACCCTGGAGAGGGGGGCACCTGATACAGAAGAGCAGTTGCTGTAGAAGGTGAGGAAGCCCTTAAAGGTGTTTCCCATATTTTCAGAAGAAGATCCTGTAAAGAATGATGCAAAGGAAGCATTATATTTTCCTTTTCCCCAGAAAAGCCTTCTGTAGGATCATAGCCAGGGATAGGAATAACACGGAATGTTGCCATGTCAAGGAGAAATTTCTGAAAAGAAGGATCTCCAATGGGAACAATCCCTGGACAGGCTAAACTCGAAGAACTAGGCTGGGCACCAGTACTTGTCCGGTGCAAAGCAGGATCTCTAATGAATGGATACTGGGACTGGCGGGTATGACCTGAAACCGTCCGTACTGTATCGTCCATGCTAGGTATCGACTCCAAACTAGGTATAGAAAGGAGCGATCCTGGTGAAAAAAGCATGGATGGAGCTGGTCCCGATGTTCCTGCAGATATCGGAGGCTGCTCAAACGGTACCGAGGAAACTCAAAAGTCTCGGTGAATATCCTCGGTACCGCGCATCCGGAATTGGTGCTTGTCGGTTCCGAGACGCATCGGTACCCAGTCTTCCAGACTAGATATCGATTCTAGACTCGGAATCGAAGGAAGCGAATCTATCGATGCATGTCTAGATGGTACCGACGTCAGGGGTCGTATCGACGGAGCTGCCGATACTGGAAAGTCAATCTGGGTATCGATCGGTGCCGAAGGCACCGAGTACAACAGATGATGATCCCTGGTGAGGAGTGGAACGCTCAACACCAGTGCCGATGCCGGGTTATCGGTACCGCTCGAAGCGGATGCCACCCCCGAGCATGGCTCAGGTATGTTCTGTGAGGGGTGAGCCCCAGGAACAACCTGAAACCCCTGAAAGGCTTTGGAGACCGAAGACTCCCGCCGGGGTTTTGAAGCCAATGAGGGCAAGGCCGGAGCCATCATCATGCTTGGCATGAGACCTACCACCCAAGAATTGGCTAGTCTTAACAGACTGTTTGTGGGTTACCTGATCCTGTAGAGAAGAAAAGGTCGGTGCCCTTACACTGGAAGGGAAAACTGCATCGAGGGAAACTCGAAATGGAGAATTTCGCCTGATGGCTCTGGAGGAAAGGGGTCAGGACCCAAACAGGTTAGAAACCACTTATTGGAGTCTAAAAAGAAAACTGTATTTCTACAGTTAAGGCACTTCTTAGGAGAAGAAGGCTCCATAATGGAGAGGCCTTACAAGCCCAAAAATTCAAGACAGAAACAGAGGGAAAAAAACTCCCTGAGTTTTAGGAAAAGAAAAAACCACCGGCGGTACCGGTGGAGTCGGGGAAACAGCCGCGACCACAAGAAAACAAAAAGTAAAAGATTTAAAGAAAATATTTTCTGCAGTGACAGGAAGACGTCCTGCCGGCTCCGCGGAAAAACGAAAACTGAGGAGAGACAGTTGGAAAGGCGGGAAGGCAGTACACAGGCGCTGAGAGATGCTCCCAAAAGCTTTCTGATTGGACGCTGGGGAGCGTTCCCGCGCAGGCTCCGTCGGTACCGACGTACCCATATGTGAAGACTTATTCCTGCTGTTCCCAGAGATCACCTGTTACAGGTAAGTAACTGTGCTTTAAGAGGCGTTTTATGCACATGTGTGTATGTAGTGAAAGACTGCTTGTTCCTGGAGATACATGAAAACTCCATAGTAATGGTACTCTTTTTATGAGCTTTTGAAAAATGCCTGCTCCTGTTGTGCATGGTATCAAATATACATACTTCTTCAGCAGTGCTACATGTATTTTAGAAAAAGTTCTGTGTTCACCAAGCCTTGCCTAAAATGATTTCTTTGAATGCATGTCCATTTACCCACCTAGACCTATACAAAGTTTTCCTTAGAATGAGTGCTTCAGCTGACAATAAAATCTCATAATATAGGGGTCAATTTTCAAATAGGTAGCGAGTGCAAAAGAAAACAGTCTATTTTTAAATGATTATCTTTAGGCAAACTTTCAACCAAACCTGACTATGTTTGTGGCCAAAGATGTACTTAAGGCTAACTTTTAAAAATATGGCAAGTTAGAACAGCTATTTGCATGAATATGGTTACCTGCTTAAAAACTCAGCTTGTAAGCATGACTATCAGTGCTGTTTAATAAACCTGCCTTGGAAATATTTCTAGTGCCATCCATTTTTTGTTTATATTGTATACCTTGCTTTGGTGTTCTAAGGAAAAGCAAGCAATAATATTTTCATAAATAAACCAGTAATTAATTTAAAAATGATTATTTTAATATTCAATTTCTTCTGAAATGCAAGCGTAAGATACAAATTCTAAGTTATTTCAGGAACATGAAATAATCTGATATACAGAATTGGTTTCTCTTATTTTGAGCTCTAAAAAATGCCCTTTGTTAATTTGCGCACAGTAGCTTCCAGATCTTTTATTTCAGGACTGATTAAAATAAACTTACCTGAATTTGTTTTATTTTTTTCTATGACCTTCCTTGGCGTTCTCTTTGGGTCTGGCAGATCGAGCAAACTGCTAATGTTTGGTTAAGAAATACAAATTCAAAGTAAAACTTTTATAAATATTTCTCCCTTTCTGTCAGTCTTAAAAGTACACAAGCATCCTATTAGTAGAGGACAAGCATTTGAAACGCATTTAAATTACACTATCAATACATTAGCAATTACTGGCCAACAACGCATGGTAAATATATTAAACACAATAGGAAATTATAATATGAATAAAATGTTATACTTACATATATTTGATATAGAAATACGGAAGTTCTTTGTTCAATAAAGCACAAAGGACTTCTGACTCATCTGAATGAGATGTAAAAATTACACAGGTCTGCGACTAAAAAGCTGTTTGATTATTTTCATCTAATTTCCATGTATTTTGGTGTGCTGAAAACAAACAAAATATTGAAAAAACTCCTAGACATCATGATTTGCCACAACATGCAAAACTGTCTTCAAATTTATCAATGTTTTTCAAATTACTATTAATTAATTCAAATTACTATTAATTAATTCACATAAGTGCATTTAAGATATAAAATGCCAAAAAAAACCTTAAAGGGGTTGTCCGAGTTATGTAAAAAAAAATATAGCACTGTAAATCTGATGGTCAGCAATATATACATAAGCGCTAAGCAAGTTTTAAGTCCATGCTTCTAATGGTAGAAGGGGTTAATCTTTCCTGAAGAATCCAGTGGGAGGGAGACACAGGGCAGATAGCAGCAGCTCCGGTCAGTGCAGGGGGGCGTGGCCAGCACTGTGACGTCTCATGTACAGACAGAGCTGCTCTCTTCTGCATGCCACACTTGTGCACGAATCATCATCAGGTTCTTGGTTCTAGGCTGTTCACACTTTTTCATCTCAATTCGTGTTAGCTCGTCATTCTTCAACCGTTATATTATGGCTCCGAGAAAGTGTATTAATTCGCCAGACAGTTTCTGTTTCATCTGTGGTGAATATACAGTGTTGAAGCAACAGCAGAATATTACAGACTTTGTGAAAAAAGTATACTTTGCATACTTTGGACTAAAAATTGGAGATCAAGATAAAGTCTGGGCGCCTCATAAAGTGTGCAAACGGTGTGTTGAGGACCTCCGAAACTGGTTCAAGGGTAAGAAAAAATCTTTCCGTTATGGGATTCCTATGGTATGGCGAGAGGAAAAGAACCATAGTGACGACTGTTACTTTTGTTCATGCGATGTGAAAGGGTTTAATTCCAAATGGAAGCATTCCATTTCATGCCCCAATCTTCACTCGGCAATTCGTCCCATCCCCCATGGCACAGATATACCAGTACCCAAGCCCCCTGCTACCTTGGAAGAGATACCTAGCTCCAATGAAGGTGAAGTCATACCTGAACCAGATGACGAATCAAGTTCTGACTTTGAAGATGATACAAGACCAAAATTGTTTTCTCAGGAGGAGATGAATGATTTGGTAAGAGACTTGAATCTTCCCAAAGATGCCGCTGAGTTACTCGGATCAAGGCTGAAAAGCAGGAATTTATTGTTGTCAGGAGTGTCATCTTCATGGTTCAGACATCGTGAAAAGGAGTTCGTTCCTTACTTCGCCCAGGAAGACAAGTTGATTTATTGCATCGATGTCGAAGGTCTGATGGGTCAATTTAAAATCCAATATGATTCAGAGCAATGGCGTCTTTTTATAGATTCTTCAAAAAGAAGTCTCAAAGCAGTTTTACTCCACAACGGTTTTTATGCTTCCATACCTGTAGGTCATTCCGTACACTTGAAGGAAACCTATGAGAACTTGGAATTGGTTCTTCGTAAACTTAAATATGAAGACCATGGTTGGCAAGTGTGTGGGGACTTGAAGGTCTTGTGCATGCTGCTCGGGCAACAAGCTGGGTATACCAAATATCTTTGTTTTCTGCGTTTATGGGACAGTTGAGACCGACACAATCACTGGACCAAGAAGAGTTGGCAGCCGAGGGTGCTAACAGTCGGTGAAAAAAATGTCCTCCGAGAAACTTTGGTACCTTCCCATAAAGTTCTTCTACCACTTCTCCACATAAAATTGGGATTGATGAAGCAATTCGTAAAATCACTTCCAAGAGATGGAGAATGCTTCAAAGACTTGGTCACCAAGTTTCCAGGCCTGTCGGAGGCAAAATTGAAGGAAGGTGTGTTCGTCGGACCAGACATTAGAAGGCTTATAGTTGATCTATGGTTTGTCAATACCATGACGGATCCTCAAAAAGAAGGGTGGATTGCATTTAAAGAAGTCATACAGAAATTTTTAGGCAATAACAAAGATCCTCACTACAAAAAGATCATCGGACGAATGCTGAAAGCATTTCAAGCTTTAGGTTGCCTGATGAGTTTGAAAGTGCATTTCCTCCAGTCCCACCTTGACTACTTTCCTGAAAATTTTGGAGCTGTGAGTGAGGAACAAGGTGAACGATTCCACCAAGACATTAAAGAGATGGAAAGGAGATACCAGGGAAAATGGAGCATTACAATGATGGCAGACTACTGTTGGATGATTCAGAGAGACATTCCAGATGCTACTCACAAGCGTAAATGCACCAAGAGGAACCTCACAAGGAAGAAGAATCGAGTTTAGTGTGTGTAGGTGAGCTCATGTCAGTTCAAAAAAGGATTTTCATGAAAATATGGTGCCTCAGAAGAAAGGCCTGGCAATATACTTCCGGTGACACTGCCAAGAAAACCCAGGAGCTTCTGGGTCGCCAGGAGTCAGGACTGACTCCAAGGCACACATTGCATTGCATTGTAATAAAACTTTAATTTTATAAATCTATTTCCATTTATTTTGAGGTATTGCCTTATTTAACATAGTTACCTAAATTGTCAGGAAACGTGATCTCCTATGACAAAATGGAGGTCATTTTCAGATTCAGCGCACCAAAAAACATAAAGATTACGTGGAATAACCAAAACAGCTCTCGAAAAAATTTTTTTTGCACTGAATAATTATTGGCACATTATTCAGTGGCTTTTATCAAGATATTCAGATAGCAGGTGCTGCTAAGTGCTGCTGGTCAGACCTATCCAGATATTTTTAGCAGCACTATTCAGAAAGCATCACTGAAAATATGACGGACCACCCTGGCACTATCCATATCATGCTGGAGCAGAGCATGGACAAAGCTAGGGAGGTCTCAGAACGTATTTGGATAGCAGTGATATCTGGATTACAAAGCTGTCCCAATTATCTGGTTAGAAGAATGAATATCATTGCTATTCTGATAGGTTTCAGCTTTGACCGCACTGTTGGATATTCAACATCATCCACTATCCAAGATAGTAGTTCTGAATATAGTGAAATTAGGCCTTACTTGCTAATTTTCTTTCCTCCAGTCCAGTGCAGACACATGGATTTATGCCTCCCCACCAGCAGATGGAGACTCAGAACCACTGGCTTGATGCCATGATATAAAAGCCCTGCAGAGCTCTCCATTCACCAGTATTTCTGTAACAAAGCAGACTCTACTACTACTACTACTACTATTTATAATTTATAAAGCGCCACAAGATGTACACAGTGCTGTACAAACACATAAAGAGCTTACAATCTAGTTAAGACAGACATACAATACAAGAGAAATAAGAGTTCAATAGGGAGAGGAGAGACAAGCGAAACAAGAGATTAGGATCCAAAAGCGGCCTCAGAGGTAAGCCTTTAGCATTAATTTGAAGAGGGAGAGAGATGAGACTTGACGTAAGGATAGAGGAAGCTTGCTTCCAGCATAAGGAGCAGCAAGGTGAAAGGAACGAAGTCTGGAGTTAGCATTAGAGGAAAAGGTATAGAGAGAAGGAAACCAGAGGAGGAGTGAAGTTCATGAGGAGGGGTGTAGTGAGAGAGAAGAGACGAAAGATAATGAGGGGCAGAAGAGTGAATACATTTATAAGGCTGGAAGAAGTTGTTTGAAATGGATACGGAAACAGAAGGGGAGCCAGTCAAGTGATTTCAGAAGAGGGGTTATATATGAGTGTTTCGGGACTCTAGACCACAATTACTAGATACCTAGAATCATTACACATCATCACTTACAAAATCCACCACTTTTGCTCTGAAACAAGTCCAGAACAGTGGATGTTTACATCCATATATGAATATGCAGGCCATCAGATACTCTGCAGGCAATTATTAGGCTCCACAGACACTATACTTACAAATTATCCCCTCCTAATCGGAACAGGAATAAGGACCTTAGAACAGAAAACACTGAGGTGTAGTCTACACCATACATCCAGTGCCACTAAAATAAATTAGCAGGTAGCATCACAATAGTGGCATACGTAAGGACTGCACCAGCCCAAACAGGTCACTATTGGATTCCACCCGTGCTCCTCCAAGCCAGGCACAACCCAGCATCCAGTCGGGCGGGTTCTGGACTGGAGGGACCAGAGGAATGAAAATTAGCAGGTAATGCCTCGAAGGCATACATTGCATTTTGCCTAATTTCACCCTTCTCATCATCCCTCCAGTACAGTCCAGATGCGTGAGATGTACCAAAGCAGAATTCAACAATGGGAGAGAAACAGAGGAGCCTAGCTTATCACCGTGTGACCCCAAACACAATACCCTCACCATGCCAGAACTGTCCAAGGCCCCTGCAATGCGAAAAGGATGAGGTACAGCACAGCTGTGCACCAGAGACAAAAAATTCTGAGCCAGGCTCTGCCCAAGAAAAACTTGCAGCTAGAAGAAACGGCATCAGCACAGGAAATTACTGGGTGAACTTGCTTACTATAACAGGTATCCAAGAAGTCTTCTTAGGCACCACAAGCACCACCAAGCACAGCAAAGGACAAAGTTCTCTCAAAGGTCAAATGTACAAGCCAGTTGTGCTGTTCCAGAACCCCCCCTAATGTTTCTGCCCCTGAACTCATGGACACGATCATGAAACAACTACACAACCACACACTCAAATAGTATTTCCTATGATTCCACCTGAATGCCTTCAAAAAGGTCCCAAAGAACTGCTTCAAAAATTACCCAAAACGCATCTGGCTACCCATGAAGAAAGAACCCAGTATGGGAACAGGGCCACAAAAACCCAATTCTCTTCCATGAATTACATCTCAAAAGAGAGAACAGAGAAACCTCTGCAACAGATCTCAAACAGGCTGGCGCTGCCGCCTGTAGCTGTAGTCAACGTCACTCAAAAGCAACTACAAAAATCGGAAAAACACAGACTCCAGGCACGAGAAGAGTGAAAGCTGTCCATGCAAGCTATACCAAACAGGCCAGAAGCTTGCTCTAAAAGTGAATAGCTATGGAATGGGAACGGAATGCTTCTTTCCCAGTCCGGCCTTCACCAGAGCCTCTCAAAGGAAGGACCCAAGTGGTCACCTGGACCATGAAATAAAAACATCTGAAGGCTGGAACAAATTCCACACCAGTCCCAGACAAATGAAGAGGCTGCTACCTGAAGCACTGCAAATCATCTACGGCAGCCACCTCAAAAACACAAACAGCCAGCCCTGGAGGACATCCACTTCTATGCCGAAGCCTAGGGCAGACAGGAAGCAGTACAGTGCCGAGCTGCTACCTTCATCTTAAAAGGCCTCCTAACAGCAGACAGAGGATCTGCAAAGGAATGCAGAGGAGCTCGCCCTTCCGGGCCAAGGCCTCCAACAGCTCCCTGTAACCACAGTCGACTTGATGAGCTCACCAAATCTCCAATGACCAGCCATCGAGCTAGAGAGAAGGTTGTTTGTTGTTGTATGGAGACATATGAGTCATAGCGCAAATAGCTGCAACCATACTAGAGTTCTCTCCTCTCTGCCCTCTGGCGTGAGCACAGGTTCCCCACCTGATAAACGTAGTCCATCTGAAACAACCAAACAGTGCCCAGAAGAACAGTCTATCTCCAGGATATTAGAACATAACCTGAAGAGAGCTCCCAGCACCAAAGCTCATGACATACCATGTAGTCCTCAAGACTACACATAACTGAAAAAAAACTTAAAGGGCAAAGAATGACAGCCTTGGAGGAGACTTAGCGGTCAGCGTAGTTACTCACCTGTAACAGGTGTTCTCCAGGGACAGCAGGAATCAGTCCTCACTTATGGGGTGACGTCCGGCACCGACAGAGCCCGCACGGAGCAATTCCCCAGCTTTCAAAGAAAACCTTTGGGATTGCTGCCACGCATGCATGGTCCTCTTCCCGCCCAAGGTTGCCATCTTGCTCAGTCAGGTCTCATAGCTAGAGACCTACTAAGCAAATGGCAAGGGAAGCAAAGAAAATTTGGCAACTCTCAAGGGGAGGTGGGAGGGTAGTGAGGACTGATTCCTGCTGTCTCTGGAGAACACCTGTTACAGGTAACTACGCTTTCTCCAGGAACAAGCAGGAAGTCAATCCTCACTTATGGGACTCCCCAGCTACAGGCTACCGAACCTGTAATTCAAAAATGCCTCTGCGAGGCCGTGAGCAGAAGCCGATGCCCTAAGGAGCCCGTCCTCAGGGCAAGCTCTCGGTAGCCGCAGAAGAAGGGTTGGAGGGCAGGAGTTGCTTATACCCCGAACAGATTACGGAGTACCGCCTAGCCAAAGACACTGTCCCGGCGGGACTCCTTCTCCAGGCAGTAGTGCGAAATGAAAGTGTTTGCTGAAGACCAGGTCACAGCCTGGCAGATGTCCGTCAGAGGCACTGAGCATAGCGAAGTCACCAAAGCCGCCTTGGCACGGATGCAGTGTGCAGTGACTTGCCGATACAGCGGGGCCCCAGCCTTTGCCTGGGTGAAAGCAATGCAGTCTGCCACCCAGATGGAGAGGGTGCGCTTGGTGCTGCCTGCCCCAGACGGTTGGGATTGTAGGTAATGAAGAGCTGATCGGACTTGTGATAACCCTGGGTGCGCTGCAGGTAGAAGGCGAGAGCCCTCTTGCAGTTGAGCGTATGTAGAATTGCTGATGCCTGGTCGGCATGAGGTCTCGGGAAGAAGGTCAACAAGACTATCTCCTGATTGAGATGGAAATCCTAGACAACCTTCAGTAGGAACTTGGGGGTGGGTATGGAGTACCACCCTGTTCCCATAGAACCTGGTGTAGGAGGCCTCAGCCATGAGGGCTTGGAGTTCGCTGACTCAACGAGCTGAGGTCAGAGCCACCAGGAAGACTACCTTCCAGGAGAGGTGCTGAAGCGAGCAAGTCACCATCGGTTCCGACGGGCGGCTGCGAAAGCTGCATGAGCACGATGTTCAGGTCCCACTCCACTGGTGGAGGCTGGATAGAAGGCTTGGAAAGTAAGAGGCCCCGCATGAAGTGGGAGACCAGGGGCTGCCCAAAGAGGGGTTTCCCCTCGAAGCGGAGGTGGTTAGCCAAGATGGCGCTCGGGTGTACCCTGACTGAGTTGGATTTCAGCCCCACCTGTGGGAGGTGGAGGAGGTACTGGAGAACCCACTGGGTGGAGCAGGAGAACAGGTCGATCTGGAGCTCGGAGCGCCAGATCGAGACACACCACCACTTAAAGGCATAGGCCCGTCTCGTCAAGTCCTTCCTTGACGTGAGGAAGACCTCCTCAATCTCCCCCAGGAGGTGCAGCGAGGCTAAGGAGACCCGTTCAGCCGCCAGGCTGTGAGGGACAATGAGGCCCGGTTCGGGTGAAGCACCCATCCCGCCTCCTGCGTTAGCAGGCCTAGGGCACAGCCCAGGGGGATTGGAGGCTTGGACGAGAGCTGGAGCAGGAGCGGGAACCAAGGCTGTCGTGGCTACAGAGGAGCCACGAGAATCACTGAAGCTCGTTCCCGCTGAATCTTGTGGAGGGTCCTCACAATGAGAGGAGTGGGAGGGAAAGCGTACAGAAGCCCGGAGGTCCAGTTCAGGAGGAACGCATCTGGGACCACCCTGCTCTGGTGTGGTACCGGTCCGCAGAAGCAGGGAAGCAGCACGTTCGCCGGGCTGGCGAAGAGGTCCATGGACAGAGTCCCCCACCGATGAAACAAGAGGCTGGCCACCTCCGGATCCAGGAGCCACTCGTGTGGGCGGAGGATCCTGCTGAGTCTGTCCGTGAGGACATTCTCCTGGCCCAGGAGATAGACCACTTTGAGGATCTTGCCCCGGCATACGGCAAAGGAGCAGAGGAGAACTGCCTTTCAGCAGAGGAGGCGGGAACCTGTTCTCCCCTCCTTGTTTATGTAGAACATTGCTATCCTGTTGTTGGTCTGCATGAGTACTGACTTTCCCCTCAGATAGTACTCGAAGGCCTTCAGGGCCCACTGGATTGCCTGAAGCTCGAGCAGGTTGAACTGCTGCTGGGATTCTTCAGGCGACCATTGTCCTTGATTTGTAGGTCGCTGCAGTGGGGTACCCAGTCCAGTAGAGAGGCATCCATCATCAAGACGAGCTTGTTCTGAGAGGCCTGGAAGGGCATGCCCTGAAGGAGGCTTCGGGGATGCTCTCACCAATCCAGGGAGCTGCATAGGCTGCGTGAGACCCGGACGGGGTCCAGGAGGCGGCCGGAGTCCTGGGTCCATTGCGCTCTGAGGAACCACTGAGCCGCCCACAAGTGCATGCAGGCGTGGGGAGCAACGTGGACGTTTGAGGCCATGTACCCAGGAGGCGCAACATGGCTCGTGCCAGAATCTGAGCCCTGTCTTGGACCTTGGCCGCCAGGGCGCGGAGACGGTCCGCATGGTCCCGGGGTAGGAAGGCAGTCACCCGCTCCATGTTGAGAAGGGCGCTGATGAACGCCAGGGTCTGCACCGGTTCGAGGTGGGACTTGGAGTAATTGACCAGGAAGCCGAGGCGTTCGAGGAGGATGACCGTGCACAATGCAATATTCCAATGTTTTTGTTATATTGTTTTAAAAGTTCTCTGTAAACCGCCCCTGATCTCTGGAAGGGGCGGTATAGAAAAGCACACAAATAAATAAATAAATGCTGAAAGGTGAGCTTCCTCGGCCGATGCCCCCGTGATGAGTCAGTTGTCTAGGTAGGGGAAGATGGGCATGCCCTGCCCCCACCAAAAATTCAAGTAAAAGACGCCACCCTTGAAGTAAAAAACGAAGTAAAGTATCTAGGTATCACACTAGACCAAAACCTAAACCTAACATCCCACATTAACAACACAATCCAAGCCATCTACAGAAAAATAAGAATGTTATATCATTTGAGGCCATCAATGTTTGCAATAGTATTATATTACAGGTACTCCCAAAGCATGTAGTGATGCTCTGCAGATGGCACAACACACGGCAGCTTGTGTAATTCAGAGGGCTCACAGATCTGATCACTCCCATTATGAGACAACTACACTGGCTCCTCATACATAGACAAATCCAGTACAAAAACTTGATCATCACTTTTAAATTAATCCATGACATAGCCCGTCACACCTCGGAACTCTAATTAACAAGATCCCAAATAACAGACAAAGAAGTGAAAATACTCAAAACTCCCTGGCTATCCCAACTAAATTCAGACGGATCAATCATTCAACAAACAATAGAGCCTTTTTTTTTTAGTATGCCCCACACTATGGCATACCCTCCCAGCCGGAATAAGAAAAATAAATGACCTATCCACATTCCGGAAAAAGATCAAGACACTACTCTTTTCAGAGCATTATGGAAATATACAAACAGAAACAGATGCGCTACCAACATAAATGAAAAATACTCATCACTCATCCACCACACACACTCACCTGATGCCACCCATGTAATTAACTCAAACACAATGTTGTAAACTGTCTCACAATCTCTCTGTAAATATATCTGCCAAATACACACTGTAAATATGTTTACGATTGTAAATAAGTTACTACGAATTACCCTGTATGAAATGAGATTCAATATTTTAGATGTGTTCACTGTTCTCTGTAAAAGTTATGGTTCTCTGTAAACCACTTTGATTCATGTTAAGGCGGTATAAAAAACAACTAAATAAATAAAAGGCTTTTAGTTAATTGAGCAGGAGTGCAGAAGTAGCCTAGTGATCAAGCTGAGAACTAAGAAAGCCAGGATTCAAATCTTACTGACACTTCTTGCAACTCTGGGAACCCACTTCACCCTCCATTGCCTCAGGTACAAACTTACAACTAGATTTATTAGTGTATTGTCATGTTTAGCACAAACTAATGCAAATGATGTGTGTCATTAGCAAATAGCTCCCACTGCGTTAAAAGGGACTTGTGGTAAATAGATTTTAATGCATACTAGAGTGTAGTAATGGGGTAGCATCTTTTAGTACATCTAACCCTTAGATTTTTACATGAATAAGTGCAGTGCTGCATACGCCTTGTAGAGCTACAGAAACGATTAATAGTAGTAGTAGTAGATTGTAAGCCCACTGAGAACAGGGAAATATCTACTGTGCTTGAATATAATGTGCCTTGAACTTCCAAAGAAAAGGTGTGAGCGAAATTTAAATTAACATGAAGAAATTAGGCCTTACCTGCTAATTGTCTTTCCTTGAGTTCTCTCCGGGCCAGTCCAGGACCTTTGGGTGATCAATCCGCTCCAGCAGCTGAGGACTAAAATACTGAAAGTTTTCCTGACAGCTTACCCAGCTCCTCCTGGTGTCAGAGAATCAGTCTTACTGTATCCAAGCAGCAAAACAGAAATTAGAACTGCAAACCCAAAACAACAAACAAACTAACTACTGGACAACTTCGCCCAGAGAACAACCTAGCATCATGCAGAAAAGGAAAAAGGCCATACCATTTGCGACCCTTCCTAACGTCAGCTCCCTGGCTGATCTTGAATTAATATCCTTATTAGTATTACTAGTATGTCCCTCTTTTGTGCTTTTTGGGTTTTTTTTTCAGAAGAATACCCTCGCGACCTGAAAGGCAAGGGAATCCATCTCCATACACTTTCCATTCTTCACCTCCATCTGCACGAATGGGATAAGATATGTTCAATGCAGCCACTCACCTGCCGAAAACGCCGATAAACTGAAACTTCGCAGACCTCCAGGGCGGGCCCTGGACTGGCCCGGAGAGAACTCAAGGAAAGACAATTAGCAGGTAAGGCCTAATTTCTTCTTCCTATTCGTCTCTCCAGGCCAGTCCAGGACCTTTGGGCAGTACCAAAGCAGTACCTAAACTGGGGAGAAGCCTGCGAGTCCTGCAACAATTGCCGAGGCACCCACTCTAGCATCCTCTCTTGCCTGAACATCCAACCGATAATGCTTAGCAAACGTATGCAGGGAAGACCACGTCACCGCTTGACAGATATCAACCGGCGGCACCAGCACATACTCCGCCCAAGAGGCAGCTTGCCCTCTAGTAGAATGCGCTCCGAGTCTCGCTGGAACCGGCCAGCCCTTTGCCTCATATGCGGCTCGTATCGCATGCTTCACCCAGCGAGCGATGGAAGCCTTTGTAGCCGCTTTACCCTTAGCAGATCCCCCGAAGAGGACAAACAATCTGTCAGGCTGCTGAAAAGACTCCGTTGCTTTCAGATAACTACGTAACACGCGACCTAAATCTAGGCACCGCAGCGATCGATCTACTCTACCACCTTCTGGTTTCGTAAAGGTGGGAAGCGACACCACCTGGTTCACATGAAAACTGGAAATGACCTTAGGCAAAAAGGAGGGTACCGTTCTGAGCACTACCTTTTCGGCCGTAAAATGAAGGTACGGTTCCCGGCACGAAAGAGCTTGCAAATCCGAAATTCTTCTTGCCGAACACAACGCCACCAAAAAGGCTGTCTTCCAGGACAATTCTCGAAGGCGTCCCGACGATCCTGACATGAAAGGAGGCTCCGTCAATGTCTGCAATACCAAATTTAAATCCCAAGGAGGCACCACACGCCGCACCGGAGGCCTAATGTTTCGAGCAGCCCGCAAAAAACGTAGCACATCCGGATGCGAGGAAAGCGGCCTACCTTGCACTCTGCCTCTTTAGCAGGCCAGCGCTGCAAGCTGAACTCTCAGCGTGCTAAGAGCCAGGCCTTTCTCCAGACCTCCCTGAAGAAATGCTAAAATCTCTAGAAGTTGAGACCTCCCGGGCGATAGCTGATGATCGGAACACCAGGCCTCAAAAATTCGCCATACCCTAATGTAAGCCAGCGAAGTCGACCGCCTCTGGGACTGCAACAAAGTGGCTATCACGGCTTTCGAGTAGCCCTTACGGCGCAACCGGTACCTTTCAAGAGCCAAGCCGTAAGAGAGAACCGATCCACCTGCGGCATGAGTACGGGCCCTTGCTTCAGCAGATCGAACCGAACGGGCAGCCTCCAGGGAGGGGCCACCAGAAGCCTGATCAGATCGGCATACCACGGGCGTCGTGGCCAATCTGGAGCCACTAGAATCACTGGCCCCCCGTGGTACGCAATCCTTTGGATGGTCCTGCCTAAGAGGGGCCACGGAGGAAACACGTAAAGAAGCTGATCCGACAGCCACGGCTGCACCAGGCCATCTAGACCTTCCGACATATGCTCCCTGCGTCTGCTGAAAAAGCGCGGCACTTTGGCATTGGCTTGGGTCGCCATGAGATCCATAACGGGCTGACCCCAGCGGCGCGAAATCTCTTGAAATTTCGCCCAGTCCAAATCCCATTCCCCGGGGTCTAGGCGATGACGACCGAGATAATCCGCTTGTATGTTGTCCTTTCCTGCTACATGCGCCGCTGAAAGGGCTAAAAGGTGGATCTCCGCCCATTGAAACAACTGCTGACTTTCCTCTAGCAGCACTGCACTGCCGGTGCCCCCCTGCCTGTTTATGTAAGACACCGTCACTTGATTGTCGGAGAAAACCCGAACCGCCTTTCCTTTGATCAATCCGAGAAAGCTGATGAGCGCTAAGCGAACCGCTCTCAACTCTAGGCGATTTATTGATCAGCCGCTCTCTTCCACCGTCCAGGCACCCTGCGCTATCTGCGATAAGCAATGAGCCCCCCAACCGGAGAGGCCTGCATCTGTCATGAGTAAAACCCAATGCGGCAGATCCAGTGGCACTCCCGCCCGAAGGTGAGCTGGTGAGCTGGAACTAACCACCACTGTAGACTGACGCGCACTTCCTCTGGGCAAACCAACCTCTGAGATAGTGGATGACTTTGCGGAGACCATCGCAACAACAACGCCTGCTGAAGAGGTCGCATATGCGCCCTGGCCCAGGGAACTAGATCTATGGCCGCCGCCATTGATTCCAACACTTGTAGGTAGCTCCAGGCCGAAGGAGACCTTACTCGCAGGAACGCCGACACCTGAGCCAAAAGCTTGTTCATTCTTTCTTCCAGGAGAAACACTTAGCCCACCGCCGTGTCGAAGAAGGCTCCCAGATAGGTTAACTGCGTAGTCGGTTCCAAATGACTCTTCGCTCGGTTGAGAACCCAGCCTAACTGCTCGAGGAACTGCACCACACGAGCGGTGGCCGCAACTGACTCCGCATGAGACGGCGCACGAATTAGCCAGTCGTCCAGATAAGGATCTACCTGAATTCCTTCTTTCCGGAGCGCTGCCACCGCCACCACCATCACTTTGGTGAAAGTTCGAGGCGCTGTGGTTAGCCCAAAAGGTAAGGCTTGGAACTAAAAGTGACCCATGGGAACTGCAAATCGCAGGAACTTTTGATGTTCGGGTCCGTCAGATCTATAGAGGTCAGAACCTCGCCTGGTTTCACCGACCAGAGAACAGACCGCAAGGTTTCCATTCGGAAATGAGGCACTCGCAAACAGCGATTCACGTGCTTGAGATCCAGAATAGGCTGAAAAGAACCTTCCTTTTTGGGGACTACAAAATAGATCGAGTATCGACCTAAGCCGTACTGGTCTGCAGGCACCGGCACGACCACCTGAAGATGCAGCAAACGTAACAGCGTCTGATTGACCGCATCTTTCTTCGCCTGTGGACTGCACGGAGAAAGGACAAAAGCGTCTGGCAAAGGCTGCGTGAACTCCAGCGCATAGCCGGCCCTGATAATCTCTATGACCCACTGGTCCGTAGTCACCCTGGCCCAGGCGGAGAGGAAACGCTGCAAGCAACCCCCGACAGAAATCTCCGCCTGGACCGGCCTCACTTCATTGCGGCTTCTTAGCTGAGCCCTGCTGGGCATTAAAGAAGACCCTGTTGAACCCCCTGGCTCCACGAAAGGACTGCCCTCTGGCCACAAAACGGCCCCGCTGATACGGTGAGAAGCGGGATCCTCGAAACCTGCGAAAGTCCCTACCGTGACCTCTTTGCAAGGAACTTAGCTTCGCCGCTCTCGGCCGGTCCTCGGGAAGACGACCCCCTTTCGAGTCTCCCAGATCCTTAACTATCTTTTCTAACGCTTCCCCAAACAACAACTTGCCCTTGTAGGGAAGCTTACTGAGGCGCGCCTTAGAAGACGCATCGGCCGCCCAATTTCTTAGCCAGAGAAAACACCTAGCCGCAATCAGCGATGCCATAGACTTCGCGGAAATACGCACCAAATCATAAAAAGCATCCGCTAAATAAGCCGCCGCGGACTTCAGCTTAGCTCCATCTGCCGGAGCAGCCTCCCCCTTATCCGGGGACTGCTCCCCCTGCAGCCAGCGGATAGACGCCCGAGACACATAGGCCCCACAGACGGACGCCTGCAGGGCCAGGGCCAGGGCGCTGGAATCAAAGGCTTGCTTCAAAAGCGCTTCCAACCGACGATCTTGCAGATCTTTAAGCGCTGTCCCCCCTTCAACAGGGATGGTGGTCTTCTTAGTGACTGCTGACACTAACACATCCACTTTAGGCATATGGAGCAAGTCCTTCTCATCCTGAGGAATGGGATAGAGCCGCGCGCCCGCCTCTCAACGACGCCTCAGGGCATTCCCATTCCGACTCTATCATTTGCTTAATACCCCTGTGGATTGCGAAACATTTTTGCTCTGATCTACAGCCCTGTAATAAGGGATCTTCAAGAGGCTCCTGCTGCACCGCTGGAAGCACCATATTTAAGGCCGCGAAGGGACTGAGTAATTAACGCCCCTAGCTCCTCCTTATGAAAGACTCTAAAGACATTGGGATCCTCGCCCGGCCCCAGTTCTTCTTCCAACTCCCCCGGCCAGGTATCTACCGCTGGCTCGGAGAGGATCTCTCCGTCTTCAGGCCCTGGAGAAAAGGAACTATGCTCCACTGCCGCTAGCCCTGTGTCCAGCACCGTCTCCCTCGAAGAAGTGCCCTCCCCCGGGTCTGCTAGACCAGGATCCAAGGATTGACCCCCAAACAGACTGTCTGAGGCTGCACTGTGAGATAATTGAGATCTTTTTAATAGATAAGCATTATGCAGAGATAAAATGAAATCCGGGGAGAAAAAGGAGCCCAAAGCCTCAGGTAATGAAGGCAAAGGCATCTGCTTGTGCTCCCTCTGACGAAGGAGCCTTGTGGGCCTTAGACCGCTTCTTTTGTGATTTGCCTGGCCGCGTGGGAGACACAGCTGGCTCAGCCAAAATGGCCACCGTTCCCACTCTTTCTAAGGAGCTGGGAGACGGCGCCAACAACTCCCCTGAGGTCTTTCCCTCCATTAAAGTAAGCAGAGAGAAGCCAGACTAAAGAAAGAAATTCGCCCTGCCGCAGAAAAAAGGAAAGAAAAACGGAGCCGCGGGAACGAGACGCACAGTCCGCCCCCCTCGAAACAACTGACCGAAGAAACAAGAGAAGCGCTGAAGAACCCTCGTGCTTCCCTGCTACCCGTGGCGGCGAAAGCTGTGCTATCCGTGTGCCCTCTTACCTGCTGACACCACAGCAGCAAACGATCCTGTCCGCGCTTTGCCGCTGCTAGCGGGAAGCCGGCGAGGCCGCGAAACGGAAAGGGAAGGAGAAGGACACTGGGGCTCCCAGGCCTGATTCCTCTGCTCTGGAGACTAATTCTCTTGTGAGGCAGGCTCTGCCTCGAGAAGCCGAAAGAAGCAAAACGGCTAAAGAACCGGAGCTGTACAGCACTAGAGCTGCCCTTTAATCGCCCATCGTTAGTATTATTATAACTCGTTTTTGTTCTTTCTTTTGTTTTTTGTTTTTTTTTCTACTGCCCTGCTAGGACAGATAAAAGGGCGCCAGAGGTAAAGTCTTCCTTACTTTACCTAGGAATAGGATAGCCTTTGCCCCTTTCCTTATGTTTTCTGATATCTTTTCCTTTAGAAAGTATACCCACTAAGGCTTTACTACTCGTCTCTCTGGGGAGCTGGGATCCGACGTCCTGTTCAGCTGCTGAGGACTGAAAGACTGATTCTCTGACACCAGGGGGAGCTGGGTAAGCTGTCAGGAAAACTTTCAGTATTTCAGTCCTCAGCTGCTGCAGCGGATTGATTACCCAAAGGTCCTGGACTGGCCCGGAGAGACTAATAGGAATATGGAGAAATTAGGCCTTACCTGCTAATTGTCTTTCCTGGAGTCTTCTCTGGGCCAGTCCAGGGAACGTTAGGGTTGCCAATCCTGTCCAGCAGCTGAGGACTGACAAACTAGAAGTTTTGCTGACAGCTTAAGCTCCACTTCCTGAAGCCAGTACTCCAGTCTTGCACTAACAAAGCAGCTAACTCAGACCTATACAAAGAGAACAAAGCACACACAAAAAAAACCAGAACCGAGAACTGCTATATTCCCCAGGCAAGGACCGCACCTGCAACGACATGGGAACGGGAAAGTTAATACCCCAGAAAAGCACAAGAAGTCGGTGCTTAGAGTTAACATTAACGGTAGCAAGCGCCTTTCTCTTGACCCTAAGAAGTCTCCTGCACTGGAGACTGTCAAGGTCGGATTGCTCACTTATCTCATTTCTTTTTTTTTTTTTTTTTTTAGTTCACCTGCGCTTTTATTGAATATCCTTAGCGCAAAGGAGCCATAAAGAAAAACCCCGGTAAGCTCATGCCATCAGCTAGCTCAAAGCCGAAAAACGGAACCCCTAGGACGCGGACCAGAAACTTCGGGTGGGGCCCTGGACTGGCCCGGAGAAGACTCCAGGAAAGACAATTAGCAGGTAAGGCCTAATTTCTCCTTCCTAATCGCTTCTCCGGGCCAGTCCAGGGAACGTTAGGGCAGTACCAAAGCAGAACCTAAACCTGGGAGGGACCCGCGAGTCCAGCCACTAACGCTGCCGCTCCAACCTTCGCATCCCCGCGTGCCATAACATCCAGCCTATAATGTTTAGTGAAAGTATGCAGAGAAGACCACGTAGCAGCTCTACAAATATCCACTGGAGGTACCAACGCGTATTCTGCCCAAGACTCCGCTTGAGAACGCGTAGAATGGGCGCGGAGCCCTTCCGGCGGAAGTTTACCCGCAGTCGCGTAAGCCGCCACAATAGCTTGTTTCATCCAGCGGGCTATGGAGGCTTTCGTAGCCGCCTGACCCTTACGATGGCCCGCAAACAGCACAAATAACCTGTCGGACCGGTGAAAATCTTTAGTAATTTTAAGATACTTTCGAAGGACGCGACCGAGATCCAATCTCCGAAGAGCACGGTCCATAGGAGAACCCGAAGCCTCAGAGAAAACAGGCAAAGCCATGGACTGATTCAGATGGAAGGAAGACACCACCTTGGGCAAGAAGGACGGCACCGGACGCAAAAGCACCTTTTCCAGAAAAAATTGCAGGTACGGCTCCCGGCAAAAAAGCGCCTGCAAGTCCGAAATTCGCCTAGCCGAACACAAGGCAACCAGGAAGGCGGCCTTCCAAGAAAACTCCTTCACATTCACTCCGGAAGCGCTCTCAAAGGGAGCCTGCGTCAAGGCCTCCAGCACTAAGTTCAAATCCCAAGAAGGAACTACGTTCCGCACCGGAGGCCTGAGGAGCTTAGCCGCCCGAAAGAAACGCAGAACATCAGCATGCGTCGAGAGACGGCGCTTATTCATCGGCCCCCGAAAACAACTCAAGGCTGCCACCTGCACTTTCAGAGTGGCGACCGACCGACAAGTTCTTATCCAAACCTTCCTGAAGAAACAAGAGAAGTTGCGGCACAGAGGCTGACATGGGCACAACGCCCTGAAGCGCACACCACCGCTCAAAAACGCGCCAGACACAGAAGTACGCTAGATAAGTTGAAGACCTCCTCGAACGCAACAGGGTGGATATCACCGCCTCCGAATAACCTTTGCGTCTTAAACGAGCCCTCTCAAGAGCCAGGCCGTAAGCAAGAAGCGATCCACCTGGGGCATCAACACGGGTCCCTGAGCTAACAGGTTGCTCCGAGCCGGCAACCGCCAAGGAGAGTCGATCACCAGACGCACTAAGTCCGCATACCACGGCTGCCGAGGCCAGTCCGGCGCTATGAGAATCACCGTCCCCTGTGCCGTGCTATGCGGTGAATAACTCGACTGAGCATTGGCCACGGCGGAAAGACATACAACAGGGAGTCGGGAGGCCAAGGTTGAACCAACGCATCGAGACCCTCGGACATGTGTTCCCTGCGCCGGCTGTAAAAACGAGACGCCTTGGCATTGCTGAAGGTAGCCATCAGATCCATTGACGGCTGCCCCCAACGCATGGTGATGTCGTGAAACACCGCCGCATTCAGCTCCCATTCCCCGGGATCGAGAACATGGCGACTGAGATAATCGGCTTGAATATTGTCCTTGCCGGCCACGTGCGCCGCTGATAAGGCCACGAGATGAGTCTCCGCCCAAGCAAACAACTCCTGACTCTCCTCCAGCAACGGCCGACTCCTCATACCGCCTTGGCGATTGATTAACTTTCAAAGCTGCAAACACTCTGACCCCCACAGCCCTCAGCAAGATGATACATAAAGTTCCACAGAACAGAAATAGAAGACCCATGATGCAAAACACCCTAGAGGTCCCAAAAGTAATAACAAAATGCACAAGAACAACAACAAATAGGGCCTTTACGATTTACGCTCCCAGAGCATGGAATGCTCTCCCTACCTCTATTCGAAATATCACTTACCTAACCCACTTCAGGAAGGCAATAAAGCAGCACCTGTTCACTACATACTACCCTGAATCTAGCCTTAGTAACCATACATATGGCCCCCCAGACAATCTCTCATTACAAGTAAACAATCAGACTCAGCATGAAAAAGGATAATCAACTGATCGCTCAGAATGTACCCCAGTGTAAATAAGATGTAGATATGTTCTGCCTGAAATCAGGTACCTGTGTGATACAATGTATAGAGTTAAGAATTGTACATAGTTTCCCCCAGTTACTTCCAAGTTGATCTCCCTGTTTATTGTAAATACAACTCAAAGTTCCTTGTGTTGTATAGTTGATGTTAAATGTAAACCGCTCTGATCTAAAATAGAGCGGTATAGAAGAACTGTTAAATAAATAAATAAATAAATAAATATAGGACACGGTCACCGCATTGTCGGAAAAAACCCGGACCGCCGCCCCTCCGAGCAGGCGCCCGAAATGAAGAAGCGCTAACCGAACTGCGCGGAGCTCCAAGAGATTGATCGAAAGGGAGCTCTCTTCCTGTGACCAGCATCCCTGCGTCACCTGAGCCTGACAGTGAGACCCCCAGCCCGAGAGACTGGCGTCCGTCGTCAGAAGAACCCACTGAGGATCCTGCAGGGGAACCCCCACCGGGAGATGACCGGGATCCAGCCACCAGCGCAAGCCGCTGCGCACCGAGTCTGGGCAGACCAACTCCTGCGAAAGAGGATGGAGTTGAGGCGACCACCTGGAAAGCAAGGCCTGTTGAAGAGGCCGCATATGCGCCCTGGCCCACGGAACCAAGTCCAGAGCCACCGCCATGGACCCCAAGAGCTGTAAATAGGTCCACGCCGAAGGAGCCGAAGTCTTCAAGAACAGCTGCATCTGCCGCATAAGCTTTCGAACTCTGTCCTCGGGCAGAAACACCGAACCGGTTGCCGTGTCGAAGAAAGCCCCGAGGTACAAGAGCCGTTGCACTGGCTGCAACTGACTCTTCGCCTGGTTGATGACCCAACTGAGTTGCTCCAACAGCTGAATCACCCGAGCCGTTGCGACGACCGCCTCCGCTCGGGAATCGGCTCTGATCAACCAGTCGTCCAGATAAGGGTGAACCCGAACCCCTTCTTTCCGCAGAGCCGCGGCCACCACTACCATAACTTTCGTGAAGGTGCGAGGGGCCGTCGCGAGACCGAAAGGCAACGCCCGAAACTGGAAATGCCCCATGGGCAGCACAAACCGCAAAAATCGCTGATGATCTGCTCTGATGGGGATGTGGAGATAAGCCTCCGTGAGGTCTATAGCGGAGAGGAACTCTCCCGGACGCACCGCCCGAATAACGGACCGCAACGTCTCCATCCGAAAATGCGGAACCCGCAGGGCGCGACTGACCCCCTTGAGATCGAGGATCGGACGAAAGGAACCTTCCTTTTTGGGAACCACAAAATAAATTGAGTATCGACCTAAGCCGCACTGGTCGGGAGGCACCGGGACGACTGCTTGCAGTCGTATCAATCGGGCGAGCGTGTCGGCTACCGCCTGCCTCTTCGGGCCCGCCGCGCAAGGGGACACCATAAAGGCGGCCGCCAACGGACACGCAAAATCCAGGGCATAGCCCTCTCGAATTATCTGAAGCACCCATGCGTCCGAGGTTATCGCGGTCCAGGCCGGGAGAAAGTCCTGTAAGCGGCCTCCCACAGGTATCACGACCGGGACCGGCTGACCTTCATTGCGATTTCTTAACCGCGGGCTGCTGAGAATTGAAGTAGCTTCTCGCGAATCCTCGAGCACCCCGAAAGGACTGCCCCCGAGAACCAAAGCGGGCCCTGGGATAAGGAAGAAAACGAGCCCCGCGAAACCGATGAGACTTTCTACCTTGGCCGCGCTGCGCCGAACCCGCTCCAGGAGGCCGGGGACGATCCTCAGGCAAACGACCACCCTTGGAATCGCCCAGATCCTTAACAATCTTTTCCAACGCCTCCCCAAAAAGTAACTTCCCCTTATAAGGGAGCTTACTGAGGCGCGATTTAGAGGACATGTCCGCCGCCCAATTCCTTAACCAGAGAAAACGTCTAGCCGCCACTAAGGAGGCCATGGACTTTGCCGCTATGCGAACCAAATCATAAAACGCGTCCGCCAGATAAGCCGCAGCCGACTCAAGTTTCGCACCCTCCGCGGAAGACGGCGCTGCAGCCTCAGTGGCGACCTCTCCTTGGAGCCAGCGAATCAAAGCGCGGGACATATATGCCCCACAAATAGAAGCCTGCAGCGCCAACGCGCTGGAATCAAACGCCTGCTTCAAGAGGACTTCCAATTTACGATCCTGTAGATCCTTAAGCGCCGCTGCGCCCTCCACAGGAATCGTAGTCTTCTTAGTCACCGCGGAAACTAAGGCATCTACCCTAGGCATCTTGAGTAACTCTTTCTCCTCCTGAGACATCGGGTACAGGCGACCTAAGGCACGGCTGCCCCTTAACGTAGCCTCAGGACACTCCCATTCGGACTCTATCATTTGCTTAATGACCCGGTAAACAGGAAAACAGCGTTGCTCCGCTTTGAAACCCTGCAGTAAGGGATCCTCTAGCGGCTCCTGAGACATGGAGGGCAATTGAATATTCAGCGCCGCCAAAGATTGCGAGATAAGCGCTCCAAGCTCCTCCTTGCGGAAAACGCGAAACACATTAGGATCTTCACCTGGCGCAATCTCCCCCTCTTCCAGCTCCCCTAGCCAAGGCTCTAAACCGACGTCCGAGAGAAGCTCACCTTCCTCACCTAACTGAGGCTCCTGTGCCAGGGGAGTGCTAACCTCCTCTGCAGCAAGCTTACCTGACGGCCCTTGGGAAGCACCCTCCCCCAGGTCGTTATGAGACATCTCTGGCCGCTCCTTAAGATCCTGCCAGGAACCTAGAGCCTCTGTAGCCTGTGCAGACTTCATCAAAAATGCCCGATGCATCGCCAAAATGAACTCGGGGGAAAAGAGAGCAGAGAAGCTCTCCTGAGCTTCAGGAGGCTTCTGCTGCGGTTGCACCACCCGGGGAGGCGCTTTTTCGGACTTAGACTTGCGTTTACTGTGTTTGGTAGGCCCCGCGGCAGACCCAGAGGGCTCTCCCAAAATGGTGGCCGTTCCCGCCGGCAGGGAAGGCCGCTCAGCCTCTGTCAATTTGCTCTCCATGCGCTCCAGCGTTCCAAGGCCGAACGAGACCGCTGCCCGAACACCACCAAGCCCGCGGCGCCAAAAAACACGAAACACCGCCCCCCCCCCCCCCCCCGGGAGGACCTTCGAGCCCCGCAAGCTTCCGGCATTACCTGTGCAGCCCCACTCAGCCCGCAGGCTTCGATAGCTGATTGCAAGAGCGCCGGACGTTCTCCTGCTCCCCCGCTGCTAGCGGGCAAAGAGAAAGGCGGCGGCTTGTCCCCGGAGGGTGATCCCGAGGCTCTCAGGATCAGAGCCCCCCGAAAAATCAAATTTAGGCCCCCGGAGAAGGCAGGCTCTGCCCCCACGTGCTGCTCCCACTCGGTCCCAAGAATCGCAGCAGCGGAATTGGAAGACCCGGAATTAGGAATGGTGCAGCCAGGGGAATACAGGAGCTTCAGCCCTGCTAGAGCCTGCTCACAGACGGTTGGACAAATTAAAGAAAATAACCAAATCTCTCCCTCTAACTAGGAGCCTGTCAGCACGTCATCCTGTTCAGCTGCTGAGGACTGAAAGACTGGAGTGCTGGCTTCAGGAGGAGGAGCTTAAGCTGTCAGCAAAACTTCTAGTATGTCAGTCCTCAGCTGCTGGACAGGATTGACAACCCTAACATTCCCTGGACTGGCCCGGAGAAGTAATTAGGAAATGGCTATTATAAAGATCGGAGTGGAGGAGTAGCTTAGTGGTTAGAGCAGCGGTCTGGTGACCAAGAGACCAAGGTTCACTTCCCTCTACCACTCTCCTTGTGACCTTGGACAAGTCACTTAGCAATCTACTTCCTATCACACCTTGCCAAGAAAACCCAAGTGTGTTGGGTCACCAGGATTCAGCACTGACTCAACGGCACACATTGCATTTTTTGCATTACACCCATTTGATATTTCTTAAAAAAACAGATTGATCGGAATACAATCTTTAAAACTTTCTAGGCATTCAGACAAAAAATAAAGAACAATATTTGGTGGGACACTGCTATAATGTAACAGCAGATGAGAGAAGAATGCAGGCATAAAAAGGATACAACTACCATGGGCCTGTCGTACAGAATATATCCATTTGTTTCTTTCAACGTTTTAGCTGCTGCTTTTTCATTAGGGAGTCCAATAAAAGCTTGTCCTTTCATGCGACCTTCTTTCATCAAGCGAATATCAAACCTGTAAATTAAGAATTTGGCGATAAAAAAAGGAACTAAACATTTTTATTCTATCGGTCTTTCCAAGGTATTCTGACAATAAAACTATACAATAAAATTATACAATCAAAAACATGAATAAGAATCATGGCATCAAATTCTTAAATACTAACATTAAAAAATTAAAAATATAGAAAAAAGTACCATATAAAATATAACAAATAAGATAAGAACATAAGATATGCCATACTGGGTCAGACCAAGATCCATCAAGCCCCGTATCCTGTTTCCAACAATGACCAGGCTGGCTTTTTCATTGTGTCAGTAGACTAGATCGAAGGGCTAAGGCCTAAAATAGCGTTGATGCACCTGAAGAAATTTAAGTTTTGTTTTTTTTAAAGAAAGAAAGAAAGAAAATCGAGGATGTCTGTTCCGGCGTCGACAGGAAGGAAGACGCAACCACAAAAAATAACAAAAGAAGAAGAATGAAGGAATTTTCTGTGATGACAGGATTTGTTTCCTGCTGGCTCCACGGAAAACAAAGAACTGAGGAGAGTTGCAAAGGCGGGAAGGCAGTGACGCAGGTGCAGTGGGATGCTCCCAAAAGCTTTCCTATTGGACGCTGGGGAGTGCTCCCGTGCGGGCTCTGTCGGTACTGGTCACCTATATGTGAACACTACATTCCTGCTTGTTCCTGGAAATTAGGTTCCAAGCAACTACTCTGTGAATTGCATGGAGAGGCAGAAGATCCTGGAATACCAGGAAATGCAGTTAGAAACCAAGAAAATGTTGCGGAAAGATACAGAAATATTTTCCATCATGTTGGATGCCACAGGCTTGATAAAGAAGAATTTCCAAGCACATCTTGACAAACTACTAATATATGTCACATCTTACAAACTCCAGCAGGAGGCTCTCTTTGGCACGATGTAAGTATTACGCCGAGCCTTAGCAGTAAATTTGAGAGAGTGAGATCATACTCCCCATGCCCTGGCTTAGATGTGAGGTTTGGTTCATGGCTGTCATGGCATGTGCAAAACTAACCACACAACACCACCAAGCTCTGCACTATAAAGTTACATTCAAAAACCATCCAACATAATTAAACAACAACAGATTTTTTAACGACTTATCCAAGGCAAAAAAGGACCTCAGGATGGCTAAAACCCCACATGTAGTGAAAAATCACTATAGGGAATAGCAGACGCTTACATCACAGGTCCAATAGCCATTATATCTTACCCACTAATTTCACCAAATAAGCAATTCAAAACCACAAAAGTACTACTGGGAATAGAATACTAGATCTACACAAACATATCAAACATACACCAATTACAACATACAAACAACTTTAAAAGCGTCTGAAGAATCAATATGCTTGTATAGGTAACACAGGAACCACCAATACTTTCCTAAATATAAAAGAAAGCAAGAGTGAGGATAGACAGAATTATTCCATGCCCAAAATGAGAGCATATAGCACTTATCTGTTAAAGACGACTCTGCAAGCAACTCAGGAAGATAGCTCCAATAATGCCCAACCGCATCACACCATAGCTTCCACACCAGAACAGCACTGGAGAAATATCATAATTCAACAGATCTTCAAAAGTAGCACACGCCCTGACGGAGGCTTCCGTTTCGCCACAAAAAGGCTTCTTCAAAGGGCCAATTAGAAGTTCAACAGCCACAGTCTACTACCATAGACATTCTCCGACAACCAACACCACGGCGTCTGATGCACATTAAAAAAGACAACTACCACCAACCACCACATTACACGTCACTATTACAACGAAAGAGGTGGAGCTACAACATTTACATTGACAAAAATACTGGAGAATGGTCAAAAAAATAAAGATCATTCGGTTTTGTCATTCAGGCCATGCGGGTGCAGCGTATTCAAAGCATATATCCATCGTTGCTCTCTCTGTAACAATTGCCTGCCACGGTGCCCCCGTCGGATATTCAGAGGAACATGATCTAACACTGTACAGCGAAGATCTTCAAATTGATGTTTGAACTCCAAACAATGCTGAATCAAGGGATTATCAATACGAGATTTCCGAAGACTATACTTATGTTCTGCCAAACGAGTCTTCAATGGACGGGAAGTCTTACCAACATACAGATGTGGACATGGACACCAAAGACCTTAAACTACATGCGTTGTAAGACATGTAGTAGTAGCTTGTAAACAAGGGATCTTCCCCCGAATTTGAAAGTGATCACAAAGTTCATGAACCATAAGTGCACAAAAAGAACATCGTTGACAGGCCATATGGCCTTGAATTGAACCAGGCAATATAGACTGACGCTGTACAGCGGGACAGAGATAATCTCGTAAATTACGTCCCCGACTATATGCCAACCGTAAGCGGCAATTAGAAAGTTTTGGATGAGTTCTTAATAATGTCCATCTTTTATGTAAAATTGATACAATATGACGAGACAGACTAGAATGTTGCAATACACAAGTAACAACCACTCCAGAAAAATAAGCTCTAAAAATCCTATCCTTATCCATCTCTGATACAAAACTGACCAGAAGAGTAGCTCTAGAGGGAATAACATCGTTATCTGATCCAATAAATTCTGAAATGTTAAGGGGAGAGGGAACTAACCGCTCTAACTGAGCACCATCATCCCCTACTTCCCCATTCCGATAGGCAGTAGCCTGAGAAACATAATAAAGCTTGGATACAACAATTTCATCAGGATCAGACAATAAAAGAATCTTCTTAAGATATTTGCGCAGCAATATAATTGGAGACAAGAAATGAGTCTTTGGAAAATTTAAAAATCGGAGATTATGAGATCTCGCCACATTTTCCAAAAACTCATCTTGCCGATGTAATAGTAAGGAATCTAATGAAAGCTTTTCAGCTAAGTCCTTCTGCGATAGTACTTTAGACTCCTGAATAGCCACTTTCCTCTCCAAAGATGATACCCTATCTTCATGGTCCGTTAATTTAAGAACCGTTTCTTTAGAAAAGTCAGAAATCTTCATAAAGGAAGAGCCCAGAGTCAACTCCATACGGGAAACAATTGCCCATATATCTTTTAAGGAGACATCCAAAGGTGGAGGACTGATTTGTAAAACCGGGGAAAAAGAAATCACAGCTGGAATAGCCGGCGACAATGAAACAGAGTCAACGCCTAAGCTAACATCCGGAAGCAGAACTACGCCAGGATCGGCCTTCACCAGATTCTCCTCTGGAGAGGCCACACCTGGCGAAAAATTGAGTTCATCCATGGGAGGAGTTGAACCCATTTCGCGTAAAGAAGGAGTGGAAGAAGAAGTACTCACGGTCGAAACATCCATAACTGCTTCCCGCACAGAATGAAAAATTTTGTGGTCAAACTGTCCAATTGTTCCCGGATGTCTCTAGGAAGACTCAAAAACGACGTAAATCTTTTTTAGAGCTTCGACCATGGGTTTTGGCTTTGGGTATGTTATTTTACTTAAAATTTCCTTGTAAATGTCATATTGTACACCAGGAGAAGAGATATAGATTTTCTGTAGTTGATGAGTTGACTGCCTTTTTGGATAGCAAGACTAGATCCTAATTTTTTTTCCTTTTATTTTTTTTCCTGGGTTCATCGATAAGTTAAAAAGGAGTTTGTTTCTTTACAGCGACCATTCAGATTCATTACTCAATTTGTATATGCAAGCACCTCCTTGATGTGGATTAGAGTCTTTTTGTTTGTTTATTCTTTTTGGATTGTCTATGATAAGACTGTTGTGTTGAAATACTAATTTTTCTGTAATATTGAAAATGCTTTAAAAATAAAAAACAACCACTCCAGAATCTGATACCACACTCCGGGGAGTCAGCAGCCATTCCCGATGATTAAATCTTGCTAGTTTATATGCTTTAGATAATACTGCAGCTGGATATCCACGATCTTCGAACTTGCAGCGCATATCACGCGCTTGAGATTAAAATTCTGATAATGTAGAACAAATGCGCCTACAGCGCAAAAATTGAGAATATGGTAAATTACACCGAAGATGATACGGATGAAAACTATCAAAATGTAATAAGGTATTCCTGTCAGTTGGTTTGGAATGAACTGTAGTCAAGAAACCCCTCGTAGTCTTCACAACCTGAACGTCGAGAAAATGAATCTCTCTCGCTTGAATATTCATTTCAAACGAAATACAGGCATTACACCCATTCAGATATTGAAAAAACTCTTGCAACAACGCTGCTGAGCCTTGCCATAAAAGAAAAATGTCGTCAATATAACGATACCATTTTATAATATGCACTGCATAAGATGAATAAACAAATTGAGTCTCAAAAAAACTCATATATAAATTAGCAAGGGACGGTGCAAAAGTGGCACCCATTGCGGTTCCAGAAATTTGCTGAAAAAAACTCTGACCATAAATAAAATAATTCCTTTTCAATGCCAATTCTGCTAAGGATAACAAAAATGAAGTAGGTACTGCATGCGGAGAAGGTCGAGCATCCCATACCAATTGTAAAATTGTAAGAGCATCCTCCTGTGGAATTGAGGTATATAATGCCGCCACATCCAAACAGGCCATCAAACTAACATGTCCTGGATTCTCAACAGCTTCCAACACTTGCAAACAATGCGTGGTATCTTTTAAAAAAGAAGGTATTTTACAGACTTCAGGTTGCAAAAACACATCTAAATACATCCCAACTCGCTCAAGCAAAGGATCATTACTTGACACGATGGGTCGCCCTGGTGGAGATATCAAACATTTATGTATCTTTGGTAATATATAAAAGGCTGGCACCTTGGGGTACGCTGGATTCAAAAAAGATTTCTCCCGATCTGTTAAGAAACCTTGATCACATGCCGCAGTAGTAATATCCAACACAAGCTTCTGTAATTCCTCAGTAGGGTCGAAGGTCAATCGTAAATAATGATTGCAATTGTCCAATTGACGCATTACTTCCTTATCATAATCACCACTGCACCACCTTTGTCGGCCCTTTTAATCACTATAATAGTCATTTGTCGTAGTTCCCATAAAGCTGTAAACTCCTCCACTGATAAATTTTTGGGATAATGATAAGTCTTCTCAAGTTGTATCAAATCGGTCAAAAGGAGATGCTTAAATGTGTACAAAACGTTTACAAAGCTAACCCATTTGGAGAAAATGCCCCGAAACAAGCCAAGGTGATGGACCAGATCACTGCAAAATAATCTTATGATAAAGATACAAAACGAGCTTTAATCTAGGAACTTTCTTACTTTAATTTCAAGATACTTTGAGATTAACAAGAAAGGAAACCCTGATCTTTAGATCCTATCACATAATTGTAAAAGGGGACTCAAAGGGATGTGGCTAGGGTCCCCTGGAGAAAGGTTTAAAAATATGGAGTGTGAAAACAGCTCTGAATATGCTGAGAGGTTCACAGAGGGTGTTTATGAATAAGAGTGAAGACACTCAAGGTTACATCTTGTGCGACAGCGTAGTTACTTACCTGTAGCAGGTGTTCTCTGGGATCAAAAGGAATCAGTACTCACATATGGGCGACGTCACTGACACAGCCCATGCGGGAATGCTTCCTAGCTTCCATAGGAAGCTTTTAGAAGGTGCTCCACGCATGCGTGCCGGTCTTCCCACCCAACGGAGCCATAAGAACATAAGATATGCCATACTGGGTCAGACCAAGGTCCATCAAGCCCAGTATCCTGTTTCCAACAGTGGCCAATCTAGGTCATACGTACCTAGCAGTATCCCCAAAAGACACAGGTTCCACAATGCTTGTATTGGGTCAAGCATTGATATCCTGGGTCCCTTTTTTAATAATGGTTTATGGACCTTTCCTCCAGGAACTTGTACAAACCTTTTTTAAACCCAGCTACACTAACAGCTCTTACTACATCCTCCGGTAACATATTCCATCTTTACCTCAGTATGATGACATAGCTTACCAACAGTGATTTATATCACCTTTACAAATCTTGGGTTGTCCTCCTTTTTGCCAATGGATTTACAATTTTAGTTCCCTCCTCCTTTCCAAATTGTTCCGTTTCCTTTCTTCTTATACTGTCTTTCAAGGCTCTTTTTAACAGTTTTCATTATGTTCTGTCCTCAATGTTTTATTCTGCACTCTCAAGTACCACTGAGTCTATGTCCATTATTATGTTGATAAGGTACTGTATCATTGTTTATCACTGCCACTATGTTTTATATATATATTTATTTAATTTTTCCTCTTTTATCCTTTCCTGTTGCATGCAGCATGCTCTTTATGTTTGATTATGCTTTTTATTATTTTTAACGTCTATTAGATGATGTTTTTATTTCTTATTTTCTATTGACTTTGATTGAGTTGTTTTTAATTATTTATATGAACAATTTTATATCATTTAATTCTGTACACTCAGAGGTCATCAGTGCTCGTTTATTAAGTTATTTATCACATGTTTTATGTGTTTTTGTTTACTAGTGGTCACAATCCCCTGAAGAAGGCCGGTGTGGCCGAAACACGTGTAGGGCTAACCCCATCAATAAACTTTGTTCCTTCCAAGAGTCCTTCGTTGCCTTCTTTCTTTTTTTTTGTACACTGGGAATCTCCATCCAGACAGCAGAGGGCTGTGGAAGTGTGGACTGAAGACCATGTAACAGCCCTACAGATCTCTGCCGTGGAGACTGAGTGCAGGTTGGCCACCGAAGTAGCCATAGCTCAGACATTGTGTGCCGTGACATGGTATTCCAAAGTCAATCCAGCCTGAGCGTAAGCAAAGGAAATGCAGTCCGCCACCCAAATGGACAGGGTGCGTTTTGACACCACCACCCCCACACACCCAGCTTACTGGGGTCAGAGACAAAGAGCTGAGAGGAACAGCGATGGGCTTTTGTTCTCTGAAGGTAGAAAGCAAGAGCTCTCTTACAGTCCAAGGTGTGTAGAGAGGTCTCAACTCTGTTGGCATGAGGTCTTGGGAAGAAGGTGTGTAGCACCACCGATTGAGATGAAAAGCAGAAACTACCATAGGTAGGCATTTGAGGTGAGTTTGGAGAACTACCCTGTTTCTTATGGAACCTGGTGTATGGCAGGTGTGCTACCAGTGCTTGCACTTTGATGACTGCACACAGAAGTAAGCGCCACTAGAAAAAAATGACCTTCCAGGTAAGGAATTTGAGCAGGCAGGAGCTAAGCAGCTCAAAAGGGGGGGGGGGGGGAGGGAGTGCGAGGAGCTGCCAGAGCACCACATTAAGGTCCCACGCTACTGGGGGTGGCTTAATGGGGGAGCGAGAGAATTAGTAAGGGGCCCCACATAAAGCGACCCACTAAGGGGTGAGCGGCGAGCAGCCTGTCAGCTATGGGCCGATGATAAGCAATTACAGCACTGAGGTGCACTCTGACCAAGTTGGACTTCAGATCAGAGTCAGACAGGTGCAGAAGATAAGACAAAACGGACTCCACAGAGCTGGAAAAGGGGTCCAGAGACTTGCTCTCACACCTGCACCACTTGAAGGCATAGGCACGTTGCATAAAGTCCTTACATGAGGCTAGGAGTATGTCTTCCACGTCCTACGGTAAGCAGAGCTCTGCAAGTTACTACCTGCTCATTATCCAAACTGTTTGCGATAGGGACGACAGGTTGGGATGAATCAGTTGTCCTGAGAGATCAGGTCCAGGGCATAGACCAGTCTGAGTGGTTGCAGTTGAGACAATCTGAGCAGAAGAGGAAACCAGGGTTGCGAGTGCAGCACCATGAGGATCATGGTAGCATCATCAGTCTTCAACTTGAAGAGAGTAGGCCACCAGGGGAGTCGATAGGTAGGCATAGGGAAGACCTTCGCTCCAGTCCAGGAGAAAAAGCATCTCAAGCCAAGTGATTCTTGCATGGCACTCTGGAGCAAAACAGTGGGAGCTGAGTGTTGCAAGGGGTGGCAAAGACATGTATCAATGACGTGCCCCACATATGGAAGATGCAGTTGGCAACCTGCCTGTTCAGAGTCCATTCGTGTGGCTGAAGGACTTTGCTGAGGCAATCTGTCAGGACGTTGAGCTCTCCTGGCAGGTATAATGCTCTGAGGGTACACCATGCGAGATGGCAAATTTCTAGAGGTGGACTGTCTCCCAGCAGAGGAGGTACGAGCTCATGCCACCCTGTTTGTTGATGTAGAACATGGCCACTTGGTTGTCCATCTGTATGAGGACAACCTGGTTGGTGAGCTGCTGCTGAAATACTCAGAGGGCATTGGCAATGGGCTGAAGCTCCAGGAAGTTAATCTGATGGCGGCTTTCCCCAGCCATCCAGAGGCCCTGTGTGAACAGATCATCCAGATGTGCTCCCCGGTCTAGTCTGCAGGCATCCCTCATCAGGACTCGCTGGTGCGGAAGGGCCTGGAAGGGAAGCCCCACCAGCAGGTGAGCAGGCTGTTGTGACCAGGATAGGCACTACTTGGAGCAGCCGAGTCGCTGTGACCCTGTCCGAAAGACAACCCGTTGCTTGACGTGCACAGAGTCCACTGCATCTGACACACAGAAAGTCAGGCTGAGGGGGCAACATGGACTGTAGATGCCATGTAGCCCAAGAGGCACAGCATCTGTTGAGCTGCAACAACTGGGAAACGTTGGACGTCCCTCGCCAGGGTGACAAGACATTGGACCCTGTCCGCCAGAAGGAAAGCTTGTGCTATAGTGGTGTCAAGGAGAGCCCCAATGAACTTGAGGCACTGAGAGGGTTGCAGGTTTTAATTTGGGTAGTTGATGACAAAGTCCAGTTCTTCCAGTACCTGAATGGTACGCTGTGTGGACTGCCAGACCTCAACCTGCCCCTGACCAACCAGTTGTCCAAGGCAGGGGAAGACAAAGATTCCCAGGATCCTGAGAAAGGTGGCAACGACCACGAGACATTTTGTGAAGACCCTTGGGGCGGAGGCAAGACCAAAGGGCAGAACCCTGCACTGATAGTGCTGTCTGCTGAGCATAAAGCAGAGGTATTGATGGTGCAGGGGGTGGATGAGGATGTGCATGTAGGCATCTGAGATCCAAGGAGCATGGCCAATCTTCCCACTGAAGGTAAGGCAGCAACATTCCAAGGGATACCATTTAGAACTTTTCCTTCACTAGGAAGCGATTGAGATTGTGGAGATCCAAGATGGGTTGGAACTCGTTTGTTTTCTTGGGAACCAGGAAGCAGCGGGAGTAAAAACCCTGTCCTGTTTGGGATGATGGAACAAGTTACAACACCCATTCTGCCAGGAGGGCCTGGACCTCCAGTTTGGGGTAGTTTGCGATGGTGATGCTCGAGAGGGTACTCCCCTGGAAAGAAAGTGGGGGGGGGGGGGAATCTGATTAAAGCACAGCAGATAGCCTTCATGAACCACCTGCAGTGCTCAGGCATGGGTTGTTATGCTGGGCCACTTGTAGGCAAAGTGCATCAGCCGCCACCCCCACCTGTGGCGGAACGGAGGCTGGGAGGAGAAGGGGGACCATGGTCTGTAGCCAAGAGTCAAAAGCCCCTACCTGGCCGGAGCTGTAGTTTTGGTTGAGATTTTGGGGCTTTAGGCTTGCACTGCTATCTCCGGTTTTGACGGTTTTGACCCTTAACCTGTTGCCACTGCTGGGGTGGGCTAGTTCAAGTAATATGGGGTGTAAGTACCATAGACCTTTTTCTTATTAGAGTAAAAGGATTTTTTCCCTGAAGCTCTCTTGACAGCCTGTTCATGGCGAGTTGCTCCATTTTCAACTCTGCGGCCTTCTCTGCCATGAGTTTGCCAAAGAGGTTCTCTCCCCAGCATGGAACATTTGCCAACGTGTCCTGAACCCATTGTTCCAAGTCTGAGGACTGTAGCCATATCAGGCAGCGGGCACCAGTGCTCACAGTGGCCACCCTAGCCATGGACTCGAAACTGTCATAGCCATGGAGCCAGATGGGATACATCCCAGGATACAGAATGAGCTCCGAGAGGTTCTGGTTGGTCTTCACAGGGATGTGTTTAATAAATTCCTGGAGATGGGAAAGATTCCATGGTAGTGAAGGAAGACTGATGTGGTCCACAAAAGTGGTAAAAGATGATAGACTGGAGACCAGAGAACTAGATTGTGCATGTGCTGGTTATAGTCTACTTGCATTTCAGCAAAGCTTTTGATACTGTTCCTCATAAGAGACTCATGAATCAACTAAGCAGCTTGAAGTTAGGACCCATTGTGGCAAACTAATTAACAGATGACAGAGGGTGGCAGTAAAAGGAATTTACTTGGAGAAGTCAGCAAGTAGTAAAGTGCCTCAAAGATCAGTCCTGAGGCTAATTCTGTTTGTTAGCAATATTGCCAAGGGGTTAGAATCAAATGTTTGACTTCTCATGAATGACAAAGATTTGCAGAGTGAATAAGAACATAAGAACATAAGCCCAGTATTCTGTTTCCAATAGTCTGGAGGAAGTAAAAATATGAGACATGATCTAAAAAATTAGAAGAATGGTCTAAGGCTTGTCAGTTAAGATTTAATATCAAGTGCCACATGATGTGCTGGGGGTGCAGAAATCTAAAGGAGAACATTTTTTAACAATGTCTGAAAGTTATATTTAGTTTTGGATTGCGATATGTTAAGTTTATTGATTGTGGCATGCCTTCATGGTCTGTTTATAGAGGTTTTCTGTAGCAAGGATTGGACGCTGGTTTCCTGTTGGGAATGAAGAGCTTTGTGAGTGAGGAGGATGCATTTATATTTGATACTACTGGTAAGGGGCAGCCAGTGTAATTGTTTTAGGATGGGGTAATGTGGTCATATTTAGCAGCTCCTTGGATGGTTCGAGATGCTGTGTGTAGTGTGGTTTGAAGTGGGAGAATTGTGGATTGAGGTAGACCTTGGTAGATAAAGCATAGTTACTCACATGTAACAGGTGTTCTCCAGAGACAGCAGGAATCAGTCCTCACTTATGGGTGACGTCGGCACCGATGGAGCAATTCCCCAGCTTTCAAAGAAAGCCTATGGGATTGTTGCCACGCATGCGTGGTCCTCTTCCCGTCCAAGGATGCCATCTTGCTCGTCAGGTCCCTTAGCTCGAGCCCTACCAAACAGATGGCAAGGCAGGATAAAATTCCAGCAACTCATCAGGGGAGGTGGGAGGGTAGTGAGGACTGATTCCTGCTGTCCCTGGAGAACACCTGTTATAGGTGAGTAACTACTCTTTCTCCAGGAACAAGCAGGAAGTCAGTCCTCACTTATGGGACTCCCCAGCTACCGAACCTGTAACCAAAAACGCCTCCGCGAGGTCATAAGCAGAAGCCGATGCCCGAAGGAGCCCGAGTCCTCGGGTCCCCGCGGTGAAACCCTCGGTAGCTGTCGAGAAGGGTCGGAGGGCAGGAGCTGCTTAAACCCCGAACAGATTATGGAGTACAGCCTGGCCGAAGGCGCCGTCTCTCCAGGCAGTAGTGCGAAGCGAAGGTATTCGCCAAAGCCCAGGTCGCAGCCTGACAGGTGTCTGTCAGAGGCACTGAGCGTAGCGAAGCCACCTTGACTTGGACGCCATGTGCAGTGACCCTCCGATCCAGCGGGGCGCCCGCCTTCGCATGAGTGAAGGCGATGCAGTCCACCACCCAGATGGAGAGCGTGCGCTTTGTGACTGGCTGCCCCAGGCGATTGATATCACAGAACACAAAGAGCTGGCCAGACTTGCGATGAGGCTGGGTGTGCGTAGATAGAAGGCAAGAGCCCTCTTGCAGTTGAGTGTATGCAAAACTGACAAAGCCTGGTCGGCATGGGGTCTTGGGAAGTAGGTCGGTAAGACTATCTCCTGATTGAGATGGATATCCGAGACAACCTTCAGTAGGAACTTGGGGTGGGTACAGAGGACCACCCTGTTCCTATAGAAACTGGTGTAAGGGGCATCAGCCATAAGGACCTGGAGCTCACTGACTCGACGGGCCGAGGACAAAGCCACCAGGTAGATCGCCTTCCAGGATAGGTGCCGAAGCGAGCACATCGCCATCGGCTCGAAAGGTGAATGCGTAAGCTGCATGAGCACTACGTCCAAGTCCCACTCCGCTGGAGCAGGCCGGATGGGAGGTTTGGAAAGCAAGAGACCCCACATAAAGCGGGAGACCACGAGCTGCTCGGAGAGGGGCTTACCTTCGACAGGTAGGTGATTCACTGAGATGGCACGCAGGTGCACCCTGAGTGAGTTTGACTTCAGCCCTTCCTTTGAGAGGTAGAGGAGGTACAGGAGGACCCATCGGGTAGGACAAGAGAACGGGTAAATCTGGAGCCCGGAGCACCAGATCGAGAAGCGTCGCCACTTGAAGGTGTAAGTTTGTCTCGTCGAATCTTTCCTTGACGCGAGGACGACCTCCTCGATCTCCGCCAGGAGATCTAGCAGAGCTAGGGATAACCGTTCAGCCGCCAGGCTGTGAGGTACAACGAAGCTAGGTTCAAGTGGAACACCCATCCCTCCTCCTGCATTAGCAGGTCTGGGGCACAGCCCAGGGGAACTAGGGGCTCGGACGAGAGCCAGAGCAGGAGTGGGAACCACGGCTGTCGAGGCCACGAGGGAGTGATGAGGATCACTGACGCCTGCTCCCGCTGAACCTTGTGGAGGGTCCTTGCGATCAGAGGAGTGGGAAGGAACGCGTAAAGAAGACCGGAGGTCCAACTCGAGGAACACGTCCGGAGCCTCCCTGCTCAGGTTCGGAATCGGACCGCAGAAGCGGGGCAGCTGGGTGTTCATCAGGCTGGCGAACAGGTCCACAGTCAGGGTCCCCCACCAATGGAACAAGAGGCTGGCCACCTCTGGGTCCAGTTGCCACACGGGAGGACGGAGGATCCTGCTAAGCCAGTCCGTGAGGACGTTCTCGTGGCCGAGAAGGTAGACCGCCCGTAGGGTCATCCCCTGATGGAAGGCAAAGAAGCAGAGGAGGACCGCCTCCCAGCAGAGGAGGCGGGAACCTGTGCCCCCCTCCTTGTTGATGTAAAACATCGCTACTCAGTTGTCGGTCTGCACGAGTACCGACTTCCCTTTCAGATGGTCCTCGAAGGCCTTCAGGACCCATCAGACCGCCCAAAGCTCGAGCAAGTTTATTTGCTGCTAGGACTCTTCGGGTGACCAGTCCCCTGGGTGCACAATGCACCGGAGTGGGCTCCACACACCAGCAGGGAAGCATCAGTTGTCAGTACGAGCTCATGCTGTGAGGTTTGGCAGGGCAGCCCCCCCGGAGGAGGTTGCGGGGATCCTGCCACAAGTCCAGAGACCTGCGAAGGCTGTGGGAGACCCAAATGGGGTCTCTGAGGTGACTTGGAGGCCGGGCTTCACTGAGCACTGAGGCACCACTGGGTCATCTGCATGTGCATGCGGGCGTGGGGGGTGACATGGACGGTAGAGGCCATGTGCCCCAAAAGGCGCAGCATAGTATGCTCCATGACCACAGTGCTGCTCTGGACCTGAGCTGCCAGAGCTTGGAGGCGGGCCGTCTGGTCCACCAGCAGGAAGGCAGTCGCTCGGCTGTCGAGGTACGCGCTTGATGAACTTCAAGGCCTGTACCGGCTCAAGGAGGGATTTGGGATAGTTGACCAGGAACCCCAGGCCTTCGAGGAAGAGAATCGTGCGGGATGCTGCCAATCGAGCTTCTCCAGCCGAGGACCCCATGACGAGCCAGTCATCGAGATAAGGGAAAATTGAGACTCCATGCCACATAAGGGAGGCGGCAGCCACGGAGAGGCACATTGTGAAGACCTGCAGGGCAAAAGTGAGTCCGAAGGGGAGCACCCTGTATTAAGCGTAGTTACTCACCTGTAACAGGTGTTCTCCAGGAGCAGCAGGAATCAGTCCTCACTTATGGGTGACGTCGGCGCCGACGGAGCCCTCGCGGAGCAATTTTCCCCAGCTTTCAAAGAAAGCCTTTGGGAATTGCAGCGCGCATGCGCGGTCGTCTTCCCGCCCGAAGGTGCCATCTTAGCCAGTCAGATGACATAGCTAAAAAGACAGCATAAAAATTTGCAAAAAGAACATAAGCAGACGATTGCAACTCCAAGGGGAGGAGGGAGGGTAGTGAGGACTGATTCCTGCTGCTCCTGGAGAACACCTGTTACAGGTGAGTAACTACGCTTTCTCCAGGACCAAGCAGGAAGTCAGTCCTCACTTATGGGACTCCCAAGCTCAAGGCTACCGGAGACCCTAAGCACAAAAATGAGCTCCCTCTAGCTCAGCAGCACAGAAGGAAAGAATCTTCGCTGAATTAACACCCACCGGTAGCCCACATCCGGGATGGAGGGTAGGAGTTGATTAGACCTCAAAGAGATTACGGAGGACTGCCTGTCCGAAAGCACTGTCCCTGCGGGACTCCCTCTCGAGACAGTAATGGACCGCAAAAGTCTGGCTCGAAGACCAAGTAGCGGCCCGGCAGATGTCTGCCAGCGGAACAGAGCGGAGGTAAGCCACTGACGTAGCCTTTGCCCGAACGCAATGAGCCGTGACTCGACTTTCTAAGGAGAGTCCGGCTGCCCCATAAGCCCAAGAGATACAGTCCACGACCCAGATGGACAGAGTACGCTTGGAGACCGGGAGCCCCAATTTATTGGGGTCAAAAGATACAAAAAGCTGAGCAGCTTTACGGTGCTCCCGCGTACGGTCAAGGTAGAAGTTCAAAGCCCTTCTACAGTCCAGGGTATGGAGGACCGTTTCAGCTCGGCAGGAGTGTGGTCTGGGAAAGAAGGTTGGAAGTACCACCTCCTGATTGATGTGAAAAGGGGAGACCACTTTTGGAAGAAATTTTGGGTGAGTCCGTAGGACTACCCTATTTTTGTAGAACCGAGTGTAAGGGGGATCAGACACGAGGGCCTGCAATTCACTTACGCGTCTAGCGGAAGTGAGGGCTATCAAGAACAGTGTTTTCCAAGACAGAAAACGGAGAGAACAGGTAGCCATAGGTTCAAAAGGCGGACAGGTGATCCGCTGCAAAACCACATTCAGGTCCCAGTCAGGCGCTGGCGGGCGCAGAGGTGGTTTAAGTAGAAGGAGACCTCGGAGAAACCTCGCTACGAGAGGGTCGCTGGAGAGAGGTCTACCGTCCACCGGCACATGATGTGCTGAAAGAGCACTGAGGTGAACTTTGACGGAGTTGGACTTAAGTCCCAGATTAGAGAGGTGTAGCAAGTACTGCAAGATCACCGACACCGGGCAGGAGAAGGGATCCTGAGACTGTTGGGCACACCAGACGGCAAAGCGACGCCATTTAAGGGCGTAGCATTTGCGGGTAGAAGGCCGTCGCGAAGCTAAGACGACCTCCTCCACCTCTGCCGGCAGGAGAAGGGGAGCAAGGACTACCCTCTCAGCAGCCAGGCCATGAGGTTGAGAGACCTGAGGTTGGGGTGCAGGAGGGACCCCTGATCCTGAGTGAGGAGATCCGGTTGTACCCCCAGAGGGATTGGATCCTCCACCGCCAGTTGCAGCAGGAGCGGAAACCACGGCTGCCTGGGCCAGCGAGGGGCCACCAGGATCATGAAGGCTTTGTCTCGGAGAACCTTGAAAAGAGTCCGAGAGACTAGCGGGATGGGAGGGAACGCATACAGAAGGCTCCCCGACCATGAGATCAGAAAGGCGTCCGCCGCAACCCGAAGGGGGTGTGGCAGACGAGAGCAGAAGCGAGGAAGCTGCCGGTTGCGAGGACTGGCAAAAAGATCCATTGTGGGGAGGCCCCACTTGAGGAAGAGCTTCTGAACTACCAAGGGATCCAGACGCCACTCGTGCGGCTGGAGGACCCTGCTGAGTTTGTCCGCAAGGCAATTGTCTCGGCCCGGGAGATAAACTGCCTTGAGGAGAATGCCGTGACTGACGGCCCAAGAGCAGAGTTTCTGAGCCTCCCGGCAGAGGAGAAAGGAGCCCGTGCCCCCCTGTTTGTTCACGTAGAACATGGCAACTTGATTGTCCGTCTGGACAAGGACGGACTGTTGGGAAGTCAGGTGGGAGAAGGCCCGGAGAGCTAGGCGGATCGCCCGGAGCTCCAGGAAGTTGATCTGCTGAGCAGACTCCCACGTGGTCCAGAGGCCCTGAGTACGCGCCTCTTGGCAATGCGCTCCCCAGCCTAGGAGGGATGCATCGGTGGTCAGCACCCGGGTCGGCTGAGGTGACTGGAAGGGCATACCGAATGTCAGGTTCGGCTGCCGGAGCCACCACCGGAGAGACGAGATCAGCGGCTCGGAAACACGCACTAGGTCTGCGAGGCCGCCCGTGGCCTGTCGCCACTGTCGGCGGAGACACCATTGAGCAGACCGCATATTCAGGCGGGCATTGGGGGTCACATGGACAGTGGCAGCCATATGGCCGAGCAGTCTCAGGAAGCGCCTGGCGGAGACCAGGGGCTGGCTGCGAAAGCGGTCGGCTAGGTCCATGAGCCGCTGAGCCCTGTCGAGCGGTAGATACGCTCGTGCCTGAGGAGTGTGCAGCCTTGCGCCGATGAACTCGAGATCCTGTGAGGGGAGCAAAGTGGACTTTGCGAAGTTTATGACAAAGCCCAAGTGCTGCAGCAGAGCCACCGTGCGACACGTGGCGTTGGTGACCTCCCGAGCGGACGCTGCTCTGATGAGCCAGTCGTCGAGGTACGGAAAGACATAGAGGCCGTGAAGCCGGAGATGGGCCGCCACGACCGTGAGACATTTTGTGAAGACTCGCGGTGCGGAGGACAGGCCAAAGGGCAGTACTCTGTACTGGTAATGATTTCCCGCCACCACAAACCTTAGGTATTGGCGGTGGCTTGGGTGGATGAGGATGTGCGTGTAGGCATCCTTTAGATCCAAGGAGCATAGCCAATCTCCCTGCTGGAGGTAGGGCAGAAGGATTCCAAGGGTAAGCATTTTGAACTTCTCCCGCACAAGGAACTTGTTGAGGTTGCGCAAGTCCAGGATGGGTCTGAGGCCCCCTGTTCTCTTTGGTATCAGAAAATACCTTGAATAGAAGCCTTGACCTCTCAGGTGGTGTGGCACCGGTTCCACCGCCTGATCCTGCAGAAGACCTGCTAACTCCTGAAGGAGCAACGCCCTGTGCAGAGGGGGGCGCGGAGGCTCCCCCGGAAAATAGGAGGGAGGGACCTGATGGAAGTGGAGAAGGTAGCCTTCTCGCACGACCTGAAGCACCCAGGCATCTGCGGTGATGCTGGACCACCTGTGGGTGAAGTGAACCAGCCGGCCTCCGGTGCTGGGGGGGACCAGCGGGGGGGGAGAGGCTATGCTGAGCGAGTCAAAAACCCCCACCCTGCTGAGCAGGGGCTGGTGGTGCAGGCTTGGGGGCCTGCTGCCTACGGGACCCGTTACCCCGTCCCTTGGCCTGCTGGCCCTGTTGGGGAGCTGCAGGGGCCTGATAATGGGGGTATTGTTTGTAGGCAGCCGCCTTCCTCGGGTAAAAGGACTTTTTCCCCGAGCCCTTCTTTTTCTGGGAAGGGGCGGAGGTCTTCCTAGAAAGCCTGGTCCTGGTGAGAGTCTCAGTCTCAATTTGTGCAGCCTTTTCCGCCATGGGCTTGCCAAAGAGGTTTTCGCCTCGGCAGGGGACATTGACCAACTTGTCCTGTACCCAGGGCTCAAGGTCTGACGACTGAAGCCAAGCCTGTCGGCGGGCACCGATGCCGGCTGCGGCCACTCGAGCCGAGGCTTCAAAGCCATCATAGGCTGCTCGGGACATGAACTTAGAGCATTCCCGAATGCCGGTGGACAAGGCTAGGAACCTCCGCAAGGGCTCCTCGGAGAGACCAGCGGAGAATCCGGCTAGCTCTTTAGCCAGATCCCGGAGATACATGCCCATGTATAGCTGGTAAGTCTGGACACGACATGCGAGCATAGAGCCCTGGAAGCACTTCTTGCCAAGGCCATCCAGGTTACGGGCCTCCCTGCCAGGAGGCACCGAGGAGTGCATCTTCTGGCTCTTAAGACGATGCATGGCCGATTCCACTACCATGGAATGGTGTGGCAGCTGTGCCTTTTGAAAGCCAGGGCTCTTGCGGACCCGATAGATAGAATCGACCCGCTTGCTCAGGACCGGCGAGGAGGCCGGACTCTCCCACATGCGGAAGAGTAGTCGTTCCAGCATAGGAGGAACCGGCACAGTAAAGTGTTCCCTCGCGGGAGAGTCATACTGGAGGGCGTCGAGCTCTTCGGCTCGAGGCTCCTCCTCGGGATCCGCAGGGAAGGCCAAAGCCTTGGCCATATCCCTAACGAAGTCCGAGAACCGGGCATCCTCCGGGGGGGACTGCTTCCGAGGCTCGGACTCCGGTGAGTCCGAGGGGACACACCGAGTCCGGAAAGAATCAGGTGACTCTTCCTCCTCAGACTCCCAGACCGACTCCGACGAGGACTCGGTGGGGTCGGCCCGGGCAGGGTGCGGCGCCAGCCGCCCCGACGCCGAGGGAGTCGGCGTCGGCGACCTCGGTCCCGAACGGGAGGCCGAGGGCGACCTCGACCGAGGATCGACTCGAGTTCGCATCGACTCGAGGATCGGCTCGGTCTCCGGGGTCGACTTGGACGTCGACGTCCCGGCGGTCGGGGCAGCGACGCCAGCGAAGCCAGCGAGCAGTGCCCTCTGCTGGTCCATGAAGGCAGACAGTCTGCTCTCCAAGGCCGTCAACCTGAGTCCGAGCTCAGGTGACCCAGCAGCCCCCGACTCGGGCCCCGACGGCGTCGGGCCCGACGTCGGCTGTCGCGGAGGCGAGTCCAGAAGGACCACAGGACTTACCCGGGCAGGCATCTCCGACTCCAGGCGAGGTCGCTTCGGGATGTGTTCCTTCTCCAAGGACCCGGGGCGGCTGTCGGGGCTATGCGACCTGGCCCTCGCGGAGCCAGGAGCGTCCACCGACGCCGCCCTCGCGGGTTTTTCCTTCCGACGATGGTCCCCGGAGGGAGAACCCCGGTCGGAGGAGCTCCGGCGACGGTCCGAGCTGGAGCCTTTCGACACGGAGGCCTCCGACGAGGTCCGGGTACGGCTGGGGTCAGCGAAGATTCTCTCACGCTGATGCCGCCGACTTCTCAACGCCTTTGAGGACAGTTTGCTGCAGGGCCCACAGATCAGTTCCTCATGATCCGGGCCCAGGCAGCGGAGGCAAAAGTCGTGTGTGTCGGTTAGTGACATATTTCGGTCACACCGACCACACCGCTTAAACCCACTGGCAGCCATCGGGGGAAAAAGGGCCCCTGCGAGGTCAAAAGACCGGGCTGCCAGGGAAAACGAAAACGAAAGCTGACTAAGTCAGAAAAACCGAAAAAAAGTAAGAGGACTCGAGACCGGCGTCGCGAGTCCGGGCGGGAAAACGATCGGCGTCGAACCGAAAGAAAAAAGGATAAAATAAAGAAGAAAATCAACTTTTTCGCGGGGACAAGACGGGGACGTCTGGAGGGCTCCGCGGAAAAAAGAAGACTGGCTAAGATGGCACCTTCGGGCGGGAAGACGACCGCGCATGCGCGCTGCAATTCCCAAAGGCTTTCTTTGAAAGCTGGGGAAAATTGCTCCGCGAGGGCTCCGTCGGCGCCGACGTCACCCATAAGTGAGGACTGACTTCCTGCTTGGTCCTGGAGAAGTAATGTTCCCCTCGCACCCTGAAGCGCAGACATTGTCTGTGCTGGGGGTGTATCAAGATGTGGGCCTGAGCGTCCCTGAGATCCAAGGAGCATAGCCAATCGCCCTGCCGGAGGAAGGGCAGCAGGATACCAAGCAATAGCATTTTGAACTTCTCCCGCACCAAGAACTTGTTTAACTTTCTGAGGTGGAGGATAGGCCGTAGGCCTCCCCTTTTTCGGGACGAGAAAGTACCGGGAATAGAAGCCTCGACCATGAAGGTGCATTGGTACCCTCTCGACTGCCTGCTGGGCGAGGAGGTTGCCCAGCTTCCACTGCAGGTATATCTGGTGCACAGGGAATCAAAAAGGCTCCACTGGGGAGAAAGGAAGGGGAAAACTGTCCAGGTGGAGACTGTACCCGTCTCGGACCACTCGGAGGACCCAGGTGTCCATCATGACGGACGCCTACTGAGGGGCGAAGAGGGACAGTCCCCCCCCCCCCCCACCAGCTCTGAAGCTGCTGGGGGGCGAAAGGCTATGCTGCTGGCGTCAAAAACCCTGAGCAGGTTGAAGTTACGCCGTTGTTTGTGCCTTGGGCCCTTTCAGGCGGGCGTGGGGTGCCTTCCCCTGTGACACTGTGGCTGGGGTGGGTGTAGGTGGGTAGAGTGGGTAACCCCGGTAGGGTAGGCCTTTCCTCGGGAAGAACGGCTTCTTAGCCTGTGGTTTCTTTCGAGAAAGGGAGGAGGTCTTGCGCGAGAGACGGGTTCGGGTTACAAACCCAGTCTCTATCTCGGCGGCCTTGTCCTCCCTGGGCTTACCAAAAAGTTGCTTGCTGAGGCAGGGGATGTCCAGGAGCTTCTCCTGGACCCACTGCTACAAGTCCAAGGATTGGAGCCATGCCTGACGCCGAGCCCCGATGCTGGCAGCCACCACACGGGCCAAGGAGTCAAATCCTTCGTATGCGGCACAGGAGATGTACTTTGAGCACTCCGCGGCTGACCTCAGGAGGATCTGGAACCTGTGGCGAGGAGAGTGAGCAGGAGAAAGTGGAAGTAGAAGAAAAAGACACTTGTACCTTTAAAACTACTGACAGCTCAGCTCTACACAGAGGTAGGAAAGCTACTATGAAAAAAAGTCAAGCCAAGCCATGCCCTAGCTGTAATGAGGCAGGCTTAGCTGCTGATTATGAGCATACATGCTCAGAGGAAGCTCTGATAGGAAGGAAACAGGTTTTTAAACCCATCTTCAAACAGAAGAAGGGAGTTCACAGCTCTAGAGTGAGTTCAGCTTGGAGGAATAGGAGTGCAAGTTCCAGGAGTTCATCTGGCTCAAAGACTTCCAGCCGTGGGAGAGAAGGTGCCAGTTTGAGTCCAGGTCCTAGGAGCTCATGGATACCTGAGAGATGTGAGTGTGCTGATTTCCAGCTGCTGAAAGCCAAGAGCAGAGAAGGAAACACTCCACGTTTGGGAAAGGTTCCTAAACCAAAAGCCAGCCAACGTTCTGGGAGAAAGGCTGCAAACCTGTGGGAACAGGTACCTTTATCCTGTGTGCAGAATCCTAAGCTGAAAACTTCAACTGACAAAAGGTGGGTGGATTCGTTTCACTGGAGAAAGAACCAGGACCCAACCGTTAGCAGGGAAGTTAACTTGAACTCAGTAAAAGCTTTGAAGCAAGCATTTCAGGGAGGAGAAGCTTACTCTCCTTATATAAGTTGTCACACCTCCTCTGGCCAAGCGGTAGCCTCCTGTATTGCAAGGCCCCTGGAGGGTGGTAGTTGTGCCTTTATGAATATAAACGCAAACACTTCTTTCTTCAAATCAAAGGGTTTTTATTCCCCGTCCCATTGAGGGTATTTTATCTTCAAGGAACATAAATTATATGCTTTGCTTGGACATCTCATGTACAATAACAAAGGTAAACATAACTTGCTTTCTTCAGCTTTTAAAGGAGAAATAAACAAAAGAACAAAAGCTTAAATATTGCTGTAAGGTTCTCTCCCCGGTAGCTGAGAGTAGAGCATACCTCTGTTCTGCCTCGAGAGAGAGAGTTACAGGCTTGTTGCTGTATTACTGAAGTTAAGACACCAAGTTACTTTCCTTATCTCAGGGAGAATTCAGGTTCAATTAATGATAAAGAACAATCCATTAATTCCTGTGTATCATTCTCCTCAGCATTCTGGTATTCCATCATCTCTGGTTGACTGGTATATTCATTCTGTACTTCGGGAGTACTCTGTGAGACTTGCTGCCTAAGTACGTCAACCAGGAAGTTCTTCTCTTTCACCGGGCTAGAGCCTCTCTGGGTATTACCATATATACTGGAATAGAGATTTCCCAGGCACTGCCCCTGCTGGTACTTTTGAGTAGAGCTTAGCCCCTTACTTGCTCTGCTCGTGGGATAATTAAGGGAACTTTCCAACCTATCCGGGTTTCCCTTTTGTAACCCAGCTGAGCTGAATCGGAGTGCTCGTGACGGAGTTTCAGACGGAGCTGTAAACTTACAATTACAAAACTCTTCAGCTTTATCTGGTAAGTGAAACCTTTTATCTTTGGGGTTTTTAAAACCAGAAAGAGGGATATCTTCATATGGGCACTCTAATTGCTCCAGAGTTTCCTTATCACTCTCTCTTGCATTCTCATACCTGTGCCCTGCTTCCCAGGGCTTTAGCTGCCCTCTCTGTATTTTCTCCAAGTGTGTCCTTGGCTGCCACGGCTTCTCTCTCTCTCTCAGCTCCGGCACCAGCTCCTGGCTTTGCCTTAATCCTGATCCGAATCCTAAACTGTCTCTGAATGTCTGAGAGCTTGTTTTAAACCAGCGTTCGCTTGCTCCACCCTTAGTTAGCAGAACCCTGTCAGGTGAAGTGAATTCCCTTCCTGTGCTAGCTGGGTGTGTCCTGATTGAGCTTTTGCACGTGTTCCTGCGTTGCTCAGGGTAACTATCTGACACTTTCTTGTTTACCCTGTCACTTTTTCTGTTTTCACTTGTGCTGGCCTGCATTTCCTCTGTCTGTACAGGGTCTACCCTGTTACAAAGTGTTTATGACCAAAAGGAGAAATTATGGAATGAATTTTGGGAATTCTTACAAGCCAGAAAGCCTGAAGAAAGTGCCGAGGCCTGGAGTAGAGATAAACCAGCCGCAGTACCGGAGCCCATGCAGATAGAATTACCTGAGTCACAATCTTCCCCAGAAGATTGCCAGATGGATTGCTCTCTTTATCTTAGGGAAGCATAAGTTCCTGTGTGCAAGGCTAAGGAAGCTTTTGTAGAAGAAAGAAGGTATTTCTGCTAGAAGGAGCTCATAAGGCTGTGTTATGTTTATTGTCATGAATACAGCTGCTTGTGTTTGAAGAGACTTGTGCTGCATTTACTTCAAGTACAATTTCCTTTTGTTTACTCTTCTGTTACTGGAGAAGTTATCCATTTTTGTGTTCATGTACAGAACTTTAATGCGTGTGGAAATCCACAATAATAAAAATATTCTTGCTTGCCTCAACCTCCGGTTGCACAACTACAGTTTGTCTTTTTTAATACAATTTTCCCAACTACAAGTCCCAGAGTGCATTGCTTGTGGCAAAGGGAAAATACAGTTTATTTAAGGACAGACAAGGCAGCCCATAGCTGTAAGCCTCTGGCCCAGGCTTGGGTACCACAAACCTCAGGAGGGGATCACCCTCGAAGCCTATGGAGAACCCACCGAGCTTCTTGGCGAGGTTGTGCAAGAACATGTCCATGTACAATTGGTAAGCTTGAATATGGCATGCAAGCATGGACCCTTGGTAGGCCTTGCGCCCCAGAGCATAGAGGGCTCAACTACCTGCCCCTGCCGGCGGGACCAAAGAATGAGACTTCGGGCTCTTTTGCTTCCACACTGCTGATTCCACCACCATGGAGGTGTGGGGAAGCTGGGTCTTCCTAAACACGGGGCCGTGTTGGACCCTGTACATCGCGTCAAGATGCTTACTCACAATGGAAACCGAGGCAGACATTTCCCACATGTGGAGAAGAAGCCTGGACAGAATGGGAGGAACCAGGACAGTGAGAGACTCCCGAGGCGGGGACTCGTACTGCAGGATATCGAGCTCTTCAACTCAAGGCTCCACTTTGGCCTGGGTAGCCAGGTGAAGGGCCTGTGCATATCCCTCATGAACATCAAGAAGCAGCTGTCTTTGGGAAGCGAACACTGCTGAAAAGCGGGCAGGGACGGGTCTGAAGGGAGGTCCTGGTAGGCGCGGGTCTCTGGGGAAGTATCCCCATCTGACTCCCAACCCGAGAGATCCGAGGAGGAACCCGATTAGGGTTGGTCGCCCCGTCTGGAACCCAAGGCCCATTTTGAGCCGGAGGCCCTGGAGGATCTCACCCCTGAGGAACGGGAAGGCGAGCGAGACCAATTCCAAAAACCCTCACCAGGCCCATGGCTCTTGGGGGTTTCCAGGGCGGGTTTTGACATCCCTCTTGAGGGAGTCTCGGTCTCTCAGTGCAAACCAGCCGAGCTGGACATAAGCGCCTACTGGGCAGCCAAGAAAGCAGAAACGCTGTGCTCTAGTGCCAGCATACGGGATTCCCACACAGATGCGGGGCCATGTGATGCCGACACCGGGGTCACCGGGTCAGGCATCGAGGAGGAGAGGGGGTCCTCGCCGGGACGGCCCTCAAGAGACCGGGCGCCATCATTGGCGGCCTCTGTATCTGTACGAGGTACCTTTCGAGGCCACTCCTTGTCAGACTCTTGGGAACGCCATGGGAGGCTGAGTGACTGAGCGCAGGAGAGCTCGCGCTTGTCTGGGGCACCCGACAGCGACTTCGAGGTCATCTTCTTCTTATGCTGCTTCCCTTCAGGGGATCCCTGGTCGGCATGCCGCTTTGAGAGTGGGGCCGAGATAGGGAATTCCACCAGCGGAGACATAACCGGGGGTGCCACCAGGGATTCCGTGGCAGCCTTACGGAAAATGTCATCGGACTTCTGTTTACGACTCAGCAGGGCCTTGGAGGACATTTTCTTATAAAGCGAGCAGAGCTCCAGATCATGGCCGGCCCTGAGACACCGCAGACATTAGTCATGGGTGTCCGTAAGAGACATGTTCTTGGAGCACCTGTCACATTTTTTTAAACCAGTGGCCATCGGGGCAAAAATGGTCCCCGTGAGGTCGAAGACCCACGTGGCCAGCGGATGGGGGGAAAAAGGGGCGTGAAGCCCGCCAAAGGGAAAAATGCTACAAAAAGATGTCCCCTTGCTCGAAGAAGAAGGAGCAGGGGGAGGACGGGTAGAGGACCGGTGCAACTGGAAAAATAGCAGGCCAGAGGCCGAAAAGAGAGACACTTTTTCCAAGGAATGAGGACGTGCGTCCGAAGTACTTCGCAGAAAAAAGGGAGACTGAGCAAGATGGCACCCTTGGGCGGGAAGAGGACCACGCATGTGTGGCAGCAATCCCAAAGGCTTTCATTGAAAGCTGGGGAATTGCTCTGCGCGGCTCCATCAGTGCCGATGTCACCCATAAGTGAGGACTGACTTCCTGCTTGTTCCTGGAGAATGTTGCAGTAATCTGCATGGGGGAGAGTGAGTGCTTGACGTGCTGATCTAAAATCTGTTGGTTCAAGGAGGGGATAGTCGTTGTAGGGTCTTTGTTTTGAAATAGATTGTTCTGGTTATCATTGCTACTTGGGTTTTGAAGGAGAGTTGCTGGTCAATATTGATTCTGAGGTATTTCAGCTCTGTTTTTACATTTATCTGGATATTGTTTAATGTTATATTGGGTGGGGGGTATGAAGGAGGTAGCTCTTGTAATAAACATAGCCTCAATCTTTTTGAAACTGATTGCTAAGTTATTTGTTGAGAGCCAGTGGGTGACTTCTGTGAAGTAGTTTTGAATTTGTGTGTAATCCGGTAGAGTGATGTGGAGTGGGCAGTAGAGCATAATATCATTAGCATATAAGTGAAAGTGGATATTGTGTTTTTTTTATAATAGAGCATGGGGTTGTAGGTATAGGTTGAAAAGGGGTGAGAATAATGTGGAACCTTGGGATACTCCTTGCGTTTGATGGTAAGGTTTGGAAATGTTTGAACCCATCTTTTATTGTTTTCCTTCTGTGAGGTATGACAGAAACCATTTGAGAACAATGTGTTGAATTCTAAATAGTTGTAATCTTTGAAGTAGCATATTATGGTTGACTATATTGAACACCTGGGAGATGTCTAGGAATATCAGGAGATAGGTTTGTGAGCGGTCTTGAATGCCTTTGGTTAAGGTATTGAGAACATAAGAACATAAGATATGCCATACTGGGTCAGACCAAGGTCCATCAAGCCCAGTATTCTGTTTCCAACAGTGGCCAATCTAGGTCATATGTACCTAGCAGTTTCCCCAAGAGACACAAGTTCCACAATGCTTGTACTGGGTCAAGCATTGATATCTTCGGTCACTTCTTAATAATGGTTTATGGACCTTTCCTCCAGGAACTTGTCCAAACCTTTTTTAAACCCAGCTACACTAACAGCCTTTACTACATCCTCCGGTAACAAATTCCAGAGTTTGATTACACGTTGAGTGAAAAAATATTTTCTTTTATTAGTCTTAAATAGTTTACCCTGTAGCTTCATTGCATGTCCCCTAGTCTTTCTATATTCTGATAAGGTGAACAATCGATCTACGTTTACCCGTTCCACTCCGTTCATTAATTTATAGACTTCTATCATATCTCCCCTCAGCCGTCTCTTTTCCAGGTTAAAGAGCCCTAACCTTTTTAGCCTTTCTTCATAGGAGTATCCTTCCATCCCCTTTACCATTTTGGTGGCTCTTCTCTGTACCTTTTCTAAAATCGCTATATCCTTTTTAAGATACGGCGACCAGAATTGCACACAATATTCAAGGTGCGGTCTTACCATGGAACGATATAGAGGCATTATAATATCTTTTGTTTTATTTTCCATTCCTTTCCTTATCATACCTAGCATTCTATTTGCTCTCTTGGCCGCCGCTGCACACTGGGCCGAGGGTTTTAACATGGTATCCACAATGACGCCTAAATCTTTTTCCTGGGTGGTGGTTCCTAATGTGGAACCTTGCATCGTGTAACCATAGTTTGGGTTGTTCTTCCCTAGGTGCATAACCTTGCACTTGTCCACATTAAATTTCATCTGCCATTTTGATGCCCAGTCTTCCAATTTATCAAGATCCTCTTGCAATTTTTCACAATCCCCTTGGGTTTTAACAACTTTAAATAGTTTTGTGTCATCTGCAAATTTGATAACCTCACTCGTTATTCCACTTTCCAGGTCATTTATGAATATGTCAAAAAGCAGCGGACCCAGCACAGATCCCTGGGGTACACCACTATTCACCTTTCTCCATTGGGAAAATTGGCCATTTAGCCCTACACTCTGCTTTCTATCTTTTAACCAGTTCCCGATCCACAATAGTACACTGCCTCCTATCCCATGACTCTTTAGTTTTGCCAAAAGTCTCTGATGAGGGACCTTGTCAAAGGCTTTCTGAAAGTCCAGATACACAATATCAACCGACTCACCTTTGTCCACCTGTTTATTCACTCCTTCAAAAAAACATAACAGATTAGTAAGACAAGATCTTCCTTGTCTAAAGCCATGTTGGCTGTCTCCCATTAGGTTGTGACTATCTAAATGCTGAGTAATTTTATTCTTTATGATGATTTCTACCTTTTTTCCCGGTACTGACGTCAGGCTCACCGGTCTGTAGTTTCCCGGATCACCCCTGGAACCCTTTTTAAAAATTAGTGTTACATTGGCGATCCTCCAATCTTCAGGTATTAGAGATGATTTTAATGATAGTTCACAGATTACTGATAGCAGTTCTGCAATCTCATATTTCAGTTCTTTCAACACCCTTGGATGTATACCATCCGGCCCAGGTGATTTGCTACTCTTCAGTTTACCTAATAGTTCTAAGACATCTTCCCGATGTATCGATATTTCCTTCAATTCTTCCGCACCTTTAAATACCACTTCAGTCATGGGTAACATCCCTACATCTTCCTCAGTAAAGACCGAAGCAAAGAATTCATTCAGTCTCTCCGCTATCGCCTTGTCGCCTCTTAGTGCTCCTTTAACCCCTTTATCATCTAATGGACCAACTGACTCTCTCACAGGTTTTTTGCTACGAATGTACTTGAAAAGGTCTTTATTTCGCATTTTTGCTTCCGCAGCAAGCTTCTTCTCAAATTCTCTCTTTGCCTGCCTTATCAATGCCTTGCATTTGACTTGCCAGTGCTTGTGCTGTTTCCAGGTTTCGTCATTTGGCTCTTTTTTCCATTTCCTGAAAGATGCTTTTTTGGCAACAACAGCCTCTCTGACCTCACCTTTAAACCATGCTGGCAGTTTTTTGGACTTCCTTCCACTTTTCTTAAAGCGTGGAATACAGCTGGTCTGGGCTTCCAAGATAGTATTTTTCAACAACACCCAAGCTTGATGTACGTCTTTAACCTTCGCAACTGCTCCTTTTAGTTTTTTCTTAACTGTTTTCCTCATTTTATCATAGTCTCCCTTTCGAAAGTTAAAAGGTAGTACTGTGGATTTCCTTACTATCCCTCCTCCACTAATTAAATCAAAGGCGATCATGCTATGATCACTATTGCCAAGTGGCCCCAACACCCTTATCTCTTGCATTAGATCTGGTGTTCCACTAAGGACTAGGTCTAATATGGCTTCCCCTCTGGTCGGTTCATGAACCAGCTGCTCCAAGAAGCAGTCATTTATTTCATCTAGGAACTTTATCTCCCTAGCATGTCCTGACGTGACACTGACCCAGTCGATACCGGGGTAACTGAAATCACCCATTATTATTACTGCGCTGTAACTTTTGTTAGCTTCCTTGATTTCTTTGAGCATTTCATCATCCATTTGGTCATTCTGGCCAGGTGCTCGATAGTACACCCCCACTGCCATCGCCTTCCCCCTTTTATATGGAATTTCAATCCATATAGATTCTACAGCAGATTTTGTTTCCTGCAAAACTTTAATCCTTTCTGAGTCAATGCCCTCTCTAACATAGAGCGCAACCCCTCCACCATGAGACAGGCAATTAGAGGTTCTACTCCATGCATTGGGTGGAAACTGTGCTGTTGAGGATCAAGTAGATGGTTTTCATCAATATGAATTTGGAGCTGAAGCTGTACGGTTTTCTCTATGACTTTAGCCAGGAATGGGAGGCTGGTGATGGGTTGGTATGATGTATCATCTGATGGGTCGAGGCTTGGTTTCTTCAGGGTAGGGCGGATGGAAGAGAGCTTGAGACTGTTTGGCATTATACCTTGTTGAAGTGCTTCGTTTGCTACCTTGGGTAGAATGGGGCTAAATTCAGTTCTTGCTGTCTTGACCCAGCTGGCTTGGCATGGCTCAAGTGGTGATGTGGAGGTATTTAGCTTAGTTAGTATATGTTCGATATCTTCGTTACTGACTGTTTGAAATGTGAGCCAGCAATTATTGTTAGGAATGGCAGAGGTGTGAAAGGAAGTGGTGAGGTTTGGGCGGGGGTGTAGTTGTCTGTAGTGTGTAGCTAATTATTGATAGGTAATGGTGGGTGGTGAGTTGTGGTTAGTTCCGTTAAGTGTCTGACTAGGTCGAATAGTTCTTTGGATGATTTATTGCGGTATTGATGATTTTTGTATGATAGTCTTTCTTGGCTTTATCTGCAGTGTTGTGGAAGTTCTTGAGTAGTGCGAGGTAGATGTTACGGTCTTCATCCAGGGTGGTGTTCTGCCATTTCCACTCAATTTGTCTTAGTTCAGTTTTTAAGTTGTTGTAGAGAGCATGAGTACCATGGAGTTTTATGATTGTGATGTTTTTTGGAAGGCTTTTGTTGAATGGGTGGTAGTTTAGCTGCAGTTCCGAGCACTTTACTCCAATTGTCTGTTAATAGTGTAGTGTCTGACGTGTCTGTGGTTAGGTGTGGCAATGTGTCCTTGAGAAAGGTGTCCTTGTTGAAATGTTTGAAGTGTCATGTTGCTTGTTGGTGTTCTGTCTGAGTTATTGTTGATTTTAGGGGTAGAGTGAAGGTGATGAGGCTATGGTCAGTCCATGGCATGGGGTAGATTTTTAGTGATTGGGGGCTGGCATGGATTGGGAGGGTGGGGGTAAAGATTAGATCTTGGGTGCTGCCTCTGTTGTGAGTAGGGGATGTCACTATTTGGGTGAGGTCCAATGATTCCATGGCTGTGAGGTATGTATCTGCTGCTATGGTTGATCAGTCTTCGAGGATGAAAATGTCTCTCTTGGTTTTAGTGTGTTTAATGACATTTTCAATTATGATACATAGGTTATTTGATTAGGATAATGGTTAAATAGTTGTTTGACTGAGTCAATTTAGTCAATGCTTCTGGTTGATAGAGGGCAGAAATGTAGGTGAAATTTCGTTAGTAGCAATACCCATCCTCCTCTTCTATTGTTTCTTGGGCAGTGGAATAGTGAGTAGCCTCCTGCTTTGATTTGATTGACAATGACATTGTCGGTGTCTGTGAGCCATGTTTCAGTTATACCTAATATGTCTAGTTGGTATTCTGTGAGAAGATCTGTGAAAATCTGGACTTTATTTCTTACTGATCTGGCATTGATCAGTGCACATCGGAGCACTTGTGTTGTTGCATAAGGAGTAGTAGAAATTGGGTGATACAGGGAGAGGGTTGTATGGTTAGAAGACGTCTGGTTGAGTGTTGTCATGATCAGTTTGGAGGCATGGGTAGAAGGGGGGAGGGTGTTGATCAGTAATTATAAGGAGTGTGTGGGAGGAACTGTGGGGTGTATGGGTTATTGTGTGCTGCTGCTAGGAGTATGAGTGCAAGTACCGAGTATATTGCAAGGTAAAGTGAGAGCATGGTGGGTTTTTTTTTGCAGTTGCCCGATGGTAGCAAAGGCTAAACAGTGGGTTTATACAATTTCCTGAGGGTAGCATGGGTTATATAGCTGGTTTTGTCGTTTTCCTGAATAAATATTCCTATGTTGGCGATATATTGGTGTTGGGTCGTTTTTTCTTTAAGGTTACTTACTCTTTGGTGTCTTCATTCATGGCCCGCGCCAAAGGGCCCTCTGGCGAGGCGTTCAGGCGCAGGCGCACCCAATGGCGCTTTAAATTTAAAATGTGTCCTTAGGCCCCTGATTGGTCTTGTGCTGGGGAGTGGGGAGGAGATAAGGCTTCCCTCTCCCTTGCACGATGCCGATTGGGGAGCAGAGGCTGAAGCGATGGCGCTTTAAATTTAAAGCTTTATGAGACAGGGGAGGCAAGAGGCTGATGTGCACCAGGTAGCTGAACAATGTGGAAAATGGTGGCCAACCAGAAGGATGCTAGATTGTCTGGTTTATATCTCTCTATGCAAACAGTCATACTTTCTCTGTACAAATTGTTTGTGAGGCTTCACTTCATTACTATGCTCTATTATGGAGGCCTCATCTCACTAAAGGTATAAAAAAGAAAAAGACTTCAAGCAGTTTAGAGAAACAACACGACCAAAGTGATACAGGGTTGGTGCCAAAAGACATATGAGAAGAGACTTGAAGACCTGAATATGTACAAGTTAGAGAAAAGGAGGGACATCTGGATACAGATGTTTAAATATATGAAAGACAGGAATGAACAACTAAACTTTTTCCAAAGATGGAGAAGCTATAAAACATGAAAGGAAGCTGCAAGGTAGTAAACTTAAAAGCAACATTAGGAAATAGTCTTTCATGGAAAGGGTGTGCATTCTTGGAATGCCCTCCTGGTGGAGATGGTAAGGAAAACAGTGACAGAATTCAAAAAGGCATGGTATAAACATAGAAGATCCATATATTGCAAGGGGATGGAATCAAAGAATAAAGCATTTCCACCAAAAGCAAAACTTAAGGCTTTCATACTTCAAAAAAGGCATAAAGGGGTAATCTGTATGGAATGGCAGTTACAACCCTAATTACTTCACTGGGCAAACAAGATAGGCAATGGAGAAGAGGAATAGCTTAATGGTTACAGCAGTAGGCTAGAACCAGGGAAACCAAGGTTTAAATCCTACAGTGACTTTTTTTGATCTTGGACAAGACTTAATCCTCCATTGCCTCCGGTTCAAACTTAATTATAAGCCTTCTGGGGACAGGAAAATACTTACTGCACCTGAACATAACTCGCCTTTAACTTCAAAGAAAAGGTGTGAGCTAAATCAATCCAATTCTACCTTCATCTACAGTCAGTATGTTCTCTGATATTTCCAGTCCCATCCCCAAAAGGGCTGCTCACCCACCTAGATATGCAGCTTTTGTTGGGCCCCCTGTGGACTCTTGCACATATAAGATTAAGTCCAAGATGGCCTCCCTCCTGGCCTGCATAGCTCCATTTTTCTTTTAAGGACAGGAAGCATATAAGGCACGATATTCAGACTAACTGACTTATTAATAAGTGGAATATAAGTCTTGTAAATATCTATGCAGATTCCAATCACATATTCAAAGTTAACGTAACATAAAACCATGTAAAACACTTGAAAGTCCACAGGTAGCAGACTTAACAGCACTATCAACTGCTTAAAAAATGCAGTCACTACTGCTGCTGAAAACTGAACCACCAATTTCTATTTTCTTTCCCCTCCATGGAAAACCACGAAGCACAACCGGAGCCACACTCAATTTGATTCCAATGGAATGAAATAAGTAAAAGAAAAAAAGTATTAGGCAAGAACTGTGGAAAATCCAGATTCAGGACAGTTTATCAATACTATATAGTAAAAAGCATTTCAATCATTACAGTAAATATTACTTTACAAGTTTACTTTGCAATATGTGGATTATAAAGACTTCAACTCACATTATTCTTTCCGTTTCAGATGAAAAGTCTACATATCTTCCAAAAATAAACTTAAGATCCTGTAATTGAAAAATGCACATTAGGGAAAAAGACATCAGCATTATTTATTTATTTATTTAACGTATCTTCTATACCGCGCTATTCACATCAGTGCAGTGTACATTTAACAGAACCTTATACAATGCAGTCGGGACTGCATTGTATTTACAATAAACAGGAACTATAACTTGGACAGAACTGGGGGTAACTTTCTACAAATTATTTACACTAATAAATATATACATTAGAAGGCAGGAAGGCGTAGTTACTCACCTGTTTAACAGGTGATCTCCAGGAACAGCAGGAATTAGTCTTCACATATAGGTGAACGTCACCGATGGAGCCCACGTGGAAATGCTCCACAGCGTCCAATAGGAAAGCTTTTGGGAGCACTCCACTATGCCTGCGTGCCTGCCTTCCCAACTCTTCACCTCAGCTGAGTATGTAGCAGAGAAGAAGAAGAAAATAAAAGAACCTTACAACTCCTAGTGGAGGAGGGCGGGTTGTGAAGACTGATTCCTGCTGTTCCCGGAGATTACCTGTTACAGGTGAGAAACTATGCTATTTCCAGGAAGAAGCAGGAATGCAGTCTTCACATATGGGACTCACTAACTCCCAGGTACCAGAATAGTATTGGGGGGGAGGGGTGTAGCACAATCCCTGAGGCAAAAAATGTGTAGCTGAAGAGTCTGGAAGAGTTGTGGGACATTGGACTTTATTCCAGGAGGCAATACTCCCCCATTGGTAGTCTGTTATCTTGGAGAAGTCCAGGACAGAGGGTAGGAGTTGCGTTTAGTCCCAAAGAGGTGCCGGAGTACAGCTTGGCCAAAGACATCATCCCGATGGGAGTCTCTTTCCAGACAGTAGCTGCAGCAAAAATATGAATGGAGGACCAGGTACCTGCCTGTCAAATGTCCTCAATGGCTACTGAATGGAGAATAGTTATGGATGTTGCCATAGCCTGCACAATATGAGCAGTGACATGACACTCCAAAGAGGGTCCTGCTTGTGTATAAGCAAAAGAAATGCAATCTGCCATCCATCCAGATAGAATATGATTCATCACCAGTAGGCCCAGGTGACTAGGATCAAGGGAAATGTATAATTGAGAGGATTTTCTGTGGTCTTTAGTTTTATCAAAGTAGCAAGCCCGCACTCGCTTGCAGTCTAAAGTATCTAATGCTGCTTCAGCCAGAGACGCATGTGGTCTAGGGAAGAAAATCTGGAGGATTACAGACTGGTTTAGATGGAAGGAGGCAACCACCTTTGGGAGGAAATGCGGATGGGTACGCAGAATCACCTTGTCATGGTGGAACAGAGTATAGGGCGGGTCCACTAACAGCACCTGCAGCTTGCTGATGTGGCGAGCTAAAGTGAGGGCAATAAGGAAGATGACCTTCCAAGATAGAAACTTCAGTGAAATGGTGGCTAAAGGTTCAAAAGGTGGCTTTAGAAGTTGTGCCAGAACCACATTCAGATCCTAAGCCACTGGAGGAGGCTTAATGGGTGGTTTGGACAGCAGGAGACCCCGCATGAAGCGTGCTAAGGGGTGTGAAGAGATAGACTTTCTATCCACTGGTCTGTGAGAGACCACAATGGCACTAAGGTGAATTCTCACTGAGTTAGTCTTAAGACCCGTCAAGGATAAGTAGAGGAGTTATTGTAGAAGAGACTCCACCGGGCAAGAAAAAAAGTCAAGGTCCTCTGAGTAGCACCAAAGGGCATACCATTTAAAGGCACAAGATCGCCTGGTGGAATCCTTATGCGATGCAAGGAAGACATCCTTGTACGCCTGTGGTAGGTAGAGGTTGGCGAGCACTAGCCCTTCAACAGCCATGCCGTCAGGCATAGGGGGAGTGAAGACTGGGATGGAGGAGTGTCCCATGGTCCTGACAGAGGAGGTCGGGCGCACATCCCAGGTTGAGTGGCTGAGTGTGCAAGGCGAAGAAGCAGAGGAAACCACGGTTTTATGAGGCCAAAAGGGGGTTATGAGAATCATCGAACCCCTGTCGGCCTGTAGCCTGAACAGTGTCTTGGGTGTCAAGGGGATGGGAGGCTATGCGTAGAGCAGTTCCTGTCCCCAATGGAGAAGGCAGGCATCTGGGGACTGACTGTGCAGTGATGAAAACCTGGAGCAGAAGAGCCGATGCTGCGTGTTTTGTGGAGTGGTAAAAAGATCTATGAGTGGGTTCCTCGCATTTGTAAGATTTGAGAAGCTATCTCCCAATGCAAGGTCCATTCATGTGGATGAAGTATACGGCTTAGCCTGTCTGCTAGAACACTGAGATCGCCCAGAAGGCACACTGCCATCTCTCACTGCATCCACCTCTGAGCAAAGGACCATAGGCAAATCACTTCTTTTCAGAGGAGACAAGACCCTGTTCCCCCTTGCTGGTTTATGTAGAACATGGCAACTTGATTGTTCTTTCTAACTAGAACAGGTTGCCCCGATAGATGGGGTTGAAAATCTCAAAGACCATTTGTCAGTGCCCATAGATCTAGCAGGTTGATCTGCAGGGCAGATTCCTGTTGTGTCCACAATCCCTGTGTAGTCAGGTCATTCAGATGCGCACCCCCAATCCAGCTTGGAAGCATCCGTCGTCAGGGTGCATCGAGGTGAAGGCATCTGAAAAGGTGACCCGACGAGTAGGTTTTGTGGGAGACACCACCACTGAAGGAACCTGATCAGTTGAGGGGTGATGTGGATCTTGTCTCCGAGTCGACCCTTCACTTGCATCCATTGATAAGACAGAGTCCACCTTGCTTGTTGCATGTGTAATTGAGCGTAGGGGACGACATGGACCATGGAGGCCTGTGTCCTAATAGCTGTAGCATCTCTCAAGCTGTTAATTGTCTTACTGTTATATTTCTTTTGCCAGGTTGATGAGGCAGGCACAGCAATCCTGTGGGAGGAAAGCTCGGGCCTGCTGAGTGTCTAAGAGTGCTTCGATGAACTCCAGATGTTGGGCTGGAGTGAATGGGACCTTGGGAAGTTTATGACAAAGCTGAGGTGTAGAAGCACCATGATGGTGCAATGAAGGGAAAGGTTTACCTCTTGGTGGGAGTCTCCCCTGATCAGCCAATCATTTAAGTAAGGAAAGACAAATACCCCCAAAATGCATAGGTAGGCAGCAACGACTGCCATGCATTTTGTGAAGACCTTTGGGGCAGAGGCTAGACTGAAGGGGAGATCCCTGTATTGATAATGATTTCCTTAAAACATGAAGCACAGATACTGTCTGTGCAAGGGATGTATCAGTAAATGTGTGTACGGCCTCTTTAGGTCTAGGAGAAGCTAGCCAATTGTGTCTCTGGAGGTATGGTAGAAGAGTTCCTAGAGAAGTCATCTTAATTTTTCTTGGACCATGAACTTGTTTAGGTCTCGGAGATCCAATATGGGCCTGAAGCCTCCCCTCTTCTCAAGTCACTTCACGGGCTCCCTATCCATTTCCGCATCCAGTTCAAACTTCTTCTGCTGACCTATAAATGCATTCACTCTGCAATTCCTCACTACCTTTCCTCTTATCTCTCCCTACATCCCTCCTCGGGAACTCCACTCTTCTGGCAAACCGCTTCTATCAGTGCCCTTCTCTTCTACTGCTAATTCCAGATTTCGCTCCTTTCACCTTGCTGCTCCTTATGCCTGGAACAAACTACTTGAGTCTGTACGTCAGGTGCCTTCTCTGACCCTTTTAAAATCCAGGCTGAAAACACACTTCTTCGCTGCTGCTTTCAGATCTTAACTCATCTGATCTCCTTTGTGTTTTCTTACCATTCCCCCTAGATGTTTCCCGTATCTACAGCTACTGTGTTGTCTGTCTTGACTAGATTATAAGCTCTGATGAGCAGAGACTGTCTTTTACATGTGTGTATGCAGTGCTGCGTATGTTTTGTAGTACTATACATATGTAGGTAGTGAAGCTCTCGAAGTTATTGGTACAGAGGCTGCCAAACACCTTTCAAGAGCCAGCATGCGCTGGTCTAGGGAGGTGGCCAATGTCTGGGGGAATCATGTACAGGGCTCCGAGCCACTATCCCATAACATGAAATAGGTAGCTCTCCGGAGGTTGATGTTTCGGGAGCGCCCCAGAGCCCTACTTGTGCTTTGGAGGACTGATCATCCCGCTGGGGCTGTTGGGCTGGCTGGTCTACATTGGAAGCAACTCTAGTGGAGTCGCGATGCTTATGCTGGGACTTTTCCCTGGCAATGGAATCGGTCTTCGATGCCAAAGATTTGGAAACAGCCACAGACTTTGACTTACTTCTGTGTTTGGACTGTGAAGAAGCCCGAGACCCATGAGAAGTAGTTCATGCCCTCAATGAAGTGGAAGCCATTGAAACAGAATCCAAGGGAAAGAACGATCCAAACTGTCTGGCTCAGTTCTTGAGGCCTCTCTTTGTCAATTCTTTGCACAAAGGACAAGAAATGGGTTCATGTTCAGCACCCAAACATTTTAGACACTTGGCACATTTTTTGAAACCAATGACTGGCTTTTCCATGCTTGAAAAAGTTGTCTTCAAAATTGAAGATAAGGCTGTGGAGGCCTAGAGGCCTTGTTTAGCTGCGAGAATCGCGGTGAAAAACAATAGAAAATGGAAAAATAAAAAAGGAAGAATTATCGGAACCAGTATCGGATTTGACAGAACCGGCGTCTACGGGAAGGTAAAAACACGATGTACCTGAAAGGCACAGAAAAGAGAAGTCTTTTGGCAGTGACAGAACGCTGCACCCTACTGGCTCCGCGAAAAATGAAGAACTGAGGAGAGGAGTTGGAAAGGCAGGCACACAGGTGCAGCGGAGTGCTCCCAAAGGCTTTCCTATTGAACACTGGGGAGTGTTCCTGTGCAGACTCCGTCGGTGAGGTTCACCCATATGTGAAGACTGCATTCCTGCTTATTCCTGGAGATAAATAATTAAAAAGTCAAACATATATACCATTTCATATTTCCTGCTTACCTTTTCCAGAACTTGTTTTCCTAAATTCTTCACATAAATTCTACAGTTTGGCTCTCCTGGCTGATAATGTTTAAAAGCAGAACATTTTTCCATTTCTTCAAAAGGACAAAAAATATAAATATTTAGCAATTTAGTTACCTTTGAATATGCAACTGCAATTTAATTTGAATCACAAAGCATACTATGCCAAAAATCCTGTTTTTTTCACTAAAATGCAACCTGATTACTGAAAATCATGTAAACCTTTATACTAATATTAGAAATATGCTACAGTCACAAGGCTATTTGATTATAAAATAAGTAATTCCCTTTTACTCTTACTTCTTGTGCCTCCAACACTTTTACAAGTTTTTCCTTTATATATTCTGGGATCAATTGCCATATCCTACAAGTTCTTAAAAATCTTCACTGCATTCACACTTTCTGCCAATTTCTGCATATGATTCCAACAGAGATCAGCACCCCGATTTATTTACATTCCTAACGCTAGGAGTGATTAAGAATTAACAGCATCTGAATAAACTGAAGTATTTTCTCTCCAGAAATCAACTACAAATACAGTTTGAAATAATTAACAACTTTAGCTAAAATAATATCTTGCTTAGTACTCTCAGTGTGCTACCCATAATTCATTAATTTCACAAAGCTTAATGTTTCAGCAGATGCAACAAAATGCACCTTTGTTACAATTCTATTGAAACTGCATTCTAGTCTCAAAATAACACCTTCTTTGGAAATACGGCCTTTCTCCAGTTCTCTTCTGGAGATGAATTCTGATGGAATTTCATCATCATCATCTTCATTCTCGTCATTTTCAGCAGAAACAAGATTTGGGTAGATTTTTCCAAATCCTACATTGTTCATTTCTTCAGCTGCAGCATACAACCCTAAAAATGAAGCATGAATGTTATAGAATACACCTCAATAAACAAGTTTAATTTAATTAATACAGAAATGCTTATGATATCTTTCCCAGTCCCCCTGGTGATCTAGCATGATGAGAAAGTGTAGTTCCTCACCTGTAACAGGTGTTTTCCAGGGACAGTAGGAATCAGTCCTCACATATGTGTGACGTTGACACCGACGGAGCCCTCGTGCGGAGCAATTTCCCCAGCTTTCAAAGAAAGCCTTTGGGAATGCCTTGCTCATGCGCGATCCCCTTCCCGTCCAAGGCTGCCATCTTGCTCAGTCAGATAACATAGCTAAAAAGACGGCAAAATGAATAAAAATCAATAACAGTAACTGCAACTCCAGGGGAGGAGGGAGGGTCGTGAGGACTGATTCCTGCTGTCCCTAGAGAACACCTGTTACAGGTGAGTAACTACGCTTTCTTCAGGAACAAGCAGGAAGTCAGTCCTCACATATGGGACTCCCTAGCTACAGGCTACCGAAAACCTATAGCCGAAAAAAGGCTCCCTCTAGGCGAGCCGCAACAGCAGCAAGAGAACTTTCTCCGAGAATGCAGCCCCCACGATAGCCTCACACCAGAGGGCCGGAGGGTTGCAGTTGCCTAAATCTCGAATAGATACGGAGTACCGCCTGACCGAAAATGCTGTCCCATCGGGACTCTCTCTCCAGGCAGTAATGGGCTGCAAAGGTCTGGCTTGAAGACCAAGTTGTGGCCCGGCAGATGTCTGCCAACGGAACAGAGCAGTGATTAGCCACTGATGCGGCCTTATCCCTGACACAGTGGGCCGTGATATGGCCTTGCAGCTGGAGGTCAGCTGCCCTGTACGCCCAGGTGATGCAGTCCGCCACCCAGGTGGATAACGTGCGCTTGGAGACCGGTAGACCCAGTTTACTAGGGTCATAGGAGACGAAGAGCTGAGAAGCCCTCCGATGCCCTCGCATATGCTTCAAGTAGAAGGCGAGCGCCCTCTTACAGTCCAGGGTATGCAGAACTGTTTCTGCCTTGCTGGTGTGTGGCCTGGGAAAGAAGGTTGGAAGAACCACCTCTTGGTTGAGGTGAAACGAGGAAACCACTTTGGGAGGAACTTGGGGTGTGTGTGGAGCACTACCCTGTTCTTGCAAAACCGTGTGTATGGTCTATCTGACACTACAGCCTGCAGCTCACTCACACGTCTAGCCGACGTGAGTGCCACCAGGAAGAGCACCTTCCAGGAGAGGAAGAGCAGATGGCAAGTGGACATCGGCTCGAAAGGAGGGCGAGAGAGTTGCTGCAAGACCACAATGAGATCCCACTCCGTCGCCAGAGGACAGATGGGAGGTTTCAGCAGGAGTAGGCCCCTGAGAAACCTGGCTACCAAGGGGTGAGCCGAGAGAGGCTGACCATCTATTGGGGCGTGGTTAGCCGACAAGGCACACAGGTGGACCCTGACTGAGTTTGACTTGAGTCCCACCTCTGAGAGATGAAGCAGGTACTGTAATACTTGGGGAACCTGAGAAGAGAAGGGTTCCACGGTATGTTGGTGACACCACACCTGGAACCTGCGCCATTTACAAGCGTAAGATTTTCTGGTGAACGGGCCTTCTGGAGGCCAACAACACTTCTTCTACCCCCTCGGGTAGGAGAAGAGGTGCAAGGCCTACCCTCTCAGCAGCCAGGCCATCAAATTGAGGGATCTGGGATTGGGGTGCACAAGGGAACCCTGCTCCTGGGTGAGGAGGTCGGGTCGCACCCCCAAGGGAGGAGGGGTCTCTACCGCCAGTTGAAGAAGTGGGAACCAAGGTTGTCTCGGCCACCTGGGCGCTACTAGGATCACCCAGGCTTTGTCCCTGCGAATCTTGAAGAGAGTCCGTGCTACCAGCAGGGTATGCGGAAAAGCATACAGGAGGCTCCCCGACCAAGAGAGAAGAAAAGCATCGGCCGCTGCTCTGAGGGGGTGCGGTTGTCTGGAGCAAAACCGGGGCAACTGATGATATTGTGGACTGGCAAAGAGATCCATGGATGGGAGGCCCCAGTGGTTGAAAATCTTCTGGGCGACCTCCCTGTTTAGTTGCCATTCATGGGGTTGAAGAACCCTGCTCAGTCTGTCTGCCAGGCAGTTCTGGCCCAGTAGGTAAACCGCATGGAGAGACATCATGTGCTGAACTGCAAAGGAACAGTGGTCCAGAGACTCCTGGCATAGGATCCGCGATCCTGTGCCGCCTTGTTTGTTCACATAGAATATAGCCACCTGGTTGTCTGTCTGTACCAGGACAGAGTGATTGGAGAGGACAGGAGCAAAGGCTTTTAGAGCTAAGCGAATGGCTCAGAGTTACAACAGGTTGATCTGGAGTGTGGCCTCCTGAGGAGTCCACTGACCTTGAGTGCAAGAGCCCTGACAATGGTCTCCCCAGCCCATCAAGGAGGCATCCGTGGTCAGCACCCTTGTATGCACGGGAAGTTGGAACGGTATCCCCCACAGGAGGTTCCCTGATTGTGACCACCACTTCAGCGACTGCCCCAGAGTTTTGGACACTGCCACTCTGTTGGACAGGCACCCTGTGGCCTGTGACCACTGGTCCCACAAGGACCACTGAGCTGTCCACATGTGCATGCGTGCGAAAGGAGTAACAAACTATGGAGGCCATGTGACTGAGCAGGCGTAAGAACCTCCATGCTGACATGTGGGATACGTGACTCACCATGTCTACCTGAGACAGCAGGCGGCCTGCCCTCTCCAGTGGTAAGTAAGCCCTTACTTGCAGGGTGTTTAGCCTTGCCCCTATGAATTCCAAGTTCTGGGTGGGGAGCAAAGAGGACTTTGCGTGACTGATGATGAACCCCAGATGCTGAAGCAGAGTGATTGTGCGAGCTGGGCTGCGCTTCCTGGGCTGAGTGGCCCCTTATGAGCCAGTCGTCTAGGTAAGGGAACACAAAGATCCCCTGGGTCCTGAGAAAAGGCCCCTACCACAGCTAGGCACTTGGTGAAAACCCTTGGAGCGGAAGCCAGACCAAAGGAAGCACTCTGTATTGGAAGCTATTTCCTCCGACCACAAACCTGAGGTATTGTCTGTGGTCTGGGTGTATGAGGATGTGTGTGTACGCATCCTTTAGGTCCAAGGAGCATAGCCAGTCTCCCTGCTGGATGTAAGGCAGAAGTATCCCAAGTGAAAGCATCTTGAACTTTTCCCTCACCAAGAACTTGTTGAGATTTCGCAGGTCCAGGATGGGGCGAAGGCCTCCTTGTCTTTTCGATATGAGGAAATACCTGGAGTAAAAGCCTTTCCCTTGCAGGTGGTGGGGCACCGGTTCCACCGCCTGATCCTTGAGAAGACCAGCTAACTCCTGCAAGAGGAGGTTGTTGTGTAAGAGGGGTCTGAGATGCTCTCCTGGGAAACAGGAGGTAGGTACTTGGCTGAAATGGAGAAGATAGCCGTCTTGGACTATCCTTAAAACCCAAGTATTAGATGTAATGGCTGGCTACCTGTGGGCATACAGGAACAGCCGACCTCCTGTGCAGGGCCAAACCGGTGGGAGAGGAGCTATGCACTGGGAGTCAAAAACCCCCTCCCTGCTGGGCAGGAGCAGGAGCTGGAGGCTTGGGGGTTTGAGGCTTACGAGGGCCATTCCCCCATCCCCTGGCCTGCTGCCCCTGATGGGGAGCTGGGGAGGCCTGGTAAGTGGGGTAGTTTCTGTAAGCCTGTCCCTTCCTCGGGTAAAAAGGCTTTTTCTCCGAGGCCTTCTTCCTGTGAGAAGGAGCAGATGTCTTCTTCGACAGCCTTGTCTGGGTCAAGTACTCAGACTCGAGTTTAGCAGCCTTTTCAGTCATGGGTTTGCCGAAGAGGTTATCGCCTCGGCAGGGGACATCGACCAATTTGTCCTGTATCCATGGCTCGAGGTCAGACGACATGAGCCAAGCTTGGCGCCTTGCACTGATGCTGGCTGCGGCTACCCAGGCCAAAGTATCAAAGCCGACATAGGCAGCATGAGACAAACTTTGAGCACTCTCTGATCCCGGTGGACAGGGCCTTGAAGTGCTGCAGGGGTTCCTCAGAGAGGCCAGCAGAGAATCCGGCAATCTCCTTTGCCAGGTCTCTTAAGTACATGCCCATGTACAGAAGGTATGTCTGGACATGGCATGACAGCATTGAGCCCTGGAAGCACTTTCTGCCGAGGGCGTCCAGGTTCTGGGCCTCCCGGCCGGGAGGCACTGAGGAGTACGTCTTCTGGCTCTTGAGCCTTTGCATGGCCGATTCCACAACCATGGAGTTGTGCGGCAGCTGTGCCTTTTGGAACCCAGGGCTCTTACAGACTCAATAAATGGAATCGACCCGTTTGCTGAGGACCAGCGCCGAGGCCGGGAACTCCCACATGCGAAGCATCAACCCTTCCAGCATCGGAGGCACCGGTACAGTAAGGGCCTCCTTTGGAGGAGAGTCATACTGGAGGGCGTCGAGCTCCTCCTCGGCATCTGCAGGGAAAGCCAAAGCTTTGGCCATATCCCTAACAAAGTCCGAGAACCTGGGGTCCTCCGGGGGCGACAGTCTCCAAGGTTCTGAACCCGGTGAGATTGATGGGACGTATCGGGTCCGGTGGGTATCTGGCGAGTCTTCCTCCTCCGTCTCCCAAGCCGAGCCCTCCGAGGAGGACTCGATGCGCTCTGGCCTCGAGGGCTTCGAGCGCGTCCGTCCTGATGCCGATGGCCCCGGCGACGATGACCTCGGTCCCAAACAGGAGGTCGAGGGAGACCTTGGTCGAGGGAGACCTTGGCCGAGGATGGACTCGAGGATCGGCTCTGCCTCCGGGGTCGACTTAGACGTCGAGGTCCCGGTGGTCGGGGCAGATGCACGGGTGAGACTGGCTATCAACGCTCGCTGCTGGTCCATGAAGGCAGACACGCTGCTCTCCAAGGCCACCAACCTGAGACCCAGCTCAGAAGGCTCCGCAGCCACCTGCTTAGTTCCCGACGCCGGTTCTCCCGGAGGAGAGTCCACGAGGACAACAGCCATTACGTTGTCCAATGCCTCCGGCTCCGTACGAGGTATTTTGACAGGCCTCTCCAACTCGGTGAACCTGGGGCGGCGTTCGGCGCTCCTCGACCTGGTACCAGAGGGCCCCGGCTGATTGGAGCCTTCTAGAGACGCAGCCCTCGCGGGTTTCTTCTTCTTACGGTGCTCCTGGGAGGGAGACCCCCGCTCAGAAGATCCCCGACGGTGCTCGGGTTCAGAGTCCAGAGACGTTGAGGCTTCTGACGAGGTCCTGGCCTGGACGGATCCAGACTCGGAGAAGAAGTAATTAGGACTTACCTGCTAATTAATGTTCCTGAAGGAACGACAGTCCAGTCCCTTACTTCTGGGTTGCGTAACCCTTCCAGCAGCTTGGAGGCTGAGCCCATCCTTTTTGAGAATGGTGCGGTATAAATACCTCTGGCACCACCCACAGAACCCAGTATTCTAATGAAAAAGTAGCCTTAATCAGAAACCAAAATACTAAAATGAATCAAAGTTAAACACACAAAATCACAAAAACCCTTTTAACTGTAGGAGGTAGTAAGGAAACAAGGGGGGGGGGTAGGGGGGAAGGAGGAGATTTACCTGGGCTTGCCAGAACTTTCCTTCACCCTGGTCCTCAGGACCTGCTCCAAGGGCCTTTCTGCTTTGTTTCGGCCCTGACTTCAGTCCGCTGTTCTTTACCTACCCACTGGAACATTATGCCAATAAACGGATCTGGGAGGGAACAGGGACTGGACTGTCGTTCCTTCAGGAACATTAATTAGCAGGTAAGTCCTAATTACTTCTTCCTTATCGTCACTCCAGTCCAGTCCCTTACTTCTGGGATGTAACAGAGCAGTTCAGGCCTGGGAGGGGTTCGCTATCCCGGACCGAAGTACCGCATCTCCAAACCAAGCATCAGCTGATCCCTGAATATCCCAGCCTGTAGTGTTTGGTAAAGGTATGCAGTGAAGACCAAGTAGCCGCTCTGCAAATGTCCAGCGGTGGAACTAAGCTATACTCCGCCCAAGAAGCAGCCTGCGCCCGCGTTGAATGTGCGCGCAGACCTCCTGGAACCTGCTTTCCCTTCAGGATATAGGCAGAAGCAATAGCTTCCCTGATCCACCTGGAGATAGAGGCCTTGGCCGCCGCCTCCCCTTTATGTGGTCCTCCAAACTGAATGAATAGGCATTCGGACTTCCGAAAGGACGCCGTGTGGGAGAGATAAAGCTTCAATGCTCTCTGGACGTCCAGAAGACGTAGCTTCCTGTCATTCCCCTCTTGCTCTTCTGCCGAGAAAGACGGAAGCGAAACCGTCTAGTTCACTTGAAAAGGAGAGATGACCTTGGGTAAGAAAGAGGGAACTGTCCGCAAGACCACTTTCTCCCTGAAGAACGAAATAAAGGGGGGCTGAGAGGACAGTGCTTGAAGTTCAGAGACACGTCTAGCCGAGCAAATGGCGACCAGAAAGACTGTCTTCAGAGTGAGATCTTTTAGGGAGACTCTCTTGGCCGGCTCGAAAGGCTCCCTGGTCAGGGCGTTTAACACCAGATTGAGATCCCAAGGGGGGATCACCGATCTTTGCTGCGGCCGCAGATGCCTAACCGCTCTTAGGAACCTGGCAACATCCGCGTGGTCTCCTAAGGACGTTCCTCGAACCTTACTTCTATAACAAGAGATAGCCGCCAACTGGACTCGTAAGGAGCTGGGCGCTAGGCCCTTCTCGAAATCTGCTTGCAAGAATTCCAGGACTTCCAGGACAGAGGCCGACAGGGGTTTCTTCCGGTGCTCCGCACACCATGCCTCGAAAATGCGCCAGACCCTTACATAGGAAAGACAGGTGGAGCGCTTTCGTGCGCTCAACAAAGTAGAGATTACTGATCCCGAATACCCCCGCTTCCGGAGCCGCGCCCTTTCAATAGCCAGGCCATAAGCGAGAATCGATCCACGTGAGGCATCAGTACTGGCCCCTGTCTCAACAGACCCTTTCTGCAGGGGAGCCGCAAGGCCGGTCGATCGATAACCTCACTAGGTCCGCATACCAGGGGCGGCGAGGCCAATCCGGAGCTATGAGTATTACCAAACCTCGGTGGGCTTCCACTCGCTGTAGAACCCTTCCGATGAGAGCCCATGGGGGGAATACATACAGGAGCCCCTCCGAGGGCCACCTCTGGACTAGAGCATCTAAGCCTTCAGACATCCTTTCCTTCCTTCGACTGAAGAATCTGCTTGCCTTGGCTGAAGCATACCGTGCCATGAGATCCATGACTGGAGGGCCCCAAAGGGCTACAATCTGATAGAAGACCTCCTGGTCCAGCTCCCACTCCCTGTGGTCGATTTTGAACCTGCTGAGGTAATCGGCCATAGCGTTGTCCGTTCCGGCCACATGCTGGGCTGAAAGAGCCTCCAACCGGACTTCGGCCCACTGGAACAGGCTGTCCGCTTCCTTCTCCAAGAAGGGACTGCTTGTACCTCCCTGGTGATTGATGTAAGCCACCGCGGTGACATTGTCTGAGAAGACGCGAATTGCCCTTTGTCGAACTAAGGACTCGAGTGCCCTGAGCGCTAAGGCTACCGCTCGCAACTCCAGTCTGTTGATGGACCACAGACTCCGTTAAGGTCCACCGACCCTGGACGAACTGGTCCTCGCAATGCGCTCCCCAGCCTGTCAGACTGGCATCCGTCGTCAGCAGTAACCACTGCGGGGGTTCGAGAGGCATCCCGCGATCCAGGTTCCCTGAGCACCGCCACCACTGGAGAGCTTTCCTGGTTCGGGAAGCACAGGGCAGCCGCATAGACAAAGGATGATGATGATGAGACCACCGACGTAACAGGGCCCGCTGCAGGGGTCGCATGTGAGCTCTTGCCCACGGAACTACCTCTATTGTTGCAGCCATGGTTCCCAGCAATTGAAGGTAAAGCAAAGTTACTTACCTGTAACAGGTGATCTCTGGGAACAGCAGGAATAAGTCTTCACATATGGGTACGTTGGTACCGACGGAGCCTGCACGGGAATGCTCCCCAGCATCCAATCAGAAAGCTTTTGGGAGCATCCCTCACGCCTGCGCACTGACTTCCCGCCTTTTCCACTTCTTCTCCTCAGTTGAGTTTCATAGCTGAGACAAAGGAGAGAAAGAGGAAAGGAAGATAGATAGATACAACTCCTAGGGGAGGTGGGTGGGTTGTGAAGACTTATTCCTGCTGTTCCCAGAGATCACCTGTTACAGGTAAGTAACTGTGCTATCTCCAGGAACAAGCAGGAATGAGTCTTCACATATGGGGACTCCCTAGCAATAGATGCCAGGGGGAGATCCCATAAAATGCGTGTCCCTGGATCAGGAGTGCATTTTCCACACAGGAATCTCCGGCATCCCATGAGGGATGGAGGGTAGGAGTTGAGAAGAGAGGAGCTGTAAGGAAAAACAGCGAACCTAAGGACTACAGAAGAGGAGTCCTTGGTATGTATGATAAGTATCATTAAAATTTTTTAATGAACAATTGTAATATGGAGCTTACCTACTGGATTGTAGGAAGTAGAGAGCGGGATGGAGTCTACTGGATATGCAGTAGCGGAATCCTCAAGGTGACCTCACAGCAGTGAGGATGAAGGTCCAAACCTGGAATTAGCAGGAGACCCAGGTGTCAACTGGGGCAGGATAAGAACGGCAGGTCTTCAACGGAAAGCTTTATGGGAAAAGCTGAAAATTCTTTTAGGTACAGAGTCATTAACATTGAGGACTAAAAGAAGAAGACTGACCGATATGGAGAACTAGCCCAGTCCTAGAGGGAAGGAGGGGTATGGAAAGAAGCCCGTATTCCCAAGGAGAACAGATGTGTACTCAGAACTAATGAAGATGTACACTGTCTTTCCTAGCTGGTGAGAGATAGGAAAGATATTGAAGCCTGACGCTTCAAGGATAGGGAGACTTAGGGCAAAGTGGAAGCTGTTAGCACCACAGCAATGGTTGTGTGCATAAGAGCCCCCACATACTGAGGAACAGTATGAAAATATGGAAGCCCACTGTCTGGAACCTCTAAGAAGGTAAAAATTTTTATAGCATAGACAGTTAGGGAGATAGTATGTAATACATATCGACCTATAAAAAGCCTCCCAACAGATACATATATATATAGGGGGATATATATATATATATATATATATATATATATAAATAATATGTGGGGGGCATAAATTATGCACAGACAGCTTACAGACATATGTATGTAGATGCATATATAGAGATATATACATACATGAATATGAGTCTGAAGATACATGTCTACCACTAAGCCCCATAAGAATATTCATATGGGGAATGTGAAGGGGAAAGATTCATCCAATAACAAGAGGGTGAAACCCACTTGACAAATATATAGAGAATCTATTTCCGTGGGCTAAGAGGATGCAGGAATGCAATCCAGTAAAATAACCAGGATGGTTGCGTGAAAAACAGAGGATAATATCAGTCTGTAAAGAGCAAGTCGGGAGTCCTTTAGAACTCTGACATGGTAGATGGGTAGAAACGCATAGAGAAGATACCAGGAGGACCCACTGGAGGGACATAGGGGCATCATGCGTTACTAGTAGCCTTGGATATTCATGCAGAAAAAGCTTATATTCTGAATTATAACAGGAGACAAGAGGGTGTGGAGAACCCTCACAGTCATGGGAATGATTTATAAGCTTTTTTCTACTATATAGAATAGCCCTCAGAGACAAAGTTCAATGCTCTGTAGCAAGGGCCCATAGTAGTAGAAAGCTTCTCTGAAGATTGCAGAGAGCATTGTGCAGGAGAATTATGAGATAAAACTGACTGAAGTCAGGTGTGTTGCCACATCCTAGGAAAAGGAGATGGCTAGAAAGAAGATAATGTGAGAAGCCTAAAGTGAGTAGGATTATCCAAGATAGATGAGGACTAGCTTGGAATCACTACTGAGGCTAGACAAAAATTGTGGAAGATACACTGGAACCTGTGGAAAAGTACCAGTAGTTCAATCACTGGAACTCCTGCATGCACAGCAGCTGAAAAAGACAGCAGAGAGAATCTTCCTGTGCAAAACAAAGAGAAACAGACAAAGGGAGAGGAGATATTCCTGTCCCTGCCTGATGAGTTATCTTGAGAATGTATTCAAGGAAACAAAAAGTCTACACTGGAATGAAAGGCTAGAGAAGCTTTTCAGTATGGTACCACTCAGTCAGGGGAAACCCTGGATGAGAGGGTAGAGAAAACAGGTAATTGGAGGGTGACTTACCCATATGGCGAGTCAGCTGAAGGAAAAAATGTTCATGTTGGGACAGAAACTATCATGGGATAGTTGTAACTTCCCTTCTTGGTAGTAAGAAGAGGAGAATTCTGTAACCCATGGACAAGAATATCCTGACAGCTTAGCATACTGAAAAAGGAAAACCCCAGTGTAGAGCTTTAAGAAAAAACAGTGAACAAACTTCTGCTAGAAAGAAGTTAACTGTAGATTGCAACCTTCAGAACCTATGGTTGCTGGGTATGCTCAGACTGGCTAGAGTTTGGAAACTTCAGACTAGGACGAGGTGTCCCTTGCTTGGGTACATCTGGATGATGGGCAGGAGAAGAATGAAACCTTCTTTTCTTAGGGAAAGAAGGTTTGGTAGGACATTTCCTACCTCCTGGGGAAGAAGGCGGCTTAGAATGGTCTCCAGAACCAGGGAAGTCAGTGGAGCAATGAGCAACCTGACGTAAAGCCTCCTTATTGAAGAGATTTTCTCCAGTACAAGGAGAATTACCCAGTGTGTGTTGTGCCCATCCGCTCAAGTCTGAAGCTTGGAGCCAGGCTCTATGACATGCTCCAATGGCAATAGCAGAGGATCTGCTAACAGACTCAAAAGAGTCTAGAGAAGCATGAGAAAGAAACCAAGAGATATTCCGGCTATGACTAAGAAGCAAGGAATAGTCAGCAGCCTTAGGCTCTGACAAAAAAGGAGTCAAAAGAGATAATTTCTTTGTGACCTCCTGGAGTGTTAGACTCATATAAAACATATAAGAAATAATTCTTGATGCCAGCATAGATGTTTGGAAGGTTTGACGTCCAAAGGCATCAAGTGCTCTAGATGCACGACCTGGCAGATAAGAAGAATGCTTCTTCTTGCTTTTTACTTTCCTCATTGCTGATTCCACTACAATGGAATGATGGGGAAGTTGAGTCTTTTGAAACCCTGGAGAAGGGGGCACCTGATACAGAACATTAGTTGCTGTAGAAGGTGAGGGAACCCTTAAAGGTGATTCCCATATTCTTAGAAGAAGATCCTGCAAAGAATGGTGTAAAGGAAGCATTATATTTTCCTTTTCTGCAGGACAGCCTTGGTTAAGATCACAGCCAGGGATAGGAATAGCAAGAAAGGTTGCCATATCAAGGAGAAATTTCTGAAAAGAAGGATCTCCAATGGGAACCATCCCTGGGTAGGCTAAGGTTGAAGAAGCAGCCTGAGCACCAGAGAATGTACTGATCTGGTGCAGAAAAAGAACCCTACTAGATGGATAGTGATACTGGCAGTCACGATTTGAGGCAGTTAGTACTGCATCGTCCATGCCAGGTATCGATTCCAAACTAGGCATAGAAAGGATCGATGGTACCGATGTAACTGCAGGAATCGACATCGATACCGATACCGGCAGCTGAGACGGTAATGTCATCAAGGCAATCATCGGAGGCTGCTCAAGCGGTACCGAGGTAACCAGAGAGTCTTGGTGAATATCCTTGGTACTGCGTATCCGGAAACAATAAGGGTCGGTTCCAAGACGCGTCGGTACACAGTCATCTAGACTAGATATCGATTCCAGACTCGGCATCGAAGGGAGCGAGTCTATCGATGCATGTCTAGAGGGCACCGACGTCGGTGGTGGTATCGGTGATGCCGATACAGGAAAGTCACTCTGGGTCGTGTCGATCGGTCCCGAAGGTACCGAGGATGCCAGATGACGATCCCTGGAAGAGTGGAACACTCGACACCGGTGCCGATGCCGGGGTATCGGTACCGCTCGAAGTGGATACCACCACCGAGCATGGCTCAGGTATGTTCTGTGAGGGGTGAGCCCCAGGAACAACCTGAAACCCCTGAAATGCTTTGGAGCCCGAAGACTCCCGCCGTGGTTTTAATGCCAATGGGGTCTTGAGGGCAAGGCCGGAGCCGTCATCATGCTTGGCATGAGACCTACCACTCAAGGATTGGCAAGTCTTAACAGACTGTTTGTGGGTTACCTGATCCTGTAGAGAAGAAAAAACCGGTGCCTTCACTGCCGGAGTGAAAACGGTATCGAGGGAAACTCGAAAGAGAGAAGGTCTTCTCACAGTACTGCAGCCTGATGGTTCAGGGGAAAAAGGGTCAGGACCCAAATAGGTTAGACACCAGTTATTGGAGTCTAAAAAGAAAACTGCGTTTCCACAGTGAAGGCACTTCTTAGGAGAAGAAGGCTCCATGATGAAGAGGCCTTGTAGGCCCAAAAAGTTAAGACAGAAGCAGAGGGAAAAATCTCTCTGAGTTTAAGAAAAAGAAAAGAAAAAAACCACCGGCGGTACCGGTGGCGGCGGGAAAAATAGCCGCGACCACAAGAAAACAAGAAATGAAGAATTTAAAGAAAAAGGTTTCTGCGGCGACAGGAGGATGTCCTGCCGGCTCCGCGGAAAAACGAAAACTGAGGAGAAGAAGTGGAAAAGGCGGGAAGTCAGTGCGCAGGCGCGAGGGATGCTCCCAAAAGCTTTCTGATTGGATGCTGGGGAGCATTCCCGTGCAGGCTCCGTCGGTACCGACGTACCCATATGTGAAGACTCATTCCTGCTTGTTCCTGGAGATTGCCATGCCGTAGGGTTTCGCCTGCTCAGGAATTGCGACACCAGGGTCCTTAGGTCCCTTGCCCTCTTCTTGGACAGAAACACTCTTCCTCTTCTGGTGTCGAACCTCGCTCCGAGATACTCGAGCTCTTGAGAGGGAACCAACCTGCTCTTTGCCCGATTGATGACCCAGCCTAGCTCCTCCAGGACTTCTACCACTCTGGTAATGGCTGAGCGACTCTCCTCTTCTGACTTCGCCCGGATCAGCCAATCGTCCAGGTAGGGATGAACCATGATTCCCTCATTTCTCAGGGCCGCAGCGACCACTACCATGATCTTGGTGAAGGTCCGAGGAGCCGTAGCTAGCCCGAAGGGCAGCGCCTGGAATTGAAAATGACCTCTCGGCACCGCAAATCTCAGGAACTGTTGATGGGACCTTCGAACCGCGATATGTAAATAGGCTTCCATCAAATCCAAGGAAGTCAGGAACTCTCCGCTCCTTACGGACACTATGACCGACTTTAGAGCTTCCATCCGGAAGTGAGGCACTTTGAGGCAGCGATTGACTTGCTTTAGATCCAGGATCGGGTGAAAAGAACCTTCCTTCTTTGGTACTACAAAATAAATCGAGTATCGACCGGAGCCGCATTGGTCTGGCGGGACAGGGGCCACCGCTCCGAGCGCCATGAGCCTTGAGAGTGTGACACCTATCGCCGCCCTCTTTACTGGAGATCCGCAGGGAGACTGAACAAAAGCCGGGCGTATTTCTTCACAAATTCGAGAGCATAACCCTCTCGGATCACCTCTAGGACCCATTGATCGGACGTGACTCGGGACCAGGTGGGAAAAAACTGCTTTAAATGGCCCCCCACCAGCAGGCCCCCCACCTGGACCCCCGCTTTCTCATTGTGGTTTTCTAGGTCCCGCGGAGGAGGAGGAGGAGGCGGCCCCAAAACCTCTCCCTGCCCCCGAAATCCTCTGAAGCTTTGACCCCTCGAAGGGAAACGGCCCCTAGGAAAAGGATTCGATCTGACTGGACGAAACCTCCGGGGGTCCCTAGGCTGGCTCCGTACTGGAGCTAGCAAGTGACCTTGCTTCGGTCTGTCCTCCGGAAGCCTGCCACCTTTCGATTCGCCAAGATCTTTTACCAACTTATCTAAGTCTTCTCCAAACAACAACTTCCCCTTGAAGGGAAGACGACTTAGGCACGCTTTTGAAGAAGCATCGGCTGCCCAATTCTGTAGCCATAAGTATCGTCTAGCTGCTACCACAGAAGCCATGTTCTTAGCCAGGCTCCTGATGAGGTCATATTGGCTATCCACTAGGTAAGCTGCCCCGGACTCCAACCTAGCCGTAATAGACTGGGCATCTCCCGAGGGACTCTCTGCCAGCTGAAGTTGCTGGGACCACCTCAAACAGGCCCGAGCCACCCAAGCTCCCGAAACCGAGGCCTGTAAGGTGAGAGCACGGATATCAAAGGCTTGCTTCAGTAGTGTATCTAATTTTCTATCTTGAGAATCCCTCAAGGCCGCGCTACCCTCGACCGGGATAGTCGTCTTCTTTGTCACCGCAGATACCGCCGCATCCACCCTGGGCAACTTCAGCAGCTCTTTGTCCGGTTCCGGTAATGGGTAAAGTCGCGTCATAGAACGCACCCCCCTCAAGCTTGATTCTGGTTGGTCCCACTCCTCCTGGATCATCTGATGCACCACTCTGTGAACGGGAAAGACCTTTTGAGACCTCCTCACTGCTTGGATCAAAGGATCCTCCAACGCTTCCTCCTCTATTGGGGCGTCTGAGGTCACAATGAGCACCTTGAGGGACTCGTTAATCAACGCCGGAAGCTCCTCCCGCCGAAACACCCGCACCATGCGGGATTGGTCCTCCTCTGGAATCTCTCCTTCTTCGAGCTCCTCCTCATCTTCCCCTAGATCCTTGTCCGAGACCTCCTCTTCCGGGGTGTCATGTGAGAAGGACGAGAGAGGCTCCTCACTCACCAGCCTTGCGCGCTTGAGTGGGATCTCGGAAACCTGGGAGCTAGCCTTCAATGGCCTGGTCCCCAGGCCTTCCTTCACTGCGCTCGACTCACCTGCCCCAAGACCCTTCTTGCGCATACAATAGGCCTTGTGTAGCAAAAGAACGAAATCAGGGGAAAAGAGGTCGCTGGCACTCCCCTCCCCAACTGCGGTTGGGGGAAGGGAGGGAGGGGAGGCAGGTAAGTCCAAGGTAGGAGGAGGAGAAAGGGGTTCCCTATCCCCTTCCAGAGGGTCCCCTGAGCCTTGAGCGGTTTGAGACATGGACAATTGAATACCTTGCTCCACAGAGCAGCCTCTGCAGCACAACCCCTGCAGATCCCTGAATCGGAGGCAGTGCCCCTACGAGTGCCACAGGACGGGCACCTCGTTTTGCCAGTCATGTCCTTCTTTGCAGGCAAGCTTAAGAAAAAATACTGTTTGGCAAATCAGAAGGGCAACTTTACATTAGAATAAATAAAATAAAAAATTTTGCCGGTGTTCCAGGCAGGAAGGCCAATAATCACCAATGCTCCCTCCCCTCCCCCAGACCGTTAACTGGATTAAGGGTAAAAATTTAGAAAAGTAAATCAAGATAAATTCAAAATAAATAAAATAAATTCAAAATAACTTTAGGACTAACACCAGCTAATAAAAGTTCCCCAGTACTTGCGTTTGATGCTCCTTTAATAGCGCGATGCTCCGCGGCAGGCCGCCACACTCCAGAGGCTCACACGTGGAAGGCCACAGCCACGTGGAGCACTAACCGGTCGGCTTTTCAGCCGGACAATTTTCTCGCCCGCAGAGCCAGATCGGTGCCGGAATCGAGTGGTTTTCAACCCGACGCTCCTAAGCTGCCGTGAAAAGCTGGAGGAAGAAGGGGAATAGCGTGCTGCTGCCTCAAGCGCTCAGCCACCGGAGGGCTTTGGCGCGAGGTAAGGCAGGCCTGCGAGCAAGTCCGCGGGAGCTGGCCGACCCAGCAGGAGAGAGGAGACTTTGTGGTCCTTCTCCCTGCTGTCGGCAAGATCTTCTGGGCCCGGTAAGCTCGTTGCTACCCAGAAGCAAACCTCCTCCTCAGGTCAGGGTCCGGAAGAGAAGGAGGGGAGGGGGGAAGAAAGAAACTTTAAAGGTGCAGAAGCCTAAAAAGGGAATTCCAGAGGATACCCCAATAAGAAAATAAATGAAAAATTAAATGAAAGAAAATTAAAGGGAAACTAAATAGAAGACTCCAGTAAGCTCTTGGCTTACGGAACCCTCCAGCTGCTTGGAGGCTGAGAATACTGGGTTCTGTGGGTGGTGCCAATGGTATTTATACCACACCATCCTCAAAAAGGATGGGCTCAGCCTCCAAGCTGCTGGAAGGGTTACCCAACCCAGAAGTAAGGGACTGGACTGGAGTGACGATAAGGAAAATAGTCTCGCGCTGGTGCTGCCTGCTCCTCAACGCCTTGGAGGACATCTTGCCACATGGGTCCGAGGCAGCGGAGGCAGCAGTCATGGGTGTTGGTGAGGGACATAGGTTTTTTGCACCGATCACACTTTTTAAACCCGCTGGCAGCCATGGGGGGAAAAAGGGCCCCTGCGAGGTCAAAAGACCGGACTGCCAGTTAAAAGAAAAAGAGCGCAAACGCTAGTCACTAAGGACAAAATACGAAAAAAATTAGCCGGACTCGATACCGGTGTACCGAGCCGAGGCGGAAAGGGGAACCGGCGTCGAACCAGTATCAAAAATGGTAGAATGTTCAAAAAACAATCAACTTTTTCTGAGGAAAAAGGGACGACATCTGTCGGGCTCCACAGAAAAAAAGAAGACTGAGCAAGATGGCACCCTTGGGCTGGAAGGGGACCGCGCATGTGCAAGGCATTCCCAAAGGCTTTCTTTGAAAGCTGGGGAAATTGCTCCACACGAGGGCTCCGTCGGCGTCGATGTCACCATATGTGAGGACTGACTTCCTGCTTGTTCCTGGAGAAATAACTACTTTTCTTCTCACATTGTTGCTAAGTAAGAGCATGAGAATATGTGAAGTAGGATGTTATACCACCATATTTGCTTCTTTAGGCTTTATTATTAAAAGAAATGAAAGCAGTCCTAATATATTCCAAGTTCTAAAACAGATGTCTTAAATTACAATCTTACCATTGTTTTGCTCTTTTTCCAATGCTGTTGGCATATCTGTAGGTATATGAAGCTCTATTTTCTTTGGACCCAGCTGCTGTGATTGCTCAAACACATCTGACGGCAACAGTGTAGGGTGTGCATTGCTGTTTAAAAATAACATTGTATCATCTCTTAAAGTTCATAGTGATCAAACACATCACAGCTATCCATACAGGCCATTCTTGTTTTAATTAACGTGTACAAATCAGGACGGCCACTATGGATATCTCAGCATCCTTTTGCACTGCTATTACATCAACTGGTTTCCTGTGACACTGTTCTACAAAAGGCTGCAAATTTTTTCTGTCACATCTGAAGAATTTTTAGCAGTGCCATTATATCATATGGCATCTCACGATTATTCAAAATATATTATCTGTTATTCTTGCTCAAAGATTTATTCTTAGTGCAAAACTGAACCTTACCTAAACAATTTCAACTGCGGTCTTTGTGTCACCAGATAGTTTTGGCAAAAATGTCCTATATATTCTAATATACTGAATCAATTTTTCAGCCAGTTAATGTGATTTCAATAAATTACCTAATACCCAACTGTAGACTTTCATTATTACATCTTTTTCTCCCCCCATACAAATGTTCAATAGAGTCTTCTATCATCTCTAAGTACGACTTTCACAACATTATTTGTAGTGAAATGTCAAATATTAGTGATAGTTTCTGGTCCAAAAGCAAGAGACCCGACATACTACATTTCTAAACAGAAACCTACTATAAGCCTTGTTTCACTTAAGTTTGGAAATTTGCCACACAAAACTAATCTGTGACAGAGTAAATTTGCTCACCTTGAACCAGTGTTCTCTGAAGACAGCAGGAAATCAGTTCTTGCACAAGTGACATTTAACAAAACTCAAGGATGGAACAATGTTAATGTTGACGCTTTCTAAAAAGCTCAAATGTGCATGTGTAGGAAATTACTATGCGAGTGTTATCTCACTGGACCACCTCGGTTCTATTTCTGGACATTAATGGAGAAGTCAACAACTTGGTTAGGTGGGAAGGCTTTGTAAAGATCCCCCCTGTCCTCTGAGAACGCCTTTCACAGATAAGCAAGTTTGTTTTCTCACAGCCCTATAGCTCACTTCCACAGAAGCTGACCTCAAATGGGCCATGGCTCTGACACCATGAGCCTTGACATGTTCCACAAGACATGTTGACATGTTCCACGGCATAACAATTTGCTATCCAATTAATACACTGCCCCCCTCCCCCTGACCAAAAAAAAAATACTAGGTAGACTAAGGGCTTTAATTTGCTTCAGAAAACCAGCTAAGGATCTTGTGCACTTCAAACTGTACAGCATGTTCCTCTTTGTGTAAAATTGACCTGGGGCAAAAAGAGCAGTTAGCTATGAGAGAAATCCAACCCCAACTTAAGGTGTATGTCTTATGAAATAAGTGGGGAAAGCCTAACCAAAGAGACTCATGAAATCCTTTCCAACCCCTCAAGGTGTTTCCATGTCTTGTGAATATATTGTGTGTGAGTGTGAGTGCTTATTATTTGTTTTTATTCTTTCCAACCCAAAAGAAGTTGGAAAGAATTATATAAGTGGGGTCAGCTTGCAGAGCATGGCTCATGAAATAAAACCAGACCTTACCTCCTAATGTTCTTTTCCTTGAGTCCCTCCAGTCCAGTCTGTACAGGTGGGTTATGCTCTCCTGCTAGCAGATGGGACAGACACACTGGTTTTAAGACGTCATTCAATAAAGGTCATGTACAGCATGTCAACAGCCAGTATGATATCACCAAAGCAAATGGACTCCTAGAACTCCAATTCTCCTTCCAGTCTCCCCTTATGATCTTTTTCTTAGTTTTGTTTTTTAACCTGGACACAATGTACCTGCTAAACAGCAGGCCACAGTGAAACAGACCCCTAAACAAGGGTGAGCATAGATCAATATAGCAGGGCTTTCAGCGAATGAAAGACCAGCAAAACTGAGCCAAATCAAAAACCGTTTTCAAACACTACCTGCCGTGATTGTGACAAACCACTATGCAGACGAAAGACAACAGCCAGCTGAAAATGTCCAGTGTGGATCCTGTATGGATTGGATTGGAGGGATTCCAGGAAAGAAAATTAGCAGGTAAGGTCTAATTTCACCTTCCTCATCATTCCTTTAGTCCAGGCGTGTGGGAAATACCAAAACTAGTTCCTAATTAAGGGTGGACACATAAAGGCTGGCCTGCAGCACTCACGCTCCAAAGGCCACATCCTACCATTTCTGAGCATTAAGCCTATAATGGCAAATTAAGGAATGGAGGAATGACCATGTCGCTGCCTTGCAATTATCTTAAGGCAGTATGAGTCCACATTCAGCCAGAAAGATGCCCGAGTCCTAGTGCTCTCAACCCAGGAAGTATGGACTGACCATTGACCAGTTAAGCTGATGCTATTGCCTCTTATCCAGTGAAATATGGAAGTCTCGTCCTTCTTTGGGCTGTCAAATACCACAAACAGATCTGAGTGATGGAAGGACTGAGTCATCTTTAAGTATCTCCTCAGAGCTCTGTAAATTTCCAACTTACGCAGGGACTGTGCTTCCACAGTACCCTCCGAGAAACCTGGAAGTATAAGGACCTGATTCAGATGAAAGGCCAACACCACCTTTGGAAGAAAGAAGGGCACCTGCTATATTACCGCCTTCTTTAGCATGCTGAACAATCATCTAAAATGCCATTTTCAATGTCAAATCCTTTAAGAAAAATCTTCTTGAAGGCCGAAAGAGCAACACCAACAACTTCAACAGCACCAAAGGAGGCACAAATGGACAGTAGGGTGGTAAGTACTTAACTCCTTTCAGAAAATGAACTATGTCTGAATGAACAGAAATGGACTGTACCTGAATATGGCCAAGAAAACAGGCAAGAACTGTGACCTGTACTTTCAAAGAGTTCAAAGCCAACCCTGTTTCCAAACTAGCCTGTAAAATGGTAAATATATCAGGAAGAGGCAGCCAAAGGTGAAAAATATGCTCCTTGCACCAACTCTCAAAAATCCTAGAAACTCACACATAAGCCAGCGAGGTCAAACACCTTCCAGCCTGAAGTAAAATAGTGGCAACTTGAGAATAGCCTCTTTGGCTCAGCCTCACCTTCTCAAGAGCCAAGCCATAAGCGAGAACTGAGTCACATCCAATATACAGAGAATCCCCTGGGTCAATAGATCCTCCACTGCAGGCAGCAGAAACGGCTCCTTCACCATCAAATAGAGGAGATCAATGAAAGGGCCTCCATGGTCAACCTGGAATGAGCCTCTACTCTCTAGAGCATGTTGCCTATTAGTGGTCACAGTGGAAAATGGGGCACGCCATTGCTCAGCCAGAGTTGCACCAAACATCTAACCCTTTTGACATTTGCTCCTTCCATCTACTGTAAAACCTGATCTAGTTAATTACCAGCATCGCCCCAATGCCAAAACAATCACCTGAACCACAGCCTCCTCCAGAGACCACTCTCCTGTATCCAGAATATTTTGACAGTCTGCCTGCACGCTTTCTTTTCCAGAAATTCGATGGGATAGGAATAGCAAAGAATGTTGCCATGTCAAGGAGAAATTTCTGAAAAGAAGGATCTCCAATGGGAACCATCCCTGGACAGACTAAACTTGAAGAGCGAGCCTGGGCACCGGAGGATGTATTTGTCCGGTGCAGAAAAGGATCCCTAATGGATGGATACTGGTACTGGCGGTTATAACCTGAGACAGTCAGTACTGCATCGTCCATGCCAGATATCGACTCCAAACTAGGTATAGAAAGGAGCGATCCTGGTGAAGAAAGCATGGAAGGAGCTGGTCCCGATGATACTGCAGGTACCGGCATCGATACCGATACCTGTGCTGGAATCTAAGGCGATACCGACATCGAAGCAGTCATCGGAGGCTGCTCAAGCGGTACCGAGGTAACCAAAAACCCTTGGTGATTATCCTCGGTACCGCGCATCCGGAATCAGTAAGCGTCGGTTCCGAGACGCGTCGGTACCCAATCTTCCAGACTAGATATCGATTCTAGACTCGGCATCGAAGGAAGCGAGTCTATCGATGCATGTCTAGAGGGTACCGACGTCGGTGGTCGTATCGGCGGTGCTGCCGATACTGGAAAGTCAATCTGGAACATATCGATCGGTCCCGAAGGTACCGAGAACGCCAGATGACGATCCTTGGTGAGGAGTGATTCGCTCAACACCAGTGCCGATGCCGGGGTATCGGTACCGCTCGAAGCGGATGCCACCACCGAGCATGGCTCAGGTATGTTCTGTGAGGGGTGAGCCCCAGGAACAACCTGAAACCCCTGAAAGGCTTTGGAGACCGAAGACTCCTGCCGGGGTTTTGAAGCCAATAGAGTCTTGAGGGCAAGGCCGGAGCCATCATCATGCTTGGCATGAGACCTACCACTCAAGGATTGGCTAGTCTTGACAGACTGTTTGTGGGTTACCTGATCCTGTAGAGAAGAAATGGTCGGTGCCCTGACCCTGGAAGGGAACTCGGTATCGAGGGAAACTCGAAATGGAAAATCTCTTCTCATAATATTGTAGCCTAATGGCTCCGGAGGAGAAGGGTCAGGACCCAAACAGGTTAGACACCAGTTATTGGAGTCTAAAAAGAAAACTGTATTTCCACAGTTAAGGCACTTCTTAGGAGAAGGCAGCTCCATAATGGAGAGGCCTTACAGGCCCAAAAGTTTAAGACAGAAACTGAGGGAAAAAACCTCCCTGAGTTTGAGAAAAAGAAAAGAAAAAACCACCGGCGGTACCGGTGGAGTCGGGGGAACAGCCGCGACCACAAGAAAACAAAGAATTAAGGAAAAGGTTTTCTGCGGTGACAGGAAGACGTCCTGCCGGCTCTGCGGAAAAACGAAAACTGAGGAGAGACAGTTGGAAAGGCAGCACGCAGGCGCTGAGGGATGCTCCCAAAAGCTTTCTGATTGGACGCTGGGGAGCGTTCCCGCGCAGGCTCCGTCGGTACCGACGAACCCATATGTGAAGACTCATTCCTGCTTGTTCCTGGAGATAAACGGATACCGTAAGTAGACAATACCAGGGTCCACCCTCTGTTATTAGGGAAGATATATGAAGAGTATGTCGTCGGCAGCAAAATACTGACCACCTTCAATAAGGCTTGCCACAATAGAAGGTACTGAAAATACCATGGACCCCGCTCTAGTAGCTCATTATGAGAAGACCCTCTGCAGAATGAGCACCATAATAGGAAAACTATTAATTTTCTCAATGTGAGTGACTGTCCCACAAAAACCTAAATTCTACAGCGCTGCGTATGTCTTGTTGTACTTTGTAAATGTTTAATAGCAGTAATAGTATAAAATCCCAAGAATCTTGGCACACTCCACCTTGACTTTATTTTACTGTGCGAAAGCAATATAAATTCCCAATTGGATCACCCATACTGGCAAGAGTTGGAAATGAGCCACCTACCACATAAACCTATTAGAAACAAACCACTAATCAATTATGTTTCTGTACCAAAACCAACAGTACACCATCTGACAAACATAGACCTTGAATGGATATGACCACCTGGGCCATGCCGGTACCCATGTAACAAGTGTTGATTGTACACTGCCCTGGTGTAATGAAGGTGCAGTCTATCAAATAATTGAATAAACAAACACATGCACCATGCTCCCATGCAATTAACCTCTTAACTAGGGAAGCAGAGTTAACTTGTCTTACCCTAGCCATTCAGCCGATGGAGAAAACGAGTTAACTCGTTCCCCACAGTGATCACTGCTGCTCCTGCTGATCACCGATCCCCCTGCTTCTCTTTGCAGCAGTGACAAACTGACTATACAGAGAAAAGCAGGGAGATCGGGAATCAGCAGGAGCAGCGCTTGATTGGTGATCACTGCTGGGAACAAACTCTGCAGGTGGAGAGTTAATTCCCCACACAGTGGTTGGCTAGGCGCTATACCTTTTGCTCAGTTAAGGGGGTTAAAACAGACAGCTGCTAGTGAAAACCACTCGAGTTACAACGGAGAGTGATATATCAAGTTTTAACATAAACTATAAGGTAGGAATGTCTACTAAACAGAGGCTGCCACCGAAAACTTTAGCAAAAATGCCAACAAAGTAGAATGAGCCATCGAGACTCCCCTACCAAGCCTTACCTACCAAATAAGCTGCAATGAAAGCAAAGCACAATCCACTTAATTTTATTTTTGTTTTCCTTTTTCTTCACATGAGAGGAAAAACCAGCAGCTAGAGCCCCTGAAAAATCCAATGTAACAGAGTCAGGGCTATCACAGGCCCTCTGTCCTGTCTCAGAGAGTGTTTCTTTACAGGAAAGTCAAATCTCCCTGCCAACTGAAGACATTTATTTAATTTATTTATTTATTCACTTACTTATTTTAAACACACTTTTCTCAACTACCACCACCTTAGGAGACTCCACTAGGACTGTCAGCTGCACTTTTTTTTTTTTTTTTTTTGTTAAAACCAAAGCCAATCTCAATGACTAATGGGAAGGGCTGTTGGCCTCTGCTGCACAGGGCAAATGTACTCCTCAAAGTCACACAATACCCAGAAATACAGTAGCAGCAGAAGACTGTCGTTCTAAGTACTCTTACCGTGATTCCCCAGTAAGACAGACTTGGCGCATAGGAGCAAACATGGTGGCGTTTCCTGCTCAACTGGCTCTTCTCACAATCGTGGTCTGCATCCCACTGATGCTGACCTCATGGCAACGGTCGCACATTCCTTGAACAGCTAGGCCTAGGAGCCACCTCTGAAACCAGCCACAAACGCTGCCAATGCAGCTCTGCTAACAGGTAAACTCAACAACAGAGAAAAAGGTTCCCTTCACCCGCTGTGCCAGAATACATGTAGAGGGAGCGTGTGTGCCAATCACTCTATCACCCGTCAAGCATTGTTACTCCCCGAACACGCTGGTGGAGACTGTCCGCTGCTTTCATTCCTCTGCCTCAGCATTTATTTAATTATTATTATTACTTTTTTTTTATATAGAGAATATCCCTTGGCAAAACAACCCTTCATCTTGCTCACTACAGAGATAAGAGAGGGGGCACCACTGAACCTCAACAGCTTGTGACTGAGGTCCGGCCAGGAATTCTCCCAGGGAGAAGGGGTAGAGGGGGAGGGACCCGGCACCACCGGGTTCTGTACCCCATTATTCTACCACATCTCTCTCTTTACCATTACCTCACCGCTGAAGAGAGGGGGAGGGACCAGTACCACTGGGTTTTATACCCCAGGGCATTATAAAGTGTCCATCGCTATCCTAAGCCCAGCGCTCCATCAAAAAGATCTTTGCCGTTCAATCCAGACTGCATAGGTTTAGACAACCTCCATCTGCTGGAGACTGAAAAATACTGGAGCGAGCAAGGCTACTGCACAGGACCCTCTATACTGTGACATCATCAAACCAGTGGTTCAAGGTCTCCATCTGCTGGTAAGAGAGCATAACTCATGCGTACGGACTGGAGGGACGATGAGGAAGCACATATTTACACCTGCTCCAAAAGGTGTATAAATTTGAGTGTGCATTCTAGAGATTACATGCAAAAAATACTTTATAAATTAGTCCCTACATGAAGTAACCTTTTGGTAATGTGAGAAAAGTATATTTTTATACCAAGAATGCAATCTTACATTTTATAGGGTGAATATTTTGTTGTCCTGCCCTTTTGTTTTGAAAAAAAAAAATGGTTAGCCAGTGACAGAATGGGCCTCACGAATATATGGATTTCTGGCAAAACTGAGAGCAAATAAAAATCTCAATTTAACATGGACGTCCTTCTGAATTACACAATAATGGGATAGCACCATCACAACGATTTTTTTTTTTGCTATTAAACCATATTAAGGGTAAATGGAATTATGAGATGTTTAATATAAATATAAGACTGTTTTATTGTAGTATGTTGTAAATCACTCCAGGTCGGAATAATACAGGCATTTCAAAATCTGATACAATAAATAAATGAAGTTATCAAAACCAAAATTACATTGTAAATAAGTTCATCTCACTCCCTGACTGGTAATATCTGAGCGGTGTGAATGTGACTCAGATCTATCAAAGGGCAAAAGGAGATACACCAAAGATCGCATCAGTTGTAGCATAGACTTCCCCTACTCAAAAGTTGTAAATGTATCATCACACAGCATTTTTGTTTTCCACCAAAGAATATAGTTCTATATTTCTCCTAGTGCCATATTTGGGATCATTGGCGGGATACATAGCACCCTGAGAAAAGGTTGCTGTCAGTACCCCCTTCTTTTCCTGCAAGACTTACCTTTCTCAGCTAGCTACACAGTTCCTGTGGCTGCCCTCATGTAGGGGCTGGCTGTGCCATTATCAGCCAGCACAGGCACTGTGCATGTATATATGGGGTAGAGGGGGTAACAAAGAAATGGGCCAGTGCATGATTCTCCCAATTTGCCTCTATCATCCCATACCTTGTGGCCCAATGTCCAGTAGGTGTCCATCTTTCCTATCCATAACAACAGTCCTGGTCATACTACAGACAAACACATAACTAATATGATTTATTTTTTAAGTGAAAGATTAAAAAGTATGTCATGAGGAACCTTTCTTCCATTTCCTTCAAAAAGAAATGGCTCTCTATCAAGAAAGCATAGTTACTCACCTGTAGCAGGTGTTCTCTGTGAACAGCAGGAACAAGTCCTCATGTATGGGTGATGTCACCAATGGAGCCCCACAGAGAATGCTCCCCAGTTTCCAAAGGAGAGTTTTCGCTATAAGTGGGATCGGGGGGGGGGTAGGCATATAGTAGGCCCTCTCCCTAGTGGAGAAGGAAGGCATCCGAGGCCTGGCAACTGCTGACCAGTCTCCAAGAGCAGAACCGAGTAACCTGGGTCATTTTGCCCCATGGCGAAAAGATCGACCCAGAATGCCCAGTCCCAGAAGATCTGGTTCACCACCTCCCTCTTGAGGGTCCATTTGTGTGGTTGCACCCAGCTGAGGCAATCTGCTAGACTGTTGAGCTCGCTGGGAAAATAAGTCGCCTTGAGGTTCATGCCATGGAGCAGTGCAAACTTCCAGAGGCTTACAGCCTCCCAAGCACAGGAAGTACGATCCCATGCGCCATTGCTTGTTCACACAGAACATCGCCACCTGGTTGTCAGTTTGAATCAAGACCACGTAATTTGCCAGGTGCGCATGAAAGGTGCAGAAGGCATTCGCTATGGCCCAAAGCTCGAGGAAGTTGATTTGATGGAGACTCTCCTGCTTGGATCTCAGCCCATCCTGGTGCTCAGACCATCCGGGTGCGCACCCCAACCAAGCTTGGATACGTCCATCATGAGAGTCTTGTGGGGTGCCGCCAGCTGGAACGGAAGACCCCACAGCAGGTTATCTGGCTGAAGCCACCATGCTAGGGACTGCGTCAAAGTTGCGATGACCACTATCCTGTCCTGCAGGTGGTCTGACATCTGCTTCCATTGAATGCACAAAGTCTACTGGCCCTGCCGCATGGCAAGGCAGGCCGGAGGAGTGACATGACTGTGGCCGCCATGTGTCCAACGGCTCTCAGCAGCCGATAGGCCATGGTGTGGTGCTGGTGCTGCATTGTGCCCACCACCTGCAAGAAGTCCTGCGCCCATGTGGTATCGAGGAGGGCCCCGATGAACTCCAGCTGCAGGGTCGGCTGGAGGTGGGACTTTGGGTAGCTAACTATGAAGCTGAGGCTCTCGAATACCTGAATTGTGCGTGTGGCGGATTACAAAAATGCTGGTCGGCGAGGAGTCCTTGATCAGCCAGTTGTCAAGGTACCAGATACAAGAAGACAAAGACACTCTCCCCCCCCCCCCCCCCGGGGTCTAAAAGAAAGCAGCCACGACTGTCAGACACTTCGTGAAGACCCTGGGGGCTGTGGCCAACCCGAAGGGAAGTACTCTGTACTGATAGTGCCAGCCACCCAGCACAAACTAAAAGGTATTGAATGTGATGCGAATGGATCAGAATATGTTTATATGCATCTTTCAGATCTGAGGGGCATAGTCAATCTTCCTGTATGAAGTGCAGGAGCAGCGTCCCTAACGAGACAATCTTGAACTTCCATGTACTAGGAATAGGTTGAGGTTTCGCAGATCCAGAAATGGACGGAACCCACCAGTCTTTTTGGAAATCAGGAAGTAACTGGAGTAGAAGCCCTGCCATATCTGAGCCAGGGAGACCAGCTTGATGGAGAGTTTGGGTAGCAGGGCCTTGACCTCTGGTTGCAGCAAACTCTGGCGTGTGAGCTCCATAGGGTCATATGGAGGTAGCAGCTGGGCGAAGTGCAGCAGATAGCCGCTTTGGACAATCTGCAGCATCCAGGTGTCCAAGGTGATAAGGGGCCAGCGGTGGGAAAAATGGATGAGCCCCCCCAGACCTGCGGGGTGAACTCAACAGACAACCAGCTATGCTCCTGAGGGACCCATCAAAAACCCAAACCAAGACTGGGCTGAGGGGTGGGCTGTGCCGGGAAATACCAGTGCAGGCACTGGTAGGTGGCCTTCTTAGCTTGGTGTTTCTTCTGCGGTCTTTCTGGTGAGAGCAGATGAGCCTCACCAGGGTTTTTCCAGTTCGTTGGCTTTCTCCTTGATGGGTTTGCTGAAGAGGCTCTCATTCCGGGCAGGGGATGTTAGTGAACTTGTCCTGGACCCACTGCTCCAGGTCTGAAGACTGCAATCACGCCATCCAGCAGGCAGTGATACCCACAGCCACTTCTCTGCCAGCGGATTCAAAGGCATCATAGGTGCCCTGCACAATGAACTTCCAGTAATCCTTGCCATGTGCCACTAGGCCCCGAAAGCACAGTTACTTACCTGTAACAGGTGATCTCTGGGAACAGCAGGAATTAGTCCTCACATATGGGTAAGTCGGTACCGATGGAGCCTGCGCGGGAAAGGTCCCCAGCTTCCCAGAAAGAAAGCTTTTGGGAGCCTCCCACAGCGCCTGCGCGCTGCCTTCCCGCCTTTCCTAACCAACTCTCCTCAGTTCAAGTTTAAAGCTGAGACAATAGAGAGAGAGAGGAAAGGAAAGATAGAGAGATACAACTCCTAGGGGAGGTGGGAGGGTTGTGAGGACTAATTCCTGCTGTTCCCAGAGATCACCTGTTACAGGTAAGTAACTGTGCTATCTCCAGGAACAAGCAGGAATGAGTCCTCACATATGGGGACTCCCTAGCTAAGATGCCTGGGAGATCCCCAAGGGTATGAGACCCTGAAGGGTTCCTCGTCTTCCTATGGATCTCAGGCATCCATTCAGGGAAGGAGGGCAGGAGTTGTTCAAGAATGGAACAGGTGTCTGAGGACAGCCTGACCAAACAAGGCATCCCGGCGGGAGTCCTTGTCCAAACAGTAATGGGCTGTGAAGGTATGAACCGAGGCCCAGGTGGCTGCTCGACAGATCTGGTCGATGGAAACAGAATGAAGATGAGCCATAGAGGTGGCCATGGCCCTCACATTGTGAGCTGTGACATGGCCCTCCAGAGAAAGGTTCTTACTCTGGTAAGCAAAAGAAATACACTGAGCAATCCAATTGGACAGTGTTCTTTTAGAGACTGGAAGTCCTAAATGAGAAGGATCAAAAGCAACAAAAAGCTGGGAAGACTTTCTATGCTGCTGTGTCCTGTGTAAGTAAAAAGCAAGAGCTCTTTTACAATCTAGAGTATGAAGGTTCCTCTCTGCACTGGATGCATGAGGAGCTGGAAAAAAGACAGGTAAATATACCTCTTGATTAAGATGAAAAGGTGAGACCACTTTAGGCATAAAGTGAGGATTTGTCCTAAGGACTACCTTATCATGATGGAACCTTGTATAAGGTGGATTAGCCACTAAGGCCTGCAGTTCACTGATGCGGCGAGCAGAAGTGATTGCAATAAGGAAAATAACCTTCCAGGAAAGAAATTTCAAGGAGGTAGTGGCTAAGGGTTCAAAAGGTGGCTTCATAAGCTGACCAAGAACCAAGTTTAAGTCCCATGCCACCGGAGGAGGTAGAATGGGAGGTATAGTTAAAGTTAGGCCTCTCATGAATCTTGCAATAAGAGGATGAGAGGAAATAGGTTGTCCATTGAGAGGCTTAAGGGATGCTGCAATAGCACTCAAATGGACCCTTACTGAATTCGTTTTAAGGCCTGCATTGGAGAGATGCAGGAGATATTCCAATAGAGAATTCACAGGAAGTGCCAGAGAGTCAAGACCCTTTTGAGCACACCAAATGGAAAATCTTTTCCACTTAAAAGCATAGGAACGCCTAGTGGAAGGTTTTCTGGAAGCATGGAGGATATCCTTCACTTGGTGAGAAAGATTGAAGTCTTGAAGGTCTAGGCCTTCAGTAACCAAGCTCTGAGGTGAAGGGACTTGGGGTTTGGATGCCACAAAGTCCCTTCCTCCTGGGACAGAAGGTCTGGCGCAGCTCCCAAGTCCAGGGAGGGGCTTTGGAGAGATATTGAAGTAGAGGGTACCACACTTGGCGTGGCCAGCATGGAGCTATGAGGATCATAAATCCTTGATCCCTCTGGAGTTTGAACAGAGTCTTGGGAAACAAAGGAATGGGTGGAAAGGCATACAGGAAGCCCTGACCCCAATGAAGGAGGAAGGCATCCTTGGCCTGAACTCCCTGACATGGAATTATGGAACAGAACCGGGGAAGTTTGGCATTCCACGAACTTGCAAAGAGGTCTATGTCCGGGGCTCCCCATTCTTGGAAGATTCTGAGTACCTGATCCATGTGCAGGGACCATTCGTGTGGAAGCAGAACTCGACTGAGTCTGTCTGCCCAAGAGTTTTGGATTCCTGGGAGGTATACTGCCAGGAGATGGATTTGATGCTCTCTGGCGAAGGCCCATAATCTTAGAGCTTCGTTGCAAAGCGACAGAGAGCCAGTTCCTCCTTGCTTGTTTATGTAAAACATGGCTACTTGATTGTCCGTATGAATGAGGACTGTCTTGTAGCTGAGGAGGGTATGAAAGACCTTGAGAGCTAGGAACACTGCTCGAAGTTCCAAGTGGTTGATATGAAGAGAGGTCTCCTGTGGGGACCAAGTGCCTTGGGTGGAGAGGCTTTGTAGATGAGCTCCCCAACCTGTTTGGGAGGCATCTGTTGTGAGGGTTGCTTGGGGTAACAAAGGTTGGAAGGGGGACCCCAGCAACAGATTTTGAGTGGACATCCACCATTGGAGAGACCAAAAGAGACGTTTGGAGGTTGCTATTTGGTCTGAGAGAGCTCCTGAAGCTTGAGTCCACTGGGTGGACAAAGTCCATTGAGCTGCTCTCATGTGTAGGCGAGCATAGGGAACCACATGTACTGTGGAAGCCATATGGCCTAGCAGCTGTAGCATCTCCCTGGCAGTTAAGTGGCTCTTTGACTGAATCTGGGAGGCTAACTGCACTAGACGTTGACAACGGGCCTGAGGAAGGTAGGCCCTTGCAGAAGTGGTGTCCAACCAGGCCCCTATGAATTCCAGGGACTGAGTAGGGGTGAGCTCGGACTTTGGGAGGTTTACCACAAGTCCCAGGTATTGCAGAATGTGCCTGGTGCGGTTCATGGAGATCTGAGCCTCTGACTGGGTTGGAGCTCGGATGAGCCAGTCGTCCAGGTATGGGAAGACAAATATTCCCAGAGTGCGTAGAAATGCAGCAACTATTGCCATGCATTTGGTGAACACTCTTGGAGCAGAGGCTAGACCGAAAGGAAGCACTCTGTATTGATAATGTTTTCTCTGGAACAGAAAACGTAGGAATTTTCTGTGAGATGGATGGATGAGGACATGAGTGTACGCATCCTTGAGATCTAGAGAACAAAGCCAATCCTGACTCTGCAGGTATGGAAGGAGAGTGCCTAGAGAAAGCATCTTGAACTTCTCCTTGCATAGGAATTTGTTCAATTCTCTGAGATCTAGAATGGGTCTGTATCCCCCTGTTTTCTTTGGAATGAGAAAATAGGGGGAGTAAAACCCTGACCCCTGTTGAAGAAGAGGAACTTCTTCTATGGCCCCCTGGGCCAGAAGGGTAGTCACCTACTGATCCAGAAGGTCGAGGAGAGATGTGGGAGAATTGAAGTGTCTCACCATGGTGTAGGAAGGAAGGTCTGAGAAATGAAGTTTGTAGCCCTCTCTTATGATGGAGAGGGTCCACTGCTCTGATGTGATTTGCTCCCATCTGGGAGCAAAATGAGCTAACCTTCCTGGAATGGTGAGAGGTTCTGGCTGTTGTAGAGCCAGAAAGGTTAAGTTCTCTAGTATCAAGTCAAAAACCCTGAGGGGGTTGGGACTGCTGGGTTGTAGCAGTCCCTGCAGGTTTTGGGCCTGGCCTGTTTAGGTTGCTGACGCTTAGTAGCAAAGCGACCTGTAGAAGATTGTTGGCCAGAAGTGGAAGTAAATCTGCTCCTTTTGTAAAAAGGCTTTTTCTTGGCTGGAATGGAGGTTGACTTGGAAAGTCTATCCAGAGCAGAATTCTCTGCATCCATTTGAGTGGCCTTTATTTGCCACTCTTTGCCAAAGAGATTTTCACCCATACAGGGCAGATTTCCTAAACCATCCTGAACCCAGGGCTCTAGATCAGAAGTCTGGAGCCAAGCAATTCTGCGAGTAGCTATGGCAATGCCTGAGGCTCTGCTGGCACCTTCAAAGGAGTCAAAGGCTGCCCTGTTGGAAAACTTTGAAATGTCTTGAGTATGCTTAAGCCAAAGGAGGAACTCATCCCTTTTATCCTCTGGAAGAAAAGGGAGAAAGTTGTGCAGCTTTTGTGCAACTTCCTTTAGAAACATACCCATATAAAGGCTATATGAGTTGATTCTGGCAATAAGCATGCTGGCTTGGAAGATTTTTCTACCAAAAGCATCCAAGGTCCTGCATTCTCTTCCTGGAGAAGCAGAAGAGTGTCTTTTGGTACTCTTTATCCTTTTCATAGCTGACTGCACCACAATGGAGTGGTGAGGAAGCTGAGTTTTCTGAAATCCAGGACAAGGAGGGACACAGTACATAGTGTGCAATGTACGAGAATGAGGAGAAAGGGTGAGAGGAGTCTCCCATAAGTCAATCATATGTTCATGAAGAATTTCATGAATTGGCAAGGTGACTGCCTCTCTGGGAGCCTTAGAGTATCCTAAAATATCAAATTTTTTTGCTCTAGGCTCTGTTTCAGAGGTTACTGAAATAGAGAGTCCTTTAGCCACTTCTATTATGAAGTCTTGAAAGGACAAATCCTCTGGAGGAGACATTCTCCTTTTTGGAGAAGTAGGTTCCTCAGGAAGGGTAATGGATACTTCAGGAGACTCATCTGATGAATCAGAATCATCAGAGGAATCGAAGTATCGTCTGTCCCCTTCCAACGATCGATACGCGTATCGATCGGTACCGACATCGGGCGTTCCCGGTACCGGATCGGTACCAAGAAATAGCCCTGGACAAGGAACCGAAGTCGGTATCCTGGCCGATGTCGATGCAGTCGGTACCGGTATCGGCACTGGTACCGGTACCGACAACGGAACTCGCTGCGGTACCGTCGGCATCGCAGCATTAATAAAAGCCATTATAGCCTGCTGCATGGATTGAACAGTGTGATCCATGGACGCCACGACTGCCTGATGTCGGTACCGGGAGAAGGTGCCGGTACCCCAGAGCAGTCTAACAGGTGATCGGTCGAAGCCGTGCCATCGATGTCAACCTGTAACCCCATAGGAGGAGCTTTGGAAGCCAGAGCTTCCCGCCGGGGTTGTTTGGCTGGGGCAGGATCCTCGAAGGCAAGCCCGGAGGCATCTCGATGCTGAGAGGGAGATTTGCCCTTCAAGGACCTGCTAGGTTTATGTTTGGTTACCTGAGACCCATCAGGAGAGGAAGACCTGGAAGATGTTGATGCCACCGCCGGTGCATCCGTGGGAAACAGCACATGGAGCTTGGCTGCTCGGTTCTGTAACCCTCGTATAGACATTAGAGAGCAGGACTGGCAATCCGGAATGGAGTGTTCAGGACCCAAACATTTAAGACACCATTCATGGGTATCTGTAACAGAAATTGTACCGCTACACTTAGTGCATTTTTTGAACCCGGAGGCTGGTTTTTCCATGAGGGAAAATTTTCTTGTGGGCCTGTAGGCCTAAGAAGAAAAATACACCAAGTGAGGAAAAAACAATATATATATATTTTTTTTTTTAGAAAGAAAAGAAAAGAAAAGACCGGCGGTACCGGTCCGGCATCGGGGAAGGCAGACACGCGACCAAAGAAATAAATTAAAATAAAGAACTTCTTCAGCGGTGACAGGAACACGACCTGCTGGCTCCGCGGAAAAGAAGAACTGAGGAGAGTTGGTTAGGAAAGGCGGGAAGGCAGCGTGCAGGCGCTGTGGGAGGCTCCCAAAAGCTTTCTTTCTGGGAAGCTGGGGAGCTTTCCCGCGCAGGCTCCGTCGGTACCGATGTACCCATATGTGAGGACTCATTCCTGCTTGTTCCTGGAGATAGGACTCGTGATGGTCCTCGGGAACAAGAGCGGCAAAGTCCTCCAGGTCCAACATGACATCCTTGAGGAACATGTTCACGTAGGTCTGGTAAGTTAGAATCCTAGTGATCAGCATGGAACCCTGGAAACATTTCCTTCCAAAAGAGTCCAGGGTACAAGCCTCACAACTCTATGGAACAGAGGAGTGCATCTTAGCACTCTTCACTTGCTTGAAAGCTGATTCGACAACAATGGAACTGTGAGGCAATCGAGGCTTCTCAAAGCCCAGGGCCTTCTGGACCTGGTACGCGGAACTGAGCTGATGGCTGAAGACTAGAAGCGTGAATGGCACCTCCCGCAGCAGCAGCCACTGCAGGACATGTTGGACAGGAATGGCTGTTGCCTGCAAGGGAGCCGAGGGGTGCTGGAGGAGTTCCAGTTCCTCCGCCCTTGGTTCCTCCTCAGATTCCAGAAAAAAAGGGATGGCCTTGGCCATGTCTCTAATGAAATACTGGAAGGACATGCCCTCTGGGGGCAACTTACACCGTTCGGATGGCGTCGACGGGTCGGATGGAAGGTCCTATGTTGTTGATCCCACCTCTGTTTCCCATTCCAATTCAAATTCTGAGAGGAGGTCAAAATAGTGCAGAGTCTCCTCTTCCCGCTGGCTCTGCGGCTTGGAGGAGGGAGGCTCTTGCGCTACCCAGTATGAAGATGGGGATTCCCCTGGGCCTCGGACTCCGATACACTGGAGAGGGAGATGGCTCAGGCAACTGGAGTCTATACCAATCTCCCACCCGATGTCCTAGCTTTAGCAGGCAGGGCAAGGGTCTCCAGGATAGGCTGGAAGGAGTGCTGTGACAATGTTTTCCGCACCATGAAGCCTGCATTTCGCACGGCTTCCACCACCAGCAAGTGAGCTTCTAAAGCTCAAAAGTGCTCTTCCAGAACAGCTACTTGTGAGGGGGCCAATGCCGCAGCCATCGGCATCAACACCTCAGGTGGGGACTCCAGAATGATAGGTGCATTGGGAAACATCCAGTTGCTCTCCTGGGCACTGGGAATGGACTCTACCGTTTGGGTGGGATCCTCCTGCCAGGGATGCTTGGCCGGCCGCACCTGGCCATCGCTCTCCGCATCGCATTGAGAAAAGCTGAGATGACGTTGCACCCGGAACTTCTCCTGGTGCGCCTTCGACATCAACGGCGTTTCTGCAGGGAATCTCCCTGACGTCACCCATATGTGAAGACTACATTCCTGCTTGTTCCTGGAGATATTATAATGCCACCATCAAAAAGTATATTAGAAAATAACATTTTGTTTCACTCAGGGCTTCCCAAACCTGTCCTGGAGACAAAAGCCAGTTTGTTTTTCAAGATATCCACATGAGAGAAATCTGCAAACACTGGCAACCCAATGTATGCAAATTTACTTCATACATATTCATTGTGGAGGATGCAGTAAAAGCTGTTAGTGTAGCTGGGTTTAAGAGAGTTTTGGACAAGTTACTGGAGGGAAAAAGTCCATTAAACAAAGTGGAGTGGGGATAAGCAGCATATAATCTATGTACCTTTTCAGGACTTGTGACCTAGATTGGCTACGGCTGCAAACAGGATATTGGGCTTGATGGACCTTTGATCTGACCCAGTATGGCTTATTTTATGTGGATATCCTGAGCCACTCTGACTTATCTGAATTATTTGATCTTTACAGCAGATGTTGAACTCAGAATCTTGCATGATCAAAATGCAGTCTGATAAACAAAAAATCCAAATGCAACTATTTGATAAAAATTTGGCAATTCTTCTTTATCTATTTCTGTTCGCATCCCAACTAGGATTATGACTGGGACTATAAAGTCATTAAGTTTTGTATGCAATAGTACACTGTAAGACAGAAACATTGCCCATTATGCTAGGGCATTAAAAATAAATCAATTTCTTTCATTGTATTAAGAGTGCTGCATATTCTTCTGATTGCAATTTGCCCTTAGCAAGACAACCATGCTTTAAAGACATGACACATACATAAAGACACATAACCCCACAAATATTACCTATGAGCAGCTGATGTTGGCATATTTAATAAATCCTTTATTTTTTGTCGTTTTCTCATACGTGGCTGCTTTGTAGTTTGTGATCTTTTTGGTTGAAGAGATGCTAATTTCATAAGTCTAATCATTCTGTATTTAAATAAAAGACACACACATCAGTTAAACAATCATGATTTGCAATTATAGTGGCTGACAGTCAATGCTGTACTGTTAAGCTAACCGGATAACTTAAAGCCCTACTATTCGTGCATGTAGACATAACCTGCACGGAATATCAACACTGTCCAGCTAAACTATATTCATATCCAATAATGCTCCAAATGCTAACTTTGCATAACTGGATAAATTTAGGATAGCCAACATGTTGGTATCACAAACTTTATCCAGTCAGCAGGTAGAGGAAAGGGGAGGGGAGGGGATTTTCAAAAACAATACCAAAAGAAAAGCCAGTTACTCCCAAGGTACAGTATTTACATATTTATCATATCCACCCTGCAAAGGGCAGTATAGTAAGAGCATTAATAAATTAAACTAAACTAGGTATTTAACACTCATCTCATGATTTTGGTGCAGGCTAGCATAATTTTGGATGCCTTTCTCTGGATCCTCTTTAGCCTAGCTCATGGGTGCACAAGTTCAGTACTCAAGTAAGGTCAGGTTTTCAGAATATCCCTAATGAATATGCATTTAAAATCGATTTGCATACAATGGGGGAAGTATACATGCAGATCTCTCTAATGTATCAGGAATATCCCAAAAGTATGACAGATTTGCAGCTCTCAAAGACTGAACTTGAGCATGCTAGCCTACACGCATCCTTTTGGGAATATGGCCCTCAGAAGAGAACATATTATTCTACACGAGGTCCCACTGTTCACATGTGCAGAGGCATCATCTCCTCTTTTCTGCTAGCTAAACCCTTTCCCAACCACAAACCCTCCAGCTCTGACTACTACCTTATCACATTGTTCCACTAATCGGAGATCAAACGCTATCACCCCAAGGTATGTGTCATGGTGCATACCAGCTTCCTCATCATATACTGTCCCCTCAGATTTCTGCACCCCAAATTTATAACTCTGTATTTTTTCCATTGAAATTTTTCTGTACTGAAACCTAACTGCCAAGCATTGAATCACTCCTCAAGTTCTCTTAGAACACTTCTCATTCTGTCTTCCTTACTCAACGATATCCACCCAGTCCCAGATCTTTGGGTCATCTGCAAAAAGGTGAAAAAAAATCCTGCCAGTATCTCTCACAAATATAATAAAACAGAACTGATCCCAGAATGGATCCCAGAGGCCCTCTATTAATTAGTAATTTTCCCTCAGGGTGAATTCAAGTTACCACTACTATTTGTTGTCTACCACTCAACTAGTTTTTCACCCAGTCCACCATCATGAGACTTAACTCCAATTTGATCCATTTATTAAAGAACAGCTTATGCAAGATGGTACCAAAAGTATTGCTGGAATCCAAGCAAACCCCATCTAGCACATAGACTTTATCTCATTTCTAGTCATCCAATTAAAAAAAAATAAAAAAAATCCAGTTTGCCTGATATGATCTGCCTAAGATCCTCCCAACAAGTCGTGCTTCAGCACCCACAAGAGAGAAACTAGTAGCAATAAATCTGCTGAACCGGCTGGATTCTTACCCCATACTGAGAACTAGCATCCCAAAACATTTAGAGCAGTAAGATTCAGCTGGACCACAGTCACTCCTCCACCTCATAATAGCATACATTAAAAGTACAGGCACTTCAGCAGAAAGATCCAAAACTAAGGCCAGCTTTTCCTCCTCCTTTCAATGCCATGGCTTTCAAGCTGGCACAAAATTTGGTAGACTGTGGAGCCTGGCAAAAATCTCAGCACAAACGTTTTAAAGGGGCAACACAGCAAGAGTGGTAGAGTTGCAATCATTCAGCACCTTCCCTCCCTCCCCCCCCCCAACAAATGAGTGCTGCCCTTGGCAAGGACCCCCAACAACCCTGAGCAACAGGAGTCTACATATCCCCCACAAAAAAGTTTTAAGTTCAGTAGCATTGTGGACACTGGGGTGGTTGAACAATGCCTGTCCTGCAGTCCATATCAGCCATGGCAACCTCCCCCCCCCCCCACCAAGGGAATGGTCTTGAACAAGCTCCATCCTTCTTCAAACACCTCCACAATCTCAGCAACGTCCATACAAAGGCAGCCTGCATCCCTGAATGTGTGTATCTAACTTTAGACCACTTCACCTGGACCTGCTTTTTGATGCTACAAAATGACCACTCTATTAATATACATAGTAACATAGTAAATGACGGCAGATAAAGATCAGTATGGTCCATCTAGTCTGCCCAGTAAGTAGGAGTAAAATGGCAGGAGTAGGTGCACCCCTCCCCATGTCTTTGTTTAGGGGTGCACCCACCAGGAGTAGGTGCACCCCTCCCCGTATCTCTGTCCAGGGGTGCACCTGTCACTAGATGGTTCAGTTTATTTTGATTTTATTCTGTTGCTGTAAAGGGATCCACTGTGTCTGTCCCATGCCATTTTGAATTTCGTCACTGTGTTTGCCCCCACCACTTCCATCGGGAGAGCATTCCAAGCATCCACCATCCTTTCAGAGAAAAAGTATTTCCTGACATTGCCTTTCAATTTACCACCTTGCAGCTTCATGTTATGCCCACTAGTTTTACAGCTTCCCCGTCTTTGGAAGAGGATTATTTGTTCATTATTTCTCTTTAAGTATTGTGACAATGAGAGCTGTGATGACCCAATGGAAACACAGGAAAGTGGTGACTATGTCTTTAAGACAAGAGACAGGCAAGCTTTTCAGAGGGCTAAAGCTACAGCCAAGCAAAAGAAACACGTACTTGCTGAGGCTAAGCCATGCCCAAGCCCCAACGTGAGTGCAGGCTTGGACTCTAATGACAACCACCTGTGCAGAGATAAGGGTGTGGTAGCTAGGAAGCAGCTTTTTAAACCTGCTTCAGTGCAGAGAGAAAGAGGAAGGACGAAGGAAGGGGAGAGGAGCAGCAACAGGAAGGAGCAAGGAGATGGGGAAATTTAACTCCACGTGGGAGAAGCAGTTCCAGCAGCAAAGGAAGCAACCCTTGTGTGAAAGGTACGCTTGAGCCAGAGACCAGCCGATGTATAGCTGGGGGGGTTGCTGAAGAGCTGGAACAAAGTGCAGTGCAGTGTGTGCAAGAGACAATTCAGAAAACCCAAACTGCCAGAAGGGGGTGAAAGCTGTTACAAACGAACGTAACCAAGACCCAGCCAAAGGCAGAGACGTAGTGCTGAACACAGGTGAAGCAGTTAAGCTTTTGCTCCAGGGAAAGAAGCCCCACGCTCCTGATACAGCCAATGCTTACCAGGGAGAGCAGTTCTGGAAAGGACTTTTGAAGTTTCTACAGAATAGTAAGTTGGAAAACATTATTGAAAATCCTGAAAGAGATAAGCAATTTGCAGAACAGGAAGGCATGCAAATTGACACTCTTGAGTCAGATTCAGTGTATGACGAATCACCGATGGATTGTTCTTTATGCATGAGGGAAATTGAAAGCTGTTAGGAAGGACTGTAAAAAGAACTTTTGAAGAACAATTTTTCCTTAGCCAGGAAAGTGCTAAGACCTTCTTTAAGCTAAAGAACTTTGCAAAGAACAGAATTTGAATTAAAGCAGCGTTGTTGAAAAATGATCAGAATTTACCTATGCTGTTTGAATGAAAAGAAGCTGTAACACAGGTGCTGAGATGTGTACTGAAAACAGCTGCCGTGTTTAAAGAAGTATTTCAGTTCTTTAACTTCACGTGTACTTTTGTTCCTGTAAGTTTTTCTGTTTTGGAGAATAATCCTTTTTGCCTGCGTTGTCGTTGAATTTAATGCGTGGAAAGAACCCAAAAATAAATTTCTTGTTTTTGCCTTAAACAACCCCAGTGGTGACACACTACTTTGTCTTTAATGAAAAGAACTACAAGTCCCAGGATTCCTTGCTGGAGACAAAAATAGATTTATTTAAGGACAAATATGGCAGCCCTTTGCCTGTGAGCCACTGGCCCAGGCAGGGGGGTGGGGGGGGTCACGACAGTATTTAAAGGTCTGAATCATATCTCCCCTATCCCTCCTCTCCTCCAAAGTGTACATATTTAGGTCTTCAAGTCTCTTCTCATAAGGCTTCTGACGCAGCCTCCAAATCATTTTGGTCGCCTTCCTCTGAACAGTTTCCATTCTTTTTACATCCTTTGCAAGATATGGTCTCCAAAACTGAACAAAGTATTCCAAGTGAGGTCTCACCAGTGACTTATACAGTGGCATTAGTACCTCTTCCTTTCTGCTGATAATTCCTCTTCGTATGCAGCCCAACATCCTCCTGGCTTTTGACACCACCTTGTTGCACTGTTTTGCCACCTTGAGATCTACAGAAATAATCACACCAAGGTCTTTCTCCTGATCCCTGCACACCAACCTCTCGCCCCCTATCGCGTACATTTCCCTTGGATTTCTGCTACCCAAGTGCATGACACTGCACTTCTTTGCACTGAATCTTAATTGCCAAGCATTAGACCATTCTTCCAGCTTTTGTAGATCTTTTCTCATGTTAAGCACTCCCTCAGGGGAGTCCACTCTGTTGCAAATTTTCATGTCATCTGCAAAAAGACAGACCTTTCCATTCAGTCTTTCAGCAATATCACTCACAAATACATTGAACAGTGCCGGGCCCAGGACTGAACCCGGGGGCACCCTGATAATCCGAGTGAGCTCCATTTACCATCACCTTCTGTCGCCTATCAGTCAACCAATTTCTGATCCAGTTTACCACCTTGGGACCCATCCCCAAACTACTGAGTTTATTGATAAGCCTCCTATGAGGGACAGTATCAAAGCCTTTGCTGAAATCCAGGTATATGACATCCATCGCATACCCCTGATCTAGTTCTCTGGTCACCCAGTCAAAGAACTCAATCAGATTTGTTTGGCAAGATCGTCCTTCGGTAAAAACATGTTGCCTCGGTTCTTGCAACCTGTTGGTTTTGAGAAAATTCACTATTCGCTCTTTCGGGAGCGCCTCCATTACTTTTCCCGCCACCGAGGTAAGGCTCACGGGCCTGTAGTTTGACACTTCTTCCCTGTCACAACTTTTGTGAAGAGGTACCACATCAGCCATTCTCCAGTCCTGATGAACTTCTCCTGTTCCCAAGGATCTGTTGAAAACATCCTTTAACAGCCCTGCAAAAACCTTTCTGAGCTCTTTCAGTATCCTGGGTTGTATCCCATCCGGTTCCATGGCCTTGTCCACTTTCAGTTTTGCAAGTTGTTCTAACACATCATCTTCTGTGAATGGTATGGTATCTACTTCATTCCCATTTTTATATTTGGGAGTCACAGGTGGTTCTTCTCCAGGATTTTCTTTAGTATAAAGAGAGCAGAAGTATTTGTTTAGCAATTCCGCTTTTTCAATGTCACTTTCCACGAGTCCGTTCCCAGCACTTCTGAGTCCTGCAATTACACCTCTGATCTTCTTCCTTTCCTGAATATACCTGAAGAAAGTTTTGTCACCACACTTAACATCTTCAGCCATCTTTTCCTCTGCCTTTGATTTTGCTATCCTTATTTCTCTTTTTGTCTCTTTGAGTTTGATCCTCTAATCATTTCTGTGTTCCTCTGTTTACAAGCTTTGTGTTTTATGTTTTTTGCCTTTGAGCAGCCACTTCTTTGGAAAACCAAATAGGTTTCCTTCTCCTTTTGTTTTTATTTACCTTTCTTACATATTTAGATGTTGCCCCTTTTATTGCCACCTTTAGTTTAGCCCATTGCAATTCCACTTCCCTTGTCTCCTTCCACCCTGTCAACTCTTCCTTTAGGTACTCGGCCATTTTATTGAAGTCAGTGTTTTTGAAGTTTAGGACTTTGAGCTTGCTATGGTTGGACTGCACCTCGGCTTTTATCTCAAACCACGCCGTGTGATGATCGCTGCTGCTCACAGGGGCACCCACCCAGACATTCGACACAATATCACGGTTGGTGAGCACTAAATCCAGCATTGAGCTTTCCCTGGTTGGTTCCATCACCATTTGTCTAAGTAACGCATCTTGGAGAGCATCCACAATTTTTTTGCTTCTTTCCAGATTTGCAGAAGGGGTAATTCAATCTACATCGGGTAGATTAAAGTCACCCAATATAATCGCTTCCCCCTTTGTGGCTATTTTGGCAATGTCTATAATCAATTTGTTATCTATCTCTTCGATATGAGTCGGAGGTCTGTAGACTACAGAAGTATGGATGACAGTGCCATCTCCTCTTTCCAACACAATCCAGAGCGCTTCTTCTTTTCCCCATGCCCCCTGCATTTCAGTAGCTTTAATATTGCTTTTGACATACAAGGCTACTCCTCCTCCTTTTCCATTTTCTCTGTCTCTTCTGAATAGATTATAGCCAGCTATGGATATATCCCAATCATGCGATTCATTAAACCATGTTTCTGTAATGGCCACAATGTCCAAGTCCATTTCCACCATTAGGGCTTCCAGGTCTAGAACTTTGTTGGCTAAACTTCAAGCATTTGTGCTCATTGCTTTCCAGCATTTAACTGGCTTGCGTGTGTTTTGCATTGATTTTGTTCTGCCCACTTCTTCCCACTTGTTTTTGAAGTGTGGTTTAAAAGTATGCCTGTTTCTGATGTTATTCTGCTTTTGCAGGGAGTGACGTCCAGAACATGACCTTCCCCATCCGTCACCCCCTTTTTCTAATTTAAATGCATATGCACACACTGCCTGAATTTTTCATTTAGGATTCCTTTCCCTGCAACAGAGAGATCTAGTCCATCAGCACAGTATAGTCTCTTATTGGTCCATCTGTTTCCCCAGTTGCCTATAAATCTGAATCCTTCCTCTTTGCACCAGATCTGGAGCCATGCATTAAAGCTGTTTATGCGATGTAGCATTTCTGCCCCCTTACCAAGAACAGGTAGAACTTCTGAGAATGCTACAGTATTACCAATGGGCTTTAGTTTCTCCCCTAGAGTTTGAAAGTCCCTTTGAACTGTAGTGGCACTGTTTCTAGCCAGGTCATTTGTACCCAAGTGGATGATAACATCAGTTTTAGAGTGCTCACTTTCAACGCTAAGTACATCAACAATTTGGTTTGTATTCTTGCTAGCTGAAGTGCCTGGGAGGCATTTGACTATCTTCCCTGCTTTGAACTGTTTCCAGGTTGGTGCCTCTGATAATGGAATCACCAAGAAGTATTAGTTTTCTGTTCCTTGAGTTTTTCTTCATATTTGGTGCTTTATCAGGAGATTGGGCATTGACTGTCTCATTTAAGGGCCCTTCAGCTTCCCTGGCTTGGGCATCCTCATTAACCAAAGTAGAGAAGGCATTATGTAGTGATATCTCATGATATACAGGGTGTTTCTACATTACAGGACGCAGTCTACCAGAGCCTACTATGATCCATTTGTTCCTGGGATGCTTGATTCTCTGTGGGAGCGGTGGAGGACTTTGTTTGGTTTGTATCCTAGAAGAGGTGTGTTTCATTGCAGCTACTTCTTTCCTTAATAGAGTCAATTCTTTATGTATGGCTGCCAACTTGAGGCATATAGGGCAAGCTCTTAGGTTCCAGATGATTCATCTCAGAATGAAGGCACCACAATTATTGCACTGAATACAAGACATGTGTGGTCCTAGAAGGAGAAGGTGGACCTAACACCAAATTAAGAAGATAGATGTCAATGTATATGACTGCTATATAGGCAATGCAGCCCTAGGGTGGGTGGGGTGAGGGGTGGGAACCTAAGTGTCCTTGGCCAGCAGGCCTTACATGAACCGAGGGCACACTTAGAGGGCTACACAAGGAATGTAGGCAGTCAGAATATTCCCAGAAGTGAATGTAGAACCAGCAGTTATCTTTTATATCAGCTACACAAGCAACAGGATAGGTAAGAGATACCAAGCTGGAAGCTTATTAAAAGATACAAAGCTGGAAGTTTATCTGTTTGCAGGAGAAGCTGTGGAGCACAGGTTCGACCAGGTGTCTGCAAGACTTCCACTATTCAACCAGCCCCTCCCTGTCAGCAAGTTTGCAACCAGCCCCTCCCTGCCAGTAAGTTTGTATTAATACCAACAACAAGATTCCACAGAGATTCTTGAGTAGTGATAGGAACCCACACACACTGTGGAGGGACAAGGGGATGATTACTCTTATCTCAAGTTTCTCCAGAAGATCTCAAAAGGCCTATTTCTGGAAACCATGAAGTTCATGGACAACAAGGAGAAACTTTCCATAACTGATAACATTTCCTTTCCTTTCATTCTGCTAGACCAGTACAGATGAGTGGGTGATGCTATCAGCAGATGGTGGCGGCAGACCAGAGCAACCTTTAGTGATGCTATCACTTGTATAGAAAATGGTGCAGCATGAGAGAAGCCAGCATGACACTTCCCAAGCAGAAAGCAAGACTGGAAAACTCAGAAAAGAAGTATTAATTAACAACTTCAAACAAACTTTTGGCTCCCTTACCATAGTTTTAAGCATTAAGCACCAATACTGAAAATGCAATTAAATCAGCAGGGCTCCCAAACCTGTAGGAGCAGTCTTCTAGGGCAGGTCTTGGATTGGTCTACGAGGATTCAAGGAAAGGAGAAAAGGAAAGAGTAGTTACTCACCTGTAACAGGTGTTCTCCAGGAGCAGCAGGAATCAGTCCTCACTTATGGGTGACATTGATGTCGATGGAGCCCCCCATGCGGAGCATTTTCCCAGCTTTCTAAGAAAGCCTTTGGGAATACTGCACGCATGCGTGGTCCCCTTCACACCTAAAGGTGCCATCTTGCTCAGTCCAATGACATAGCTAAAAGACAGCACACAAAAAAAATGTAAAAATGAACTATGTAGGAGGAAGTGACGTCACCGGAGCCGATGGCGGCCTGAAAGAGCTGCTCCGGCACCGATCCGGCCGTTTACAGAATTATTGCGACCCCCCGGAGGTGGAAAGTGGTGGTCCCGGGTGCGGGAAGCGGCCGGAGCTGACCGCGACGGCTGGAGCGCCGGCGGTGGTATAATTCGGCGGCAGAGAGCCGCGTGAGCGGGAGGCCTATACAGCCGCATGGAGGGCAGAAATGGCGCCCGGAGGCATTAAAGAGGCGGCGTGAGTGGCCGGCGGTAGCCTCGGACTGGCGCATTTCCCCAGCTGTGCCGTTCCTCCGAGAGAGAAGAGTGCGGAGCACAGGAGTGCTGGAGGAGGCCGGACTGTGGGGCAATGAATCTGGCAGCAAACAGAGGCTGAGGAGGGAGCCCACAGGACCGGAGACAGTCAAAAAACTGTGAGTCTGCAGTGCTAGAGTCAGAGGGCACTGGGAGGACCGGGTGCAGCACGGAGCAGAGTGATAGTATTGTGTAAGGCTGCCCTTAGTGCCAGTAAGGGTGAAGAGGGACAGACCAGTGCAGAGTTAGACTGCACAATCTGGGGCAGAAATGACCACTAGAAGGAAAGCGGCAGATCTCAAAGAGTTTGCCTACCCTGGATCGCATGGAGGGAAGGGAGAAGCCGGCCAGACAGGGCATAAAAAGCCACCTGATGGGCAAGAAGAGCAGAGTGAAGAGGTGGAGAGAGAGAATGTAACAGCTCTTGGGCAGGAAACTATGCAACATATCACCAGAGCGGAGCTTAGAGACTGGTTTCTTGAAATTAAAAATGAGGTGCAATCTGTGAAGAATGAGTTGAATGAGGTGTTGGGTCCCCTGAAGGAGGAAGTCGGCGAGCTGGTGTGTAGAATGGGAGATCACGAGAACAGGTTACAAGAACTTGAACAACAACAGGAAGAAGAGACCCAAAGGAATGTGAAGTTAGGATCTCAATATGAAGCTCTGCTATATAAGCTGGAGGATCTGGAGAACCGTTCGCGACGCAACAATTTGAGACTCCGTGGGATCCCAGAGGAAAAGGAGTTTATGGACAGTGAAAAGGTTGCGCGATCGGTGTGCCTGGAAGCTCTCCGACAAGGTGGAGAAGAGGTGACAGCTATGGACATACAGTTGGACAGAGCGCACCGTGCATTGGGCAAACCAATTGGCAATAAACCACGAGACATCATCATATGCCTAGCACGGTATAAAATCAAAGAGAAAATTGTGCATAAAATACGGAGAGCAGGAGCCCTCATGTGGCAAGGGTACCCGGTGCACATATATGAGGACCTTTCTGCGGGCACGTTGCAGCGGAGGAGGGCTATGCAACCTGTTACACAAATCCTGCGGAGGGAGGACATTAAATATCGATGGCTTCATCCATTTGGACTCTCGTTCACAGTTAAAGGGCGACCATGGCGGCTACAGACTCCGGAGGAGGCAATGCAGGCCCTTCGGGAGGCAGGACTGAGCACCACGACGGAAGGTGTGGGGGCAGGTACTGCACCTGGCGGGTGGCGGGGGCGGGGTGGGGGCAGCCCACAGCACCGGCGTGCAAGGACTGCACACCCAGGGGGGGAGCTGCAAGTCGCCCAGCTGCCGGAAGACACTTGAAGGTCTTTGTGGACTGAGAGCAGGTTGGTTTAACTGTTGAAGGGTGCAGGTGGAGTGTTATGTCTCTGTCTGACCCTCTTGGTAACATATAGGACCTGTGTAATGTAATTTGGGGAAGAGAAGGGAGGGGAGTTGGAGAGCGGGTGGTGAAGGGGAAGGAGTAAGAGGATGGGAGGGGGAGGAGGATTCCGGGAACAGGGGAGAGGGGGGACGGTGGGAGGGGTATTGAGGGTGTGGGAGGGGCATGTGGAGAGGAATAGGGGGGCAGAAGGGATGAGTAGGTGACAGAGGGAGGCGGGTGAGTGGGTTGGTAGCCGGGGGGGGGGTAGAGATGAGAATAAGTGTTAGGCTGGGGAAGGTAGGGGGCGCACTACTCCTGAGTTATCCTCTGGAAATGATGGAGGATATGGGGGGGATGGGGGGGAAGGGGGGGGAGGCCTTGAGGGGGCTCAAAGAGGTTCGACGGGTGAGGAGAGGAGGAGGAGGAGGAGGGGGGAGGTATGGGGCAGGGAGGGTGGGTGGCGGGTTAGGGGGAGGGGGGGTGGGAAGCAGAGGAAGTTGCGGATTATGACCTTGAATGTCAAAGGGCTGCGTTCCAGACAGAAACGACGGTTGGTGGAGATGGAGGGTAAACGAACAGGTGCTGATATTATGTGCATACAGGAAACTCATTTGCGGGTGGGGCAGGAATATATGTTAGAATCTCGGCAGTACCCTACGGTGGTTCTGGCGGGCCAGAGACTAAACTCTAGGAAGGGGGGGGTGGGCATCCTGATAGGGGGGGGAGTATCATAACCTGGTGAAGGAGGTTTCGACGGGGAAAAGGCGGTAAAGGGGTGGGGGTGCTGCTGCAAATTGAAAGGGAGGAGGTGTGGGTGATCAGTTGGTATGGCCCCAATGAGAAACAGGGGGAGGCCTATGAGCAATTTTTGAAGGAGTTGGAGGGAGTGGGGAATATTCCAATAATACTGGGAGGAGATTTCAATTTGACGTGTAATCCCAGAATTGACACTAGCGGGGGGCAGGGGGGTGGGGGGCGAAGGGATAGACAAAGCCTGCATAAATTGAGAGAATGCCTGGGCTTGGTGGATGTTTGGAGGAGCTGGCATCCGGGAGAACGGAAATATACATACTATTCCCCAGTACATAGCTCCTACAGTAGGTTGGATATGATCTGGGGGGGTGGAATTTGGCTGGACAGAGTACAGGATATAGAACATGGTTCGATCACTTGGTCCGATCATGCCCCGGTGAGTGTCTGTTTCGATCTGGGTCGGAAAGAGGATAGTCTCAAATTTTGGAGACTCAACAACTCTCTGTTAGAAGAGGAGAAGCATGTGGGGAAGGTTAGGGCTCATATACAGGACTACCTCCAATTTAATGATACAGGGGAGGTGTCTATGGGGGTACTCTGGGATGGTTTAAAAGCGGTGATGCGTGGCCAGTTGGTTAGCCTAGGGGCGGGTGAAGCGGGAAAAAGGGGCTGCGGAAAGTAAATTATTGCAACAGCTGCGGCGTTTAGAGGGGGTACATCAGAAGGTGTCGGATCCAAGCATCCTTGCGGAGCTCATTAGGGTTAGAGCGGAGTTGAGTACACTGTGGGCCCAGGAGATAGCATTCCAGCTTGCGGTACTGAAGCAGGCCCATTTCGAAGGCGGGAATCGGGCGGGGAAGATACTGGCCAGTCGCCTGAAGGGGCGGCGGCAAGCAGCGCATGTGGATGGTATTAGGAATACTAGAGGGGACTGGATCCATACCTCAAAGGGTATTAGGGGGGTGTTTCGGGAGTACTATCAGAAATTGTATGAAAGTGAATTGGAGGTGGGAGGGCAGGACACGACTGACTTTTTGGAGGAATGTGGTCTGTCGCAAGTGACCGCGGAGGAAAGAGAATATCTCGGGCAGGAAATCCGGGAGGAGGAGGTGAGGAGGGCTATAACCACACTGAAATTGGGAAAGGCGCCAGGGTTGGATGGGTATACGGCAAAGTTCTTTAAGGTCTTCTCAGACCAGATAACGCCCCTTTTTACTAAGGTGGTTAATAAGGTGCTACAGGGGGAGGGCCTTCCGCGCACAATGGCGGAGGCGGGTATAACAGTCCTGCCGAAACCAGGTAAAGATAAGGGGGTATGCGGCTCATACCGACCTATCTCCTTGATAAATTTGGACGCAAAGTTGTTGGCAAAGATTTTGGCGAATAGAATTCAAGATGTGGTTCCGCACCTGATTCACCCGGATCAGACGGGTTTTGTGAAGGGGCGTCAGGGTAGTGATAATGTGAGAAAAGTTTTGAATGTCATGTGGCATCTTCAGCGTACCACCGAGGAGGCAGTGTTAATCACAGTAGATGCCGAGAAGGCATTCGACCGGGTGGAGTGGTCGTTTATGTTTCAGGTTTTGGAGACCATGGGGTTTGGAGGGAGGTATATTAGTTGGATTAAAGCGCTTTACCAGGGACCGCGTGCTAGAGTTAGGGTGAATGGCGGGTACTCTGAGAGTTTTGAGCTCCATAGAGGTACTCGACAGGGATGTCCCTTGTCACCCCTCTTGTTTGCACTGGCTATAGAGCCGCTGGCAGCCTATATCAGACGGGTGACGGATATTAAAGGCGTGACGATAGGTGGGAGGGAGGAAAAGATTGGGCTGTTTGCAGATGATGTTGTCTTCACCCTGACCCAGCCCCTTACAACTCTACCGGTGCTCTTGACGGCTATACACAGGTACAGCCGCCTCGCGGGATATAAAATGAATCAAGGGAAGACGGAATTGTTGGGATTTAATTTGCCGCCCAGGGTGGAAGAGAGCCTCCGACACCACTTTAAGTTTCGGTGGGTGGAGGGGAGATTTCGGTATTTGGGGATCCAGTTAGGGACCCCTCTAGTTCGGCTTAAGCACTGGAACTATCAAGGTTTGATTGAGACTGTCCGGCAGGATCTATCCCGGTGGCGGGGGTTGTATTTGTCTTGGCTGGGCCGCATTGCGGTGGTAAAAATGAATGTACTCCCACGGTTATTATTTGTGTATATGTCTCTGCCGTGTAGGCTGGTTAGAAAAGAAATCGATCGGATGCAAAATCTCCTGCTGCAATTTATTTGGGATGGTAAGCGCCCGAAAGTCGCCAGGGCGACCATGTATAGGTTAAAAGCAGAGGGGGGATTGGGGGTCCCGTCGTTGCTCCGATATTATGAAGCGGCGCAACTTCGGGCGCTGTTTGCTTGGAAGGAGGGGGTGGAGAGACCTGGCTGGGTGGAGATGGAGGAAGGGGAGGGGGCAGTGGTGGGGGCATGGATATGGGACCCTGGTGGGGGGGGGACGGAGAAAGGGGCTGGGAATCCCTATCGCGAACTAACAAAACAGGTTTGGGTGAAATGGAAGCGGTTTTTGCTAGAGGGGAAACAAGTCTCCCGCGAAACTCCACTTCAGACTTTAATGACGGGCAGGATGGGTGAGGCGGCAGGGGTTTTTAGGAGGTGGGGGGCGAAAGGATTACGGAAAGTGGGTCAATTGGTGGAGGAAGGGGGGCACATTCGGGGATTTGAGGTGCTGCAACGGCAATATGGTTTGGAGGAGTCCGATAGATTTGCCTATGTAAGTCTGTGGTATCGGCTTCAGCAGCGGGAGGTAAAGCAGGATTGGATGGCGAAGCGCACGCAGTTTGAGGAGATGATGGGGAGTGCTGGGATGCCCACTCGGATTATTTCAAAGTTATACAAACTTCTGGGGGAATACCAGCAGGGTCCTATAAGGGGTCAGTTGCAATGGGAGGAGCTGGGGGGGCACTGGGATGTTGAGAGGTGGGAAAGAATTTATATCAGAACCCATAAATTGGCTCCGGGAACAGCTATGCTGGAAAACAGCTATAAGCTACGGTTAAGAATGTACTGGACACCGGTGTGGCTGCACGCCCTTTACCGGCGAGTTCGGATAGATGCTGGAAAGGGTGTGGGGATAGAGGTGATTTGCTGCATATGCTGTGGGGATGTACGATAGTTCGGGATTATTGGCGGGAGGTGGAAAGCCTTACGGCAGCCATTACAGGGGTGCAGGTGGGTTTTACCCCTAGTGTGGTGATTCTGAATGAAGGTGTGCCTGTGAGGGGGAGGGAGAGAATTGGATAGACTACAGGGGTACTGTGTCATTGCTGGGAGGATGGGTCTGCTGCAATGGTGGAAGAAACAGGGTGTTCCCCCAATAGCGGAGGTGGTGGGGCGTATAGAGCAGCTTAGGGGGTATTGTGCAATAGAAGCTCATCACAAACATACTGTCCACAGGTACAATAAGGTGTGGGAACGATATGAACATTGGAAGGCAGCGGGGGGGGGGGGGGGGGTTTTGTATAAAATAATGGTAAGGGTTGTATTATACACAAATTGCCCCCACCACCAGTAGGGGTGTCGGGTGGGCTGTTTCCTGTATGCACCTCTGCACTTCTGCACCTCGGGTTACGATTTGCCGTGGTTACTATTAGTCAGCTCACCGCTGCATGTCTGGTGGGAAGGGGATCTTCTGCTTTACGGGAGGGAGTGAGGTTTGGGTTGGGAGGTCTAGGGCTAGCGGGAGTAGAGGGGGGAGGATATTATTTGGGGGGGGGTCTCTTATTATTACAGTTAATGTGTGGTCTGTGGTCGGTATGCTTGTATGGTCCACAATAGACGAATTTTTGCCTGTATAAACTGTAGAATGTATAAACTGTACAAGATACAATGTATAAAGTGCAAAACAGAGTATGGGGGATAACAGAAAATGGAGTAGCGCTATGGGCGGGGTTCCTCCCCACATGCTGATGACACTGTACAGGACGTTTTTTGCTTTGTGTTTTTGGTGTCGGGGGGGGGGGGTCCCCGAAGTATGTTATGTATTGCCTGTTATGCTGAGTGCTAATAAAAAACTTTTAAATTAAAAAAAAAAAAAAATGAACTATGTACAACTGCAACTCCCAGGGGAGGAGGGAGGGTTATGAGGACTGAGTCCTGCTGCTCCTGGAGAACACCTGTTACAGGTAACTACTCTTTCTCCAGGACCAAGCAGGAAGTCAGTCCTCACTTATGGGACTCCCCAGCTTCAGGCTACCGGGGACCCAGAGCTGAAAAATGAGCTCCCTCTAGCCGCAGCATCAGAGAAAGGATTTCACTGAAAAATACCCCCACTGGTAGCCCAACCAGAGGGCTGGAGGGTAGGAGTTGCCTAAACCTCAAAGAGATTCCGGAGCACTGCCTGACCGAAAGCACTGTCCCTACAGGACTCCCTCTCCAGGCAGTAATGGGTCGCAAAAGTCTGGCTTGAGGACCAAGTTGCAGCCCTGCAGATGTCTGCCAACGGTACAGAGCGGAGATGAGCTACTGAGGCAGCCATTGCCCTGACACGGTGGGCCGTGACCCGACCCTGCAAGGGAAGGTCAGCTGCCCGGTAAGCCCAGGTGATACAGTCAGCCACCCAGATGGACAAGGTACGCTTGGAGACAGGTAACCCCAAGTTATTAGGGTCAAAAGATATGAAGAGCTGAGTAGCCCTCCTATGCCCCTGCGTACGCTCAATGTAGAAGGATAAGGCCCTTCTACAGTCCAGGGTATGCAGGACTGTCTCAGCCCGGCTGGCATGGGGCCTAGGGAAGAACGTTGGAAGAACCACCTCCTGGTTGAGGTGGAAAGAGGAGACAACCTTTGGGAGGAACTTAGGATGAGTCCTAAGGACTACCCTGTTCCTATAAAAACAAGTGTAAGGCTTGTCACAGACCAGGGCTTGAAGCTCACTCACTCGCTTGGCCGAGGTCAAGGCCACAAGGAATAGAGCCTTCCAAGAAAGGAAGCGGAGAGGACATGTAGCCATCGGCTCAAACGGTGGGCGAGTCAGTTGTTGCAAGACCACATTCAACTCCCACTCAGGGGCCGCTGGACGGAGAGGAGGCTTGAGCAAGAGCAAGCCTCTGAGAAACCTGGACACCAAGGGGTGAACCAACAGAGTGTCCTTCCACCAGTGAGTGGTGAGCTGCTAGAGCAGAGAGGTGGACCCGAACCGAATTGGACAAGTGCAGTAGATACTGAAGCACTACTGGTACAATGCAGGCGAAAGGATTCTCCTTGCTCTGCTGACACAACATGGAGAACCTTCTCCACTTCAGGGCATAGGTTTTCCTGGTGGATTGCTTTCTAGAGGCCAAGACCACCTCTTCCACTTCCCGGGGTAGGCCCCAGGGAGCCAACACTACCCTTGCAGCCTCCAGGCCATCAAATTGAGAGATTTGAGATTGGGGTGCAGAAGGGAACCCTGATCCTGAGAGAGAAGACTGGGTTGCAACCCCAGAGGTAGTGGTGTTTCCACCGCTAGCTGAAGCAGAAGTGGAAACCAGGGCTGCTTCGGCCACCGGGGAGCTATCAGAAGCACCGAGGCCTTGTCCCTTAGAATCTTGAACAAGGTTCGGGCCACCAGAGGCGTGGGAGGAAACGCATACAGGAGGCCCTGGGACCAAGAAATCAGGAAGGCATCCGCTGCTAACCTCAAGGGATGCGGTTGCCTGGAACAGAACCTGGGCAGCTGCCGGTTCAGGGGACTGGCAAAGAGATCTATGGATGGAAGTCCCCATCTCAGGAAAATTTTCTGAACCACCAAGGGGTGTAGTTGCCACTTGTGGGGTTGCAGAATCCTAATCAGTCTGTCTGCCAGGAAGTTTTCCTGGCCAGGGAGATAAACAGCCTTGAGAAACATGTTGTGTTTGAGAGCAAGAGAGCAAAGGGCCTGTGCTTCTCGACACAGGAGCCTGGACCCCGTGCCTCCCTGTTTGTTCACACAGAACATGGCCACTTGATTGTCCGTCTGTACCAGAACAGACTGGTGAGCCAAGGTGTGAGAGAAGGTTTTGAGGGCTAAGCGAATAGCCCGGAGTTCCAGAAGGTTGAATTGCTGTGTGGCCGCCTATGGAGACCACAGGCCCTGGGTGCACCTGTCCAAGCAATGTGCACCCCAGCCCTGCAAGGAGGCATCAGTGGTCAGCACCACTGTGGAAACAGGCACCTGAAAAGGCACCCCCTGTAATAAGTTGGGGTGGGTGTAGCCACCACTGTAGGGAGTCCAGAAATGGTGTGGACACCCGCACTTTGTCTGTGAGGCTTCCTGTGGCCTGGTTCCATTGAGTTCGAAGACACCATTGTGCAGGCCTCATGTGGAGGCGGGCATTGGGGGTCACATGCACTGTCGATGCCATGTGGCCCAGGAGCTTTAGACAGAGTCTGGCAGAGACCTGTGGCCTGCTCAGAAACTGGTTTGCCAAGTCTATGAGTCTTTGAGCCCGGTCTCTGGGCAAGTAAGCCTTTGCTTGCAGGGAGTCCAACCTCGCCCCTATGAACTCTAGGTTCTGGGAGGGGAGCAAAGTGGACTTTGCGAAGTTTATGACAAACCCTAGATGTTGAAGGAGGGAGACAGTTCTGAGGGTGGCTTGCCGGGCCTCCTGGGAAGTCTGACCACTGATGAGCCAGTCGTCCAGGTAGGGGAAGACAAACACACCCTGATTCCTTAAGTAGGCCGCCACCACCGCCAGGCACTTTGTAAAGACCCTTGGGGCGGAGGTCAGGCCAAAGGGCAGTACTCTGTACTGATAATGGTTTCTTCCCACAATGAACCTGAGGTACTTTCTGTGGTCTGGATGAATGAGGATTTGAGTGTACGCATCCTTTAGATCTAAGGAGCACAGCCAATCTCCCTGCTGGAGGTAGGGCAGAAGTGTTCCAAGAGTAAGCGTCTTGAACCTTTCTTTCTCCAAGAACTTGTTGAGATTCCTGAGGTCGAGAATAGGCCTGAGGCCCCCGGTTCTCTTTGGTACGAGGAAGTACCTGGAGTAGAACCCGGGACCTTGCAGGTGGGGAGGTACCGGCTCCACCGCCTGGTCTAAAAGCAGACCTCGAAGTTCCTGAAGGAGGAGGTCTGTGTGTAGAGGAGGTCATTGAGGATCTCCTGGGAAGTAGGTTGGAGGCAACTGCTGGAAATGGAGTATATAGCCCTTGTGGACTATGCTCAACACCCAAGCATCTCCTGTAATGGGTGGCCACCTGTGGGCAAACAGGACTAGACGACCTCCTGTGCAGAGATGGGACAGCAGAGGTGGAAAGGCTATGCTGTGGGAGTCAAAAACCCCCTCCCTGCTGAGTGGGAGCAGGAGCCGGAGGCTTGGGGGTCTTGTGCCTACGGGGCCCATGTCCCTGCCCCTTGGCCTGATGACCCTGCTGGGGAGCTGGGAAGGCCTTGTATTGAGGGAAAGGTTTGTAGGCAGCTACCTTCCTTGGGTAAAAGGACTTCTTACCCGAGCCCTTCTTCCTCTGAGAAGGGGCAGACGTTTTTCTGGACAGCTTTGTCCTAGTCAGGTGCTCGGTTTCGAGCTCAGCCGCCTTCTCGGCCATGGGCTTGCCAAAAAGGTTCTCACCTCGGCAAGGGACATCGACCAACTTGTCCTGCACCCAGGGCTCGAGGTCCGATGACTGCAACCATGCCTGGCGGCGGGCCCCGATGCCGGCTGCCGCTACATGGGCCGAAGCCTCGAAGCCATCGTAGGCCGCTCGGGACATTAACTTTGAGCATTCCCGGATTCCCGAGGACAAGGTCTTGAACCTCTGCAAAGGTTCCCTGGAGAGGCCAGCAGAGAACCCGGCAAGTTCCTTCGCCAGGTCTCGGAGGTACATGCCCATGTACAGCTGGTAAGACTGGACATGGCAAGCAAGCATCGAGCCCTGGAAGCACTTTCTGCTGAAATCATCCAGGTTCCGGGCCTCGCTGCCGGGAGGCACCGCGGAGTGCATCTTCTGGCTTTTCAGACGATGCATGGCCAATTCCACCACCATGGAATGGTGCGGCAGCTGCGCCTTCTGGAAACCAGGGCTCTTACGGAGTCGATAGATGGAATCGACCCGCTTGCTCAAAACCGGTGCTGAGGCCGGTGCCTCCCACATCCGGAAGAGGAGCCGTTCCAGCATCGGAGGAACAGGCACAGTAAAGGACTCCTTCGGAGGAGAGTCATACTGGAGGGCCTCGAGCTCTTCGGCTCGAGGCTCCTCCTCAAGGTCCGCGGGAATCGCCAAAGCCTTGTCCATATCCCTGACGAACTCCGACAACCTGGTATCCTTCGGAGGGGACCTACTCCGGGGCTTGGACTGCGGTGAGTCCGAAGGGATGCACAGAGTCCGAAAAGTATCGGGGGACTCCTCGTCCTCGTCTCCCATGCGGACTCATCTGAAGAGGAGTCGGGGGGACTCCGACTGTGCGGGCCTCGGTGGCACCCGCCCTGACGCCGAAGGCACCGGCGTCGACGCCCTCGGTTCCGAGCAGGAGGTCGAGGATGACCGTGACCGAGGATGACCTCGAACCTTCATGATCTCGAGTATCGGCTCGGTCTCCGGGGTCGACTTAGATGTCGATGTCCCGGTGGTCGGGGCAGATGCATCAGCGAGGCTCGCCATCAATACCCGCTACTGATCCATGAAGGCAGACAATCTGCACTCCAAGACTGTCAGCCTGTGTCCAAGCTCAGGAGACTCAGCAGCCACCAACTCGGGCCCCGGTGGCGCCAGGCCCGACGTCAGCTCTCTAGGAGGAGAGTCCATGAGGACAACAGGACTTATGTGTCCGGCAGGCTCCGTCTCCACACGAGGTATCTTGGATGACTTCTCCTGCTCCAAGGGCCCGGGACGGTGGTCGGGGGTGCGAGACGTGCCCTCGAGGAACCAGGGACCTCCTCCGACGCCGCCCTCACGAGCCGTTTCTTCCTCTTACGTTCCCGATCGGGGGACCCCCTGTCCGAGGAACCCCAGCGATGCTCGGGATCAGACTCCCGAGTCGTCGAGGCCTCGGACGAGGTCCGGGCCCGGCCGGAGGCAGAGTCAGAAAAAATCCATTCTTTCTTTTTTTTTTTAAATTCTTTATTTTCGTTTTGCAACAACAAAGGAAAGGAAGACATACAACTAAGAGACAAATACATACATGTAATGTGATACATACACCAAAGCAAACCCCCACCACCCCCCTCCCCCCTGCTTCTTCTCTAGAAACTAACTAATTCTCGAAACGGACGTGTACTGACATTATTGTGTTACAAAACCTTCCAGCGGTCTAAAACATTATTATGGTACAAAACTTTACAGCGATCTGAGACATGATGAGTGTACATTAAACAGACATGTCGAAGCGATAAGCAGATGGTACATGATCATTGAGCATCTGCCATTTAGACAAGCAAGAATGAAATTGGGTATGGAAAATAGCCCTCCAAGATATCTGCTCATAGTTACTATATAAGCAGACAAGGTTCCACTATCATTGACAGCAAGTCGAGAGCTATCCCTCCAAGTCCCCATGATCAAACACATGGCTATACCCAGCATAAAATCAGGAGAAAACGACCCTTCTTAGGAAGAGAGGGGACCCCCGCCACTGAGCGGAGTCCCACAGTCGTCCGAGAAAGAGGCTCGTGAAAGTGCAAGATAAAGGAAATACGACCCCAGACCCGCCCCTAGTAAATCTGTAGTTAAGGACATTTACAAGAACATGAACGAAGGTTCCCACATCAGTATAGCGAGACCTGCACGGGCCCCTGGCAATTGTGTTCCATTTGACTATTTTCTGGAATATGAGAACATCTTTGTGCAAAAGGACAAGAGTTGAGTTTGGATAGCTGAAGCAGATCGGGAAACCCGCATTATGTTGCTCCAGAAACGCTCCAATGCACAGGGGTTAAAGTGGTTTGCGGTTAGCAAGCCCAGGCTGGTTGGATTCTACAAGTGACAATATCTGTACCCTGACATAATAGGTTATAAAAGGTAAAGGCTGCTCCATGTGTACTACTAATAGAGTAAATTAGTTCTAAGAGCCCATCCTTAGTAGGGACTAAGGGCGGCATGATTGGAGCACTTTTGAGGCAGCATGTAAGCTGCATCAATTGAAAATAATGTTTCGCTAGGAACACAAATCCCCTGTATAGATCAGAAAAGGTTTTCCAACGAGCTGCAGAAAGAGCTGTTGGGGTGTCCTGATCCCCCTGGAGGACCAGGGTCTGGAAATAGTCATACATGGCTGCTCAAATTTCAAACCGAAACTCTGGCTGAGTTAATAGGGCTCTATCAAAGAGCCAGGCCCCCGGATTCCCTTGAAGTGCAGTAGTATGGTAGTGAAAAGGAATAGCAGCATGATCTGAAATATACGAGGAGTGAATCTTTACAGCGTCCACCTGGGGAGCTAACAATGTTGATATTAGAAAGAAATCTATGCGAAACTGGAATTTGTGAAGGGAAGAGAAGAAGGTAAAGTCTAGCTCATTGGGGTGTATCTAAGCAAATCGCTACAATAGTAGCATGCAGAGATTTCCTATCCAATATAGCAACCCCACATTTCTTAGAAGCAGCTGGGGAGTAGGCGGCCACCATGTAAGGTTTAGTATTGAAGTGGAAAGTTTCCTTCGAATTGAAATGTGTTTCTTGGAGGAAAATCAGGTCCGCAGCCTCATGATTTAGATAGCATAGGAGTTTCCTCCGTTTTATCGGATTATTGATTCCTTGTACGTTCAATGAAAAATCTTACATGGTGCCATCAGTCGATACTAGACAATTTAGGTAAAAGCGCTTGAAAACTTACAACATAATCAGAATCTGTACACTAATGACATAAGCACCAAATATGCTGGCCAATACACCATATTGAAAAGTATGTACCAAAGTAACTTAGAGAAGAAGCAAACCCCCAATGAATATGGCGACCAGATGTCTGCGGGAGGAGGCCCTAGAGAGGAGATAAGACATAATAAAAGAAAAGAAACACCAGAGTCCATAAGAAACACTGTCTCTGATATTCGTCGAGGCGACAATGGGTAGATGGAGTCGGGTCCCAGATATCTTCAAAATAAGGCGACAGACCTCCTTCGATAAACTCTTCGCTGAGCCGCGGTAAATCCAATATGGCAGGCACAGCGGATATGAGAGTACTGGCAGGAATATTCTGGAAATCAGCGCATCAAGTCGGCTTCTTTAGAGTCCAAAAACTCCGCTAGTAGCTCAGGGTCCTCAAATGTTCTTGTCTGATTGTGAAGCGTGACTCGGAGCTTGGCCGGGTACAGCAGACCATAGCGCGCTTGTAATTGTTGAAGCCTCGGCCGAAATTCCAGAAAGCGCTTTCGGCGGTCGACCGTGGGTTTAGCCAAGTCAGGATAGAAGGAGACCTTGTGGCTCTCAAACTCCATATGGCCCTTTGCCCGGGAGGCACTGAGAATTTGTTCCACATGTTGATATCTCAAAAGTCGAAAGATGATAGGCCGCGGGGTCTTCCTGTTGAGCGTTATGTTTGTGGGTACACGATGAGCACGATCGATCTCCAATTCTTTGGTGAAGGTGATTTGGAGCAAGGAAGGGAGGATTTTACTTAAAAACTCCTTCATGTCACCCAATTCCGCTCCCTCCGGTAGGCCCACGAGGCGCAGGTTGTTGCGGCGCGCTCTATTATTGCCATCTTCCACTTCTTTCTGCAAAGCCCGCACCTGACGTTCAACTTTGTCGAGTTTGGACAGCCGGACCGCATGGGAGTCTAATATATTCTCCATTTTGTCCTGACGCGAAGAGAGCCCCTCTAGCCTGCCTTGCAGTACACCAAGATCTTCCCTCAGCGCTCGAAGTGCTTCACCGTTTGACTGCACGAGGTCCTTAACCCCTCTAATTTCTGCGAGGATTTCCTGCTGCATTTCGGGGCCCTCGCGCAAAGCCAGCCCCTTCTGCGGGGACGGGGGTTCAGTTTTGGAGCGTTTACCGTGAGAAGCCGCTGAAGAGCCAAATTCCAGGCGCGTGGGTTTGGTCCCCGCCATCTCACCAATGTGCCCCGGCAAGATCAGAGCAGAAATTCAAGTTTGTCCGGTGTTAATTCAGGATTCTGAGTAGGCCTCTCGGGAGCCTCAGCATTATGCGACCATCCCGCTGGACATCGGGCTCCGCCCCCCAAAATCCATTCTTTCTGATGCTGGCGGCTTCGTAGTGCCTTGGTGGACATTTTGCCACATGGGACACAGACCTTAGGATCATGATCTGGTCCGAGGCATCGAAGGCAGCAGTCGTGTGTTGGTGAGAGAGATCAGTTTCTTGCACCGATCACACTTTTTGAAACCACTGGAAGTCATCGGGGAAAAAAGGGCCCCCGCGAGGTCAAAGGACCGGCCTTCCAGGGAAAAAACAAAAAGGGAGTGAACACCAGCCACGAAGGGCAAAAACCGAAAAATAGAAGACGGGCTCTATACTGGTGTACCAAACCTGGCAGGAAGGGGAACCGGCGTCGAACCGGAGATAAAGTACGATGAAATCGCAAGAAAAAACGTAAACTTTTCCGGGTGACACGGACAGACATCCGGTGGGCTCCACGGAAAAAGAAAGACTGAGCAAGATGGCACCTTTAGGCGGGAAGGGGACCGCGCATGCATTCAGTATTCCCAAAGTCTTTCTTAGAAAGCTGGGGAAATGCTCTGCACGGGGGCTCCATCGACATCGATGTCGCCCATAAGTGAGGACTGACTTCCTGCTTGGTCCTGGAGAAAAGGCCCATGGAGTTTGCCAGGAAGAGGTAACTGGAGACTTTGGCAAAAGTCAGTTTGTAGAGGAAACCAAAAGTGCTTTAAAGGAGAGAAAGTCAGGGCAATGGTGGTGAAACACACGTTCAAGTAGTTTGTTTATTTATTTATTTGTTTGTGGGAGTTTTTATACCACTATTTCAGGTAATCATAGTGGTTTACAAATGAACAACAGATACATGAAACAGGTTTACAATATAACAAGTGATAAAACATAAAACAGTAATTAACAATTTTACAGTCTTACATTCTTCAACTAAAACTTATTTACAAGTTGCTAATGGCAAAACACCATTAAGTTAGAGGTAGGTTTAGTGGGGTGGAGATGTTTGGCAGGGTCTAGTGGTGGAATAGTTGAGAAAGAGAAGCAGTTATTGAGTTGTATCAGTGACAGTTGAAGTTACACTGTTACCAAAATGCTCAGTGAAGAGGTATGTTTTAAGGTGGGAACGGAAGGTGGATAGGTCTGTCATGCTCCTAAGGCTAGTTGGCAATGAGTTCCAGAGTGTTGGAGATACGTATTCGAATGCTCTATTGCTAGTGCATTGTTTTGTATTACGGAATTCAGAGGGAATAGTGAGGAAGCTGATCATTTGTTTTCTTCTTTGCCTGTCATTAGATAAAACTTTGAACAGGTGGGAGAGAGTAGGGGGAGCTATTTTCCTAATGATTTTAAATGTGATCATGATAATTTTATATTTGATCTGGCTTTCGATCGGCAGCCAATGTAAATCATAGAGAATTGGTGTTATGTGGTCACTATGGCAAGAATCCTGGATAATTTGTGCGGCTGAATGCTGTGCCATAATAAGTGGGTGAAGGGATACTTTTGTAAGACCATGGAGTAGACTATTACAGTAGTCTATGTGGGATGTGATTAAAGCCTACATAATAGTTATTAAGTCGGAAGGTTGTAGGAAGGGTTTTAAGTGGCGGAGAAGACGGATCTTATTGTATATTGTTTTTGTTAAGTTTTTGATGTGGGTCTGGAAGGAGATGTGCTTATCCAGTGTCACACCTAGGTATTTAACCTCTTCTTTAACTTCAAGCTCGATGTCCTCAAATGAAATCTTTTGTAGGGGAGTGTAAGTTTGGTTCCTGGTGATTATTAAGATTTCCGTTGTTTTTGTAATTTATGTGTAGGCCAAAATTCTTGAGCCAGGTAGCAATTTTCTTGAAGCAGGCTATTATAGGGTCGACGTTGGGTGATGTAATATTAAAAGGCATAACCAACATTATGTCATCTGCATAAATAAAACAATTCAAGGTCGATTATGCTATGATTTGACAAACAGGTTAAATCAGTGTTTTTCAACCTTTTTTGTGCAAAGGCACACTTTTTTCATGAAAAAAATCACAAGGCACACCACCATTAGAAAATGTTAAAAAAATTTACCTCTGTGCCTATATTGACTATATATAAAGTAATTCTCTTGAATAGGAATCAAACACTCACACCAACCCCCCTCCCCTGCTGGTTCACACCAACCCCCCTCCCCTGCTGGTTCACTCACCCACCCCCCTGTCACTTACTCACCCCTCCTGCTGGGTCACTCACTCACTTACCCCCCCTCCCCTGCTGGTTCACTGACACCATCGACCCCCCCCCCTTGCTGGTTCACTCACACCACCCCCCCCCTCCACTGCTGGTTAACTCACCCCCCCCCTTGCTGGTTCACTCACACACACACACCCCCCCCCCCCTCTGCCCAAGCCGCTGCTTCTGCTTTGTACAGAGCAGCGGCTGCACTACACTTACATTGAAAAGTAAAGAGAAACTGTGTCAGGAACCCTCCGGTCATCGCAGAGCCCGAGGAAGTGATGTCATGGGGGCGGGCTCCTCACAGGCTGTCTTTCCTTTTCAAATTAACTTTATTGCAGCTAAAGTTAATTTGACAAGGAAAGACAGCCTGTGAGGAGCCCGCCCCCATGACATCACTTCCTCGGGCTCTGCATGATCGGAGGGCTCCTGACACAGTTTCTCTTTACTTTTCAATGTAAGTGTAGTGCAGCCGCTGCTCTGTACAAAGCAGAACCAGCGGCTGCACTGCTATAGGGAATCGCGATCGCGTTCGCGCCGCGGACTTCGGCACAAAAGCCGGTTTTTTGCTCTGGCCGCTCCCGATCTTGCGGCCAGAGCAAAAAAACCGGTTTTTCAATGGCCGGTTTTACAACTGTGCCGGCAGCCGGCCTGGCCATGGAAAAACCGGCCAGGCCGGCTGAAAACCGGCCGGTTGGCAACCCTAATTTGTGAGCCGAGGCCACATGTTACGGATGAAATTGGAATTTTTCCCACGGCACACCAGACAATATCTCACGGCACACTAGTGTGCCGCGGCACAGTGGTTGAAAAACGCTGGGTTAAATAATAGTGTTGATAGCGCAGATCCTTGGGGAAGGCTTGTGGTTTGTGGGTAGGAATTAGAGGAAGTGTGATGTATGGTGACTTCCTGAAGCCTTTCAGATAGATAGGATACAAACCATTTAAGGGTTGTATTGCTCAGGCCAATGTTTCAATCTATGAATTAGAAGGGAATGAATAACAGAGTCAAACGCTGCAGATATGTCTAGGAAGAATAAAATGTATGCTTGGTTATTGTTATCTATTCCCTTAATGATTTTATTGGATAGGGACAGCATAAGTGTCTCGACACTACAGGAGGGAGATTAATTGATAGTGAGAAAGACAGGTAGGGTCTAGTGAGGATTTCTTGAGGAGAGGAGTGACTACAGCATGATTGAAGGCTGCAGGGAAAGTTGCAGTAGAGCGCGATAGGTTGAGAATATGAGAGATGGAAGGGACTACAGTGGAGGAAATGGCGCTAAGGAGACAGGTGGGAATAGGATCAGAGGAGCAAGTACTAAGTTTGGATGAGGAAAGAAGGTGTGTGGTTTCCTCCTCAGAGACCATAGTAAAGGAAGAAAGGGTAGCAAAGGTGGGGGGGGGGGGGGTAGTTGGGAGTGAAGTGGGGAAGAAGGGGAAGTAGCTGATCTCGTGGGGAACAGGAGTGTGATTGTGATAGGCGATGGCCTAATTCATCTTGTAAACGTAAAAGTGTGGCAGAGGCCTGTCTCTGCCTGTCAGCTCTGCTTGAGTCTCCCTCCCCCCTTTTCTAGGAAAATTATAACTGACTTTGGAATATTATAGAAATGCCAGTAGCAGTAGAAAACTGCTTTGCTCTGCCTTGATAAGAATGTCTTCTGATAAGAACGTACAATTTTTCCACTGTTTTTGTTATGGTTTAAGCACAGATGTCTCTTCAGCATTATTGCTTGCACGCTGTATCCTTGCTAATACACTGACCTTGTAGAGAATAGCAGCCTGAATTTTTGAAGAAATATATTTTGTCTAAGCATTTGAGCCATGGAACACGGGGGTAAGCCCAGTCACAGATGGCTATTGGATGAAAGTAGTTGGGCCACCAAGACCAATGAGGAGGTTGACCTGTATTAGATTGGGGAAGAAAGGTATATATGCTGTTGTCTAACGTAGTTCAGGGGCTCAGCCATTTTGCATGAAATCATTGTCTGAGTCTGTGCACATTAAACTGGTTTGAATTCTAGTCAATAGACTCCTGGTTTTATTGGTTGCGGACACTTCGCTATTACATATTCTTGGTGCGTTGGCCGGGAAGGCGTAATACGCGAATGGTGCGCAAGTAATACTACCACGTATTACCGCCTCCAGGTTTGGTCCGGCTGGGACCGCAGCCGACCGACGTGGAGAGGATCCCAGGCGCCGACCGGTCCCTTGCATCGGAGGGTTCCGCCCTGCCTCGGCGGCCTGCTGGGTCCGGCTGGCCAACACCTCGAACCCAGGGGAGTCCAGGATTCAACCCAAGGTGGAACTGGCTGCGCAGCGCATTAGCTACCGGATCCGGTGAGTATTGATTTTTCTGGTTCTTAGTCAGTTAGCTTTGGAAACGTCTCGAGACTGATTTGGTACAGTAACAGGTAAAGGAAGTCTGATCAACTTCCAGGTCGATCCTAGTACCCCTGCAGAAGTATGCGCGGGGCGAAGCCATCGACCCTTTTGGTTTGGTAATTTTGGTTTAGTCAGTTAGCCCGGGAGTTTTGGAATTTGGGAAATGCTAGCATGTTTGGCTGTGTGAAGTGTGATTGAGAGGTCTTGCAATACAGGCCAAGCGAGAGCGGACTCCTAAGTAGCGCAGTTCCTGACCGGGCGACCGCGTTCAGGTCGCGAACAGGAGGAAGCGTTTGTTGTTTGTCCCCCTCATTGTTTTGTGGGCTACGCGGACCCCTTACCTGTAGCCATCCTACCTACCCTTTCTGTTTGCTGTCCTGTACGTTATACGTTATAATGGGAGGGGCGGAGTCTGTACAAACTCCGTTGAACTGTATGATCACGAATTTTAAGAAAGGTTTTAGTGGTGATTATGGGATGAAAATGACAGCGACCCGCTTAGAAATATTGTGTAGTAGGGTGTGGCCGGCGATGGACGCCGGGTGGCCACCAGAAGGTACTTTTGATATCCAAACTGTGTCCCGTGTGCACAAGGTGGTGCGCAGCTATAGTCCTGAACAGTTTTCTTATATAGATTCCTGGTTAGGTATCTGTGAGAAGCAGCCCTCCTGGATGAAGAGTTGCAGTGAGGGACAGAGAAAGATTATGTTAGCAACTACCACGAGAGTCCCTGCTAAGAAAGAGAAGCCCCCTATTTATGCAGACCTAGAGCCTCCAGAGGTTCCGGGATATCCACCCGCTTTTCTGTATACTCCAGTCCCGTCAGCACCACCCCAAGTACCCCCAGCAGTACCCCAAGTAGAGCCGGAGGTAGCGAGAGTACCTCCAGCCGAGGTGCCTCCACCCGAGCAACCACCTCCAAAACTTGAAGAGCAGACCCCTCCCCGCAGAAGTCGGAGCCCTAGTCCTGAGCAGCACTCTGATGCGGAACAGTCATCCCCCGAAGAATCCGATAGTGGAGTGTCAGATGCTAGTCCAGGGCCATCCACCAGTCCAGACACCAGTAGCAGAGCCACCCCCAGATCTGCTAATCTGCGTTACGTCCTCAGAAGCAGAAAAGCGAAAGAAGTCCGCCAACTGCCACTGCGGCAGGTCCCAGGATTACCCATTCAAGACAACGATGGTCAGGTTGTGCCCGGACCGACCAGTCTAGTTTATGTGCCTTTTTCTACGACAGATTTATTAAACTGGAAAACGCATTATGCCTCCTATACTGAAAAGCCCCAAGATTTGACAGAGTTAATGACTAGTATTATGCAAACCCACCAGCCCACTTGGTCTGACTGTCGCCAGCTCTTGGCTACCCTCTTTACTACTGAGGAGCGGGCACGGATAGTGCGGGCAACCACTAAATGGTTGGAAGAGAACCCTGAAGTTGGGAGGAACCTAAATCTAGATCCCCGCCAGGCAGCAGCCGCAGATTTCCCCAATGAAGATCCCGGATGGGACCCAAATAGTGATGTAGGAGAGAAAGCCCTCACCCGGTTTCGCCAGGCTCTACTGCAGGGCCTAAAGAAAGGAGGCCAGAGAGCTGTGAATACTGGAAAAGTAGCGGACGTTCTTCAGCGCCCAGATGAGAGTCCAGCTGCTTTCTATGAACGATTAACTGAAGCCTATAGACTTTACACCCCCTATGACCCAGCAGCCCAGGAGAATTTACGCATGGTGAATGCTGCTTTTGTGAGTCAGTCCCAGGGAGACATAAAGCGAAAGCTGCAGAAATTAGAAGGATTTGCGGGCATGAACGCAACACAGCTAATGGAAGTCGCTCAAAAGGTATATGTGAATCGTGATCAAGAATGCAAAAGAGAAAGTGAAAGAAGGATGAGGAGGAAAGTGGATCTGCTCGCTGCAGCACTAGTGGAAGGACGCGGAGGATATCCTAATCGAAGAGCCAGAGGACAGGGAAGGGGCCGAGGGAGCTCTCGGCCCCTCTTAGGGGCAAATCAGTGCGCTTATTGTAAAGAGGAAGGACATTGGAAGGATACATGCCCGAACATGAGCTCCACCCCCTGGAGGGGATGAGGAAGCGCCAGGAGAGCGGGGGGGGGGGGGGGCGATTCCAGCAGCAAGGGGGGATGCAGCGCGCACAGTTTCAACAGTTCCAGCAAAATGAGACTGCCATGCAGGGAGTGGCAGTCACCGAAGCAGATTTCATGGATGATGAGGAATAGGCCAGACCGGGCTCCAAGTTCTTCTTAGGTCTCCAGGAGCCTATGGTCAATGTAAAAATTGGAGACCAGCATATGGACTTTATGGAAGACACAGGGGCTGAGCATTCAGTAGTAGCCAAGCCTGTGGCCCCTGTGTCCTCTCGATCTGTAACAATTGTGGGAGCTACTGGAACTAGAACCACAAGACCTTTCCTGCAGAACCGCGCCTGCGAACTAGGGGGGCAGCAGATAACACACCAGTTCCTGTACATGCCTGAATGCCCAGTTCCCCTTTTGGGCCGAGACATGCTTGCAAAGCTTCAAGCACAGATATCCTTTGTTGAAGGGGGAAAAATGGAAATGACTATAAACTCAAAAGCTGCTGGCTTGATGGTGTTAACTGTCCCCCGAGAAGAAGAATGGCGGTTCTATTCACCTACATCCAAAGCAGCAAGTTCCTGTATACTTACCAGCATTGCAGCCCCACCTGGAGTATGGGCAGAGAATAATCCACCTGGCCTAGCAAAGAATATAGCTCCTGTACTTGTTACCCTTAAGCCAGGAGCAGAACCAGTGCATGTGCGTCAGTATCCCCTCCCACGACCAGCAATTGAAGGTATTCATCGTCACCTGAAGAAATTGTTGCAGTATGGACTTCTTAGAGAATGCCAATCACCCTGGAACACCCCCCTTCTCCCAATCAAGAAGCCTGGGACAGGTGACTACCGCCCAGTGCAGGATCTACGTCGAGTGAACAGTGCAGTTGAAACCATACATCCAGTAGTACCAAATCCTTACACTCTCCTGGGACTGATTCCAGCAGAAGCCACTCATTTCACTGTTTTGGATTTAAAAGATGCCTTTTTCTGTATACGCCTGGCAGAGGCCAGTCAGCTTTTGTTTGCATTTAAATGGGAAAACCCTACCACAGGAAGACGAGGACAATTCACTTGGACTCGATTACCACAAGGATTCAAGAACTCACTCACTATCTTCAGTGCAGCCCTCAGTCAAGATCTGTCAAGTTACCCTGTAACTCCGGGAAAGAGAATCCTACTCCAATACGTAGATGATTTGCTCATAGCCACCAACAACGAACCTGATTGTGTGCAAGCTACAAGTGATCTCCTGCACCTTTTGAATGAAGCTGGATACAAGGTTTCAAGAGCCAAGGCGCAATTATGCCAGACAGAAGTGAAATACCTAGGGTTCCATTTGTCCAAAGGAACCCGGAAATTAGGACTCGAGCGAAAGGAAGCAGTATGCCGCATCCCAACCCCCACAACCAGAAAACAGGTGCGAGCTTTCTTGGGAGCGGCAGGCTATTGCCGAATATGGATACCAAATTTTGCACTCATGGCAAAACCCTTGTACCAAGTCAGCCAGGGAGTTGAACGATCCCCCCTGGAATGGGGCCCAGAACAAGATAAAGCATTCAAATCATTGAAAACAGCATTGATGTCATCTCCAGCTTTGGGCCTACCGGATGTGCAGAAACCCTTTCGTCTATATGTCCATGAGTCCAGCGGAAACGCATTGGGAGTCTTGACCCAGCCTCTTGGGTCCTGGCAGCGACCCGTTGCCTATCTGTCAAAACAATTAGATCCTGTTGCCAAAGGTTGGCCACCTTGCCTGAGAGCTGTAGCAGCCACAGCCCTCTTAGTGAGCGAAGCCGACAAGCTCACCTTAGGACAAAATCTTCAAGTCACTGTACCACACTCTGTTCTAACCCTGATGGAACACAAAGGAAGCCATTGGCTCACTAATGCCAGAATGTTGAAATATCAAAGTATGCTATGTGAGAATCCGCGATTGCAATTGAGTGTCAGCCAAACTCTGAACCCAGCTACCCTATTGCCAACCGGTCCAGGCCCTCCTGACCATGATTGCTTGGAAGTAATGGACACTGTATATTCAAGTCGCCCAGATTTAACTGATGTTCCCCTGAGCCATCCAGACAAAACTTTCTTCGTGGATGGGAGCAACCTCATAATTGAAGGACAGCGATGTGCTGGGTATGCAGTAGTGACTCTGGACATGGTAGTAGAATCGTCAGCCCTAGCCCCAGGAACCTCAGCACAGAAGGCAGAATTGATAGCTCTCACACGTGCACTCAGAATTGGAACAGGAATCAGCCTGAATGTATATACAGACTCTAAATATGCTTTTACAACACTACATGCCCATCGGGCCCTGTACAAAGAACATGGATTGATCACCTCAGGAGGCAAGTCTGTCAAGTATGGCCCAGAAATATTGACTTTGTTGGAAGCAGTATGGGCCCCCAAACACGTTGCTGTAATGCATTGCCGAGGCCATCAAACTGGAGATGGAGAAGTGTCCCGAGGAAACAGATTTGCTGATGCCTCAGCCCGAGAAGCAGCCATTGCAGGACAAATTATCACCCCAAATGTCACAATACAAGCAGCCATATTTCCAGTACCTCTTAGTGCGTGGACACCCAGATATACCAAAATAGAGATGGACCATTACTGTCAAAAGGAGGGGGGGCAATTATCAGAAACTGGATGGATAGTGTTGCCACAGCTTGAAGGGAGCTCAACCCCTGGTATGACCGTGATTCCTGAAGCACTAGGCCCTGCCTTTGTTCAAGCCTTTCATCAAGCCACACACTATGGAAAAACAAAGATGGCAGATGCTCTGAAGCCATATTTCTATATTTCCTTGCTGGGACCTTTGACCACCTCAGTAGCCCGAAGATGTGTGACTTGTGCCAAGAACAATGCCCGGCAAGGTCCTGTACCACCCCCAAGAGTTCAGTCAGTAGGAGTTACCCCCATGGGAAATATCCAAATAGACTTTGCAGAAATGCCACGAGCAAATGGATATCGTTACTTGCTAGTCCTAGTTTGTACTTTTTCTAGATGGGTGGAAGCTTTTCCCACCAGAACTGAGAAGGCCAGAGAAGTCACTAAGGCCTTGCTCCATGAGATCATTCCCCGCTTTGGAATCCCATTGACCATGGGGTCTGACAATGGGCCCTCTTTTATATCACAAGTAACCCAGCAGCTAGCCCATGCCCTGCAAATACAATGGAAGTTACACACAGCTTATAGGCCCCAGAGTTCAGGGAAAGTAGAGAGAATGAATCGTACCCTGAAGTCTCAGATATCCAAACTTTGTCAGGAAGCCCACCTGAAGTGGCCCCAAGCTCTCCCCATTGCCCTTCTCAGAATACGTTCAGCCCCCACTACGCCATTAGGAGTATCCCCCATTTGAGATTTTGTATGGGAGGCCCCCGCCTATAATTCAGGGGATAAGAGGGGATATGAATCAAATTGGATCAGAAATCACTAGGCAAGAATTGTTGGCTCTAAGTTCTGTTTTGCAGAGCCTTCATACCTGGGTGCAGGACCAGATGCCTATCAATCTAACAGAGCCCTTGCATCCTTTCAAGCCTGGAGCCTCGGTGTGGGTAAAAGAGTGGAAGAAGACACCGCTGGCGCCTCATTGGAAAGGGCCATACATTGTTTTGCTATCTACTCCAACAGCAGTTAAAGTGGCCGAGATCGACTCCTGGATCCATCACAGTCGAGTGAAGCCAGCAACAGTTCCTGAGAGTCGCCCTTGGACTTCGATCGCTAATCCGGCAGCACCATTGCGACTCATGCTGCGAATATAAGATCCGTCATCATAAAGACTTTGCCAACCTGCTCCTGAAAGAGACATCCTTCAGTTTTGTATTACCCTATCAATCCTTATCTATCTACCTCAATCAACCATTATCTACCTCAGTAATCATCAGAGACTATAATCATGATGATTACAAATTGCTGCTATTTCCTTCTTGCGGTAGCCCTGGGACTCTTGAGAACCACTCTTGCCTTGCCCCCTTGCACAGCCTGTATAACCACCACCCGAACTGGTATGCAAGTTACTCAGACTTTGCTTTATCACTCTTACTACACTTGTACCGGTGTAGTCAGCCGGTGTATCTATAATGGTACAGAAGTGAATGTCTGCACAAAGGGAAAGACTCGTACTTGCTTCAGACCTCGCCAGAATCCATCTTACTACGTCCTGGAACTGAGATGGAATGATGAAGATGGAGCCCTTATCAACGCTACAAGTCAACTCTCTGATCCTAACCAACCTGCTTACCTGTATTTTGATGCTTGTGACCTGATTAATAGAAATAATTACTACAGGTGTGGATCCTGGGAGCAAGCTTACTATTATGATGAAAAGTATATGTGTCCTGAAGGTGCGTACAACTGGGGAATATGCACTGGGATACATTCCCCAACAACATATAGCAAATCAGCAGAAGCAGACTATTTCTGTCCGAAATGGGATTGTGTGTACTATGCTACCTGGTCTGGTAGCCCTACAGGACAGACTGGAGATAATCGCAAGGCGCTGCTGGAAAGATTACCCTTACTGAAACCTGAACAGTGCAAGAAAAGCACCTGCAATCACCTACGACTTCAGATCTACGACCCCAGCCAGTGGAAGCAAGGATTTTGATTCGGCCTGCGCGAAGCAGGAGGTGGAACTGATCCTGGAACCATTGTATTCATCCAGCTGAATGTAAAGACTCATGTTTCTGCACCTTATCGCATACATCATACCTTCCATGAGGCCATGAAGGCAGACTTTGTAGTTCCCCATGCTTCGCAGAATTTGTTCATTGAACTAGCTGGAGCTGTGGCATCCAGCCTCCAGGTCTCAGACTGTCTCTTTTGTGGAGGAACTCAAATGGGAGACCAGTGGCCTTGGGAAGCACAAGAACTAAACTATTCTGTACCATATAACCAAACTGATGTGCATAACACTACCAATGAATGGGTCCTAGCCCACTCCATAGTGGGTAAACTATGTTTTGTACGAGCAGGACCACAATTGAATGCACCTGTGGGACAATTAGTCTGTTTGAACCAAAAATATTACAATGCCACAACTGGAAAGACTTCTTGGTGGTCAGGTGCCAATACTCCAGAACCGTCTAACCCACTGATCATCTTTCCTTATTTGGCCAGGATATGGACAAATCTGGCTACGCACAGCACTTGGCAAGCTCCACCTGGACTATACTGGATTTGTGGCACCCGAGCATATGCTAAACTCCCTGCCAAATGGGGAGGAGCGTGTGTTCTCGGAACAATACGACCATCTTTCTTTCTTTTGCCCCTTTCCCACGGAGAACAATTGGGGTTCCCTGTATATAAAAGTCGACAGAAACGAGAAGCTCTGAGAATTGGCCAGTGGGACAAGTGGGATGCAACCTCTGAAGAATGGCCACCAGAGCGAATTGTTTCGTACTATGGACCTGCTACCTGGGCGCAAGATGGTTCTTGGGGCTACCGCACCCCTATATATATGTTAGATCGTATTATACGTTTGCAAGCTGTTGTTGAAATTATAACCAATGAAACTAGTAGAGCACTAACCTTGTTAGCTAAACAAGCCACACAGATGCGTACAGCCATTTACCAGAACCGCTTAGCTTTAGATTATCTGCTTGCAGCTGAAGGAGGAGTATGTGGCAAGCTGAATCTAACTAACTGCTGCTTGCAAATAGATAATGAAGGACAGGTTGTAGAAGACATAGCCAATCACATGAGAAAGCAAACTTATGTCCCAGTCCAAACGTGGCATGGCTTGCAACTAGATGGCTGGTTTGGTTCTTGGTTTTCAGGCCTAGGCGGCCTGAAGACACTTGTCATACTTGTATTCTTGATTGCAGCTGTTTGCTTATGTATCCCATGTTTCCTTCCCTTATGCTTGCGTATGCTGAACTCCATTATTGATAGTATTATTGACCGCAAGGCAGCTGCACAAATATTAGCAACGTGGGACTACTACCCTATACCCCGGAGTGATCCCTCTACCATAGTTTGAAGTACTTTACTATATATGTGCGGGTGTGAATAATCAAAAGGAGGGAATGTGATAGGCGATGGCCTAATTCATCTTGTAAACGTAAAAGTGTGGCAGAGGCCTGTCTCTGCCTGTCAGCTCTGCTTGAGTCTCCCTCCCCCCTTTTTTAGGAAAATTATAACTGACTTTGGAATACTACAGAAATGCCAGTAGCAGTAGAAAACTGCTTTGCTCTGCCTTGATAAGAATGTCTTCTGATAAGAACGTAAACTTTTTCCACTGTTTTGTTATGGTTTAAGCACAGATGTCTCTTCAGCATTATTGCTTGCACGCTGTATCCTTGCTAATACACTGACCTTGTAGAGAATAGCAGCCTGAATTTTTGAAGAAATATATTTTGTCTAAGCATTTGAGCCATGGCTAGAGAGATTTGCACGGGGGGAACACGGGGGTAAGCCCAGTCACAGATGGCTATTGGATGAAAGTAGCTGGGCCACCAAGACCAATGAGGAGGTTGACCTGTATTAGATTGGGGAAGAAAGGTATATATGCTGTTGTCTAACGTAGTTCAGGGGCTCAGCCATTTTGCATGAAATCATTGTCTGAGTCTGTGCACATTAAACTGGTTTGAATTCTAGTCAATAGACTCCTGGTTTTATTGGTTGCGGACACTTCGCTATTACATGATCTTGTGGATTCTGTCATGGAAGCAGTCAGCCAGGGATTGGGCAGAAAGGGGAGGGAGGGTCAGAGGCGGATGCACCTTGAGGAGATAGTTGAAAGTTGTAGAGACGGCGAGGGTCAGAGGCAAGAGAGTTAGTCAGATGGACATAATAGTCTTGTTTGGCAAGTGTTATGGCTGACTGGAAAGAGACAAGCATGAATCTGAAGTGCAGAAAGTCCTGTTTAAATCCTGTTGAAGGTGTGGTCTCCAGAATTGCACAAAGTGATGCAAATGAGGTCTCACCAAAGATTTGTATAGAGACATTATCACCTCCTTCTTCCTTACTAACCCCCCTGAGGGGGGCCCATGGATTCTTCCTGTCTACTCTCCAGCCCATCAGTGCTGGAACCTGTAAGTAGCAGCACTGGACACAAGGCAACTGTCAGCTTGAGGAGACAACGAGCATACCCAAGCTGCAAGCAAACACTGGGCAAGGTCACAAACACACAGGCCACAAAGACTGATCTGGGTCAGGGAGATAGACCTATTTGCACTGCTATACTAGTCCACCCCCATTCACCTGACCTGCTGGAGGCAGACAATACTGGCTTCTCTCAGTGCAGAACCAGGTATACATACACAAGCTACAGTACATTCAAATGATGGCATCGCTGAAACTTGCTCTGGTCTGTCTCCACTTATTGGATAGGGAGCATAATCCACTTGTTTGGAGTGATCTAGCAAGATAACGAAGGAGAAATTAGACCTTACCTGCTAACTGTCTTTCCTCGAGTTCTCTCCGGGCCAGTCCAGGACATTAGGGTAGTCAACCTCCTCCAGCAGCTGAGGACTGAATACTGAAAAAAAACTTGCTGACAGCTTATCCAGCTCCCCCTGGTGTCAGAGAGTCAGTCTTGTGGTATCAAAGCAGCAGAACTATAACTAAAACTTGTACAAAAAAATAACAATGTACTCTAACTTCTGGACATCGTCTTATGCCTATAGACAGCATCCTCTTACAAAGTTTTCTCCTTTCTTTTCTCTTTTTCTGGGGTTTTTTTTTTTTTTAAGTTTACCTCCGAACTTTAAAGTAACCCCCAAAATCCACTTCAAATATGCTATCCAATGTCCCCAGCTCCGGCCAACAGCATGGCCACCTTCTGTATTCTTGACCTATTGGCCAAGGACCCCAACTTGCTTACACCTCGCAGAACATATCGGGTGGGTCCTGGACTGGCCCGGAGAGAACTCAAGGAAAGACAATTAGCAGGTAAGGTTTAATTTCTCCTTCCTATTCGTCTCTCCGGGCCAGTCCAGGACATTAGGGCAGTACCAAAGCAGTACCTAAATCCGGGAGGGACCTGCGAGCCCCGCCACAATGGCCAAGGCCCCCACCCTAGCATCTTCCCTTGCCTGAACATCTAACCGATAGTGACGCGTAAATGTATGAAGAGAAGACAATGTTGCCACCCGACAGATATCTACCGGCGGAACCAACGCATACTCCGCCCACGACGCAGCCTGGCCCCTAGTAGAATGTGCTCTGATTCCCACTGGAGCCGTCTTGTCTTTCGATTCATAAGCTGCTCGTATCGCATGTTTCACCCAGCGAGCAATAGAAGCCTTGGTGGCCGCCTTTCCTTTAGCCGGACCCCCATAAAGGACGAACAACCTGTCCGATCTCCGAAACGACTGTTTCCTTAAGGTATCTACGCAGCATTCGCCCTACATCCAATTTCTGAAGCGACCGATCCAGCTTACCCCTGCCCTGTGCCACAAAGGTGGGAAGCGAGACGGTCTGATTCATATGAAAGCTGGACACCACCTTAGGAAGAAAAGACGGCACCGGCCGTAACACTACCTTTTCCGCTGAAAATTGAATATACAGCTCCCTACACGAGAGCGCCTGCAGATCTGACACCCTTCTAGCGGAACATAACGCTACTAAGAAGGCCGTCTTCCAGGACAACTCCCTGATATGTCCTATCGACCTTGATTCAAACGGAGGCCCCAACAGAGCCTCCAAAACTAAATTCAAATCCCAAGGAGGAACTACCTGCCTAACCAGAGGCCTAATGTTCCTGTCCGCCCTAAGGAAACACAGAACATCTGGATGTGAAGAGAGTGAGCTCCCCTGGACTCTCTCTCTCTATAACAAGCCAGTACCGCTAATTGTACTTTTAGAGTGCTAAGGGCTAGCCCCTTTTCTAGCCCGCCTTGAAGGAAAGCCAGGATATCCGGTAGTTTTGTCCTGCCAGGCCTAACCTTATGCTCATCACACCACGCCTCAAAAATGCTCCACACCCGAATGTATGCCAATGAAGTAGACCACCGCCTAGATTTTAACATCGTGGCTATCACCGACCTTGAGTATCCTTTGGGTCGCAAGCGCTCCCTTTCAAGATCCAAGCCGTAAGCAAGAATCGATCCACCTGTGGCATCAATACGGGGCCTTGGCTCAATAGATTGACCTGCTCGGGCAGCCTCCATGGCGGAACCACTAGAAGCCGCATCAGATCCGCATACCATGGTTGTCTGGGCCAATCTGGAGCAATGAGAATCACCATCCCATTGTACCCCGCTATCTTCTGTACGACTCGTCCTAAAAGAGGCCACGGAGGAAACACATACAGCAGCTTTCCTGACAGCCAGGGCTGAACCAGGCCGTCGAGACCTTCCGACATATGTTCTCTGCCTGCTATAAAACCGAGCCGCGTTGGCATTGGTCAGGGTCGCCATGAGATCCATGATTGGCTGCCCCCATCGCAGCATGATTTTGTGAAAAACTGCAGAGTTCAGCTCCCATTCTCCGGGATCCAGCACATTCCGACTGTCCTTTCCTGCTACATGTGCTGCTGAAATTGCTACGAGATGGATTTCTGCCCATTGAAACAACTGTTGACTCTCCTCTAAGAGTACGGCACTGCCCGTTCCTCCTTGTCTGTTGATGTAAGACACCGTCACCAAATTGTCGGAGAACACCCGAACTGCTCTCCCTTCGAGCAGGCCTATGAACTCTATCAGCGTTAAACGAACCGCTCTGAGCTCCAGACGATTGATCGACCAGACGCTCTCTTCCGCCATCCAAGTCCCCTGCGCTATCTGAGTCAAACAATGAGCCCCCCCAACCGGACAGGCTGGCATCTGTCGTGAGCAACACCCAGTCCGGAAGGTCCAGCGGAACCCCCGCTTGAAGATGTGCCGGGACCAACCACCACTGCAGACTGACGCGCACCTCTTCCGGACAGAGCAAACGGCGAGAGAGAGGATGATCCTGAGGCGACCATCTCAAAAGTAATGCATGCTGAAGCGGCCGCATATGAGCCCTGGCCCACAGAACCAGATCCAAGGCAGCCGCCATCGACCCCAACAACTGTATGTACCTCCAAGCCGTTGGAGCCTTTATTCGCAAGAACGTTGCTACCTGTGACAAAATCGTCCGTACCCGTTCCGTAGGAAGGAAGACTGAGCCTATCTCCGTGTCGAAGAAGGCCCCGAGATAAGTCAACTGTTTCACCGGCTGCAAGTGACTCTTTGTCCGGTTGATGACCCAACCTAGATGCTCGAGGAACTCCACCACTCGAGCGGTTGCCTTGATTGAGTCCTCCAGCGATGCTGCTCTGATTAACCAGTCATCCAGGTAAGGATGCACTTGAATCCCTTCTTTCCGAAGCGCCACTGCTGCCACAACCATTACCTTGGCAAAGGTTTGAGGGCCCTGTAGCCAGTCTGAACGGCAATGCTCGGAACTGAAAATGACCCATGGGAACTGCAAAGCATAAAAACTTTTGATGCTCTTTCCTGAACGGAACGTGTAAATACGCCTCCGTCCAATCTATGGAAGAAAGAACTTCTCACTGCTTCACTGACCGGATAACCGACCTTAACGTTTCCATCCAGAAATGAGGCACCCGCAAGCACCGGTTCACGTGTTTTAGATCCAAAATTGGCCGAAAAGAATCTTCCTTTTTGGGGACCACAAAATAAATCGAGTATCGACCTAAGCCGTACTGGTCTGCAGGTACTGGCACTACGGCTTGAAGCCGCAACAAACGCATCAACGTGTCGTTGACCGCTGCCTCCTTTGCCTGAGGACCGCACAGAGAGGCCACAAAGGCTTCCGCCAGAGGATGCGTGAACTCTAGCGCATAGCCCTCTCTGATAATTTCCAGAACCCACTGGTCCGTCGTTATGGCGGTCCAGGCGGAGAGAAACTCCTGCAAACGACCTCCTACCAGAATCTCCACCTGGACCAGCGTCCCCCTTCATTGCTGTTTCTTGGCCGAGTTCTACTGAGCGTTCAAATAGCCTCTACTGAACCCCCTGGCTCCATGAAAGGACTGCCCTCTGGCTACAAATCGGCCGCGCTGATAAGGCATAAAGCGAGGTCCACGGAATCTGCGAAAGTCTCGTCCCTGACCCCTCTGCATGGAGCCCAACTTTGTCACTCTCGGTTGGTCCTCGGGAAGAGGACCCCCTTTGGAATCTTCCAAATATTTCACAATCTTCTCCAATGCCTCACCAAACAGCAACTTACCCTTGTATGGGAATTTACTGAGGCGAGCCTTGGACAACGCATCCGCCGACCAATTCTGTAACCAGAGAAACTGTCTAGCTGCAATTACCGAAGCCATTGATTTCACTGAAATCCATACCAAATCATAGAAGGCATCTGCTAGATAAGCCGCCGCCGATTCCAGCTTTGCACCTTCCACTGAAGAAGTTTCCTCCTTTTCCGGACCCGACTCCCCTTGAAGCCATCAGATAGAGGCCCTGGACACATATGCTGCACACACCGAAGCCTGTAGAGCTAGAGAACTGGAATCAAAGGCTTGCTTCAGGAGCGCTTCTAATCTACGACCCTGAAGCTCTTTTAAGGGTTGTACCTCCTTCGACCAGAACTGTGGTCTTCTTGGTGACCCCTGAAACTAGTGCATCCACCTTAGGCATTTGCAACAAGTCCATCTCCTCTTGAGGAATGGGGTACAGACGCGTCATAGCGCGACCTCCTCTCACGGACGCTTCAGGGAACTCCCATTCAGATTCTATCATTTGCTTAATAACCCTATGTATTGGGAAACATCACTGTTGACTTAAATCCCTGTAACAAGGGATCTTCTAGCGGTTCCTGCTGCACCGCAGGGAGAACTATATTTAACGCTGCAAGAGAGTGAGCAATCAATGCCCCCAGCACTTCCTTCCTAAAAACCCTAAAGACATTCGGATCTTCGCCTGGCCCTAATTCCCCTTCCTCCAACTCTCCTGGCCAGGCTTCCAAACCCGATTCAGACAGAATCTCACCTTCTTCTGCCCTTTGAGAAACGGCACCTTGAGACTCTGCGCTCTCAATACCCACTTCCAATCCTCTTGCCATAGATGAGACCCCTTCACCCGAGTCTGCTACAGTAGAATCTCCCTTTTATGACACTAAGAGACTGTCAGTGGAAGAACTGTGGGACGACTGAGACCTTTTTAATAAGTAGGCATTATGCAGCGCTAAAATAAACTCTGCTGACAACAATGAGTCCAAGGAACCCTGCATTGCTGACAATGGCTGCTGAGCTGTCTCCTCCGCCAGAGGAGCCTTGTGAAATTTAGATTTCCTTTTTCCAGACTTTGCTTGCAGCGCGGGAGAAACGGACGGCTCATCTAAAATGGCCGCCATTCCCGCTTTTTCTGAAGAGCACCGAGGCCTGCCCCCCACCCTCTCCTCAGCGATCTTGTGAGTCTCCATAAGCCGTTATCCTGCTAAAACATACCGCAACTTAGGGATCAACCCCAACTGCCTCTGAACTCGCGCGATCCTGACAGCCCGGAACGCATGTAGCTACTGCCGGTAAACGCGAGCAGCGAACTCCCGCTGAAGGAAAAAAACCCACAAGGCTATGCAATAATAACACCTGTGGCGGCGCCTTCCTAAGCCGATTATTCAGCCCACTGCTACTATCGTTATTATTACCTGAAACCCAGACAGGTTGAAGTCACTGTCCTCCGCCTCGCCGCTGCTAGCGGTCAGCAGGAATCGCAGAGTTCTGAGGCAGGGAACGGATTCTGGGGCTCCCAGCTTCTTTCCCATTACCCCTGAGCCACCGGTCTACAACTTAAGGCAGGCTCTGCCTTTTTATGCCGATCAGAGCCGTCAACTGAAGAGAACCAGTGCTCCTTTTTTTTTTTTTTTTCAATTGAAGAAAGAGAAAAGAAACGTCTCTGCTGATCTGTCCTGCTAGGGCAAACAAGCACCACCTTTCCTTCTTCAAAATCCTATAAACTAATCTATTTTTATTTTTATTTTATTTTTTAACAATCTATAACTACTGTTCCTAATTGTCTCACAGGAGAGTCTGTCAGCCACACATCCTGTTCAGCTGCTGAGGACTGAAAGACTGACTCTCTGTCAGCAAGTTTTTTTCAGTATTCAGTCCTCAGCTGCTGGAGGAGGATGACTACCCTTATGTCCTGGACTGTCCCGGAGAGATGAATAGGAAACAAGATTTGATGCCATCTTGCAGTCTCTCAAGTGCTTCAAAAGAAGTCCTATGCAAAGTCCACCCTAGGCTGGAATATGTTCACCTTCAACTCCATCATCAATCAGTAAGTGCTCTCAAGAAATCCAAAATAAGGGCACAGGCCAACAGCAGACTACTTGGGAAGGAGCAAAAAATACTGAATGTCCTGAAGGGGAAAGGCCTACCAAGGAGTAAAGCTTAATGTGAAGACTGCAGTCCATCAATTGAAGATCATGCACTACATCACTCCCCCTCGCAGTAAAGTTTCTGAACCATCATGATCCTCTCCAGAGGATTTCCGGTAGCAGCCATCTCAGCTGTCTCAATCTATTAGAATGCTGTTTTCATGCCATCTGCTCAAATCACAATGCCTATGATACAGCCTCTTTCACATCAGCCATCACCAAAGAAATGTGTAGAATAGTCCAGCTCAGAGCCTCTAGGCTCCGAGAAGGTTTTCTGTGTGTAGGGGAAAAAAAACCCTTTGACGAAAAGGTCAAGACCTGGTCTCACAGATTAAAGAACATTGTTCAACTCTATGGAGCTATCCACCCCATCACCTGACCAGTTTTCATTATTCAGAGGAAACCAGCAGTCATACTAAAGAATTAACCCTTTTTCCAACAATTCTACCAATGCAGATGCTTCCAGCTGTACGTACAGCTAGTTCAACAGCACCAGCTTTTCCAAACTTACATCAAATGGGAGAGGCCCCACATCAGAAATAGTGAACAATAGCAGCATTCACCGCTTTCAAGCCTTCTCCCAGTTTTTGACGACCATCCTCCGATACGAGGCATGGCAATCTATCATGACAGACAGATAGGTACTAAAGATAATTACCCAGGGATACAAGATGAACTTTTCCAAGCTCTCTCTGACATAAGAACATAAGACATGCCATACTGGGTCAGACCGAGGTCCATCGAGCCCAGTATCCTGTTTCCAACAGTAGCCAATCTAGGTCATACGTACCTAGCAATTATCCTCAAAAGACACAGGTTCCTCAATGCTTGTACTGGGTCAAGCATTGATATCCTGGGTCCCTTTTTAATAGTGGTTTATGGACCTTTCCTCCAGGAACTTGTCCAAACCTTTTTTAAACCCAGCTATACTAACAGCCCTTACCACATCCTCCGGTAACAGATTCCAGAGTTTGATTACACGTTGAGTGAAAAAATATTTTCTCTTATTTGTCTTAAATAGTTTACCCTGTAGCTTCATTACATGTCCCCTAGTCTTTCTATATTCTGATAGTGTAAACAATTGATCCACGTTTATCCGTTCCACTCCATTCATTAATTTATAGACCTCTATCATATCTCCCCTCAGCCGTCTCTTTTCCAGGCTAAAGAGCCCTAACCTTTTTAGCCTCTCTTCATAGGAGAAGCCTTCCATCCCCTTCATCAATTTGGTGGCTCTTCTCTGTACTTTTTCTAATAACGCTATGTCCTTTTTAAGATACGGTGACCAGAATTGCACACAATATTCAAGGTGCGGTCGTACCATGGAGCGATACAGAGGCATTATAATATCCTTTGTTTTATTCTCCATCCCTTTCCTTATGATACCTAGCATTCTATTTGCTTTCTTGGCCGCCGCTGCACACTGGGCGGAGGGTTTTAACATGTTATCCATGATGACTCCTAAATATTTTTCCTGGGTGGTGGTTTCTAATGTGGAGCCTTGCATCGTGTAACTATAGTGTGGGTTGTTCTTTCCTAGGTGCATAACTTTGCACTTGTCCACATTAAATTTCATCTGCCATTTGGATGCCCAGTCTTCCAATTTATCCAGATCCTCCTGCAGTTTTCCACAATCCTCTTGGGTTTTAACAGCTTTAAACAGTTTTGTGTCATCTGCAAATTTGATAACCTCACTAGTTATTCCCTTTTCCAGGTCATTTATGAATATGTCAAAAAGTAGCGGACCCAGTACCGATCCCTGGGGTACTCCACTATTCACCTTTTTCCATTGAGAATATTGGCCATTTAGCCCTACCCTCTGCTTTCTATCTTTTAACCAGTTCCCGATCCACAATAGTACACTGCCTCCTATCCCATGACTTTTTAGCTTTGCCAAAAGTCTCTGATGGGGGACCTTGTCAAAAGCTTTCTGAAAGTCCAGATACACTATATCAACCGACTCACCTTTGTCTACCTGTTTATGCACACCTTCAAAAAAACATATCAGATTAGTAAGACAAGATCTTCCTTGTCTAAAGCCATGTTGGCTGTCTCCCATTAGGCCATGACTATCTACATGCTGTGTTTTTTGTTCTTTATGATGGTTTTCTACCATTTTCCCTGGTACCGACGTCAGGCTCACTGGTCTGTAATTTCCCGGGTCACCCCTGGAACCCTTTTTAAAAATTGGTGTTACGTTGGCGACCCTCCAATCTTCAGGTATTACAGATGATTTTAATGAAAGTTCACAGATTACCAATAGCAGGTCTGCAATCTCATATTTCAGTTCTTTCAACACTCTGGGATGTATACCATCCAGTCCAGGTGATTTGCTACTATTCAGTTTATCAAATAGTTGTAATATATCTTCCCGATGTAGCGATATTTCTCTCAATTCCTCTGCAGTATCACCTTTAAATACCACTTCAGTCTTGGGTAACATCCCTACATCTTCCTCAGTAAAGACCGAAGCAAAGAATTCATTCAGTCTCTCTGCTATAGCCTTGTCTCCTCTTACTGCCCCTTTTACCCCTCTATCATCTAATGGTCCAATTGACTCTCTCACAGGCCTTTTGCTACGAATGTACTTGAAAAAGTCTTTATTCTATGTTTTTGCTTCCGTAGCAAGTTTCTTCTCAAATTCCCGCTTTGCCTGCCTTATCAATGCTTTGCATTTAACTTGCCAGTGCTTGTGCTGTTTCCAGTTTTCATCATTTGGCTTTTTTTTCCACCTTCAGCCTGGCTTCAGCCTGTCGCCAAACTTCCTTTCCAGCATGTTCAGGTCCTCACATAACTGTAAGAGGGGATCTCTTTAGATATCAGGGAAATACAGTCACACTCCTTGGGGTGATGTCATCCTGGCAGCTCCTGGTGATACAACAGGGTGCCATCTGCAGTCCATTGTATGCAGGACAGCTTCTGGGCCTTTTGGAGTCAGGCCCATATATGATCTGTGAGAATTCTAAACATTCATAACAAGGGAACAGTTCAAGATGAATTCATCTCACTATTCACCAATAGCACCATTTATTTCACCTCTTTGGATCTGAAAGACACCTACACTCAAATACCCCATCCATTTCCACCACTGACAATTCCTTTCTTTCATATACCCAAATCATTATATACCAGTACTAAGTTCTTCTGCCCCCATGTGTTCACAAAGGGGGTCTTTTTAGAAAACCTATTCATGCTCTGGATGTCCAAAAATGAGCTTAGAGATGTCCAAAACAGAGAGATATCTGAAGAGCCATTTTAGAAGCCGGCTCTGGGGACATCTCCAGTGTGAGGATGTCCAAATCTGAACAGGGGCAAGGTGAAGGCATAGCTGTGGCATTCATGGGAACCTGGAGAAATGGTTAGGGCACTCTCAGAGACTAGGACATTCTCACCTGATGACAGAAATGTCATCGATGTCTGGCATCATGTCTAACCCTAGATCTGCTCCGAGGCACGAGTAGTGACAAACAAGCAACTGCTCGTTTTAGCTGAAAAACATCCAGAGGATGTAGAGAAAAATGCACTTGCTCATCCCCAATGTTCAGCATAATGTCAACAACAGCAGCAGTGGGATTTGAAACCTGGCTGCCCTATTTCCAACCATTAAGTTACCCAGACATCGGGGTTTTGTAATATTCTGTGAACGTCTAGGTAGATGCCCTCGTAAATGTCAGGCACATCCAGGTTTGTGAAATCATGTCCATACCTGAATGTGCCTGCATTTTTTTCAGACATTCTGGCTTAGATGTTCCAGATTGCACTTGGATGAATCTTCTAAAGTTCACCTCAGAATGTCTATTGGTTGCTGCTGCCTGCCCTCCAAAGAGCAGACATGTCATCTACCTGTTATCTGGACAGTTGGCTCATTTAGGGTTAGGCGTCACGAGATACAAACACTCTTCAGGCAACCATGTCTGTCTATTTTACGATATCTGGGATGCCTCATCAATGAGGTCGCCCTTCTTGGTGCAACAGTCTAGTCCATTGGTTTCACTAGTGCACACCTGGACACGAATAACCAAAGCTTACCTTCCAGACTATAGACAGAATGATCGCATATGATTAGAATGTTGTTCTGCTACCCACGTTGTACAACACCTTTTCCTTTTCCCAAATCCCTGTATTTCATTTGCTTTGATTTTTTTTAAGCATACAGCTACCTCTCCCCCTTTTTTGGCATCCCTATCCTTCCTGAACAGATTGTACTCCAAAAAGGACGACTAGATCGCTACATAAAAGAAAATATGAAAGTAACTGAAATGCAGGGGGTGTAAGGAAAGGAAGAGAAACTGTGGGATGATGAGACTCCTGTTTACAATGGGATGGTTTATAGTCTTAAAAATCTAAATACATATAATGCTGAAAGGAAGGAGGGAAAGTGGAGACATGATAGATATTTAAACACCTCCAAGAAATAAATACACAAGAAGCAGGCCTTTTTCAGTGGAATAGAGGTCCTAGAAAAAGGGATAATATGATGGTGAAAAAGGACAGATTTATGAGCAATCTAAAGAAGTATTTTGTTACAGAAAGAGCAGTGGATGCATATCAAGCTCCCAGTGGGGGTGGCAAGGACTGTATCTGAATTCACGAAAGCAAGGGCTAGCACAGAGGATTTCAGATTTTGAGAGGAAGGGATTGTAAAGATAAGCAGATGGTACAGGCTGTATGGTCTTTATCTGAAGTCATATTCTATGTTTGTTACTGCTTATAGAATTTATAGTACCTCTCTTTGTCTTCATCATCCCCACTTTCATATTCCGATTCTTCTCTACTAGACACTTCCATGTCATAGTCATCTTCTTCTGGCAAAGGAGGATCTTCTGGAGGGAAAGGAGGTATAGGAGGCGGCAATACAGGTACTGGCAAATACTCTTCATACTAATGTAGAGAAAAGATATAACACAAAAACACATGCTGTTAAATCAGAAGTCTTCCACTAAATGAATAACAGTTAGTCTAGTACACTAGTGATCATGAATTCAAGTCAGGCATATAGAGTGTAATTTTGACATCCCATCAAAATGTAAGTTCCAAATTGTACTGTTCTACTAAATAGCAAAGTTGTTTTGTTATAACAAGTGTTCTCTGTAGACAGCAGGATTAATCAGGCACACAAGTGGGCAATATCATCTGAGAGTGCTAGGATGATACCGCAGTCCCAGAGCTCAGAACCAGTGTAAAGTTCTGAGCATGCACAGTCCTTTCCACATGGCAATTCCCTTGGTCTCTACTGTTAATAGCTCATGAAAACCTCACAGGGAGATGGATGGGATTTTGTGCCCGATTAATTCTGCTACCCACAGAGAATATATGAAACAGGTAATCAACTTTGCTTTTCCGTCAACAAGCAGGGCTGAATCAGGCACACAGCCTGGGGAAGGTAAGGGGTATGTTGATGGTATTTATGGAGGACTTGGAAATTCAACATGGAATCTAACATTTGCTGGCATTGCTAAGTTTCAGTTATTAGTGGGGAGGGACTTTGTTGTGCATTTACAGTTTACAGGTCTTCAAAGATCTCAATGGACTTGCCCAAATTATTGGAATGGTTCCCCCTTTTATGGTTAGATTCCATCATCCTATAGTGTTGGACAATTTTAATATTCATTGGAAGTCAAATTTATTATTTTCTGTTTTAAAGGGTTTTAAGATCAGAATGGTATCCCTGGGTTTTGTACAAGTTGTTAGTGATGCTGTTGTTGTTGCTGCTGCTGTTAAGTGTCGTCGAGTTGGTGTCGACTCAGGGCAACCCTCTGGATAGCTATCCTAAACTGTATTCAGTCTTCAGTCAGGTGGCTCATTGTTGTGACGCTACACATTAAAAAAAGATAACATCTTGGATTTAGTATTCTTACCCTAGGGTTGAGTGAAGAAACGTCTGGCTTATGATTTTCAGGAGTACCCCACTTATTTGGTTAGGAAAGGAGGATCAATATAGGTAATTATATGAGAAAACAGGAAAGGGGGGAGGGAGTGCTGATGAGCCTGAAAATATGGCTACCTCCTGCCCCGATCCATCCCTTACCTCCTTAAAGTAGCTGAAAATTTTGAGAAAGAACAAAAAACTCAACCATACAGCTGAAAAAGTGATATGCATGATCTTGCCACAAACTATTAAACAGGCTAAAAAGCAGTCATTCTGGGTGAATGCGGATGTGAAGAAGGCAAGGCCTGGTTAGTGAGTGGGAACACATCAAGGGGGAGAGTGTTGAAAAACAGGCTCGGGCCATGGCACATATGAGCACCCTGGTGGCCACACCGTATTTGGCACAGCATGGATGAGGCCAAAGAGTTTCATTTTAGCTGATGATAGCAGAAGTCCCCGGAGCTAGTGACTGTAGATGAGATGGGCAAATTTAAAGATATGGACTATCTATGTGTGTGGTTCTGCCTTTGAAGAGAGTCTCACAGGAAGACTGAGGCTCCAAGAGTGAAGTTTTCCTAGGTGCTGATTGCAACTTGTAATGAACTATAATTCTGACTGCTGTTGAGCTTAAGCCTGTGAGTGATGAATGTAATGAATGTGAATGTGCGGCTTTGCACTACTAAAAGGTGACATTTTACTTACCAGTTAATGTTCTTTCCTAGAATCCTGATAGACTAGTCCAGACAAGTATGTTGTGTTCCCCTACCAGCAGGTTAATGGAGACAAAGAATCAATGAAATACTTCTATCTGCCTCAGCACCAGAGGTCTCTTCAATATTTGTCCCAAACCATATTAAGAGAAACATGGCAAGCCTCATAAAACCTCAAACGTGGGCAACAATGCATAATGAACAGTAGAGAACTATGTACAGGAAAGCAGTAGGAGATGAATCTGCAGAGTAAAGTATAAAGATCAGAGCGGACCCAGGGTACTGCAGCAGAACAGAATAAATACAGTTTCGGGGCAGGCCCTGGACTGGTCTAGCAGGACTCAAGGAAAGCACATTAACTGGTAAGTAAAAAGTCACCTTCTATATTGTCCTGCTAGAACAGGCCAGCAAGTGGGATGTACCAAAGCTATGACACCACTGGGCGGGAAGAAGACACAACAGCTTGCAAAACCCTTGAGCCAAAGGCTGTGTCTGCCCATGCGTGAACATCCAAGCGGTAATGCTTAACAAAAGTGGAAAGCAATGCCCAAACCGTTAGGCCTCGAGCACCTGACACAGATTGCAGGAAGAAACATTGACCAGAGGGGAGGACACAGATGCCAAACCCCTGATGAAGGCGTGAAATATCCGGATGTAAGGCTAGAGACTTACCAATCAACGAACCTTTGAAACATGCCAAAGCTGCCACCTGAATCTTCAGCGAGCTTGAACCACTGAGAACTTGGGGATTACCAAGTCAACAAGGACCACTGGAGTGGCCACAAAAAGAACACGCACACACGGCACCCTCATAATTGTTGCTGCCATCAATCTGAAGAGTTGAAGATAATCTTGGACTCTGGGAATCTACTGCAAACAGAACCATGCTAGGCAATCCAAAAGCCTTTGACTTTTTTTTTTTGGCAGGAAGAAATTGCACACTCTAGTATCGAAATGTGCTCTCAGGAACTCTGGGGACTGGGAATGCAAAAACTTCCAATAAAGACAAAAGTAATCCAAATGCCCCTGAGTACAGAGCAGACAGAGCTCAAAGATTGTAAATTACCCTTGTCTACCAATAGCCAGATTAATATGAATAAAAAACAGTCTCTAAAATGCTTGTATGCAAATGCTAGAAGTCTAAAAAATAAGATGGGAGAGTTAGAATATACTTATAGCACTAAATGAGAGATTAGATATGATTGGTATCAGAGACATGATGGAAGGAGGACAACCAGTGGGACAAACTGTATAATGATAGAGCTGATCAAATTGGTGGAGGGGTTGCACTATATGTTAGAGAGGGCATTGAGTCACAAAGGATTAGTTTTGCAGGAAACAAAATTTGCTGTAGAATCTCTATGGATTGAAATTCCATGTAAAAAGGGGGTGTACTATTGACCGCCTGGCCAGAATGAACAAATGGATGATGAAATTCTCAAAGAAAACAGGGAACCTACTAAATGTTACAGCACAGTAATAATAATGGGTGATTTCAATTACCCCGGTATTAACTGGGTCAGTGTCATGGTAGGACATGCTAGGGAGATACAGTTTCTAGATGAAATAAATTACTGCTTCTTAGAGCAGCTGTTTCATGAACCGACCAGAAGGAAGCCATTTTGGACCTAGTCCTTAGTGGAACACCAGGGTGTTGGGGCCACTTGGCAAAAATGATCATAGTATGATTGTGCTTGATTTAATAAATAGAGGAGGGAGAGTAAGGAAATCCACAGTACTACCTTTTAACTTTTGAAAAGGAGACTATGATAAAATGAAGAAAATAGTTAAGAAAAATATAAAAGGAGCAGTTGCAAAGGTTAAAGACTTACATAAAGCTTGGGTGTTGTTTAAAAATACTATCTTGGAAGCCCAGACCAGCTTTATTCCACGCTTTATGAAAAGTGGAAGGAAATCCAAAAAACTGCCTGCATGGATTAAAGGGGAGGTCAGAGAGGCTGTTGATGCCAAAAAAGCATCTTTCAGGAAATGGAAAAAAGAGTCAAATGATGAAAACTGGAAACAGCACAAGCACTGGCAAGTTAGATGCAAGGCACTGGATAAGGCAGGCAAAGAGAGAATTTGAGAAGCAGCTTGCTGTGGAAGTAAAAACACGTAATGAAGACTTTTTCAAGTACATTCATAGCAAAAAACCTGTGAGTCAGTTAGACCATTAGATGATAGAGGGATAAAAGTGGCACTAAGAGGAGACAAGGCCATAGCGGAGAGACTGAATGAATTCTTTGCTTCGTTTTTTACTGAGGAAGATGTAGGGATGTTACTCATGACTGAAGTGGTATTTAAAGGTGATACTGCGGAAGAATTGAAAGAAAGAAATATCGATATACTGACAAGATGTATTACAACCAATGTTCCCTCTAATTTTCTGTAGGCTGTGTGCGCATAAAATATCAGCTGTGCAGCTTTTGAAGGAAGGTTAAATTTTTTGTGCGCCACATAACGACACTTGAAGTTATATACTTTAAAATTTGACTACACATTAGAATACTGTATGTACACCACATTGATTTTAATCAAATTAAATGAAAATAGACTATTACTAAATGAAGCGGAAAATTTCTAGTAATTACAATCACAAATGTGGTATTATTTCAGTTAATTTTTATTGAAAGCCATTGTTATTCCATATAAATAATTTATGTATGGAAGAAGAGTTCATTCTCAAAATTTTTTTCTTCGATCTTTCAAATGTACCCAGTCTGAATAAATTTTATCAAGGTCTACTGATCCGCCATCTTGAAGATGACTTTTAACACGCATCAGCATTTCCAAATGTTCTAAATGTAAGCGATTCCTTTTTTTTGTTTTTAAACTGTTCATCAAGCTGAAACCACGGTCACAATCTGCACTAGAAGCCAAAAATGTTCCACCAATATCCATCAATTTCGCTAAATCTGCAAAGTGAACATTCTGAAACGCCAAATTCACCATATCCGGAAAACTGTTTATCAGTTTGCTTTTGATTTTTTCTGCGACTAAAAACTTGAAGTCATTGTACTGCTGAACAACAATATGTTCCTCTATAAGAAATTGTTTGTACTTTAAGCAGAGTGATCGGACATTTTCAATTCCAAACTCATAATCACACTGTGCTATTGCTGTCAAGTCAAAAGCAGACCATTCCTCAATTTCATTTTCAGGAAATCTTTCCCCTAAATGCAGACACAGCATATTAATGAAAATAAGTGTGGAACCAGTATCCACTGAAACGTCTCCAGGTATCTTGTGGAGAAGATTTTTAACATTATCACTCCATTTTACTGTGTCACCCAAGTATTGCATTCGGATTTTGTTCAGCTTACCCTGTGCAAGATGATATGCTTCCAGTGGTGTTAGCCCACGTTTTTGAAATGCCATTGTTAATGAAGCTAGTTCAGATAAAACATCATTCAAATTTTGCAGTGTTATATGGAATTGATGGCTGTTTAGCTTTTTATAACAGTACTTTGCAATGGGATCATTATCCTTCTCTTCTTCAAAGTATTTTAATAATGGATCATAATTTCGAATAATTGCTTGAAGAGCAAAATGTCTAGATAACCACCGCACTTTGTTCAGAAGTCTAAAAGCAATTGACTCACATTCAGAAGCATCTGCTAATTCTTTAAATTGTGATCTTTTAGTAGAAGATCGACAAAAGGTTGTGTAAACAGTTCTCATGAAAGTTTCAACTTCTTTCATCAACTTTACTTCCTTCCATGATTCAGAGATCCCCAAATCTTCACGATGGGCAACACAATGCTGCTGCACTAAATGTGAAATGTTTTGTTTTAGCTGAGCAGCAACACCATTTATTCTGCCTGACATGACAGAGGCACCATCCGAAGTAAACATGACCATTTTGTTAAGGTCAAACTTGTATTTCCCATAGAATTCCTGGAGTGCACTGACTATTGATGCAGCATCACATGCTTCCAACTGTAGCATCCCACCAAATGAAGTTTTATACAGACATGAATTTACTGGCCGATATTTGAAGTACAGTATTAAGTATTTGTTGACAGAAATGTCTGTGCTTTCATCAATAGTTAATGTATGATATGCTGCTGATGCAAAATCTGCTATGAGCTTATCTTGGACATTCATGTTTATAATTTCAAGAAATTCAAACGAATAGTTTTTGCTTCTCCAGCTTTCAGGTATGGTTATGTACTTGGACATGTGTTCATTAATATCTTGAATAGAGAGCATGGAAATATTCATCCGAACAGCCAGCAAAACACTATCAATTAGAATTTTAATTTCTTCTGGTTTAGAATGCTTCCGTTCATTACTAATTTGCCTTTTTGCTTTTTCAGCGGTGCTCTCAAGCAACAAGTTAAATAATCCTCCTCTTAAATTTGGATTTTTAGCTCTAAGTTTCTTAACACTTTCAGTATGAGTCTTACTAGACAAATGTTGTTTTAAAAAGTCCAGTTTCCACACATCATCCCAAAATTTGCCATTTGAAAACTCTCCGATGGTTTTTGCATCTCGGCAATATAAACAGACTACTCCGCCATACTCTTCGTAAGTGAATATTTCATGCAGTTGAACGCATTTTTTATCCCGAGATTTCGGTGTCTCTGTTTCAACAATTTCTTCAAGCCATTCAGGCTTAAAAGCTCTGGCCGCTCTCTTAAGTTTTGCACCTCTAATTGCTATTGGTTTCGACATTTTAAAAGTGGTGTGGTGGTCACAGGCACAGCAGGTGCTTTATTATTCAAAAGAAATGATAATTACACTTACCTGGTAATTGTAGTTCCTTTAGTGACGACAGTGCAGTCCTCAACCTCTGGGTTGTCAACCTCCACCTGCAGCTAGGAGACTGGCATGTCAAAATCATGACATCACTGGATATAGGCTGCTGCTCTCGCTCCACCTCCCCAGTGTGAACTATTAACAAAGCAGACTCAAGAGAGCAACAAATAAGTAGCTACAAGAAACATAATCAACTAAACTGAACACTGACCAACCTAGCAAAGGCGGTCTTGAACCTTCCCTGCAGTACGCCAAGGAAACTAAAATGACTGACAGGAGACCTACCTGAAATTTGTCTCCACTTGATCCGAATGCTGAGCTGAACCTGAAAGAACTCCGGGCGGGACTGAGGACTGCACTGTCGTCACTAAAGGAACTACAATTACCAGGTAAGTGTAGTTATCATTTCCTTGTCGTTCCTCCAGTGCAGTCCTCAACCTCTGGGATGTACCAGAGCAGTAATCATGGGGCGGGACCTTTCCATCCGGCACGTAAAACCGCCGAACCGAAACAGGCATCATTGGCCGCCGCCACGTCAAGACGGTAATGCTTACTGAAAGTATGCAAAGACGACCAAGTCGCCGCCCTACAAATTTCCCCTGGTGACACCAAACTGTGCTCCGCCCAGGAAGCCGCTTGAGCTCTAGTAGAATGAGCCCGGAAACAGACGGGTACGGGCCGCCCCTGAAGCATGTAAGCGGACGCAATCGCCTCCCGGATCCATCTGGCAATAGAGGCCTTAGCCGCCGCCTCCCCTGTGCAAACACCTCCAAACAGCACAAAGAGCCGATCCGACCTACGAAAAGGCTGAGTCACCTTCAGATAACGCCGTAACACCCGTTTCTCATCCAACCGGTGCAAACAGCGATCCTGAACCGAACCGCTTAGCGACCCCAAAACCGGCAAGGTAACCGCTTGATTCAAGTGGAAGGACGACACCACCTTAGGCAAAAAGGATGGGACAGGCCGCAAGACAACTTTCTCCTTAGAAAAAGACAGGAAAGGATCCCTGCATGACAAGGCCTGCAGCTCAGAAATGCGCCGGGCAGAACATATAGCCACTAGGAAAACCACTTTCAAGGTCAAATCCTTCACCGACGCCTTACTCAACGGTTCAAAGGGAGAAGCGGACAAAGCTTTCAGCACAAGATTGAGATCCCAAGGCGGCACCACCACCCTGCACGATGGCCGCAGCCGAGAGACCGCCCTGAGAAACCGCAAAACATCAAAGTGAGCCCCGAGAGCCACTCCTTGTACCTTGCCCCGATAACAAGATAGGGCCGCCAGCTGAACCCGCAATGAACTGGCCGCAAGCCCCTTATCAAAGCCATCTTGAAGAAAATTGAGAACCACCGGAATAGAAGCAGTCGCAGCTCGAATCCCCCGCCGCGAACACCAATCTTCAAATATACGCCAAACGCGCACATAGGCCAAAGAAGTAGACTGTTTTCTGGCCCTGAGCAAGGTATCCAGAACTGAAGGTGAATAACCCTTTTTCTTCAGCCGAGCCCTTTCAATGGCCAGACCGTAAGCGAGAACCGATCCACCTGCGGCATGAAGAGGGGCCCTTGTCTCAACAGATCCGCCCTCTCTGGCAACCGCCACGGCTCCCCGTCCAGAAGACGTACCAGATCGGCATACCAAGGGCGCTGCAGCCAGTCGGGAGCTACCATCAAGACTCTTCCTGGATGAGGCCCGATCCTTTGAATCACGCGACCTATCAAGGCCCACGGAGGAAACACGTACAGAAGACCCGACACCGGCCAGCGCTGCAACAGCGCGTCTATGCCTTCGGACATTGTCTCCCGTCTCCTGCTGTAAAACCAATTGGCCTTCGCAGAGTGAAAGGTCGCCATCAAATCCATTATGGGCGTCCCCCAACGCAGGACGATCTGATCGAACACCTCTGGATGCAGTTCCCACTCCCCTGCATCCACCTGAACCCGGCTGAGAAAGTCGGCCCGCACGTTGTCTTTCCCTGCGATGTGCGCCGCTGAAATTGCCGCTAAGCGACCTTCTATCCAAGAGAAGAGGAGATCCGCCTCCTCCTCCATCGCTGCACTTCCGGTGCCGCCCTGGCGATTGATGTAGGCGACCGTCGCCGAGTTGTCGGATAGAACCCGAACCGACCGACCCATCACTAATTGCTCGAACGCGAGAAGCGCCCGAGCCACCGCACGAAGTTCCAGGCGATTGATCGACCAGGAAACCTCCAGAGGAGACCAACGCCCCTGCGCAAACCGGCCCTCGCAGCGTAGAGCGCACTGCTTGGATCACGGGATCCTCCAGCTCCTCCTCAGCAGCGGTCGGCGACTGGAGGTTTAAGATCCGCATAGACTCCGTAATTAGTGCTGTCAGTTCTTCCCTACGGAAGACCCGGATGATCTTGGCTTGATCTTCGGGTTCGGGAATCTCACCGTCTTCGAGATCCTCAAACCCCTCCTCAGGCTGCCAGTCAGCATCCTCGACCTCTAGCCGCTCAGTATCCGTCTCACACGACGTCTTCGCCTTTTTAGGTGCGGAGGGACTTTCGCCCCCCAGCTCCGGCCCTTCGAGAAGTGGTGGTGGGAGGAAGGGCGGAAGCGTAGATGTCAGCTTACCTTGCCGGCGGAGGCAAAAGGCTTGGTGCATCAACAACACAAAATCCGGGGAAAAATCCCCAAGATCCGCCGACTGAGCACTCGGGAGCGAATCCGACAGCCCCCCCGCATCCTCAACAGCAGGGCCGGGCTCCGAACTCTGCACGGGAAGCCCCCCCGCCAATTGCGGGGTCGCCTGCCGCTCAGAGGCTTCCTTAAGGTCCATCTGCTGTTCCACAGATGACAAGAGGGATGCACAGCTGCGGCAAACCCCCGAGTCCGCTACTGTTCCCCTCCGAGTGCCGCAAACCACACACTGCGGTCGGGTGGTCATAACCGCCAAAAAGTCCCCCTGGCGTTTTTTTTTTTTTTTTTTTTTTTTTTTTAAGTATTTGGCCCCACATGCAGCTAGGTATGAATGTGCACGGACACCAGAGCCCCAGAAATAAGGGGTAAGCAGAAAACAGCAAACTTAAACTCCCAAATCCTGAACTGAAGAGCACAGTCCCGCCCCCCAAACCGGAGGCAGAAACGCCAAAAGAAAGTACTGCCCCAATCAAAGAAATAAAGAAAAGGAAAGAAAAATAAAGAAAAGGACAAATAAATCGCATGAAAGAACAGGGATTAAACAGTACCCCCGTCCTCCGGAGCAGCACGAAGAGCACCGGCAAACACGCGGCTCTCTGCCGCGTTCAAAATGGCCGCCGCAGGACCCGAAGAGGAGAAAAAAGGGCGCGAACGAACGCCTCAGGCCGCTGGAACGGCGAAAAATAAAGAATCGACCCGCAAGCACCAGCCGCAGCCTGAACCGGTTACTTGCTTACCGGACAGTTCTGCGCTGGGGTAAGGCCGATTCCCGACCCTGCAAGAGGACTCGGGTACAACCCCGCGAGCCTGCAGGAGTACAGCCCAGCTCAGCTCCTCACCGCCGGCACTGCACCAGCCGAGCTCGAGAGTGCGGTTCTTTGAGCAGACACTGACCTGAGGGAGGGCTCTCACCCGAAAGTCCTGGGTGAGAGATCCGTCGGTCCCCGGGAAGGCACTGAGGTAATTAAATAACCTGGCCCCTGACAGGGAAGGTGTAAGAGCCGCCAAAACCTTTCTCCCACCTTCCCTGTGTGAGAAACTGGCACCCTTAGATAAGAGCTCCACGTCTTGGACAATAGTGCGGTATATAAGAGATGTTAAATAAATAAAATAAATAAATAAATAATTCTTTTTTTTTTTTTTTTTTTTTTTTAAAGGACAGAACCCACAGCATTAGCCTAAACTCTAAAGTAGCTACCCTAGCCTATAGTGCTCCTTATCCGTTCCTCTAGTGAGCCCCAGAATAGGCTCACAACTTCCTCCTGCTGCAAGGAGACTGGTCACACTGGGGAGGTGGAGCGAGAGCAGCAGCCTATATCCAGTGATGTCATGATTTTGACATGCCAGTCTCCTAGCTGCAGATGGAGGTTGACAACCCAGAGGTTGAGGACTGCACTGGAGGAACGACAAGGAAATGCCCCAACGCTTTTCATTCAAAGCCTTCATCAGAGGGCTTGGAAGTTGGAACTGCAAGCAATATAACAATATTGTTGTAGTAGTAACAAAGAGAAAAAGAACCATAAGTATACATAGTAAAAAGAAGGCACAGTATTACTTACATGGAATAGCAGTTTAACACAAATCCAGAAAAGTGACTTAATTTTAAAACTATGGATTTCCATCTCCATCCAGTCCCACCAAGCCTTCTTCACCTCTATCCACCCCCCCTCCTCCTCCTCGGCACCCACCACAGTTATCATTCCACCCTAAACAAATGGAACAACTCCTGTTGTGGCAGGAACTGTTACTTCACCGTACAGAACTGTGTACAGAACAGCTCCCCCATGGTTTCAACAGAAGAACTTACTTTGCCTCTGGCAACTTCAAAGGAAGAAAAAGCCGGCATCTACATTTATTGTTAACCCATTCCCCAACAGAGGGCTTTGTAAGCATAACTATTTGAACTACAAAGTTCAAAAGTAGGCATGACCAAAGCATCACAAGGGCTAGAGTGATAAAATCAAGATGGAAGACACCATGCATGATAAATTAGTAGTTCAAATAGTTATGCTTACAAAGTCCTCTGTTGGGGAATGGGTTAACAATAAATGTAGATACCAGCTTTTTCATTGATAATCACATATACACAGAATTATCTTGGTTCACACCACATGGATTCTTGGAGTTACACTGTGCTCCCTCTTTTACCTCCAGATTCACGTGAAGGCAAATCAGTGACAAAAAAAAAAAAAGAATTGGTCCTCACTCCACTATCGAAGAAATTTCAAGCACCCACTCACTGCAGTTCACACATGGTTATTGCACTCGGGGCAGCTTCCAGAGAGCACACGTGGGAGCCAGCCCCTCTAAATCTAGTCCAGGCACTGCAGGGCGCAGTAATAGCAACAAGCCACCTGACTGTGATTGCCTAGCCGGGTTTGGTGCAGCAGGCGGGGCTCTGTGGAGAGACAAGTCGTGGCTGCTGCACCACGACAACGCGCCTGCACACACCACACTCAGTGTGAGGCAGTTCATGGCCAACAAACAGATCACAGCTCTCGACCACCCTCCTTATTCCCCAGATCTTGCACCGTGTGACTTCTGGCTCTTCCCCAGGCTAAAGACTGTGCTCAAAGGAACTCAGTTCACCTCTGTAGAAGAGATCAAGGCCACTGAGACGAGGGGACTGAGGGATCTCAAGGAGGACGACTTTACCGAGTGCTTCTGTATGTGGCAGAAGCGAATGCAGAAGTGCATTAACTCTGGGGGGGGATTACTTTGAAGGGGACAATGTGCAATTTCTCTGTAGATTTGGTAATAAAACATTTATGGGACAGTCTAATTTTTTTTGTCACACCTCGTATGACAAGGCTGCATACTTTACCCATACCTGTTTAATTCATATGCATAACAAAGCATTAAAGAAGCAGAACTGTATGAAGACAACTGAGGTGTGAAGATTATTGGGAGAGTCATCAAGAACATTTGCTATGCTGCCAATACAACGTCACTGGCTGAAAGGGAAGACTATCTGAAGCATCTGCTTATCAAGATCAAGGAACATAGTCTTAAAATGGACCTCAACTTTAATACACAGAGACAAAAAAAGAGGCAAGCTGGAGGAAGATCAATAGAATTCAGAAGACCAACAATCTATTCATCTGAAACGCCTTCTGCCAACGCAAGCAATGACTGTACACATGAACTTAACCTAACAGATTGTAAAAAAATCAGATTGGTTACATCTGTGGAAGTCAGTGATGGAAAAGCTTAATAGCATCAAAAAAGAGAAAACCTAGAGTTGACTGTAGTACAGATCGCCAGCTACTAGTATGCATATTCAAGCTAAAGCTGAAAATGAGCAAGCCACTTATGAATGTAGCAAAATATAATCTTGAATTTAAAGAATGCTTGCAAAATCTATGTCCAACTTTGGATACAATGATAAAGAACCATACAAGTTATGGGATGACAATAAGAAAGTTGTGCTTGAAGAAAGTGAAAACTCTCTGCAAAAGGTAAAAAAAACAACCAGCCAAAATGAATACCGAAGAAACTCTGAAAATCACTCAAACATGCAGAGATTTTTCCTGACATCTGGAAAAATCAATATTTTCATCCTTTACTTAGAAAAATAGACATAGAAGACAACTTTACCTGTTTGGATCAACAGAGATGACAAGCAGTCAAGAAATCCAACAACATATTACTCTTGCCAGAACAGCTATGAAGGACTTAGACAAGATTAAGTGTAATGATATATTTCTTTATACAAATATTGAACTTGCCCAAACCATGGCGTTTTCAGTAACATCAAATGGATGTGAATTTGAACGATGAATAAGAAAGACATGAAGAAAATCTGTGCCTCTGAGTTAATGGTGCTGTTTATACCATGGACTGCCCGAAGAACAAATCAGCCAGTACTAGAGGAGATCAAACCTCAGCCTTCTTTAGGGAAAAGTCCTCAGCACTCACCTGCTCCGCTGCCGATAGCCCGTCCCCGGCGTAGCCCTGCACAATCTTCAGGCAGCAGTCCCGGAGCACCGGTCTCCTCTTCGCCGGTGCGGTGTGTTGCTCTCCCTTCTCCGCATTCAAGGCGGCACGTGGCACTGGAGGCTGGCTGAGGGAGGGATCAAAGGAGGCGCGTGGCTGGCAGGCAGGCACAAGAGCAGAGAGAGGCTGGCTAGCTGGCTGCCCCTCCCTTTTATTTCCCTCTTTAGCCTGTGCCATGATTCGTCAATCGTCGGTCACATGTGAGAGGAGTGAGGACTCAGAGCAGAGAGGAGAGATTCGGAAGTGACGTCACGAGTCTCGGAATTACCCGGAAATTACAGAATGGCAGTAGATCGGCGGCGCAGCCGCGGCCTTAAAAAACCCAATGTTTTAAGTTGAAACTCCGCAATTTTTGTGCGCTCCTTTGTAAGTTGTGTGCGCGCGCTCAGCGAGATGTGTGCGCGCGCACACGCGCACAGCTTAGAGGGAACAGTGCCTGCGCTCTAGTGGAATGAGTCCGTAATGCTTTGAGCACAACTCTCCTTCATAACAGATATGCCAAGGAGATAGCCTCCTTCACTCACCTTGAAAAATAGATGCCTCGAAGGTCGCCTCTCCTTTGCACGGCCCCCCCTCACATAATACAAACAACCGGTCTGACTTACTAAATGGAGCTGTGCGTTTGAGACAGTGCTTGAGCAAGTGGCGGATGTCCAGAAGACTGAGCGGAGTATCTTCCGCACCAGCTCCTAACTCAAAAAATACTGGAAGCGAGACCGGTTGATTGAGGTTGAAGGCTGAGACTACCTTAGGCAAAAAGAAAGGCACCAGCCTCAACAAGACCTTCTCTTTGGATATTGTGAGGAAGGGCTCACGACACTAAAGCATCTGCAACTCTGAAATTCTGCGAGTAGAACAGATCACCGCTACAAAGACTGTCTTCAATGTCAGATCCTTCAAGGAGCAACTGCGGATTGGTTTGAAGGGGTGCCTCTACCAATGCCACTAGCACGAAGTTAAGATCCCAAGGGGGTACTACTGGCCTCAGCAGTGGCTAGAGTTGCTGTACAGCCGAAAGGAAACGCACTACGTCTGGATGAGCAGCCAGGGAAACTCCCTGAACCTTCCCACAGTAACATGCTAGGGCTGCTACCTGCACCCACAGGGAGCTACAGGTGAGTCACTTCTCAAAACCAGATTGCAGGAATGCTAATACTTCTGAGACCAATGCCATCAGGGGCAGACAGTGACGTTTTTCACACCAGCCTTCAAACATTCGCCACACTGGTTGACTGCTTCCAGGCCTTCAATAAAGGTAGCAATTATCAATGGTCAACACATTTTTACAAAAGTCATGTTACTGAAATAAAAATAGTCATTTCTTATCAATTTGTATATGCTGAACACGAATATGACAGTGAAATTGCAAAGTTGGCTCTAGTTTTTTTGTAATCTACAAGAATTAATGTTTACATCACAGAATGCATGTCAATAGTAAATATAATAGGCCTTTGGTTAATACCTGTAAAAAAACAAGTCATAGACTACTTCTTAGATTTTTTCGCCTGTCTCTTGTACAGCTGTTCGGGAGCTTCTCTGGGGAGTGTCCAGCAGTAGTCAGCCAGCATTGTAGTGGACCATTTTCCCTGGTATCTTTGCTCCATCATTGCGATATCCTGGTGAAAACGTTCGCCCTGTTCATCACTAACCATACCACAGTTGTCAAGAAAGAAATCGAGATGGGAATCAAGGAAATGGATTTTAGAGACATATTGCAGCCAAGTTTCTAATACTGCATCAGCATGTCTTCTACTAGCTCCTTGTAGTTTTCTGCCCTAACATTCCCGAGAAAGTTTGTTGACACTAGGCGAAAAGCATTCCATGCTTGTTTCGCATCACCCTGCAGCAAGTTGTTGAACCGCTCGGTCATCTTTGAAGAGCTCTCAAATCTGAGAGCCCACAAAAACTCCCTCTTTAATCTTTGCTTCGCTGAGTCAAGGGAATTTTTCATGCAGGTATCGGAAAGCTGGCGAAGTGTGGTCCATGGCTTTCAAGAAGTTTTTCATCAGACCTAGTTTGATGTGAAGGGGTGGTAGCAGGATTTTGTGAGTCTCAACCAGAGCTGGGTGCTAGATATTCTTCTCTCCAACTGTTACATTTTGTCTGTGATTCCATTCCTTCTGCAAGTAGTGCCAATCCCTTGCTCGGCTATCCCACTCACATAAGAAACACATGTATTTTATATATCCCTGCTGCAGTCCCATTAAAATGGCTACTATCTTCAAGTCACCACAGAGGTGCCAGCTGTATGTTTATGTTTATTTATTTGATATACCGCCCTACTCTATCAATCAGAGCAGTTTACAATTCACAAACAATTAGAAACAGGCACAGGGCCAGAAAAGAGGAAAGGAAGTTACAATTGTTGATATAATAGAACGAGAGAAAGGATACAGGACTATACGTAGGGGACAGGATCAGACAAGAGGGGAGGGAAGGTCATAGGCCAAGGAAAAGATGTGGGTTTTTAGGTCTCGCTTGAAGGTGGCGTGATGGGGAGGTGGGGAGTGAATTCCAGAGTGCAGGGCCGATAAAAAAGAAAGCAGAGGAGCGAGTGGATTGAAAGTGAGCGAGGGAGGGGGAAGGGAGATTAAGGCGGTTAAGGTGGAAGGAGCGGGGAGTGTGTCTGGGGTGTGGAATGTAATAAGGTCTGCCAGGTATTGTAGAGTAGAAACAGAAACATGATGACAGAAAAAGACCACAAGGCCCATCTAGTCTGTCCTTCCATAACAACTACAACAGTCCACTTTTTACCTTTAGAGAGTACTAGTGTGAAGAGCCCTGTGAACTAGAGTAAGTAACTTAAACTGAGTGCAAAAGGAGTGGAAGTCAGTAGATGCTTTAAGTTATCGTATGTCTCTTTCATGTGGACGGCATGCGCTACTGGAAGAGATGGAAGTCGGTTTCCATTGTTCAAAAGCACAGCCTTCAGACTCAGTTTCTAAGAGTCTATAAATAGTCTCTAGTCTTGTGGGTCATGAGTGATTTTTAAGGCATTCATGAGGCTTTCAATATCGGAACAGAATACCAAATTACTTTCCTTTCCGACTGCGTATAGTACACTGCTGACGTCAGATGGCTTCAGCAGCCGTCTGGCAGTAGTATTGCATTGCATCAGACAAAGATGCAATCAACTCTGGATGATGCGTGCATGCTGGTATTATGCAATGTGATGCAATATTACATCATTCAAGGCTTATTTGGGATGTTGTTGATGTCCTACTGGATACATTTACACGGTGAAACGTCAAAAATGAACTACATGCAATATCTGAATTCAAAAAAGCATGGGACCAACACAGAGGATCTCTAAAGGTAAAAAGTGGACTGTTGTAGTTGTTATGGAAGGACAGACTAGATGGGCCTTGTGGTCTTTTTCTGTCATCATGTTTCTATGTTTCTATCTTCAAAACAAGAGCCAATAAAACTTTTTTAATGTTATATTCGTGTTCAGCTCACCAAGTTACTACAGATTAGGGCCTTTTAAAGTCAGTAATGATTTCAATGTTGATCAGTGTTTACCAGGGCCATATAGCCCCACATTCTCAACTGAGCCTGCTCAAAAGCCAGGCTATAAATGAGAACTGCTCCACCTGGGGCATCTGGACCAGGCCTTGAGGCAGGAGATCACACTGAGCTGGAAGGCACCAAGGCAGATCCACTGCTAGTTGGACAAGGTCTGCATATCACAGCCTTTGGAGCAAATCAGATGCCATGAGCATCATCAGACACCGATGCGCCTCTATCCACTGAACCACTCGCAACAGCCCATTCTGGGGCCAACACTGTACCAAGGCATTGAGGCTTTCCGACCTGCGCTCCTGCCTTCTGCTGAAGAACTGCGCCACTTTTGTGGCGTTGAAGGTAGCCATCAGATCCACAACCAGCAGAGCAAACATGTCCACATTGAGAGTCCACTCGCCTGGGTCGACGTGAAAACTGCTGAGGTAGTTGGCTGCCATTTTCTCTTTCCCTGGCACATGCACCACCGAGAGGGCCCGAGGATTGCTCTCCGCCCACTCTAGCAGCGGAGCCACTTCACTTTTCAGCTGAGCACTGTTTGTGCCACCCTGTCGATTTATGTAAGCCACAGTAGTGGCATTGTCGGAAAACATCCTGACCGGCTTCCCTTGCAAGAGACCTTCCGGCCTGAAGTACCTTGCCCCAAACTAGTGGTTGGGGCAAGGTACTTCAGGCCGGAAGGTCGGGGGTTCAAATCCCACTAGAGGACAGCAACCTTGGGCCGGAAGGACTGGGGTTTCTAGTCCCACAGATGCTCCTTGTGGTCTTGAGCAAGCCACTTAACCCTCCATAGCCCATGTTCCCTGTAAGTATTAGTGTATGTGTCTCATATCCCCGAGTGTTAAATGTATCCCCCAATTGTGTTGTGACCGCTTTGATTGAAGGATAAGGCGGTATACAAAACTGTCTAAATAAAATAAATAAAACTCCTGCAGAGCCAGGAACACTGCTCGCATCTTCAGCAAGTTGATGGGCCAGCTGCTCTCCTCTCTTGACCAACTCACCCTGTGCTATCTGTGCCTCGCAATGTGCCCTCCAGCTGGAGAGACTGGCATCCGTTGTTACCACCACCCATTGTGGGGTCTCCAGGAGCATCCCCATGGAGAGTTTGTCCCGTCGGAGCCACCACCGCAATGCTATCCTGGTGGCTCTTGGGCAAGGGAGCGGCCCTGTCAATGGGTGGTGCAATGCTGACCATCGGCAGAGAAGAGCCCTCTGCAGTGGCCTCATTTGTGCTTGGGTCCAGGGGAAGAGCTTGATGGATGCCACCATCAAACCCAGCACTCGCAATTAATGCCATGCTGTTGGAGCCTGCATGCTGAGAAGCTGGTGCACATGCTGCTGAAAGGTACGAATCCTGTCCTTGGGCAAGGATATGTGATTCTCGGCTGTCTGGAAATGAGCACCTACGTACACCAAACCCTGCGACAACTGTAGCTGGCTCTTTGCAAAGTTGACCACCCAACCAAGCTCCTGAAGGCAGGCAATGATCTTCAGCATGGCCCTTTTGCTCGTCTCCTTGGATTTTGCTCTGACCAACCAATCGTCCAGGTAAGGATGTACCAACACCCCTTCCTGCCACAATGGTGACCATGATCTTTGTGAAGGTCCATGGTGCTGTGGCCAGGCCAAAGGACAAGGCCTAAAACTAAAAGTATCTCATTGGGACCACGAACCTTAGGAACTACTGATGCTTGGGGCAAATTGGAATATGCAAGTAGGCTTCGGTCAGATCAAGAGACATGAGAAACTCTCTCTGTCTGACGGCCACAATGACCAATCTTAGCATTTCCATGTGAAACCACGGTACCTTGAGGCAATGATTTACCCCACTGAGGTCCAAAATGGGAAGAAAAGAACCCTCCTTCTTTGGAACCACGAAGTAGATTGAGTATCGACCCAACACACACTGGTCGGGCGGAACGCCACTACAGCCTGTAGGGCCTGCAGATAGCTCAGAGTGGCCTGAACCGCTCAAAACTTGTGATGGGGATTTGCAGGGAGAATGGACAAATGCTTCTTGGAAGGGTCACGCAAACTAGAGGACATAACCCTCTCGGAATGATCTCCAAGACCCACTGATCTGTGGTAATGTGGGTCCAGGAGGAGTAAAAGTCCCGCAACCATCCCCTAAAGGTACCAACTGCACCGGGACCCCCCTCATCTCATTGAGGTTTCTTGGCTGCAGCCGAGGAAGGGGCATAGAAGGCTCTGCCTGATCCTCAGATGCCTTGAAAGGGCTGTCCTCTGGCACCTCCAAAAATCCCATGAAGGAGCTCGCACCGGCCCTGCACATTGCAGAGGCTGTTGCATGTCTTCGAGCAATCAGCCTCCCCTAGTCTCCCCCAGGTCCTTCACTAGTTTGTCCAGAGCCTCCCCGAACAAGAGCTTACCCTTGAACGGAAGCTTACTCAAATGTGACTAGGAGGAGACATCTGCTGACCAATTTTGGAGCCACAAAGTGGTGGTGGCAAGACGAAATAAGGCCAGACTCTTGGATACACCTCTAATTAGATCATAAAAGGCATCTGCCAAGTACGCCACTCTGGACTCCAACTTGGATGCTTCCAGAGGCAATGCCTCTCCTGCAGTTTCCAAAATTCCTTATGTCCACTGCAGGCACATTCGGGCCACAAAAGCCCCACAAATGGATATCTGTAAGGACAATGCATTGATATTAAACACCTGCTTAAGCAACGTCTACCCTTCGGTCTTGCACATCCTTGAGGGCTGCACTGCCTTCTGCAGGTAGTGTGGTCTTCTTTGTGACTGCTGAGACCGCTGCATTCACGTTAGGCGAGAAGAGGAGCTCCTTCTCAGAATCTGGTAAGGGATATAGCCACGCCATAGCGCACATACCCCTAAGAGCGGCCTCAGGCACCTCTCATTCATCTTGGATCATCTGCTTGATCACACGGTGGAGTAGGAAGACCGCCTGGAACAACGGGTCTTCTAGTGAACCAGCTTTCGGACCGCCTGGAACAACGGGTCTTCTGACACATTAAGGGCCCTTAGCGAATGGGTGATCAATGCCACCAACTCTCCCCGACGGAAGATCTGGACAATCCTTGCCAGGTCCCCCTGCGGGATCTCTCCTTCCTCGAGCTCGGCTGACTCCTCTCCCATGTCCGCCCCCGCCTCCAAGTCATCTTTCTCCTCCAAATGAAGGGGCCCTGTATCCACACATCTTCGCCTCCATACATCTCTGGCTTGGACCGGGCTCACCCTTGGCCCTCTGCTTCTGATGCCCCTTCGAGATCCCCCTCTTACTAGTCCTCTCAAAGGGCCCCTGCTGGTCCATCCTCCCCATGCTGCTTCATGCAATACACCTTAGGCACAAGCAGCACAAACTCAGGGAGGGCTTTGGAAACTTGCCCCTCACAGAGCGCCCCTCCAAAAGGGGCAGAGGAGTATCATCATCCCTATTAGGGAGTGCTACGTGTCCGACCTCCCTGTGGACGATGAGCGCTCTCCCAACCACTGAAAAAGACCCTTGTCGTCCCCCCCCCCCGGAAACCTCCTTCCCAGTTTGATACCCTAGAGCCACTAGATGTTCCTCCACTGACTGAGACTCTGCCTGGCAGCCGTGGCAAAAACCGGCTGCCAAAACAGAGCCCCTCCATGAGCCAAACGCTACACATGTTACCTTGTTGGGCATGCTGGTGTCAAGGCCCCTCCTACTGCCTGAGCCAACTAGCCTAGGCACCTCAGGGCCTAATTCTTTGGTGTCTGTATCTCCTTTAATTCTTTTCCCTGTTTCTCTTCACCTAAAGCCCAGCAGCAGGTTAAAAAAACCCAGGAAGCTACAAAACAAAATGTGGTGTAAAAACCCTTGCGTCCGAAGCTCAACCACCCCCTAAGAGTCCTGACTCTAAAATGGTGCCATTTCTCTGCACAGCTCTGTTGTTCCTGCCTCCCCGTGAGCTAACTCCCCAGCTCAGAATGTAGTTCTCAATGATCCACCGTGGAGAGAGACAAACTAAAAAAGAAAAGAAAAGAAAGCATGTACTGAGAACTCACAGTTCACCAGCTCTTTGGAATCTCCCGACAATGCTCTACCCTTCTCTGCTGGTGTCTGTGAGAGTCCCTGAGGCACAATTGACAGGCCTTACTCTGGAGCGGGTCCTCACCCTCTGTCGGGTTTGGGAGTCACCGCTTTTAGTAGATCACTGTCCCAGTCCTTCCAGAGGGCAACTTTAGCTCCGCTTGCCTGCCTTTTCTTTCTTTTTTAACTTTATGCTTAGTAAATGTTCAAAGAGCCGCTGTCCTGCCTAAAATACCAAGTCTCCTCACTCAAGGGGAAATATCACCAGGACTGGACCAATTTCCTAGCTTTGAGCGGTCCTTCAGTGAGTCCTCCTGGGGAATCACATCTCAAGCTGCCTGGAGACTGAGTATACTGGGGATGGGTAAGATGGCAACTGCCTATGAGGGGTTATGCCATCAGCATTGACATGCTCAGTCTCCAAGCTGCTGGTGTGGTGCGACTACCCACAGGTACGGGATTGGGCTGGAGGGACAATAAGGAGAAGCATTACTATAACTTAAGGAGGGAAAGTTTTTGCTTGCTACACTATTCTCTAGTGAAAGTGGGGATGTGGTCAGACAGTACATCAACAGATTGTTGTATTAGTTTGAATTAGTGGGTTCACATTTTATGAAAAAAGACTGTATGCAAACAACCACCACCATATTGATTTTCTTACAGTATGCATATGCACTTTAAAATGCAAAGTTTTCCATTGAAAGCTATCAGGTGACTGAGTCTGAAATACCTGAACAAAACTGCCTTAGTGGCATACTATAATTACATTCTAGTCTAAATACTCACAGGCAGTGCCTTTGATAAAGGAACTCAAAAGGGACCTGAACTAAAGATAAACTATGTTATTTGGGAGGGCACATAAGGCTTGGAATCTAATGCCTGCATATCTCAGAAAGGAGCTGGATTTTGAATTACATGACTTTTCACAAAACCCTGAAAATCTGGCTATTTAGTCACACTGCAGTATGATATTTGTTTATAAATGAAGTTTATCTGTAAAATATGATCTTTGGCAAGATCTGGGTTTGTCTTTCTAGGATGCAGGATTTTAATTTGAAGGAGAATATCCACGTAGTTGCATGAATTTTATGCATCTTCTTCCCTGTACTTATTTTTCATATAACTTGGGAGAAGAGTAAGGAGCAGGGGCAAGGATGTGAATTCATTGTATTGCATAAAGAGATCATTTCACAGTTCTGAGGTTTGTTTAAAATTGTTGATTTTCAAAATATGTACTTGGTTGGATTTTATACATGGTTTTTAAAATGTGTTTCTAGACTAAGATGTGGAACCTGATAGGGATGTTTGGGATTACTGACCCTTTGTATTACTGTATGTTTTTTTATCTGACTAATCTGCACCAATCAAGTTTTTAAACTCTGGAAATTGAATATAAGTGAAAAATTAAAATTTATAGTTAATATACATTGATAAAATATCTTACTGTGGGAGGTCGAGCAGTCACTTGTCCAAAAGGAGTGGGTAGATTCATTTTATTCATAAGATGCAGGACCTAAAACATAACAGATAAACTGATTAAAATGTATTTTTAAATGTTGTAAGTATGGATTTATTCTCTAACTAATCATGCATATGACTTAATATTGCAATATTTTTATATTTGCTATGCAATTTAGATGGGCTTCAGTTGCAATTATGAACTACAATTTGTGTAGACTACATTATCACATCACAAGCAACTCAGATACTGCTGGCATTGAACACGTCCCTTTTGATACATTACAGGAACTGGTAAACACACAATTTAGTGCACTGCTAAACATCAGCGGGGATCTGCAGTAACTGCTACCAGGTGCTAAAAACAGCCAATGCCATAAAAATCCCATGCAAATTGATGAGACAGGAACTAAGTGGATTATGGGCAGGGAGTAGCAGCTGGTGACAGCTAGTGTGCAGGATGGCACCGTGCTAGCTGTCATGATCGCCAGTACTGCGGCTGCACTTAATGCCACCAACAGGTGGTGTTAAGTGCAGCTGTGCTACTGGCAATCCGTAAGTGGCCACTGCACATCACAAATAAACCAAACATACACCTACCATTCTGTGGTAGCATGATGGTGGCTCCACCCCTTCCAACCCCAGCACAGAAATCTCCCCCGAGGCACAAACCTCTACTCCGGTCACACTCTTTCCACAGGCAGGTGCCCTTTCCCACAGGCAGGTGCCATATGCCAAGAAAAACCCCTCATATAAGTTCCCCTCCTCTCAAGAGAACCCTCCAAATCAACCCCAACTCTCCCCCTACCCACTAAACTCCACTCAGGCCTTACCGGGGGATGCCTGGTAGTATAGTGTTGGTCCTCCATTTCCACCCTGGCGGCAGAGGCTGTCAAAATGGCAGCTATGACCCCTCGCAGTAGTCTCACAGCGCTACCCATTAGAGGCTGATCCCTACCAATAGGTGCTACTGCCACCATTCTGGAAGCAGCCAGAGACAGGGGCAGGAGCAGAGGGGAAACACTTCTGTTCTGTCCACTTGTATCATCAGGAATAACCCCCGAATAAGTCTCAGAGGTGGAGGTTCGGGGCTTTGGTCTTTGTGGGAGGTTGCTCCGGGGGGGGGGGGGGGGCCTTATACTGGCAGACCTCAGGATTTGGGGGGGCCTTCCTTTACTGCACAGGGGATTTTTGAACAGTGTAGGGAGGGCATTTTGATGGAGTCTACTTCAGTGGCAGGAAGATGGCTGGCTGTCCAAGTGGATTAGCTCTGAAGGGAGGGACGGGGGATATAAAGGACTTTTTTTGTTTGTTTTTTTTGTTTTTTTTAATTCAACACCAACCCCACCATTCTAGCAGAGGATTTAGTTCCTTATGACCACCACAGCATCTAGGGTTTTTTTTTTGTTTTGGCTGAGGCTTGCGTTACATCTCTCCGATCTGCTGAGGAACATGTGGTTAGGAATCTGCCCTGTGCACTAAACATAGGGCAGATACTGGGCATTTACCGCATAAGTGTTTGCACTTACTGCACCTTTCCTTTTGCAGTTAAGATTTTGCACTTGTCGCACCTAATCATTATTTAATAAACCTGCCTCTAAAATTAATATTCAGCAGCAGCACATTTTAAGATTAGAAAAGAGATTTTTCATTAGCATAGCCTCAGCCAAACATGGAGAAAATGCTATCCTTCATATTAACAATGATACAGATTATTTACAGTACTCTAACCATCATATTAAAGCATTTGCAAATTCCTTAACAAAAAAAATCTCCAGTTACCTGAACATAGAACTTTGGCACACTTGCCAATGCATTAGCTATATTTGCTATTACTGTACTTGAGGGTGGAGGATACAAGTATTTCAGGAAAGAATTCATAGGAAACGTCAATCTATGAAAAAAAGAATTTGTGTCATTTTTCAGTCAAAGATATCATCAATATAACTTACAAGTAAATACTGCATTAGAAAGCCTGACTACTAGCTTTGGTATAGGTTTTAAATAATTAAGTAGATTAGGCAGACTACTTCAAATTCTCCCAATTTGTGCAACCAATATGAGCATAAGTTGCACCAATTCTGGAAAACAAAAACCATATTAATATTTTCTCTTTGAAAATTATCCTATTGAAAGTATATGAACACATTCACATCTACTTGTATTTAGTATAAGCCCTAGACAATATTTAAACTCTGCAGTTGGTGATTTTTTTGTAAGTGCCAGCTTTGGAGTTTAAATAAAATCTGGATATCCAATATTGTTATGCATATGGTGACCAGTGTTGAACACTATAGAAATGCCATACTGGGTCTGACCATAGGTCAATGAAACCCAGTGTCCTGTTTCCAACAGTGGCCAATCCAGGTCGTAAGTACCTGACATATCCTAGAAGCGACCAGTTCCATACTATTTATCTGCAGTAATCTACCTTAGTAACAGTTTGTGCATTTTTCCTCCAGGAATCTGTCCAAACCCTTTTCTAAACCCGGCTAAACTGCCTGCTGTTACCACATCTGGTAATGAGTATCAAAGTTTAATTATACATTGAAAAAAATATATTGTCTCCGTTTGTTTTAAATATACTACTTCGGAACTTTATGGCATATCCCCTAGTCTGAAAAATTAAACAGAAATTAGACCTTAACCTGCTAATTGTCTTTCCTGGAGATCTCTCTGGGCCAGTCCAGGAACAAGAGGGTTGTCAGTCTTCTCTAGCAACTGAGGACTGAAAAACTGAAGTTTTGTAGAGCTGGTATCTGGCTCCCCCTGCTGGCTAACCTTCAGTCTATTCCTATCAAAGCAGTTGAAGAACATAAGCCCAAAAGCAAAGAAAAAAAGACATAAGTCGAAGCTCCGTACTTACAAGCAGGGACTAAGAAACATATATGGTACCTATGCATTTAAGATATGCAACTCCATTTTTTTTTGTTTTCTTTTTTAAGAGCAGCTCACCAAAACCACCTCGAGGAAGCCCCAGAGACCAACCTGAGGATAACGCTGGGAACCATAACCAACGAGGTGAAACGCAACATATGCTGACTTGCAGTCCGAAGGACCAATAGACGGGCCTCGTACGTCCCCTAGGCACTCGCATCACTAAGAAAAAACACTGGAAAATGACACAGGTGGGTCCTGGACTGGCCCGGAGAGATCTCCAGGAAAGACAATTAGCAGGTAAGGTCTAATTTCTGTTTCCTGATCGTCTCTCCGGGCCAGTCCAGGAACAAGAGGGAAGTACCAGAGCAGTATCTAACCACGGGAGGGACCCGCCAGGCTCGCTATGACGGCCGAAGCCCCAACCTTTGCGTCCGCCCGGGCCCCAACATCCAACCTGTAATGCTTCGCGAACGTGTGGAGCGACGACCACGTAGCCGCCCGACAAATATCAGCAGGCGGAACCAAAGCATATTCGGCCCAAGAAGTCGCTTGGCTCCGAGTAGAATGAGCACGAAGCCCTACTGGAGGCGGCTTTCCAACTGCTTGATATGCCGCCACTATCGCCTGTTTCACCCATCTAGCAATGGATGCCTTGGAAGCTGCCTCCCCTTTCCGAGGCCCCCCAAACAGCACAAACAACCTTTCTGTTTTGCGGAAAGGTTTAGTTCTTCTAAGGTATTGTTTGAGCAATCTACCCAAATCCAAGTTTTCCAGAACAGCATCAATAGGGAGACCATCCACGTTTCTAAAGGTTGGAAGCAAAATAGCTTGATTGATATGGAAAGTGGATACCACCTTTGGAAGAAACGAAGGCACCGTCCGCAAAAGAACCCTTTCTTCTGAAAATTGCAGATATGGGGCCCTACAGGAAAGGGCTTGGAGATCCGAAATGCGCCTAGCCGAACACAAGGCCACCAGGAAGGTAACCTTCCAAGAGAGCTCTCTGAGCGAAATGTTTTTAGCTGGATGAAAAGGAGGCCACGCCAAAGCCTCAAGAACGAGGTTCAAATCCCAAGGTGGAACCACAGGACGAAGAGGAGAACGAATATTTCGGATCGCCCTCAGGAACCGAAGAACATCTGGATGAGCCGACAGACGAGTCCCTTTCACAGTGCCCCGAAAACACGAAAGGGCCGCTAAATGAACCCGGAGGGTACTAAGGGCCAACTCTTTATCCAGCCCATCCTGCAAGAAAGCCAAGACTTGTGGCAAGGAGGCGGAGCGCGGACAGAGGTTCCGGCTGGCGCACCAAGTTTCAAAAACTCGCCAAACTCGGACATACGCGAAAGACGTAGAGCGTCTTCTGGCCTGAAACATAGTAGCCACAACCGATGCCGAATACCCTCTACGTATTAACCGGCGCCTTTCAAGAGCCAAGCCGTAAGAGAGAAGCGATCCACATCCGGCATGAGCAGAGGCCCCTGAACGAGCAGGTTCGCCCGCAAGGGCAGTCTCCAAGGACTGTCTATGAGAAGGCGAACCAGATCCGCATACCACGCTCTCCTGGGCCAATCGGGCGCAATGAGAATTACTCGACCGCAATGACGTGCTATTCTTCGAACCACCCTGCCGACCATTGGCCATGGCGGAAACACATAAAGAAGACCCCTGCATGGCCACGGTTGAGATAGGCCATCGAGACCCTCCGACATGCGCTCCCTGCGCCTGGTGAAAAACCGAGGGGCTTTGGCATTGTCGAAGGTGGCCATGAGGTCCATCACCGGCTGGCCCCACCTGAGGGTCACCTCGTGAAACACTGCGGCGTTCAACTCCCATTCTCCGGGATCCACCACGTTGCGGCTGAGGAAGTCCGCTGTGACATTGTCTCGACCTGCTACATGCATCGCCGACAGAGCTATCAGATGCTCTTCCGCCCAGGACATCAGCTGCTGGCTCTCCTCCAACAACACTGCACTCCCTGTGCCGCCTTGCCTGTTGATATAGGAGACCGTTACCGCATTGTCGGAAAACACTCGGACTTCCTTCCGCTGGAGAAGAGGAAGAAACTCTCGAAGAGCCAACGAAACCGCTTTGAGCTCCAACAGGTTGATGGAACAATCCTTGAACTCTGGCGGCCAAACCCCCTGAGCAAAAATCGTCTGACAATGAGCTCCCCAGCCCGCGAGGCTGGCATCCGTAGTCACTAGCACCCAGTCCAGCTGGCGCAAGGGCACTCCCGCTCGCAAGTGAGCGGGATCCAACCACCACTGAAGACTTAAGGTGACATTGGGTAAACTGGGCAATTTGCAGTCTAGAGGATGCTCTTGAGGGGACCACCTGGAAAGCAAAGCCTGTTGCAACGGCCGCATGTGGGCCCTTGCCCACGGAACCAGATCCAACGCCGCCGCCATGGACCCCAGGAGCTGTAGATAGCGCCACGCTGTCGGTGCCTTGAGACGCAAGAAGTTCCGCACTTGCGACAAAATCTTCTGCACTCTGCCCTCCGGCAGAAAGACCGCCCCTAAAGTGGTATCGAAAATCGCTCCTAAGTACAGAAGGCACGTGACCGGCTGCAACTGACTTTTGGCTTGGTTGATCACCCAACCCAGCTGCTCCAGAAGGCTCACCACCCTTGCCGTAGCCGACAGAGAGTCCGACACGGATGGTGCCCAAATTAGCCAATCGTCGAGATAGGGATGTATGAGAACACCCTCCCTGCATAAGGCTGCTGCTACCACCACCATCACCTTCGTGAAGGTGCGCGGCGCTGTCACCAGGCCAAACGGTAAAGCCCGAAATTGGAAATGTCCCATGTGCACCGCAAAGCGTAGAAATTTGTGGTGCTCTGATCTTATAGGGATATGAAGATAACATCCATAGATCTCACGGAGGCTTAAGACCTCGTTCGGTTGGACCGACTGAATAACCGAGCGAAGTGTCTCCATGCGGAAATGCGGAACTCTTAAGCAGCGGTTCACGCTCTTTAGATCTAGAATAGGTCGAAAAGACCCCTCCTTCTTGGGCACGACAAAATAAATGGAGTATCGACCTAACCCTAACTGGTTTGGAGGAACCGGAACAACCGCCTGCAGACGTACCAACCGCCGAAGGGTATCCGCAACCGCTGCTTGCTTTACCGCCGAACCACATGGAGACACCACGAAAGCATCCGCTAGCGGACGAGCGAATTCGAGAGAATAGCCGTCGCGGATAATTTCCAGGACCCACTTGTCGGAAGTAATGGTGGTCCAGACGGAAAGGAAGGCTTGAAGTCGTCCCCCCACCGGGATTTCCGTCTGGACCACTTTAGAATCGCCAAGATCCTTGACAATCTTCTCCAACGCTGCTCCAAACAGCAGCGAACCCTTATATGGGAGCTTACTGAGCCGCGCCTTGGAAGAGGCGTCCGCCGCCCAATTTCTCAACCAAAGAAATCTCCGTGCCGCAACGACGGTTTCAATGGACTTCGCTGAAATCCGCACCAGATCGTAGAAGGCATCTGCTAGGTAAGCAGCAGCCGACTCTAGCTTTGCGCCTTCGTCCTGCTCCGAACGGGAGAGAGAGTCACTCTGGATCCAATGAATGGAGGCCCGGGAGACAAATGCTCCACAGATAGCCGCCCGCAGCGATAGTGCGGAAGAGTCAAAAGCTTGTTTTAACAAGGTTTCCAACTTTCTATCCTGCAAATCTTTGAGAGCCGCACCGCCCTCCACAGGAATAGTCGTTTTCTTGGTGACCGCTGAGACTAAGGCATCCACCTTAGGCATCTTCAGCAACTCTTGTTCCTCGTGTGGCAAAGGATACAACCGGCCAATAGCCCGTGCTCCCCTCAAAGAAGCCTCCGGACATTCCCACTCAGATTCCACCATCTGTTTCATGACTCTGTGTACAGGGAAACACTTCTGCTCCGTCTTAAAACCCTGGAGAAGAGGATCCTCTAGAGGCTCCTCTTGAGCCGCTGGCAGAGGAATATTCAAAGCAGATAAGGTTTGGGCAATAAGAGGACCCAACTCTTCCTTTCTAAAAACTCTAAACAAATTGGTATCCTCACTGGACCCTAACTCAGCCTCTTCGAAATCGGCCGCCCAGTCCAAACCGGAATCAGAGAGGAGTTCGCCCTCCTCCAGCCCCGGAAGCTCTGAGACCTGCAGAGTAGCCTTATCTGCACTAATCTCTGGTCCGCGTGCCAAGCTAGAGGAACCTTCACCTGGATCCAAAGAGGGAGGCTGATTCTCTAAGCTTTGTCCAGTACCAGTGACAGAGCCCTTCCCCTGAGCTTGCTGCCACTTTAAACAATAAGCCTGATGGAGAGCCAAAATAAAATCAGCAGAAAAAACTGATTCTAAGCCTTTCTGAGCTTCAGACAGAGAAGGAGGAGGAGCTTCCACCACCTGTTCTTGTCTTTTGGACTTGGCTCTCCTTTTCACAGGCTTTTCCTGAACAGAGAGAACGGGAGCTGTAACTGTAATGGCTGACGTTTCCGCCAATTCTAAACTGCCCTGAGGGCAGCCCTCTGAGACACTTTCCATGACGCCAAACAGAAGAAATGAAAAGAACTAAAGTATCACAAAAACCGAAGTATAAATGACTCCCCGAAAGGACAGAAACAGCAAAAACTGAAAAAGAACCCAGCACAGGAGAAATCAGTGCGAGACAAAAGGAAACGCAGACATCAAAGAAACCCCGCTGAATATCGCGTTTTGCCCGACAAGATCAAAACACTAAACATACCTGAAAAAAACAAGCAGGAAAGGTAGACTGCTGCCAAGTTACTCTCCCCCACTGCTAGTGGTCGAGGAAACTTAAGCCCGAGGTCGGCAGGATGGTTTCTGGTGCTCCCAGCACCTCACTGCTTCCTCTGCCGGTAACCGGAGCTGCTGAGTAAAGCAGGCTCTGCCTTAGCAGCTCCGTTTCTGAAGCAAAGCCAGAGAAATAATTTATGGAGGTGAACCCCGCTAGGGCCCTTTCTCCATTATCACTGCTTGAAAGTAAGAAGAAATTAAATAAAGAAATAAAAAAATTCTCTCCTCTCCAAGTGCTTTCTTGGGAGCCAGCCAGGATTCCGTCCGTTCCAGTTGCTGAGGACTGAAAGACTGAAGGTTAGCCAGCAGGGGGAGCCAGATACCAGCTCTACAAAACTTCAGTTTTTCAGTCCTCAGTTGCTAGAGAAGATTGACAACCCTCTTGTTCCTGGACTGACCCGGAGAGACGATCAGGAACAAGAAATTTGCATTTTCCCATTCCACTCCATTAAGGATTTTATAGACCTCTATCATATCTCCCCTCAGCTGTCGATTCTCCAAGTTGAAGAGCCCTAACCTCTTTTGCCTTTCCTCATAAGAGTCGTTACATATACTTCATCATTTTTCTAATACTGCTACCTTTCTTTGGAGACGCAGAGGCCAGAACAGCACACAATATTGAAGGCGTGGTTACACCATGGAATGGCACAGAGGCATTGTGATATTTTTTTAATTCTCTATTCCTTTCCTAATGATTCCTAATATTATGTTTGCTTTCTTGGCCACTGCTGCACACTGAAAAGAAAGATTTTGACATACTGTCTATCATGATGCCTGGGTGGCAACTTCTAATTTGGAACTTAGCATTGTTTATCTGTAGTTTGACTTTATTTTTTTATTTAGCAAACACCTTTCCAGGCAGAGGAGATCCCGGAAAGTTACATTCAAGTAGAGTAAGCATTTTCCTGTCCCTAAAGAGCTCACAATCTAAGTCTGTACCTGAGGCAATGGAGGGTTAAGAGTCTTGCCCAAGGCCACACGGAGTGCCAATGGGATTTGAATGGGATCATGCTGTTCACAACCTTTAATACACTAAACCCAAATTACGAGAAAATAGTCAACTGCTTCAATGATCTTTCACAATGGCTCAACTCCGTGAACCTAACAATTAATCTGAAAAAGACTGAAGTCCTGATGATCTCAAGGAACAAAACATATTCGCCTCCCCAGCAGCTTCAAGTCAATGGTGCATCTCTCAAAATCAAAAACAAAATAAAATATCTGGGAATACTATTAGAACAAAACCTTAACCTGATAAAACACATCAACATGACAACGCAAAACGTAGTTACTCACCTGTAACTGGTGTTCTCCGGGGACAGCAGGAATCAGTCCTCACATATGGGTGACATCGGTGCCGACGGAGCCCGCACGGAGCAAATCCCCAGCTTTCAAAGAAAGCCTTTGGGATTGCTACTACACATGCGTGGTCCCCTTCCCACCCAAGGGTGCCATCTTGCTCAGTCAAATGACACAGCTAAAAAGACAGCAAAAACAAATGAAGATGGTTTGACTGCAACTCCAAGGGGAGGAGGGAGGGTTGTGAGGACTGATTCCTGCTGTCCCCAGAGAACACATGTTGCAGGTGAGTAACTACGCTTTCTCCAGGAACAAGCAGGAAGTCAGTCCTCACATATGGGACTCCCCAGCTACAGGCTACCATGAACCCCTAGCCAAAAAAGGCTCCCTCGTAGAGAAACAAGCAGCAGCAATGGAACCCGTATAACGGACCAAACAGGACCTCTGCGTCCAAAGGAACTAGCACTCCGGTAGCCTGAACACAGAAGGGTCGGAGGGTAGGAGTTACCTAGACCCCGAAAAGGTTACGGAGTACGGCCTGGCTGAAGGCACTGTCCCGTCGGGACTCTCTAGCCAGCCAGTAATGAGATGCGAGGGCATGGACTGAAGATCAGGTGGCAGCCCAGCAGATGTCTGCTAGCGGGACCGAACGCACGTTGGCCACTGAAGTCGCGATAGCCCTGACCTAGTGCACCATGACCTGGCCTTCCAACAGAAGCCTCACCTCCTCATAAGCCCAGGCAATACAGTCCTCCACCCATTTGGACAGCGTACACTTGGACACTGCCTCCCCCAACTTACTGGGGTCATAGGAAACGAAAAGCTGACAGATTTTACGGTGGCCCTGAGTGCACTGGATATAGAAGGACAAGGCCCTCTTACAGTCCAAGGTATGGAGGACCGTCTCTGCCTGATTGGCATGCAGTCTGGGAAAGAAGGTAGGGAGGACCACCTTCTGACTAAGGTGGAAAGAGGACACCACCTTCGGAAGGAATTTAGGGTGCATGTGAAGCACCACCCTATTCTTGTAAAACCTGGTGTAACCGCCTCAGCCATGAGGGCCTGGAGCTTGCTTACCCTACGGGCAGAAGTGAGCGCGGTCAGAAAAAACACCTTCCAGGAGATGGAGCGAAGGTGGCACGTAGCTAGGGGCTCGAATGGTGGCAGGGTGAGCTGCCCCAACACCACACTGAGATCCCATTCGGACGCTAGGGGGCGAACCGGGGGTTTAGACAGAAGTAGGCCCCTTAGGAAGCGGGACACCACTGGGTGGGCCGAGAGGGGCTTTCCGTCCACCTGATGGTGGTTCATTGCCAGGGCACTGAGTGTACTCTCACAGAGATCGACTTAAGCCCTGCATGAGAGAGGTGGGAGCAAGCACTGCAATACCGTGACCACCAGGCATGAGAAGGGGTCGGCCCCATGCTTAGTGCACCAAAGTGCGGATCTATGCCACTTAAAAGCATAGGCCTGTCTGGTAGACGCCTTGCATGAAGCTAGCAGAACATCCTCCACTTCTTTAGGGAGGTGGAGGGGGGCTAAGGTCATCCTCTCAGCAGCCACGCCGTCAGCGAGAGGGAGCCGAGGTTAGGATGTAGGAGAGAGGCCCTCCTGAGAAAGGAGCCAGGAGGTGGACCCCAGGGGTATAGGGTCCTCCACCACTAGCTGCAGAAGCAGTGGAAACCACGGCTGTCTGGGCCACCTCGGAGCTACCAAGATGACTGAGGCCCTGTCGCTGAGAATCTTGAACAGAGTCCTGACGATCAGTGGTGTCGGAGAAAAAGCATACAGAAGTCCCTCTGACCATGAGACCAGGAAGGCATCGGCGGCCACCCTGGCGGGGTGAGGCTGCCTGGAGCAAAAGCGGGTTAACTGGTGATTGTCCGGGCTTGCAAACAGATCCATCACCAGTTTCCCCCAGGTCTGAAAAAGCCTGCTGGCTATCTCTGGGTTCAGATGCCACTCGTGTGGCTGGAGAATCCTGCTGAGTTGGTCGGCCAACAAGTTGTCATGGCCCGGCAGGTATACTGCTCTGAGGTGGATGCCCTGTTGGACTGCATAAGAGCACAGGTCCATGGCTTCCTGGCAGAGAGCATGGGACCCCATGCCTCCCTGCTTGTTCACATAGAACATGGCCACCTGGTTGTCCATCTGAACTAGGACTGACTGGTGGCATAGTCGATGATGAAAAGCCTTCAGTGCGAGATGAATGGCCCGCAGCTCCAGATTGATCTGCTGAGCGCTCTTGTCCGAGGACCAGAAGCCCTGGGTGCGGTAGCCCTCGCAATGGACTCCCCAGCCCAGCATGGAGGCATCTGTGGCGAGGACACTCTAGTGGTCGGGGGCCTGGAAAGGCATCCCCACCTCCAATTGTTGGGGCGACAGCCACCAGATCAGGGACTTCACCAGCTGTCGGGTCACTCAGACTCTGTCCTGGAGGCATTCCGTGGCCTGGGACCATTGGTCTCTGAGGCACCACTGTGCTGTTCGCATGTGGAGGCAGGCATCTGGAGTGACATGCACCATGGAGGCCATGTGCCCAAGAAGGCACAGCAGATGCCTGGCTGGTACCAAGAGGCGGTGCTGTATATCTCTGGCTAGTGCCATGAGTCTGGCTGGCCTGTCTGCAGGCAGGAAGGCCTTTGACCGAATGGTGTCAATCCTTGCCCCAATGAATTCCAGCCCTTGCGACGGGCAAAGGTTTGACTTGGGGTTTCGTTATAAACTACCCAAGTGTTGCAGGACCTGGGTGGTGCGTGTTGTGGCCTGCTGCACCTCGGGAGCTGTAGCGCCCTTGATGAGCCAGTCATCGAGATAGGGGAAGACAAATATCCCCTGGAGCCTGAGGAAGTCGGCGACCACTGCCAGACACTTTGTGAATACCCTGGGGGCCAAAGATAGGCCAAAGGGAAGCACACTGTATTGGAAATGATTGCCTCCCACCACAAAGCATAGATATTGCCTGTGGTCTGGGTGGATTAGGATGCGAGTATAAGCATCCTTTAGGTCTAAGGAGCATAGCCAGTCTCCTTGGCGGAGGTGAGGCAGCAATGTTCCAAGGGAGAGCATCTTGAACTTGCGCAGGTCGAGGATAGGCCCCCTCCTGTCCTCTTTGGCACGAGGAAGTACCTGGAATAGAACTCCTTGCCCTTGAGGTGGTGGGGCACTGGTTCCACCGCTTGGTCCTCGAGAAGGCCTGCCAACTCCTTCAGAAGAAGGTCCCAGTGAAGGGGAGACCTGAGGGGCTCTCCCGGGAAGTAGTGTGGAGGTACCTGGCTCAGGTGGAGGTAGTAACCCTCCCTGATCACCTTTAATGCCCAGGAATCAGTGGTGATAGTTCTCCACCTGTGGGCATAAAGAATGAGGCGACCTCCTGTAGGCTGCTGAGCTTCAGTTGGGAGAGGGGCCATGCTGCAGGAGTCAAAAGCCCCCTCCAGGCTGGGCCGGAGCTGGAGCATGGGAGCCTTCTGCTTATGTGGGCCATGTCTCTGTCCCTTGGCCTGCTGCCCTTGCTGGGGAGCTGGGGAAGCCTGGTAAGGGGGTAGTTTTGGTAAGCAGTGGACATCCTTGGGTAAAAGGACTTTTTACCTGAGCCCTTCCTTCAGGGAGGGGCAGTGGTCTTCTTGGAGAGCCTGGTCTGTGTCATGAACTAGGTCTCCAGCTCTGCGGCCTTCTCCGTCATGCGTTTGCTGAAGAGGTTTCCCCCCTGACACGGGACATTGACCAACTTGTCCTGTACCCACTGCTCGAGGTAAGACGACTGGAGCCAAGCTTGGTGGCGTGCACCGATGCCCACCGCAGCTACCCATGCCGCTAACTCGAAACAGTCATAGGCCGCCCGAGACATAAACTTGGAGCACTCACAGATGTCTATGGACAGGCTCTTGAAGCACTGCAAAGGCTCCTCGGAAAGACCAGCTGAGAAACCAGTGAGTTCCTTCGTCAGGTCCCTCAGGTACATGCCCATGTGCAGCTGGTAGGCCTGGATCCGGCAATTCAGCACAGAGCCCTGGTAACACTTTCTGCCGAGGGCATCCAAGGTGCGGGCCTCCCTGCTGGGGGGCACCAAGAAATGCGTCTTCTGACTCTTCAGTCAATGCATGGTCGACTCCACAACCATGGAGTTGTGCGGCAGCTGTGACTTTTGAAACCCAGGGCTCCGGCGACTCGATACATCGAGTCGAGCTGCTTGCTGACCACCAGCGTTGATGCCGGTGTCTCTCACATGCGGAGCATAAGCCGTTCCAGGATGGGAGGAATGGGCACTGAGGGTTTCCCGGGGGGGAGCCTCGTACTGGAGGATCTCGAGCTCGTCAGCTTGAGGATCCTCCTCGGACTCCGTCGGGAAAGCCAAGGTCTTGGACATGTCCCGGACAAAGTCCAAGAAGCCCATGCCCTCCGGTGGGGACCTTCTCTGAGGTTCAGACACTGGGAAATCGGAGGAAACATCAAGATGCCGATGGGTGTCCGGGGACTCCTTGTCCTCGGTCTCCTAGTAGGAAAGTCTCTGAGGAAGACTCGCTGTGTTCCTCAGGTCTTGAGGGCCCCGGCGCCGCACGCCCCAAACCCGGCAGACTCGTCAGTGACAACCTCGGCCCCAACGAGCAGGAGGCTGAGCGTGACCTCAGCAGAGGATCCACCTGGGCCTGCATGGCCTCGAGGTCTGGCTTGGCCTCCGGGGATGTCTTTGACGTGGAACGCACGGTGGTCGGAGCGGAGGAACCGGACGTGCCAGACATCAGCACCTGCTGCTGGTCCAAGAAGGCGGTGACACTGCGCTCCAAGGCCACCATCCTGGACACTAGTTCTGGAGGCTCCACAGCCTTCGGCGCAGGCACTGATGCACTCGGGCCCAACGCCAGCTCCCCCCGGAAGGGAATCCTTGACGAGGACAATGTGTACTTGCCTAGGCCAATCCGCGACTGGGTCCTTCTGAGGAATCTTAGCTGGACGTTCCCTCTCCGATGTCTCGAGGAGACGCTCGGGGCTCTGCAACCGGCCCCAGGAGGATCCATGTAGAGACGCCACCTTAGAGGGTTTCTTCTTCCTCTTCGGTTCCTTCAAGGGAGACTCCCTCTCCGAGCACCCACAAATGATGCTCGGGTTCGGAGTGCTTCTCCCAAGGCGTCGAGGCCTCAGACGAGGTCCTGACTCTCGGAGGCATGGGAGAGTCAGGTTAAATTCTGTCATGCTGCTGCTGGCGGCTTCTCAAGGCCTTCAAAGACATTTTCTTACACAAGCCACAGACTGTGGGTTGTGGTCCGGGCCGAGGCACTGGAGGCAGCAGTCATGTGTATCGGTTAGGGACATAATCTTCCCACACCGATCGCACTTTTTGAACACGTTGGTAGCAGTGGGGGGGAAAAAGAACCCCAGCAAGATTGAAGACCCTTCGGGCTGCCAGCAAAGAAAAAAAGGCGCATAACGCCCAAAGAAAAATGAAAATTTGAGTAAAAAAGGAAATCGACCCGATACCAAGGCACCGAGGTTGGGACGGGAAAGGTACCGGTGCAAGACCGGAGACAAGCAAAAATGCTTGGAAAAAAATCAACTTTTTCCTGGACGAAAACAGACGATGTCTGGTGGGCTCTGCGAAAAAAAGGAGACTAAGCAAGATGGCACCCATGGACGGGAAGGGGACCACGCATGTGTGGTAGCAAACCCAAAGGCTTTCTTTGAAAGCTGGGGATTTGCTCTGCGCGGGCTCAGTCGGTGCCGATGTCACCCATATGTGAGGACTGACTTCCTGCTTGTTTCCGGAGAAACAATATATAACAAGACTTGAATGGTTCAAAAGCTAAGACCACTCCTATCTACAGAAGATTTCCACACTATAGTGCAGGCCTTCATTTGCCCACACTTTGATTTCAGTAACACAAGGTTTACTGAAGCAAACCATGAAACCTCTACAAATGGCAGAAAACATGGTGGCCCGCACTATAATGAAAATATCAAGATCTGAACATACACCACCAATTCTGTACAAATTACACTGGCAACCAGTAACACAAAGAATTAAATTCAAGGCACTCTTACTACACTCAAGACAATAAACAACATTGCACCACCTAGCTTTATTCAATAATCTGAATACAGCACGATACAAGATGTAGGAGAGAAAATATGAGGAATCTCCTAGTTACTCCGACGATTGTAAGACGTTCAAACCAATCAACAACTAACAGAGCCTTCTTATTGTACTTACCCATTCTATGGAACGCCTTACCCAGCAATCTACGTGAAATAAAAGACCTAGCCGTATTCAGAAAAAAGCTCAAAACATTCCTATTTACTGAACACTACCAATCCTCGACTGAGAAACAAACCTCAAAGAACTATGAAAACAATAACTTGGATTACCCTGGCACACTTCTCAATACCCCAAGACTGCCTTGACTAAGAAAACCTCAACACCGCACTTACAGCCACGAAACTCCTAACTGTAAATAGTTGGCCGATCATTTTATCACCTTGAAGGCCTGAGTATGTTGTAAGAAGTTTATTTATTATGTTCATTGTTCCTGTTCAATTTTATTGTGTTCTCTGTAAAACTGCCTAGCGCAGAATGAGTTGTGTTCCCTGTAAACCTCCTTGATTAACTGATAAAGCAATATATAAAACAAATAAATAAAAAAACTAAATAAACCCTGGTCTTTCTGGCTCTAGGCTGCTACCCTAATCACTAGTCACTCCTCCACACACTTATTTTTCCCTACGGGCATCACTTGTCCACATTGTTTATCTTTACTATAATCCTACGCTCATCCCATACATTCTTAGTCACAGGTTGAATTTCTACAAAAGGAGATATTTGCTTTTTTACGGGTCTCAGACTTTACAATGGCACATATTTCTGGGTATTTAAATGTTCCCAGTGTTGTGCCTGTTAGCATCAACGACCCAATTTTGCAAATTCCACCCCTAGTTTTCTCGTGTATCAACAAACTAAAACTTATAGTGCTTTGTTATACCAACTTAACTCATGTTGATGAAACTTTTTATGAAGTTGTTTGTTCAATCAGCTTTAGCTTAAAAGTCCCAACGCTGTTATTAAAGCACCCCCGCGTTTCACTATTATGGTTCTTCAGGGGACCGTAGATCAAACTAACAGATAGATGCTGCCCGCGTACCTCTTGTTAACCGGTGCTCACTTCAGAGCCAGTGTTCTAACGGTCTCAAAACGCCGCACACATTGTTTATCTGCCAAGTGGATGCAGCGTCTCAAGGTCCTCCTGCAATTCCTCGTAATCCGCATGCAATTTAACAACGAAATAATTTGATGTCATCTGCAAATCCAGATTCAGCACTGCCGCTCAGTGCTATTCAGACAGCAACAATTTTCAGTCCACTATCCACAGAGTTATCAGCACAGCACTTGGGACTTGCTGCTGTCCTAAATTATACAGATAGCTATGCACTGAAAATCACTACTAGCTGGATAATTTCCTGCTCTGTCACAGCACAATCCGGATCGTGCCGAGGTAGTCTGGGTGGTATGGCTGAATCACCACCACATATTGTGCTACTGAATATCACGGTCAGCAGATGCTGCTAACCGCATAAGCCCAGCTGAATATCAGGCCAACAGTTTCTAAGAACATTTAGAGGCGCACTTTTGAAAACCCAGAAGTATGCATCTAAGTGAAAACCTCGCTTCAGCTTCATCCCCAGGAATATCTCCAATTGCTGCATAAATTCTGAATAATTTTATGACAAGTCATTTCCATGCATGAAATGGTAGTTTATATGAAGAAATGGCTTTTAAAATTAACCCTATAGGAGGCCAAAGTACTAAGGTGTTTTAACATCAGTTAACATGCACTAATAAGCTCATGTTAATGGGCATGTTAAATGAGTTTGACACTAAATTTACTAGCATAAAAATAACACATTAACCCGACTATCATCACAATAACTTCACTACATCTCCTTTCATTTATCTTAATAACCCAGTGTTCATTTTTGTGCATTTTAATGTACTTTTTAGTGCATGGATGGGTAAAATAAGCAGAAATGTATTAATTTATGCTTACCATTAACATCACTGCCTTGAGTCTTACCAGACTAGGGCAGATGAGTGGATTGTATCCCCTCATCTGCAGATGGGGACAGAGAAAAACCTCTTTTTTGCTGAACGTACTCTCCATAAAGGCTAGTACAGTCGGGAATTCAGACCCAAAATAAGACCAAGAACAAAAGCAGGAGTTTTCCAATACAATAGAACCAAGAACTGTAAGAACATAAGATATGCCATACTGGGTCAGACCAAGGTCCATCAAGCCCAATATTCTGTTTCCAACAGTGGCCAATCTAGGTCATATGTACCTAGCAGTTTCCCCAAGGGACACAGGTTCCACAATGCTTGTATTGGTTCAAGCATTGATATCCTGGGTCCCTTCTTAATAATGGTTTATGGACCTTTCCTCCAGGAACTTGTGCAAACCTTTTTTAAACCCAGCTACACTAACAGCCTTTACTACATCCTCCGGTAACAAATTCCAGAGTTTGATTACACGTTGAGTGAAAAAATATTTTCTTTTATTAGTCTTAAATAGTTTACCCTGTAGCTTCATTGCATGTCCCCTAGTCTTTCTATATTCTGATAAGGTAAACAATCGATCTACGTTTACCCGTTCCACTCCGTTCATTAATTTATAGACTTCTATCATATCTCCCCTCAGCCGTCTCTTTTCCAGGTTAAAGAGCCCTAACCTTTTTAGCCTTTCTTCATAGGAGTATCCTTCCATCCCCTTTACCATTTTGGTGGCTCTTCTCTGAACCTTTTCTAAAATCGCTATATCCTTTTTAAGATACGGCAACCAGAATTGCACACAATATTCAAGGTGCGGTCTCACCATGGAACGATATAGAGGCATGATAATATCTTTTGTTTTATTTTCCATTCCTTTCCTTATCATACCTAGCATTCTATTTGCTCTCTTGGCCGCCGCTGCACACTGGGCCGAGGGTATTAACATGGTATCCACAATGACGCCTAAATCTTTTTCCTGGGTGATGGTTCCTAATGTGGAACCTTGCATCGTGTAACCATAGTTTGGGTTGTTCTTCTCTAGGTGCATAACCTTGCACTTGTCCACATTAAATTTCATCTGCCATTTTGATGCCCAGTCTTCCAATTTATTAAGAACCTCTTGCAATTTTCCACAATCCTCTTGGGTTTTAACAACTTTAAATAGTTTTGTGTCATCCGCAAATTTGATAACCTCACTCGTTATTCCACTTTCCAGGTCATTTATGAATATGTCAAAAAGCAGCGGACGCAGCACAGATCCCTGGGGTACACCACTATTCACCTTTCTCCATTGGGAAAATTGGCCATTTAGCCCTACCCTCTGCTTTCTATCTTTTAACCAGTTCCTGATCCACAATAGTACACTGCCTCCTATCCCATGACTCTTTAGCTTTGCCAAACGTCTCTCATGAGGGACCTTGTCAAAAGCTTTCTGAAAGTCCAGATACACAATATCAACCAACTCACCTTTGTCCACCTGATTATTCACTCCTTCAAAAAAACATAACAGATTAGTAAGACAAGATCTTCCTTGTCTAAAGCCATGTTGGCTGTCTCCCATTAGGTCATGACTATCTACATGCTGACTAATTTTATTCTTTATGATGGTTTCTACCATTTTTCCCAGTACTGATGTCAGGCTCACCGGTCTGTAGTTTCCCGGATCACCCCTGGAACCCTTTTTAAAAATTGGTGTTACATTGGCGATCCTCCAATCTTCAGGTATTAGAGATGATTTTAATGATAGTTCACAGATTACTAATAGCAGGTCTGCAATCTCATATTTCAGTTCTTTCAACACCCTTGGATGTATACCATCCGGCCAGGAGATTTGGTACTCTTCAGCTTATCTAATAGTTGTAATACATCTTCCCGATGTATCGATATTTCCTTCAATTCTTCCGCACCTTTAAATACCACTTCAGTCATGGGTAACATCCCTACATCTTCCTCAGTAAAGACTGAAGCAAAGAATTCATTCAGTCTCTCCGCTATCGCCTTGTCGCCTCTTAGTGCTCCTTTAACCCCTTTATCATCTAATGGACCAACTGACTCTCTCACAGGTTTTTTGCTACGAATGTACTTGAAAAGGTCTTTACTTCGCGTTTTTGCTTCTGCAGCAAGCTTCTTCTCAAATTCTCCCTTTGCCTGCCTTATCAATGCCTTGCATTTGACTTGCCAGTGCTTGTGCTGTTTCCAGGTTTCGTCGTTTGGCTCTTTTTTCCATTTCCTGAAGGATGCTTTTTTGGCAACAACAGCCTCTCTGACCTCACCTTTAAACCATGCTGGCAGTTTTTTGGACTTCCTTCCACTTTTCTTAAAGTGTGGAATACAGCTGGTCTGGGCTTCCAAGATAGTATTTTTCAACCACAGCCAAGCCTGATGTACGTCTTTAACCTTTGCAACTGCTCCTTTTAGTTTTTTCTTAACTCTTTTCCTCATTTTATTATAGTCTCCCTTTCGAAAGTTAAAAGGTAGTACTGTGGATTTCCTTACTATCCCTCCTCCACTAATTAAATCAAAGGCGATCATGCTATGATCACTACTGCCAAGTGGCCCCAACAACCTTATCTCTTGCACTAGATCTGGTGTTCCACTAAGGATTAGGTCTAATATGGCTTCCCCTCTGGTCGGTTCATGAACCAGCTGCTCCAAGAAGCAGTCATTTATTTCATCTAGGAATTTTATCTCCCTAGCATATCCTGACGTGACACTGACCCAGTCGATACCGGGGTAGTTGAAATCACCCATTCTTATTACTGTGCTGTAACTTTTGTTAGCCCCAAGCAGCCGAACAGCATGAACTCAAGCTGTAAACAGAAAGAAGGATGGTCTACTTTCCAGATAATCAACGAAAGGATCATCATAAATACCATCTCTAACCTTAATACAACAACCTCGCTTCTAGATCCCTGTCCAGCAGAATGGATCAAATCTACTAAGCAGGAAATTGCCCATCTGATAACGCACATAGTAAATCAATCTCTTCAGAGGGGTATCATGCCCACCCAACTTAAAAGATCCCTAATAAGGCCTATTTTAAAGAATAAAGCGCTCAACAAAGAAGACCCAACCTCATACAGGCCGATATCAAGCATATCTTTCCTTGCGAAGATTATCGAGAAGGTAACCCAACTGCAATTGCAGGACCACCTAGACGAAAACAAAATCCTTGACCACCATCAATATGGTTTCAGACCGCACCATGGAGTTGAAACCCTACTCATTGCGCTCCTAGACAACCTCATCAAGGGTCTGGAAAACAAAAGTAAGATGTTCTTGCTCATATTCATTGATATATCAGCAGCATTCAACACAGTACATCATCTAACACTCTTGCAAAGACTTGCGTCCATAGGTATAGCAGGAACACCGTTAAAATGGTTCGAGTCATACCTCACAAATAGAATGCAATAGGTACGCTTCAATAACGAGCAGGCAAAGCCTTTCCCCCAAACCCAGGAATACCTCAGGGCTCAGCTATTTCCTCCCTGCTATTCAACATTTACATCCAGCCAGTCTGTACGATTTTCCAAAAGCATAACATCAGATACCACTTATACGCAGATGATATCATGTTGTACACTCAACTTGATATAGACAATCCTAATTTCAATCAAATAGAAGAATGTCTAGGCGAAATGCAAAATTGGCTCCAAGATAACAACATGTCGATAAACCACAAAAAAACTGATGTGATGTTCGTATCAAGTAAACAAGACTTCAAACCGCCTGCATCAATCACCATTAACAACAACACCTATCAATCTAAAAATGAGATCAAATATCTAGGAGTTCTCATTGATGCTAACCTAAAAATGGACAAACATCTCCGGTTAACCAACAGAGCAATATTTCACAAGCTGAGAGTCCTTCAAACCCTACGCAACATAATTGAACAAACAGACTTCAGAACAGTAGCTCAAGCGCTCATCATTCCTCACTTTGACTACTGTAATGCCATCTTGCAAGGTCTACCAAAAAAGACCATAAACATCTTACAATTGGCGCAAAATGTATCAGCCAGGATCATCTTGAATAAGAAACTGAAGGATCACATTACACCAGTACTGACTGAGCTTCACTGGCTCCCAATCTCTGCACGTGCAGTATACAAAATACTGGTAACAACTTTCAAAATCATTCACAGGATATCCCCATCATTCCTCGATAACCTCATAACCACACAGCCCCCCAACAGATGCCGAAGGACTACTAACCTGAACACACTCCGCGTTCCCAGCAGTATAAGAGATGTCAAAGAGGGAACGAGCAACCGGGCATACACGTACACTGCACCCATGCTTTGGAACAAACTACCTCATGAGATACGACTGATCAACAATATACAGGACTTCAGAAAGAAGCTTAAAACCCACCTGTTCCAAACACATTACGGTATCACCTAGGCAGATTCCATGTAAGCCATGTTCTATGTAAGCACATTGTGATATTTATGCATTGTTGCTTGTTCAGTTTTAATGTAAACCGCGCTGATTTCAATAGCGCGGTATATAAAAAATAAAAAGAAATAAAATAAAAATAAACACTCCCTCCTTACCCAAGTTGCCTAACCCCCCGAAGCACAAGAGGTAGAAAAATAGATCCGATGTCAATGTTAATAAGATTGCATATCTGCCAATGTATTATACAACTGTAATCTATGTTCTTGATAAACATGTAATTTATCTGGTTGCTCAAACTGGATGATAAAACTGTAACATATCTGATCAATCAAATGTATATTTATAATCTGATCAATCAAATGTATATTTATTATTTCATTTGTTGCTCAAACCCGGGTGATCAAAATGTAATGTATATTTGTAATTTCTATGTGATTGTGGTGTACCCCTCCCTCAAATCATACTGTATTTTCAATCTGATTTTATACTTTACTCTCTTGGATTTTACACCATTGGTCCGCTGCTGATCGCTGGAAGTGGCGGCATACAAATGTATATCAAATAAATAAATAAATAAATTGATTTCTTTGAGCATTTCATCATCCATTTGGTCATTCTGGCCAGGCGCTCGATAGTACACCCCCACTGCCATTGCCTTCCCCCTTTTACATGGAATTTCAATCCATATACTTTCGGAAAAGTAAACAAAAGTTCCTAATTATAACCACAAAGGGCATTCTCTCAGTTAGCATTTTATGTATGTAAACACCTTCCTCTTCTATTGCATCTTGTTCCTACCTCAAGAGCTCTGGTCTTCCTGGGTGGAACCAAGACTGGTCTGCTTAAAGTCAAGCAAAAGGCAATTGGTAAATATACAATTTCAGTTTCCTTTACATCTCTACCAGGCCAGTTCTAATAGATCCTTGCACAACTTGAAGCTTCGCTCCTAGCATATACATCCAACTTACCTAAATGCTATAAATGACTGTTTCATGGAGTGGTTAGTCTGGGAACCAGCTAGAGGGAAAGTACTTCAAATCCAATGGTGATGATGGCCTGACTGAGGACTAGTAGAACGAAAGTGAATACTTCGAAAACAGAAGGCATATGGATTGGACAAAGACCCAGAAGGAATAAATGGAATGGAGGCAGATTCCAGGGCCTAATTAGATAAAAGATTTGGGAGTATGGATTGACAGTACACTGAGAATAGATCACCAGGTTTCAATGGAGAGTCCAGTTTCTTATGAACCTGTACATGCTGTGGCACTTGTAACCATATGTGCTCTCTTCGTTTCTGGAAATATTTAATGTATGCAGGTCTGACAAAAAGGAATTTAAAACGTTTACAAATTTTATAAAATATGGCTACAAGAATAGTTGGAAGGATGCAGGTAAGGGAACATGCATTACCATTTCTCAGTGTCCTTTATTGGCTTTCTATAGCTTTTTGTATTAGGTTTAAGTGGAAGGTGAATCTGTTCAAAGTCCATCTCCAATCTGGCAGTCTTTGGGCTGTCTGGCAATGGCTGAACCCAGTGCAAAAGCACCCTGGCCACGACACTGCACATAGAGCCACTTGAGAACCCAAGGCTAAGGCCGCAAGTCATTCTTCAGAAGAGCTTCTGCCTTCCTGTCATGAGACTCCTTGAGCACAGCGCCACCTTCCAATGGATAGTCGTGCACTTTAGATCATCACTGTGACAAGGGCATCCACCCAAGGGAACCAAAAAAAACTGATCCAGCTTGCCTTGGAGCAGGGGATAAAACCAAGAAATGACTTTTGGTCACTTAAGGCACAACTCTAGATTCTCCCACACAGACCAGGAGTTGTTCCATAGGCTTCAGCAAAGGACGATACCTAATACGCTCCTCAATGCATAAGGCCATCATTGTCTCCTGAATCAAAACCTAAAAGATCCTCTCAGTGAAGGAGGAGAACCATCCTCAACAAGGGGAAGCTCCCATTAGACTCACTTTCTGAAGCCAAAGAGTGGTCTTCAGTGTTCCAAACAATCCCCAAAGGCGGATAAGGCTGGGCTATTGGAGCAGCGCCTGGGCAAAACTGCGAGATAGTCCCTGAGCAGCCATGGCAGTACTACCCAAGGGCCCAGAATCCCCCATACAGAAGGCCTGTGTCCCAGACCTTTATAGAGAGGGTTGCCAAACACCCAAAAATGACTGAAAACAGCCCATGATCTCATTCAGCAGCTGCTGCTCAAAACCAGTAGATATGGACCCTTTCAGTCTGAGGGAATCTGCTGGCCCAAGCCCAAGGCTGCCTCAGTCCTCTGTACATACCCTGTACTCAATGCCATGACTGTCATCTGCCTGTGAGTAAAACAGGCGTAAAAAACACAAAGGTGGCCCCAGAATTGGCACTGGGGCCTGGACCTCCCACAGAGGGTTACAATGTCACCAAAGAATTAAGGCTCCTACCATCCCCATCACAAGGAGCAAAGGGAATCTGCCATGGAGTGGACCCTATGCATGTCACAGGAGAAGCAGTACTGGGCACGTGGGCATGCTTGCCAGGCCGCATCAGCTTTGAAGAAAAAAAATATGCAAAGAGAAAAAAAAAAGTGAAAAGGTCAGTTAAAAAGAAATGTTGAAAAAGATGGCACCAACATGACAGAAAGGGAACCCACAACCTGAAAGGCCGATTGGGAAACTCAACCTGGGCTTGCCCAAACCCCACACAGTCCAGAAGGCCCCACTGTCGAGAAACCAGGCCTGATACACCTATCTTTTTTTTTTTTTTTTTTTGCAATTTGCTTTATTCAAGCAGAAAGACTTAAATACAGTCCAATATAAATGAATGGGCTTAAAATTAATAACAGATGAAAACAATTAGAAAAAAAGGCTAGCATGCAGAAAAGGGGACAGCAAGAGGGAAGGGAGCATAGTCCCAACTTACCAACCCCCCCCCCCCCGGAGGCCTTGTGGGATCCTCCTGTTCATCTTCAGTCAGCCAGTGCTGTAACCCATGGGAAAACAGCTTGGGGAATAGGATGGCTGCCAGCTCCAGGAGACAAAGGCGCATCCCGCTCCGAGCAACGTTGAGCCCTACCAAACTCAAAAGTAACCACAACACCAAAAAGTAGGCCAGAAATGTCAGGCCTATCTGCACTGCTGCATAAATCCACACATCCTGCCACCTCTGGAGGCAGAAAATACTAACTTTTGTCAGTGCTGCACCAGCAGATATATCTCCTAATGAGATCATTGAAAGATGTTCGAGTCTGTCTCAATCTATCAGCAAGGGAGCATAAATCCATTCATCTGGGCTGGTCTAGCAGGATAAGGAAAAGCAAAATACTAATACTAATTAAGCTGTGGAATCCACTACCAGAAGCTGTGGTCAAGGAGACTACCTTAGCTGTGTTCAAAAGAGGTTTGGAGAGTTTTCCGAAGGAAAAGTCCATAAAACACTGTTTGTCAAGTAGACCTGGGAGAGCCACTGCTCATCCCTAGAAATGAATTATGAGACATGGAGAGTGGGAAGAGTATTTCTGCTGAGGATCAGAGCACAAGGGATAAGAGAACTCGTCCGAGCTTTTCTGCAGATGAGGGCTCCCACGGCGTGGCATTATTTGCAGCTTCTAGGAACAATGGCAGCGACGCTCGAGTTGGTGCCGTGGGCCAGGGCCCACATGCGGCCGTTGCAGAAAGCCTTGCTCAGACGGTGGTCGCATCAGTCAGATCAGCTGTCGCAAAGACTGCCTTGTCCTCGAAAGGCAAGGCAGACCCTTCAGTGGTGGCTAAGTCCGGGGTGGCTAGACAAGGGAATGCCTTTGAAGGCCCCGAATTGGTGGCCACTGATGACGGATGGCAGCCTGTTAGGCTGGGGAGCGCATTCCGAGGGGGCGGTTTGCCCAAGGCCAGTGGACAGAACGAGAACGGAGTTGGTCCATCAACAGGTTGGAGCTAAGGGCAGTGACGCTAGCACTTCGGGTTTTTCAGTGCTACCTGAAGGGGACAGCGATCCGTGTGATGTCCAACAACGCCACAGCAGTGGTCTATATCAATCGCCAAGGGGGCACCAGCAGCGTAGCTCTCAAAGAGGAGGCAAAGGAACTGTTAAGCTGGGCCAAGTGTCATCTGGAAGCTCTATTGGTAGTGCATGTGACAGGAATGGACATTGTGACAGCCGATTTTCTGAGTCGCGTCAAGGTGGATCCAGGGGAGTGGGTTCTCCATCAGGAGGTGTTTGACTTACTGGTGCATCGGTGGGGGACTGCAGTGATGGATCTCATGACAATGTTCGGATCAGCAAAGGCCGAAAGGTTTTACAGCAGAAGACAAGAAAGGGTGTCAGAAGGTCTGGATGCCCTCATTCAGAGGTGGCCGGAGGAAGAGCTCCTATACGTGTTTCCACCCTGGGTGTTGATAGGCCGGGTACTGCAGCACATAGAGTGGCACAAGGGTCACTTAATCCTGATTGCACTGAATTGGCCAAGAAGGCCGTGGTACGCTGACTTGATACGTCTTCTGGAAGAGCGGCCGTGGAAGCTGCCGGTCAGGAAAGATCTGTTGATGCAGGGTCCGTTGAATATGGCTCAGGTGGATCAGTTCTCGCTTTCAGCTTGGCTCTTGAAAGGGTGAGGTTAAGGGTGAGGGGTTACGCGACGGCGTTAACTGCAACCTTGTTGAGGTCGAGGTGTCGATCTACCTCGGTCGGTGGCGTATGTACGGGTCTGGCGTGTGTTTGAGTCATGGTGTGAAGATAAGCAAGTGACGGCTTTGAAAGCCTCGGTACCGCAAGTTCTATCCTTTTTTGCAAGATGGTTTTGATAAGGGCCTAGCGGCTGCATCCCTGCAAGTTCAGTTAGCAGCACTGTCCTGTTATCGGGGGAAAGTGCAGGGGATGGCGCTGGGGATACACCCCAATGTTAAGCGGTTCCTACAAGCGGCGTTGCTTTTGAGGCCTCCATACAGAGCAGAGGTGCCTAAGTGGGACCTCAATTTGGTGTTAGAGGCGTTGGTACAGGAACCGTTTGAGCCTTTGAGTAATGCTACGTTAAAGGATCTTATGGTCAAGGTGGTGTTTCTGGTGGCTATTTGTTCGGCTCGGAGGATTTCGGAATTGCAGGCGTTGTCCTGTAGGGAGCCTTTTTTGTCCTTCTATGACAAGAAGGTAGTTTTGAGGACCGTTCCCTCGTTTTTGCCTAAGGTAGTGTCGGCGTTTCACTTGAATCAGGTGGTCTCGTTGCCTGTTTTCGGGAAAGGCAGTAAGGATGAGTCAAAAGGGCTGCGTTTTCTGGATGTGCGCCGAGCGTTAAGGCAGTATTTGCAGAGTACGGCTGGGTTCCGCAAGATGGAGAGATTGTTTGTCTTATTTGGGGGACTGAGGCAAGATGAAGCAGCGTCGAAGTCTTCCATTGCACGATGGCTTAAGGAGGCTATTGCGTTGGCGTATGTATTGAACAACAGGGCGGTTCCGAAGGGGCTCAGAGCTCATTCAACTAGGGCACAAGCGGCTTCCTGGGCGGAGTGTAGTTTAGTGCCAGCAGTTGAAATTTGTAAGGCAGCGACTTGGTCGTCATTGAATTCCTTTGTTAGGCATTACCAACTGGATGTTCAGGTGGAAGGGGATACTCGGTTTGGATCAGCAGTGCTTCAGGCTGGTCTGGCAGGTCCCACCCATTAAATTGTTTACTGTTCTGTTACATCCCCAGAGGTTCGGGACTAGACTGGAGGGACGATAAGGAAGGTGAAATTAGACATCTGCTGGTTGTTGTTCCTTGAGGAACTCCAGTCTAGTCCCGAATCCCTCCCTGGTGTTGTTTTTGGACTGTAGCCTGAAGCGAAATGAGAGTTTATCAGTGAGCTGCAGGGGCAGCTATATAGGTGGTGGTCCGCTGTTGGGGAGGGAGGAATTAGTTCTCATTGATAATAATTGCTTCTTAGGAGTCCTCGGGAGAGAGAGAGGGCATGCCTAAGCAAGGGGAGGAGTAGCCTAGTGGTTGGGGCAAGGTACTTCAGGCCAGAAGGTTGGGGGTTCAAATCCCACAAGAGGACAGCAACCTTGGGCCGGAAGGACTGGGGTTTCTAGTCCCACAGATGCTCCTTGCGGTCTTGGGCAGGCCACTTAACCCTCCATTGCCCATGTTCCCTGTAAGTATTAGTGTATGTGTCTCATATCCCCATGTGTTAAATGTATCCCCCAATTGTGTTGTGACCGCTTTGATTGAAGGATAAGGCGGTATACAAAACTGTCTAAATAAATAAAATAAATAAATTTTTTCCTGGAGTCCCTCCAGTTCAGTCCAGGTGCATGGGTTATGCTCACCTACCAGAAGATGGACACTGAGAACATGGAGATGAAACTCAGCCCTATAAGCAGCCTGTACATTGTAACTCAGCCAGTATGAACCTAACAAAGCAGATATGGAGTCCCAAAAACCTTAAATTCTCCGCCAGCACAAAAACTTAGCAAATGCTTTCATTAACATGCTTCAAAAAACCTTAGCTTGTGTGTGTTTGCATATAAAATCTGCTGTTCCCCCCCCCACCACCCCACTAAAGAAGCTCATAGCAATCTCAACAGGGTCCCGGCAACCAAGTGCCAGTACCAGGTACCCCACAGCCCTCTTTAGCGCTGAACACATTACTTTTCCAACTGATTCGAAGACCAAAAGAACAGTCACTGCAGAATCCTGGCTGGTTCTGGACTGGACTGGAGGGGCTCCAGGGAAGAAACTTAGCAGGTAAGATCTAATTTCACCTTCCTTATCATCCCTCCAGTCCAGTCCAGTCCAGATGCATGGGATGTAACAAAACATTACCAACGACGGGCAGGACAAGCAGAAACACCAGTCTGTAGAATACATGTACCAAAAGCTGCATTCTGCCAAGCATGAACATCCAACCAATAATGATACACAAAAGAGTGAAAGGAAGACCAAGTCACAGTCTTACAGATATCAAATGGAGGAACCAAGCCAAACTCAGCCCAGGACGAAGCCTGGGCCCTTGTGGAATGAGCTCGCAAACTGTAATACATGACCTATCACCAAATAAGCTGACACAATGGCCTCACAGATCCAACGGACAATAGTGCCCTTAGAAGCCCCTTCGCACTTCTGTGGACTGCCAAACAGGACAAAAAGTGGATACAAATGTCTGAACTCCTGAGTAGCACGCAAATAATGTCAAAGTGCACTGTGAACATCAAGCAAATAGAAAATCCATGACGCAGAATCCTGCGTCTCAGCAAAAACCCATAAAGATACCACTTGATTTAGGTGGAAGGGTGAAACCACTTTCGGCAAAAAGGAAGGGACCAGACAAAGCGCCACCTTCACATTGAATATTAGCAAATAGGGCTCCCTACAGGACAAAGTCTGCAATTTGGAGATCCAATGAGCCAAACAAATAGTGACCAAACACACCACCTTCAGAATCAAATCCTTGATGAAAATAGCCCAAAGAGGCTTAAAGGGTGCCTCCACCCTGGCCCGTCTTTTGCCGGTGTGAGGCCCCTGGCACCTGGTGGCCTGCAGGGGCCATCCCACATGATGAGCCCAGCTGCCCATGTCATGGACTCCTCACTAAAGTCACTCGTGACATCATTTTGTTACAAATCATTGAAATCAACTTTAATCAATTACTGACAAACTGACTGACAAAGCCGACAATATGTCCACATCACAATTCACAAACAGATGTCAGCCTGTCAAACACTTAACAATCGAATTGGAAATTTACAGTTTCAAGCATTCTGACTTTGCAATGCATTAATGCACATTCCACGTGCTGACTGCTGACAGTTAGCTAAGTATCAACATGTCAAAGTTCGAACATGTGTTAATGCAAAGTCACGGATAATGCACTCAGAGTCAACTTCTCTCAGAAGGTCCTGCTCGATACTCAACAAGCTAAGCATGTTCAGATGCTCGTGCGACATCGTTGATCTGAGATGATTCTTAATCAGCTTCAGCTTGCTGAAATACCGCTCACCTGAACAGTTCGTCACCATGAGGCAGAGGAAAATGCGCAGCGCGATCTCTGTCTTTGCAAACGTGCTACGGAGGCCATTATCAACGATGAAGCGATGCAACTGAATTACAATCTTGCTGCAGATTGTAGCATTATCTGGATCGTCATTCTCATCTTCCTCCAGGTCGTCCGACTCCGACGCCTGCAATGCTTCCTTGCCCAACTATGTTTGCAGAGCTGCCTTAAATTGTACTAACTCTTCTGCCAGTTCAGGCTGCAGATCAGAGGCATAGCGATTAACTAATTTGCTTGCACCTTCTCGAATTTCTGCATCAGAAAGTGATGAAATTTTACGCAAGAAAGCAAATTGGTCGGCCAATTCAGCATATGCTTCCTTGCGCTTCGACAGTGCAGCAGCAAGGCTGTCAATGATAACGATGAATGTGTCAGTATGGAATTTATCACGCGGTTGCAACTGAATCTCAGTGTCCACGCCGGATTCGTTGTATCTGCGATTTCATCTGCGTACTCGCTTGCTGAGATCAGCCCGATAGTTTTCACAGTGTGACAGGTCTTTGCCGTGTGCTTCAAAGTGGTCAAACTGTTCACAAAGGTTTTGGACGTACATCTGCAGTGAGTCATAAATTGCAGCAACAGAATTCAAGTTTTGATCAGCTGACTGCAATGACACGCTGTTCGTTTGAAATCTTGCGAGAACCTTCTGCCAGACAGCAGCCATTATGCCCATCTCAAGGCACTGCATTCGATCGTGCAATCCTCTGGCTTCTTGACACATCTCTGCTTTGTGTTCGCCCACTTTGTCATCTATAATGTCCTCCAGAGCTTCGACAATCTCATCATAGTCCCTCACCAGAGCATTTGCTGCATCGAATCGTGCTGACCACCGTGTGTCAGACAGTCTCTTTAGTGTTAGCCGGCCTGCAGTCTGTTCCAGCTTGTCCTTGAGGATGGCCCAGCATGCTGTCGAGCCTGCAAAAAACACATACAGCCGTTGGACAAAGTCAAAGAACGATACGGCATCGGCACAACAGGCTGCTGCGCACTGGCCACCAAGGTTCAAGGAATGGCCTGCAAAGGGTATGTAGGCAGCATGAGGATTTATCTGCCATATAAGAGCCTGCATACCTCTGTATTTGCTGCTCATGTTGCTGGAGTTATCATACGACTGTCCTTGACAATCGCCAATGTTGATCCCCCAGCTGTGCAGAAACTGAAGCAAGCTATCTGCAAACTGTTCACCTTTATGACCTTGCTGAGGTAGAAATGTAAGGAAACGCTGAACAGGGCCAGATGGCAACACGTAACGAATAATCACTATCAGCTGATCCTGGTGTGTTATATCAGGCGTCTAATCAACTGAGATTGAGAAGTACTTGGCAGACTGAACTTCGGCCTTAATCCGATCGACAACTGACTGGCCAATCAGCTGACTTAATTGATTGCAGATATTGGCAGACAGGTATGAAGTGTGTCGTTTTCCCTTGTTAGCATGCATCTGCAGGTGTTGCGCCATGAAGGGATCACATTTTGATATAAGTTCAAGGATTCCCAAATAATTGCCATTATGGGCAGAGCCAACGATCTGGTTGTCACCTCTAAAGGCCAGGCCACGTTCAGATAAAAAGAAAATAGTTTCAAACAACCGCTTGAGAACAGCATGCCAATACTCACGTTGTTTGTCACGTTGCTTTACTAGTGCCTGATCAACATGTTTTGCTGTGTCACTTTGCGTTAGCAGTTTAATCACGGATGCTCGATAAGTAGAACTGACCTCGTGCTCCATGATTTGTTGCTTCTTATGCTTCCAGTTACAAAAATCTTTTGTGCCAAAGGCTACAACTTCTGGTGACATTAGCTTGCATGGAAAGCAAAATAGACGAAGCTTAGATGGTGAATAGCAAAGCCAGTCACGATCGATAGGTTCCTTCGAGAGCAGATGAGTTGTTTTGAACAGGTCACGAGAGCATTTCCTTGGTTTTCCATCGGCTGCATAGACAGTTCTGGTTGGAGTGAAATCAGAGTCCCAGTGGGCACATTGCGCACTACCTGCTGTCGCCCAGTACTCACGCATGTCGTCGACAATCTCGACGGGCCATTCGCCGAGGTCTGTAGAGTAGCAGACAACAGATAGACACCGAACTGGAACATCATCACGTTCTAGAAACTCGGTAATGTCCATTGCAACATCTTCTGCCTGCTGGAATGGCGGACAGTCCACTTCCATTTTCTCTTCAGTTTTAACTGCTGTCTCATTTACATTAGTAGTCGCAATCATTGAAGCTTCGACATCTACTCCTACCTCAGCCTCCTGAGCTGAAGCGGTCATGCAGGGCTGAGTTGTCTGCCCAAAGTACGTCATAATCGACTGCGTTCCAGTTATAGCGGCAGCATCCCGCTGTGCCTGTTCATGGCATTTTTGCTAACCGGACTTATACTTGCGGTTTATGTCACGCTCCCTTGAAGTCATGCCGTTATATTAACTGTAGTTTTGTTATATAATCTGTAATATAAAATGTATAAGCAAGTTAATATTACGGTAACCAGTAAAACTAACCACACAGACATGGTTAAATTAAACCAGCAAAACTTAGTAATAGCAGACGACCGTGACAAAACTTGTGTTTACATTACATTTACATTACAAAGAATAGCAAACATATATATTATATTATATAACGTATCAGACCTTCAGACCTCTTTGTAGTCTAATACTATTTAATATTATTTAAATTAAATGTTACGCTGTCAGGTGAGGTGTCAGCATCTTTCAGTGTTTACAAGTTAAACCAGAAGCAGATTATGATAGCCTGGTTCCCAGTCTACAGTCTACTGTTCAGGAACACCGAACAAGCTGAATGAAGGACCAAAACATTTAAAAATAACTTTAAAAAAACTTTACGAGTGTAAAATAAAAATAAAAAAAATAAATTGAAACTAGAATAAGCAAAAAAAAATAACATAATAAAAAAAATTTAACTTTAAATGTCTTAAACATAAAAAGGACTTATAAAACTAAAACATTGCAACAAGCAACTGCTGGAGCACGCAGGGCCCCTTAGATGCGCAGGGTCCCTGGCACAGTGCCATAGTGCCAATCCATAAAGACGGGTCAGCCTCCACCAAAGCCGAAAGAACCAAATTAAGGTTCCAGGAAGGAACCACCAAGATGGCTTGAAGTGTTTCACGACCTTCAGAAAAACACACCACATCCACATGCGAGGCCAAGGATTGGCCCTGAACCCGACTGCGGAAACAGGCTAAAGCCGCAACCCACACCCTCAGAGAGCTTAAGGCAAGACCTTTCTCCAGGCCCACCTGTAGAAACACCAGAATGTCGGGAAGAGAAGCCTCCAAGAAACAGACCCCATGCTCCTTACACCAGGCCTCAAAATTCTGCCACACTCAAATGTAAGCCAAAGAGATAGATAAACTCCTTGCTTCAGGATCGGCGTTTATCACCTGTAAAGAATAGCCTCTGTGCCTCAAGCGTGGCCTCTCAAGAGCCAAGCAGTGAGAATCAATCCACTGCTGGCATCTGAATGGGCCCTTGTGACAAAAGACCTTCCTCCAATGGAAGAAGAAAAGGCTCTGCCTCTATCAACTGCACTAGGTCTGCATACCAAGCCTGCCGAGGCCAATTTGGAGTCACTAATACCACCAAACACAGATAGGCAAAGTCCTCCAGTGGGCGGAAGCCCATCAATTGCCAGGGAGGAAACAAAGACGATGGAGGATGGGCCAAGGTTGAACTAGAGCACTGATGCCCTCAGACGGTAGCCAAGAGAGCAAATAGAATGCTAGGTATCATAAGGAAAGGAACATAAAATAAAACAAAGGATATTATAATGCCTCTGTATCGTTCCATGGTGCGACCGCACCTTGAATATTGTGTGCAATTCTGATCGCCGTATCTTAAAAAGCATATAGCATTATTAGAAAAGGTACAGAGAAGAGCCACCAAAATGGTAAAGGGGATGGAAGAATATCCCTATGAAGAGAGGCTAAAAAGGTTAGGGCTCTTTCAACATGGAAAAGAGACAGCTGAGGGGAGATATGATAGAGGTCTATAAATTAATGAATGGAGTGGAATGGGTAAACGTAGATCAATTGTTTACATCATCAGAATATAGAAAGACTAGGGGACATACAATGAAGCTACAGGGTAAACTATTTAAAACTAATAAGAGAAAGTATTTTTTCACTCAATGTGTAATCAAACTCTGGAATTTGTTACCAGAGGATGTTATTGTAGCTGGGTTTAAAAAAAGGTTTGGACAAGTTCCTGGAGGAAAGGTCCATAAGCCATTATTAAAAGGGACCCAGGATATAGCACAGTTACTTACCTGTAACAGGTGATCTCTGGGAACAGCAGGAATAAGTCTTCACATATGGGTACGTTGGTACCGACGGAGTCTGCGCGGGAACGCTTCCCAGCGTCCAATCAAAGAGCTTTTGGAAGCATCCCACCACGCCTGCGTGCTGCCTTCCCGCCTTTCCCAACTGCCTCTCCTCAGTTAAGTTTTAAAGCTGAGACAAAGAGAGAGAGAGAGGAAAGGAAAGATAGATAGATAGATACAACTCCTGGGGAGGTGGGTGGGTTGTGAAGACTTATTCCTGCTGTTCCCAGAGATCACCTGTTACAGGTAAGTAACTGTGCTATCTCCAGGAACAAGCAGGAATGAGTCTTCACATATGGGGACTCCCAAGCTGAGATGCCTGGAGTCCCAGCATGTCATAGGTTGGAACATGCTATCCCGCACAACACCAGGCATCCTGAAGATGGAGGGTAGGAGTTGAAGAAAGAAAGGTGCTGTGGAACAGCTAACCTAGCATAGGACTACAGACAAGGAGTCCATGTGTGGATGATAATTATCATCAATGATATTGAAAGAAATATTGCAATATGGACCTCCCCTAACAGGATTACACAGCGGTAAGGAGGTTCATGAGATCTACTGGGGACCCCAGTAGAGGAACCTCAAAGAGGACCTCACTGTGAAGTGGAGGTAATAAACCTGTTAAGAAAAAACAGTGGAGGTCAGAATCCTGAAAAGTAAGAGGGGACCTCGGTAATAACTGGGGTAGTACTAAAAACGGTGGGCCTTCGGCTGAAGGCTTTATGATAAAAGCCAAACTCTTTTAGTGACAGAGTGGCTCACCCTTGGGAGCAAAAAGAGAAGGCCGACCTAATTGTACAAACAGGCACAGTCCTTGTGGGGGGAAAAGGTATGGAAACCCCTTGTATCCCCCAAAAGAAAGGACAAACACCTGAGGCGTTAGAGCCTGTGATTAGCTTAAGATCCGCAATGTCTCTCCTAACTGGGGTCAGCTAGGAGAGATACTGGAACATGGAGAGCTTCAGAGGTACCTAAACCTTAAGGTTATGGTGGAAGTTGTTAACTACCACAAAAATGGTTGTGAGTGTGGAACCGCAAACATGCTGGATAGCCTAGGTATGGGTAAAGCCCATCTGTCAGAATCATATAGCTATATGAGCCTGGACAGTCAGGTAGATAAATGCAGGATACTGTGACAAGGCAGAGGCTCAGAAACAGGAGAAAATGGGTTTAAATCACTTTCTGTCACCTCAGAGGCTTGGAGAGGCAGGACAGGAAGGGGTTAAGTTTCCTGCACACAAACATTCTCTGCAGAGAAGAGCAGGGAAAGAACCACACCCTAGCTCTAGGCTAACCCAGAGACATAGCCAATCAGGGAGGTGGGCGGAGTCAGACCGGATTGGGCCACTCTGCACTCATAACCAGGAAGCAGCAGTTAGCAGTAGATTCAGATTCGGAGGCAGAGAGAGATCCAGACTCGAGAGAGGAATCAAGGAGGAGAGGAACTGGTTACAGAGCAGTGCAAGCAGAAAGGCTGAGCCCAGAGGAACTAAGGAGAGAACCAGGGAAGGGAGAGTTCCTGCAGGTGGTCCTGGAAGAGGGACAGGCAGACCTCAGCTCCATGAGAGAGAAAACCCTGGAGGTGACCTAGAGCTGGATTCAGAAGCCTGGAATACTGACTTGGAGTCAGGGGAGTTCCCCAGAGGCAGGCGCTGCAAAAACCAGGTCAGAGCAAACTCTTCTAAGCCTTGTAAAGTAAATAGCTTTGAGAGAAGTCAGTCTATAGGAACTGACAATAGACTGCTTGCTAAAAGAGGCAGGGGTAAACCAGACCCTGAATATAAACCTGAAGTTAATAGAGGGAAGAGGGGCTATAGAAAAGTCCCTGTTAGAAAGCTGCAAATATTTCCATGGTATAGACAGCGTGACCTAAGCTCTAGTTCAGAGGAGCACACACCTGCTTGCCAGCAAGAGGCTAATTGGCAGCAATCGTGCAGAGAGCTAAGAGAACCCTTTGAGAACCAAGAGGAAGCAATGGAATTGGGGGCTCCATTGTCTAGTTCCAGTGAGTCAGAAATGGAGTGTGGAATTTGCATGTTAGAGTGAAGAACTATAAGTATTCCTAATTGATGATTGAGTGCTGAGAAGCCTTAAGCCAATGTTCTAGAACTTGCATGAGAGACAGCAGCGTTCTAGTGAATGGAATGAATCAAAGCTTCATGTGGTACAGCTGTGAATAGAAGGCAATATAGAGGAACTGCTCCTACACAAGAAGGCAGTCATTAATAAGCCAGAGTTGTGGAGATTGCCATTTCTATGGGAAGCTGTTTGACACTAGAAAGAAGTACAACAGGAGAAAGATTCTTTATTACCAATAGATACTGAGAAAGCCGTACTAGAAGATTGAAGCCCTGTTGTAGTAATGAAGCTGGAAGAATGATGAAAGTTTGTAAATATTTTATGTGTCCCTGAGAAGTATCAGGAGAAGCTGTATAAGCACTTGAACTTTTATTTGGTACAGAAGGTTACCATTATACTTCTGTGGCGGGGGAGTAAGTCCTGTACGGTGTCCTTTGCTATACTTTGTGCAAATACCTTATGCATGAATAAATCATCATTTACTTTGGAAACCCAACCTTGGCTGTTGTCACTCACTCCACAACTACAGTAGGAAGGCTTCAGCACTAACAAGGACTCTTTTAAACTCACCCCCACTGTGTGGCTCACATCCCCTTGGCCTGCTTACGCCACAGGCTAGGCGGTGCGTTGTCACAATATCTATCTACCGATAGTAAATATCTCGACATATATCATATAGATAGATAGATATATGAGAATATATCTATAGTGAGATATGAAGGGCATAAAATACATACAAATGATAGACATAGACATCTGTAAGATGTATGATATATATATATATGTAGAGAGAGAGAGAGTGAGAGAGAGATCTCTCTCTATATGGGAGTCTGCAATGAAGCAGACCGAGATATGCCTACAAAAATGGTATTCACATAGGAAAATGTGGAGAGGAAAGATTCATCTAACAACAAGAAGGTGGAACCTACTTGAGAAGATATGTAGAGAATCAATTCCCACTGGTTATGAGCTACAGGGATGCTAAGTAGTGGAATAACCAGGATGGTTACGTGAAAAGCAGAGAATAATATCAGTCTGCAGCCAGCAAGTCCCGAGTATTCTAGAACTCCAGCATGGTAAGTGAACAGAAGACGCATAACAATGAGATACCATGCTGACCTGCTTAAGGGCAAAAAGGTATCATGCGTTCTTACCATAAGGACGAGCTGGAAGGAGAAAAGCATATTCCCGATTGGAAATACTATGGACCAAGCAGGGAATTGGCAACTCCTTAAGCTTTCACGTAAGAGAAGGCCTATGTCCTTTATATTAAAAAGGAGAACCTTTCTAGTCATGGGAGACATGACTGAAAAAGCCTTTTTCGACCATCTAGGATAGCTGTTGGAGGAAATCCCCCATGCTCTCTAGCAAGGGCCCATAGTGGAGAGCTTCTCTGTAGAATTGCAGACAGCATGATGCAGGAGAATGAGGAGATGGAACTGGCTGCTGAAGAGCCAGTACCTATGTGAACTATGCTGCCAAACCCAGGGGAATGGAGATGGCAGAAATAGAAGACAATCCAACAAGCTTGTAGTGAAAAAATTTCCAAGACAGATGATAGCACTGACTTGGAGCCACTACCAAGACCAGACAGAATGTAAGTGAAGGACAAATCTGGTTGCTGGTGGACAAGAACCAGTGGTCCAAACATTAAGGCTCCTGCATAGGCAGCTGCTTGCCAGACAGCAGAAAGAATGTGTACTGTTTGAAAACAGAAAGAACAGACAGAACAAGAGTAGAAAACTCTGGATATGTCTGATGAAGTGCTTTGAGGCAAGATTGAAAAAGAGAAGTGAACTCAGAGAAGAGAACTCCGCACTGGAAAAATAACAAAACTAGAGAGGCTGAAGAAAAAGCCCTCCAGTGAAGCAATACCACTCTTACAGAGGGAAAACCTGGTAAGAGGGTAAAGAAAATGGAGCTGAAGAAGACTTACAAAGTAGTAAGTCTATAGAAAGGAAAAAAGACATGCTGGCACAGGAAACTATCGTGTGATAGTGGTTAGACTTCTTTCCCTAGTAGGAAAAGAGGAGAACCCTGTGATCTAGAAGCATGAACATCCTGACAGCTCATAGAACATAGAAAGAATGGATGTCTTTGGGAAGAGATCCATGTTTAGGATTTAGAATGACAGCAGTGTATTGCCCCTATTGAGAAGAAGCAACTGCAGATTCTAACCCCCAGAGTCACAAGCATCTGATGGAGATTGATCAGAAACCCTGTGGTTGCTGGGTTTGCTGAGCCTGGTGAGAGGTTGAATTCTGTAGACCAGGACGATGCTTCCCCTGTTTGGGAACATCTGTATGAAGGGCAGATGATGCAAAAAACCTTCTTCTCCTACAGGAAGAAAGTTTGGCAGGACATTTCCTACCTACTGGGAGAGAAGAAGGTGCAGAACAGCCCTTAGGAACAGGTAAGTCAGTGGACAACTGAGTAACCTGACGTAAAGACTCCTTGTTGAAAAGATTGTCTCCAGTGCAAGGAGTATGTCCCAGTCTTTGCTGTGCCCATTTGTCCAAGTCGGAAGCTTGGAGCCAGGCTCTACGTCGTGCCCCTATAGTTATAGCAGACGTCCTGCTAACAGACTCAAAAGAGTCTAGGGAGGCACGAGTAAGAAACCAAGAGATATTCTGAAGATGCTTGAGCAGTGAAGAATAGTCTTCACTCTTGGACTCTGGAAGGGAAGGAGTCAAAAGATGTAATTTCTTTGTGACCTCCTCAAGAGATAGACTCATATAAAAAATATATGAGAGAATTCTTGCAGAAAGCATAGATGTCTGGAAGGTTTGACGTCCAAAGGCATCTAGTGTCCTAGACTCACGTCCTGGCGGATAAGAAGAGTGCTTTTTCTTACTCTTTACCCGCCGCATTGCTGATTCCACTACTATGGAATGATGAGGAAGTTGAGTCTTTTGAAACCCAGGAGAGGGGGCACCTGATATAAGAGATCAGTTGCCCTGGAAGGTGGGGGTACCCTTAAAGGTGTTTCCCACATTTCTAGAAGGAGATCCTGCAAGGAATGATGCAAAGGAAGCATTATGTTCCCCTTTGCTTTGGTAGAAACAGAGCCTTGTGCAGGATCATGTCCTGGGATAGGAATGGCAAGAGATCTTGCTATATCCAGGAGGAAACTCTGAAAAGAGGGATCCCCAGCAGGAATCTCTCTTGGACAGGTTAGATCTGAAGAACTAGCCTGAGCAGCCACAGAGTTATCCAAATATATAGGAATAGAAGATCCTGCAGAGTGCAGTGTGGAATGCTTAAGGGATGGTTGCTGGTACTGGCTGTCAGGAGCAGCAACCGTCCTTATCACATTGTCCATGCCAGGTATCGACTCCAAGCTTGGTATAGAATGGAGCGATCCTGTTGTAAAAAGCATGGCAGGAGTTGGCCACGATGCTACTGTGGATACCGGTACCGATGCCAATACCGGTACCGATGTCGGAGTCGGACCCGACAGAGACATCGGAACAGTCATCAGTGACCTTTCAATCGGTACCGAGGTAACCGAAAACCTCCGCCCGCTATCCTCGGTACCGAGCCACCGGTATCGATCGGTGTCGGTACCAAAGCGTATTGGTACCCAGTCTTCCAGACTAGAGATCGATTCCAAACTCGGCATCGAGGGCAGCTCAATCGTCCGAGGGAACCGAGAGTTGCGGATCCGAGTCATCGGAACCGAGCCTTCTGTACCGCTGAGAGCCGGTACCAAGGCGAGTCGGTACCCAGTCCTCCAGACTGGAGATCGATTCCAGACTCGGCATCGAAAGAAGCGAGGCTATCGATGCACGTCTGGAAGGTACCGACGTCGGTGGTCGTATCGGTGTCAGTACCGATACCGGTAAGTCAGCCTGGGGATTAGCCACCGGACCCGAAGGTACCGAGGACGCCAGATGACAATCCCTGGTGAGGAGTGTTTCATCCAACACCAGTGCCGATGCCGGGGTATCGGTACCGCTCGAAGCGGATGCCACCACCGGACACGGCTCAGGTATGTTCTGTGGGGGGTGAACCCCAGGAACCACCTGAAACCCCTTATACGCTTTGGAGACCGAAGACTCCCACCGGGGTTTTGAAGCCAGTGGGCCCTCGAGGGCAAGGCCGGAGCAGTCTACATGCTGTGCATGAGACCTACCACTCGAGGGCTGGCTAGTCTTAACAGACTGTTTTTGGGTTACCTGATCCTGTGTAGAAGAAGGGGACGGTGCCCCGAAGTTGGAGGGCAACCGCGTATCGAGGGAACCTCGATGTTGAAGACCTCTTCTCACCAAACTGTTGTCAGGACCCAAGCAGGTTAGACACCGACTTCGAGGGTCTAAAAATAAAGTTGTACCGCCACAGTCTGAACATTTCTTGGAGAAAGTGGCTGGCGGTTCCATGAAGGAAAAAGAAGAGGCCTAAAAGGCCTAAGAATCCATGGGACACTATGAAGAAAAAATATCCCGTGGAAAAGGAAGATTTTACAAGAAAAGAAAAGAAAACACCGGCGGTACCGGTGGCGTCGGGAAGACAGCCGCGACCACAAGAAAACTAAAGAAATAAAACAAGAATTTTCTGCGGTGACAGGAGGACGTCCTGCCGGCTCCGCGGAAAAACGAAAACTGAGGAGAGGCGGTTGGGAAAGGCGGGAAGGCAGCACGCAGGCATGCTGGGATGCTTCCAAAAGCTCTTTGATTGGACGCTGGGAAGCGTTCCCGCGCAGACTCCATTGGTACCGACGTACCCATATGTGAAGACTCATTCCTGCTTGTTCCTGGAGATCACTGCTTGACCCAATTCAAACATTCTGGAACCTGTGTCTTTTGGGGAAACTGCTAGGTGCTTATGACCCAAATTGGCCACTGTTGGAAACAGGATACTAGTCTTGTTGGACTATGGTCTGACCCAGTATGGCATATCTTATGTTCTTATGACATGTGCTCTCTGCGCCTGCTGAAAAACTAGGTTGCCTTGGTGTTAAGTCATGGTCACCATCAGATCCACTGCCAGCATCCCCAATGCCTCACAATTAGCTGGAACGCCAATCCTGAGAGAGACCGCTCTCCCAGATCTAGGAGATGCCAAACTCAGGTAATCAGCCTGCACATTCTCTTTGCCCACTACATGAGCCACCGAAAGGGCAAGCAAGTAAAGCTGTCCACTGAAGGAGAGGAAGCGCTTCTGCCGCTACTAGCAAGCTCTTTGTGTCCCCAATTGTTGTTGCAAGCCACCGTCATTACATTGTCAGATAGGACCCTCGCTGTCTTGTGTTGAACCAAGGGTAGAAAGAACTGAAGGGCCAGAAACACCATCCGGGTTTCCGAGTGGTTGATGGGTCACTGGTGTCTTGAGAGAAACTCCCGCCAAGAACTGAGCCAGATCCAACCATCATTGCAGACTTGCCCTGGCTTGCGCCCCGCAGGAAAATTCACAGATGCACTGACTGCGGCTGAGGAAACCAACGCAACAGAAGAGTCAACTGCAGTGGACACACATGTAATCGGGCCCAAGGCACAAGTTCCAGAATGGCCACCATTGAGTTCAAGACCTGTAGATAATCCTACACCCTTGGGCGTGGAACTCTTAGCAATGACTAGACCTGAACCTTCAAAACTTTGCTAGCCTGCTGTCCAGCAAGAACACCATGCTGGCATATTAAAGTGAGCACCCAGACTGAGATAGCACCAACCTGCTTTTCATGAAGTTGACCACCAGCCCAACTCCTGCAGCCACCAAACCACCAGCTGGGTTGCCTACCAACTCTCCTGCGGGGACTTCACCAAAAACCAACCAGTCACCCAGTTAAGGATGGACCAGGACTCCCTGCTTCCACAGACAGGCCGCCGCCACCACCACCACCACCACCATCACCTTGGTGAAAACGCGGGGAGCCATTGCCATGCCAAATAGGAGGGCCTGAAACTGAAAATTCCCCATTGGGACCACAAAGCGCAGGAAATGCTGATGCTATGGAATATGAAGATAATGTAAAGTCTCCGACAAATCTTGAGGAATTAAATACTCTATGTTGCGGACCACCACAATCACAAAACGTAAAGCTTTCATGCAAAACCAAGGGACCTTCAGTGCCTTGTTTACACTTTTGAAATCCAAGATCGGTCACCATGTTCCCTCCTTCTTGGGAATCACAAAGTAAATGAAATACCGACCCGTGCCCCACTCATCTCTTGGCACAGGGATCATGGCCTAGAGCTGCAGCAGATGCTCCAGGGTAATTTGTATTGCATGTAGCTTACAAGATGCGCAGCAAGGTGAAGCCATAAAAGTGGCAGGGAGGACCGTATCAGTTCTAGTGCATAACCCTCTCTAATGATTTCCAACTCCTAAGCGTTCAAAGTAATCTGGTCCCAGACAAGGTAAAAGCATTACAAGCAACCGCCTACAGGCTACTCCACCCACTAGGGCCCCCAAACCTTCACCGAGTGGACTTGGGGGCCCCTGAGCTTCCTGAGGACCTGTCTCAACCACTGTGACAAACCCCCTGAAAGGGCTGACCTTGAGGCAGAAACCTGGGTCTCTGGGAACCTCCGCATCTGGGTGATTGAAATGTCTAAGAATTCAGACCCCACCCTCAGAAGGAAGTCCCCCTTCCCAAGCCTTTGGGTCTATCCTCTGGAAGCTGGAGAACCTTCGTCTCCAAGATCCTTAACCAACGTTTCCAGATCCACACCAAACAGCAAATGCCTGACAAAAGGGAGCTTGCTAAGCCATGTCTTAGAGGCCACATCTGCTGACCAGTTACAAAGCCACAAGAAGCACAGAGCAGCTACCAGCATGGCCATATTTTTAGCAGATGCCCTAAGCAAATCATACAGAAGATTTGCCAAAAAGCAGACCAGGACCTCAGCAGGACCATGTTACCCAAGCCCCCAGACTCTGCTAGGAGCTCCTCCAGAATCCTTTGTGACCACCCGAAACATGTCCTGGCCACATACGCCCCCACACTGATGCCTGCAATGGCAGTGCAGAGATCTCAGAGGCCCTTCTTAAGCAGTCATTTGAGATCTCTGCACTGCCATTGCAGGCATCAGTGTGTGGGGAGGCCATCCGCTGGTCCTGCAGCTACTTCAACGTAACCCTGCCATCCGTGAGAATGGTCATCTTTTGAGAATCCGCTGCCACCAAGGCATCCACCCGTGGAAGACACAACTTCTCCTTCTCCTCAGGAGGCACAGGATAAATATTTACCAAAGCCCTGCTAAAATGCAGCCCTGCAGCCGGCATCTTCCACTTGGCCTCAATGAACTGTGAAAAGGGAATGATCTGGGAGACTTCCAAGTGCCCTAAAGACCAGATCCCGCATCTCCTTAAGGTCCAGTCACAGCTCTTTCACGATATTCAACACTGCTAGTGTATAAGAGAGGCCAGCTCATCCCTGTGAAATTTATATACAGCCATTGGGTCATCTCCAGCAAGGAGCTCATCTTCTTCAAAATCCTCTCTTGAGGAAGCTCCTCTAAAAGATCAGAGGGTCATTCCAGGACCTTTAGGGAGTCCCAATGATCCCATGGAGGCCGTATCTTCCTCAAGTCACGGTTCCATGCAAGCTCACCTCACTGCCATGGGGGGGAGACCTCCCGCAAGTCACTGGATAAGCCGTTCCCACAACATAAAGCCCCGTCCCTGCTTCAAGCAGAAGGCCTAATGGAGCAGCAGCACAAACTCTGGAGAAAATGGAGACCCCCCTCCCCCTTTCAAAACTCCCCACAGCCAACCTGCATGCAGGGATCGAAAAAGGCTGTATCAGCTGCAAAACCAGGGGTTCAACATGCTCACCCTGCACAGCCCCTGCAGTGCAATCATGGCCCTCTGATATCCCCCCCGATCACCCCACTGGATAGAAGATACGCACTCTCCCGAACCCACCATGGCACAGACCCTCAGCTGAGAGCTGCACCCGCAGTCTGCCATGGACCTCAGACTCTGCCTGTGCACGGTGGCAGCTCTCTTGGTGCTGTGCTCCCCCATCCTCATTTCAAGGACTAGAAAAGGAGACTGTTACTTCTGGAGAGAGATCTGCAATTGTGAGTATATACTTCTGGGAAGTTTCTGAAAGGAATTCTTTGTATTAAAGCTAATTAATTTGTGAACCCACAATTTTTTGTTAAATCAGTCAGGGCCTAGTAGCAGCAGCTTAAGTTTAAATTTAAAACACAGAAGAGAACTTTCTGGTTACATTTCATATCCAGCAGAGAGCTTGTAGTTTAAATTTCATAATAAGTTAGAGCCTAGCAGCAGCAAAGAGCTATAATTTAAATCAAATCACAATATAGCTTACCTCAGCAGCACAAGACAGGGTACTGTGTAGCAGCCCTCTTTTAATAAGTGTTATTTCCCTCCCTCCCTCCCCAACACCCACCCACCCACCCCAGGACAATTGTAGCTTTATAGGTACTTACACATCTTAAAAAACAGGAGGTGCTATCAGGTGAAGCTTGTTACTCAAATCAGTCATACACTAAGGAACTGAGATTAATTAAGCTTCAGGTGAACAAGGTATATTAAACGTATTAGGTACAGTTTTATTAGTATAAATATCCATAGCAACCCTTAGTAAGTAAAGAACTTAAAGATTTAAACACAAACTTAAAACTGAGATGCAGACAGCAGTCCAGCAGTGAGATGGGGGATTTCCAGTCTTTTGCACTGAGTGTCACATGTATGATTTTGATTTTCTCCCAGTTGGTGAGAGGTCTTACGTGTGCACTAGATGCAAGGAGCTCTTTGCTCTCAGGGAACAAGTCCTTTCTCTAGAGGCTAGTGTAGCAGACTTGGAAAACAAAAGAAAGACAGAGAGGTACACAGACGAGACCTACAGGGATATAGTCCTGAAGTCCCATCTCCAGTCTGGCAGCATCCCTGTTGCCATGGAAGAGAGAGGTCACGTGACAGGAGAGCATCACCCTGGTGTGGGAGGAAGTGATCCTGTAACTAGGACCTGTCCTCCAAGTGATGTAAAACCCTCTCGCACCAAGGACGTTTCTCCAGGGCCATGTGACCATGAGAGAAGGGTTAGGACAGCCGTTATAGTTGGTGATTCGATCATTAGGAATGTAGATAGCTGGGTAGCTGGTGGACGTGAGGATCGCCTGGTAACATGCCTGCCTGGTGGGAAGGTAGCGGACCTCAAGCGCCACCTAGATAAGGTCTTAGATAGTGTTGGGACGGAGTCTGCTGTCTTGGTACATGTCGGTACCAATGACATAGGAAAATGTGGTAGGGAGCTTCTGGAGGCTAAATTTAGGCTTTTAGGTAGGAAGTTGAAATCCAGAACTTCCAGGGTAGCGTTCTCTGAAATGCTTCCCGTTCCACGCGCAGGACCGAAAAGGCAGGCAGAGCTCCAGAGTCTCAATCAGTGGATGAGACAAGGGTGCAGAGATGAGGGTTTTGGATTTGTTAGGAACTGGGGAACATTCTGGGGAAAGGAGGGGCTCTTCCGAAGGGATGGGCTTTGCCTTAACAGGGATGGAACCAGGCTGCTGGCATTAACCTTTAAAAAGGAGATAGAGCAGCTTTTAAACTAGATAATAGGGGAAAGCCGACAGTCGCCCAAGAGCGGATGGTTCGGAAGAATGTATCCTTGAAGGATACTACCAAAAGCAGAGAGGTTCCAAAAAAGAGTAAAGTAGCCCAAATGCCCTCGAGTATGGAGCAGACAGAGCTTAAAGATCCCAAATTACCCATGTCTACCAATAGCCAAATTAATATGAATAAAATACAGTCTCTAAAATGCTTGTATGCAAATGCTAGCAGTCTAAAAAAATAAGATGGGAGAGCTAGAATAGATAGCACTAAATGAGAGGTTAGATATGATTGGAATATCAGAGACATGGTGGAAGGACGACAACCAGTGGGACACTGTGATACTTGGGGACAAACTATATCGTAATGATAGAGCTGGTCAAATTGGTGGAGGCGTGGCGCTCTATATTAGAGAGGGCATTGAGTCAGAAAGGATTAAAGTTTTGCAGGAAACAAAATTTGCTATTGAATCTCTATGGATTGAAATTCCATGTAAAAAGGGGAAGGCGATGGCAGTGGGGGTGTACTATAGACCACCTGGCCAGAATGAACAAATGGATGATGAAATGCTCAAAGAAATCAAGGAAGCTAACAAAAGTTACAGCGCAGTAATAATAATGGGTGATTTCAACTACCCCGGTATCGACTCGGTGGGTCAGTGTCACAGCAGGACATGCTAGGGAGATAAAGTTCCTAGATGAAATAAATGACTGCTTCTTGGAGCAGCTGGTTCATGAACCGACCAGAGGGGAAGCCATATTAGACCTAGTCCTTAGTGGAACACCAGATCTAGTGCAAGAGATAAGGGTGTTGGGGCCACTTGGCAATAGTGATTATAGCATGATCGCCTTTGATTTAATTAGTGGAGGAGGGATAGTAAGGAAATCCACAGTACTTCCTTTTAATTTTCGAAAGGGAGACTATGATAAAATGAGGAAAATAGTTAAGAAAAAACTAAAAGAAGCAGTTGCAAAGGTTAAAGACTTACATCAAGCTTGGGTGCTGATGAAAAATACTATCTTGGAAGCCCAGGTCAGCTGTATTCTACGCTTTAAGAAAAGTGGAAGGAAGTCCAAAAAACTGCCAGCATGGTTTAAAGGTGAGGTCAGAGAGGCTGTTGTTGCCAAAAAAGCACCTTTCAGGAAATGGAAAATAGAGCCAAATGACAAAACCTGGAAACAGCACAAGCACTGGGAAGTCAAATGCAAGGCATTGATAAGGCAGGCAAAGGGAGAATCTGAGAAGAAGCTTGGTGCGGAAGCAAAAACGCGAAATAAAGACTTTTTCAAGTACATTCGTAGCAAAAAACCTGTGAGAGAGTCAGTTGGTCCATTAGATGATAGAGGGGTTAAAGGGGCACTAAGAGGCAACAAGGCGATAGCGGAGAGACTGAATGAATTCTTTGCTTCGGTCTTTACTAAGGAAGATGTAGGGATGTTACCCATGACTGAAGTGGTATTTAAAGGTGCGGAAGAATTGAAGGAAATATCGATACATCGGGAAGATGTCTTAGAACTATTAGGTAAACTGAAGAGTAGCAAATCACATGGGCCGGATGGTATACATTCAAGGGTGTTGAAGGAACTGAAAAATTAGATTGCAGACCTACTATTAGTAATCTGTGAACTATCATTAAAATCATGTCTAATACCTGAAGATTGGAGGATCGCCAATGTAACACCAATTTTTTAAAAGGGCTCCAGGGGTGATCTGGGAAACTATAGACCGGTCAGCCTCACGTCAGTACCGGGAAAAATGGTAGAAACCATCATAAAGAATAAAATTACTCAGCATGTAGATAGTCATGGCCTAATGGGAGACAGCCAACAAGGAAGACAAGGAAGATCCTGTCTTAATAATCTGTTATGTTTTTTGAAGGTGTGAATAAACAGGTGGACAAAGGTGAGTCGGTTGATATAGTGTATCTGGACTTTCAGAAAGCCTTTGACAAGGTCCCTCATCAGAGACCTTTGGCTAAACTAAAGAGTCATGGGATAGGAGGCAGTGTACTACTGTGGATCAGGAACTGGTTAAAAGATAGAAAGCAGAGGGTAGGGCTAAATGGCCAATTTTCCCAATGGAGAAAGGTGAATAGTGGTGTACCCCAGGGATCTGTGCTGGGTCCACTGCTTTTTGACATATTCATAAACGACCTGGAAAGTGGAATAACGAGTGAGGTTATCAAATTTGCAGATGACACAAAACTATTTAAAGTTGTTAAAACCCAAGAGGATTGTGGAAAATTGCAAGAGGATCTTGATAAATTGGAAGACTGGGCATCAAAATGGCAGATGAAATTTAATGTGAACAAGTGCAAAGTTATGCACCTAGGGAAGAATAACCCAAACTATGATTACACGATGCAAGATTCCACATCAGGACCATCACCCAGGAAAAAGATTTAGGCGTCATTGTGGATACCATGTTAAAACCCTGGCCCAGTGTGCCGCGGCGGCCAAGAGAGCAAATAGAATGCTAGGTATTATAAGGAAAGGAATGGAAAATAAAACAAAAGATATTATAATGCCTCTATATCATTCCATGGTGAGACCGCACCTTGAATATTGTGTGCAATTCTGGTCGCCGTATCTTAAAAAGGATATAGCGATATTAGAAAAGGTTCAGAGAACAGCCACCAAAATGTTAAAATGGATGGATGGATACTGCTATGAAGAAAGGCTAAAAAGGTTAGGGCTCTTTAACCTGGAAAAGAGACGGCTGAGGGGAGATATGATAGAAGTCTATAAATTAATGAATGGAGTGGAACGGGTAAAGCACAGTTACTTACCTGTAACAGGTGATCTCTGGGAACAGTAGGAATAAGTCTTCACATATGGGTATCGTCGGTACCGATGGAGCCTGCGCGGGAACGCTCCCCAGCGTCCAGTAAGAAAGCTTTTGGGAGCATCCCACAGCGCCTGCCCGCTGCCTTCCCGCCTTTCCCAACCGCCTCTCTCCAGTTCGAGTTTTAAAGCTGAGACAAAGAGAGAGAGAGAGAGGAAAGAAAGATAGAGAGATACAACTCCTAGGGGAGGTGGATGGGTTGTGAAGACTTATTCCTGCTGTTCCCAGAGATCACCTGTTACAGGTAAGTAACTGTGCTATCTCCAGGAACAAGCAGGAATGAGTCTTCACATATGGGGACTCCCTAGCTGGAGATGCCAGTGGAGAACCCCAGGTTGTGTGTCCTTGAAAAGGACTCTACCTCCTGCCATGGATCTCTGGCATCCAACCAGGTTAGGTGGGTAGGAGTTGATTAGGAATGGAACAGGTGTTTGAGAACAGCCTGACCAAACAAGGCATCCCGGCGGGAGTCCTTGTCCAAGCAGTAATGGGCTGTGAAGGTATGAACCGAGGCCCAGGTGGCCGCTCGACAGATTTGGTCGATGGACACAGAATTTAGATGAGCCATTGAGGCTGCCATGGCTCTCACATTGTGAGCTGTGACATGGCCCTCCAGAGAAAGGTTTCTACTCTGGTAGGCGAAAGAAATACACTGAGCAATCCAGTTGGACAGTGTTCTTTTAGAGACTGGAAGTCCTAAGTGAGAAGGATCAAAAGCAACAAAGAGTTGAGAAGACTTTCTATGTTGCTGTGTTCTTTGTAAGTAAAAAGCAAGAGCTCTCTTACAATCCAAGGTATGAAGATTCCTCTCTGCACTTGATGCATGAGGTCCTGGAAAAAAGACAGGTAAATATACCTCTTGGTTCAGATGAAAAGGCGAGACCACTTTAGGCATAAAGTGTGGATTGGTCCTGAGGACTACCTTATCATGATGGAACCTTGTATAAGGTGGATTAGCCACCAAAGCTTGCAATTCACTGATGCGGCATGCTGAGGTGACTGCAATGAGAAAAATAACCTTCCAAGAAAGAAATTTCAAGGAGGTGGTGGCTAAAGGTTCAAAGGGTGGCTTCATGAGCTGGCCAAGAACCAGATTTAAGTCCCATGCCACTGGAGGTGGTCTAATGGGAGGTTTAGTTAAAAGAAGGCCTCTCATGAATCTTGCTATAAGAGGATGAGAGGAAATAGGTTGTCCATTGAGAGGCTTGAGGGACGCTGCAATAGCACTCAAATGGACTCTTACTGAATTCATTTTCAGACCTGCATGGGACAGATGCAGGAGATACTCTAGTAGAGAATTCAGAGGTATTGCAAGAGGGTTTAGACCAGGGGTGGGCAAACCTTTTGACTCGAGGGCCGCAATGGGTTCATATATTGGACCCGGGGGCCGGACCAAGAGTAGATGGACGGTGTGTGTGTGTGAATTAATATAAATTAAATTTAAATTTGTAACATTAAATGTTTAGATTAATTTAAGGTAGAAAAGCATAAAAAGTTATTTTACAAAACTTTTATGCAATGTATTCCTTTCATAAAATGAGAGAAGTTTATAGTCAGTCAGTGCACATTCCAACAGAGTGATTCGTGCCCGAGATGCGTACGCACTTACCTATACATACAAGAACACCGAAGCAGGGAGCAGGTGAAAAGGAAGCGCTTCTACTCATCAGCAGGGACTGGTTGCTGCCAGAGCACACAGTGGTGAGTAGGAGCTCCTGGGGGACTCTCTGAATTCAGCGTGTGCAATTCCTGATCCCCAGTCGCTTGGCAGGCACTGGGAGAGGACGTTTCCGTCTTTGGGGTGACGTGGGACATAGACAGCTTTACCTTTCATTGAAGAGATAGCAATCAGAGAGCAGTGGGGCCAAGTGTTCCGACTTCGGCTGATTTCAGAGGCGTCCGAAGGCTGTGTCCGGAGGGGAAGCTCCGCCCCTGGGCCAGCGGACCTGTCTTCCCCTCCAATCTCCCGCGGGCCGCCAGGAGGGATCTGTGCCGCAATCGCAGCGCTCTTCTGCCAGCCGGCAGCCTGCTGCTTGCCAGGTCGCGATCGCTGGCCTTTCCCGGCTTCTGCCCACAGGAGATCGGCTCCCCGCGGAACGAAGCCCCGATCGGAGCAGCAAAGTTTTAGTGTGGGGTCACGGCCCCTCTGCCCCCCCACCCGCCCCCCTCTCCGACGCCTATGGATGATTTTAAAAACAAGTAAAGCCTCCGGCCCTTATTCACGTTCTAAGCTTGAGCGTTTCTCTTTCGCTTCGGCATATCCGAGGCGGCTGTTACGCTCTGCCACCGCGCTACTTCTCCTGTAGTTTCTATTTCCGCACGCGTCCGCGGGCTGGATTAAAAGGTCCGCCGGGCCGTAGTTTGCCCATTCCTGGTTTAGACCCTTCTCTGAACACCAAATGGTAAATTTTTTCCATTTGAAAGCATAGGAACGTCTAGTAGAAGGCTTTCTGGAGGCATGAATAACATCTCTGACTTGCTGAGAGAGATGAAAATCTTGAAGGTCTAAGCCCTCAGCAACCAAGCCCTGAGATGGAGCGACTGGGGGTTTGGGTGCCATAATGTTCCCTCTTCCTGGGATAGGAGGTCTGGTGCGGAGCCCAAATCCAGGGAGGGAGCTTGAGAGAGATGCAGAAGTAGAGGGTACCACACTTGGCGTGGCCAATGTGGTGCTATGAGGATCATGGTCCCTCGATCTCTCTGAAGCTTGAATAGTGTTTTGGGAATTAGGGGAATTGGTGGAAAGGCATAAAGGAAGTCTTGACCCCAGTGAAGGAGGAAGACATCCTTGGCCTGAACTCCCTGACACGGAATTCTGGAACAGAACCGGGAAAGTTTGGCATTCCACGGACTTGCAAAGAGGTCTATGTCCGGGGTTCCCCAAATTCGAAATATCCTGGCTACCTGGTCCAAGTGGAGGGACCATTCGTGTGGAAGCAGAACTCGACCGAGTCTGTCCGCCCAAGAGTTTTGAACGCCTGGAAGATATACTGCCAGAAGATGGATGTGATGCTCTCTGGCGAAGGCCCACAGTCGCAAAGCTTTGTTGCAAAGCGACAGAGAGCCAGTCCTGCCTTGCTTGTTCACATAGAACATGGCTACTTGGTTGTCCGTATGGATGAGGACTGTCCTGTAGCTGAGCAGGGTATGGAACACTCTGAGAGCTAAGAATATTGCTCTGAGTTCCAATAGACTGATATGCAGAGAAGTCTCCTGTGGAGACCAGATGCCCTGGGTGGAGAGATCTTGTAAATGAGCTCCCCAACCCTTTGGAGAAGCATCTGTTGTGAGAGTTGCTTGGGGTAGTGGTTGCTGAAAAGGGGACCCCAGCAACAGGTTTTGAGAGGACTTCCACCACTGGAGAGACCAAAAAAGGCGACTGGAGTTTGCTATTTTGTCTGACAGGCAACCTGATGCCTGAGTCCATTGGGTGGACAAAGTCCATTGAGCTGCCCTCATGTGAAGGCGAGCATATGGAACCACATGCACGGTGGATGCCATGTGGCCTAATAGTTGTAACATCTCTCGAGCAGTTAAGTGGGACTTTAACTGAATCTGGGAGGCTAACTGCACAAGACGTAGGCAACGGGCCTGAGGAAGATAGGCCCTTGCAGTTGTGGTATCCAGCAAGGCCCTTATGAACTCCAGAGACTGAGTAGGGGTGAGATTGGATTTTGGGATGTTTATTACTAGTCCCAAATACTGAAGGATATGCATTGTGCAGGTTAGGCAAGTCTGGGCCTCTGACTGGGATGGGGCTCGAATGAGCCAGTCGTCCAGATATGGGAAAGCACAGTTACTTACCCGTAACAGGTGATCTCTGGGAACAGCAGGAATTAGTCCTCACATATGGGTACGTCGGTACCGACGGAGCCTGCGCGGGAAAGCTCCCCAGCCTTTCAGATGAAAGGCTTTTGGGGCCTCCCACTACACATGCGCGCTGCCTTCCCGCCTTCCTGACCAGCTCTCCTCAGTTCGAGTTTAAAGCTGAGACAATAGAGAGAGAGGAAAGGAAGATAGATAGATAGAGATACAACTCCTAGGGGAGGTGGGTGGGTTGTGAGGACTAATTCCTGCTGTTCCCAGAGATCACCTGTTACAGGTAAGTAACTGTGCTATCTCCAGGAACAAGCAGGAATAAGTCCTCACATATGGGGACTCCCTAGCTAAGATGCCTGGGAGATCCCCCTCCAAGGGTAAACCATCTTCGTATGGATCACAAGCATCCATCCAGGGAAGGTGGGCAGGAGTTGTTTAAGTATGGAACAGGTGTTTGAGGACAGCCTGACCAAACAAGGCATCCCGGCGGGAGTCCTTGTCCAAGCAGTAATGGGCTGTGAAGGTATGAACCGAGGCCCAAGTGGCTGCTCGACAGATCTGATCTATGGACACAGAGTGAAGATGAGTCATAGAAGTGGCCATGACTCGCACATTGTGAGCTGTGACATGGCCTTCCAGAGAAATGTTCTTACTCTGGTAAGCAAAAGAAATACACTGAGCAATCCAATTGGAAAGTGTACGTTTGGTGACTGGAAGTCCCAAATGAGAAGGATCAAAAGCCACGAAAAGTTGGGAAGACTTTCGATGTGGCTGAGTCCTGTTGAGGTAAAAGGCGAGAGCTCTTTTACAGTCAAGAGTATGAAGGTTCCTCTCTGCACTGGATGCATGAGGAGCCGGGAAAAAAAACAGGTAGATATACCTCTTGATTAAGATGAAAAGGCGAGACCACTTTAGGCATAAAGTGGGGATTCGTCCTAAGGACCACCTTATCATGATGAAATCTGGTATAAGGTGGATTAGCCACCAAAGCCTGCAGTTCACTGATGCGGCGAGCCGAAGTGACTGCAATAAGGAAAAGAACCTTCCAGGAAAGAAATTTCAGGGAGGTAGATACCAACGGTTCAAAAGGTGGCTTCATAAGTTGACCCAGAACTAAATTCAAGTCCCATGCTACCGGAGGAGGTCGGATGGGAGGCTTAGTGAGGGTCAGGCCTCTCATGAATCTTGCAATAAGAGGATGAGAGGAGACAGGTTGTCCATTTATAGGTTTTAAGGATGCTGCAATAGCACTTAAATGGACTCGTACTGAATTCGTCTTGAGGCCTGCATTGGAAAGATGCAGGAGGTAGTCCAGTAGAGAATTCAAAGGAAGTGCTAGAGGGTCAAGACCCTGTTGCACACACCAAATGGAAAAACGTTTCCATTTGAAAGCATAGGAACGCCTGGTAGAGGGTTTCCTAGAGGCATGAAGGATATCTTTCACTGGTTGGGAAAGATTAAACTCATGAAGGCTTAAGCCTTCAGTAACCAAGCTCGGAGATGTAGGGACTTGGGGTTTGGATGCCACAAAGTCCCCTGCTCCTGAGACAGAAGGTCTGGTGCAGCTCCCAGGTACAGGGAGGAGTCCTGGGAGAGCTGTAGAAGTAGAGGGAACCACACTTGGCGTGGCCAGCGTGGAGCAATGAGGATCATGGATCCATGATCCCTCTGAAGTTTGAACAGAGTCTTGGGAATCAAAGGAATGGGTGGAAAAGCGTACAGGAATTCCTGACCCCAATGTAGGAGAAAGGCATCGTTGGCCTGAGCTCCCTGACACGGAGTCCTGGAACAGAACCGGGGAAGTTTGGCATTCCACGGACTTGCAAAGAGGTCTATGTCCGGGGTCCCCCATTCCTGAAAGATTCTGCGTATCTGGTCCATATGCAGGGACCATTCCTGTGGGAGCAGAACTCGACTGAGTCTGTCTGCCCGAGAGTTTTGAACTCCTGGAAGATATACTGCCAGAAGATGAATTTGATGCTCTCTGGCGAAGGCCCATAATCTGAGAGCTTCGTTGCAAAGCGACAGAGAGCCCGTCCCTCCTTGTTTGTTGACATAGAACATGGCTACCTGATTGTCTGTCTGGACTAGGACAGTCAGGTTGACAAGGAGGGTGTGGAAGACTGTAAGGGCAAGGAAGATTGCTCGCAGTTCCAGAAGGTTGATGTGAAGGGTGGTCTCTTGAGGAGACCAGGTGCCCTGAGTGGAGAGGTGTTGGAGATGAGCTCCCCACCCTGTTTGGGAGGCATCTGTTGTGAGGGTTGCTTGGGGCAACGAAGGTTGAAAGGGAATCCCCAACAACAGATTTTTGGAGGATGTCCACCACTGGAGAGACCAAAACAGTCGTTTTGAGGTGAGTATTTGGTCGGAGAGCAGTCCTGATGCTTGAGACCACTGGGTGGCCAAAATCCATTGAGCTGCCCTCATATGGAGACGAGCGTAGGGCACCACATGGACCGTGGAGGCCATGTGGCCCAGAAGTTGCAGCATTTCCCTCGCTGACAAGTGACTTCTGGACTGAGCCTGGGAGGCCAAGCTTATTAGCCTTTGGCCTCGGACCAGAGGGAGGTAGGCCCTTGCAGTGGTGGAGTCCAATTGGGCCCCTATGAATTCCAGGGACTGAGTAGGGATGAGTTGGGACTTGGGAACGTTTACCACAAGTCCCAGATATTGAAGAATACATCTTGTGCGGTCCAGAGAAATCTGGGCTTCTGACTGAGATGGAGCTCGGATGAGCCAGTCGTCCAGATATGGGAAGACAAAGATTCCCATGCCTCTTAGAAATGCGGCTACGACTGCCATGCATTTTGTGAAGACTCTTGGAGCAGAGGCCAGACCGAAGGGTAGTACTCTGTACTGGAAATGTTTTCCCTGGAACAGAAAGCGAAGATATTTTCTGTGGGATGGATGGATGAGTATATGAGTGTACGCATCCTTGAGATCTAGAGAACAAAGCCAATCCTGACTCTGAAGGTATGGAAGGAGAATGCCCAGAGAGAGCATTTTGAATTTCTCCTTGAACAGAAACTTGTTCAATTCTCTCAGATCTAGGATAGGTCTGAAACCCCCTGTCTTCTTTGTTATGAGAAAATAAGGGGAGTAGAAACCTAACCCCTGTTGAGGAGGAGGAACCTCCTCTATTGCCCCTTGGGCAAGGAGAGAAGAGAGACTTCCTGACCCCACAGGGTCAGAAGAGATGGGGGAGAACTGAATTGCCTCACCATGGTATGGGGAGGAAGGCTGGAGAAATGAAGTTTGTAACCCTCCCTGATAATAGAGAGGGTCCATTGCTCTGATGTGATTTGTTCCCATCTGGGAGCAAAAAGAGCTAGCCTTCCAGGAATGGTGAGGGGCTCTGGTGGTTCTAGAGCCAGAAACGGCAAGTTCTCTAGGGGCAAGTCAAAACCCCTGAGGGGGTTGAGCCTGCTGGGGTGCAGCAGACACTGCAGGCTTTGACTTTACTTGCTTAGATTGCTGACGCTTAGCAGCAAAGCGAGGCTGAGCAGATTGCTGGCCAGTATTTGTGGAAAATCTGGCCTTCTTATAGTAAGGCCTTTTAAAAGACTTCTTTTTGGCAGGGGTAGAAGTAGACTTAGAAAGTCTATCTAGAGTGGCATTTTCTGCATCCATTTGAGCAGCTTTAATTTGCCAGTCTTCACCAAATAAGTTCTCACCTGTACAGGGCAGATTCCTGAGGCCATCTACAACCCAGGGTTCTAGGTCAGAAGCCTGGAGCCAAGCAAGACGTCGGGCTGCAATAGCAATTCCCGAAGCCCTGCCAGCAACCTCAAAGGAATCAAAGGCTGCCCTGTTGGAGAACTTGGAGACCTCTGAAAGTTGTGTCACCACAGAAAAGAAGTCCGCCCTTTGATCATCAGGGATAAAGGAGGCAAAATGCTGTACCTTTAGGGCAAGTTGTCCAAGAAACATGCCCATATAAAGGCTATAAGAATTGATCCTGGCTATAAGCATACTAGCCTGGAACATCTTTCTACCAAAAGAGTCAAGGGTCTTACATTCTCGCCCTGGAGGGGTAGAAGAATGCCTTTTAGGACTCTTTATTTTCTTCATGGCAGACTTCACCACAATAGAGTGGTGAGGCAGCTGAGATTTTTGGAACCCAGGAGAAGGAGGGACCCGATACATGGTGTCCAACCTACGGGAATGGGGAGACAGTGTTAAAGGAGTCTCCCACAAATCCATCAAGTGTTCTTGAAGGATTTCATGGATAGGCAGAGTGACTGCCTCTTTAGGAGCTTTAGAGTATCCTAAAATATCCAATTTTTTTGATCTGGGTTCTTTTTCAGAAGATGTAGCAATAGAAAGTCCTTTAGCTACATCAACAATGAAATCCTGAAAGGATAAATCCTCTGGAGGAGACATCCTCCTCTTTGGAGAAGAGGGCTCCTCAGGAAGAGCAAGCTCAGCAGAGTCATCAGAGGAATTGAATTCATCAGAAGAATCTGAGTATTCTCTCTGTGCTTTCAATGCACGATACGCATACCGATCGGTATCGACATCGGGCGTATCGGGCATGGGATCGGTATCGGGCGAAAGCCTGAATCCGGCATGCGGAACCGATTGACGTTTGGAAGTCGATGGTCTCGGTTCCGGTGTGGATACCGGAACCGGGGTCGGTACCGATGGAATCGGTACCGAGGGCGTCGCAGCCTTAATGAATACCAGAACGGCCTGCTGCATGGTCTGGACAGTATTGCCCATAGACGCCACTGCTGCCTGGATGTCGGTACCGGTATGGGCCGGTACCCCAGAGCAGTCCAACAGGTGATCAGTCGAGGCCGTGCCATCGATGTCAACCTGTGACCCCAAGGTTGCTTTGGAGGCCGGAGCCTCCCGCCGGGGTCTTTTGGCCTGGGCAGAATCCTCGAACTCAAGATTGAGAGCCTCTCTATCTTTAGAAAGAGATTTGCTTTTAGAGGATTTGCCCACAGAAGTTTTGGTTACCTGAGATCCATCCGGAGAGGAAGACCTGGATGACTGTGATGCTGGATTATCTGAAGCAAACAGCACATGGAATTTGTTGGCCCGGTTCTGCAACCCACGTTTAGACATCTGGGAGCAGGATGGGCAGTCCGGTATGGAGTGGTCAGGTCCCAAACATTTAAGACACCATTCATGGGTGTCTGTGACAGAAATGACAGCACTGCACTTGGTACACTTTTTAAAACCAGGGACTGGCTTCTCCATGAGGAGAATTTGTGTAGGCCTAAAGGCCTAACAAAAGTTACCAAGCTGTGCTGAAGAAAATAAAAAAGTCTTTTTTTTTTTTTTAAGAAAGAAAGAAAGAGAGACCGGCGGTACCGGTTTCGGTATGGGGAAGGCAGGTACGCGGTCTAAAGAAACAAACAAAATTAACAATTTCTTCAGCGGTGACAGGAACACGACCTGCTGGCTCCGCGGAAAAAGAGAAACTGAGGAGAGCTGGTCAGGAAGGCAGGAAGGCAGCGCGCATGTGCAGTGGGAGGCCCCAAAAGCCTTTCATCTGAAGGCTGGGGAGCTTTCCCGCGCAAGCTCCGTCGGTACCGACGTACCCATATGTGAGGACTTATTCCTGCTTGTTCCTGGAGATTACAAATATTCCCAGAGTGCGGAGAAATGCAGCTACTACTGCCATGCATTTCGTGAACACCCTTGGTGCAGAGGCCAACCTGAAAGGAAGCACCTTGTATTGGTAGTGCTTTCCTTGAAAAAGGAACCGAAGGAACCTTCTGTGTGTTGGATGGATGAGGACATGGGTGTACACATCCTTGAGATCTAGAGAACAAAGCAGTCCTGACTCTGAAGGTATGGAAGCAGAGCCCCTAGAGAAATCATTTTGAATTTCTCCTTGAATAGAAACTTGTTCAATTCTCTGAGATATAATATGGGTCTGTAGCCCCCTGTTTTCTTTGGGGTAAGAAAATAAGGGGAGTAGAACCCTGAGCCCTGTTGAAGAAGAGGTACTTCCTTCTATTGCCCCTTGGGCAAGAAGGGTAGCAATCTCCCTGACCTAGAAGGTTGAGGAGAGATATTGGAGAATTGAACTGTTTCACCACCATGGTGTGAGGAGGAAGGCTTAAGAAATGAAGCTTGTACCCTTCCTTTATGATGGAGAGAGTCCATTGCTCTGCTGTGATTTGCTCCCATCTGGGAGCAAAGTAAGTCAACCTTCCTGGAATGGTGAGGGGCTCTGGTTTTTCCAAAGCTAGAAAGGCTAGGTTCTCTAGTTGCAAGTCAAAGGCCCTGAGGAGGTTGAGGCTGCTGGGCTGTGGTAGGCCTGGCAGCCTTTGACTTGGCCTGTTTAGGTGGTTGCTGACGTTTTACAGCAAAACGACCTGCAGAAGATGTCTGCCCATGAGCAGGATAATATCTTCCCTTTTTAGAAAAAGATGTCTTTTTGAACAATCTTTTCTTAACAGGGGCAGAGGTAGACTTTGAAAGTCGATCCAAAGCAGAGTTCTCAGCATCCATCTGAGTGGCCTTTGCTTGCCAATCCCTGCCAAACAGGTTTTCACCTGTACAAGGAAGGTTTCCAAACTCATCTTGGACCCAGAGTTCCAAATCAGAGGCTTGTAACCAAGCAATTCTGCGTGCACCTATGGCAATAGCCGTGGCTCTGCTTACACACTCAAAAGAGTCAAAGGCTGCACGGTTGGAGAAATTTGGAAACATCTTGGGCATGTTTGAGCCAAGTGAGAAATTCTTGCCTTTTATCTTCTGAAATAAAAGGAGCTAAAGTCTGCAGATGATCTGTGACTTCTTTTAGAAACATCCCCATATAGAGACTATAGGAGTTGATTCTGGCAGCAAGCATATTGGCTTGGAAAATCCTTCGGCCAAAAGCATCTAGAGTCCTACATTCACGTCCAGGAGGGTTAGATGAGTGTCTCTTTACACTCTTTATTTTCTTCATAGCAGACTCAACCACAATAGAGTGGTGAGGAAGCTGAGTCTTATGAAAACCAGGACAGGGAGGGACACGATACATGGTGTCTAACCTACGAGAATGAGGAGAGGTGGTGAGAGGAGTCTCCCACATGCCCAACATGAGATCAAAAGAATCTCATGAATAGGTAAAGGTTGGTGCTTCCTTAGGAGCCTTAGGATATTGCAAAATATCTAATTGCTTGGCTCTAGGCTCTGACTCAGAGGCCACTGTGGATGGAGAGGACTCTAGCCACTTCCCTAATGAAGTCTTGAAAAGACAAGTCCTCTGGAGGAGACATTCTTTGTTTTGGAGAAGCAGACTCCTGAGGAAGAAGTACCGGTGCATCGACAGAAGCCTCCGACTCATCAGAGTCTTCGGAGGAATCGAAGTATCGCCTGCCTGGATGCTCCTGTAAAGCCCGATACACGTACCGAGTGGGATCGACATCGGGAGTAAGCGGTACCGGTTCGGTACCGATGGGCATCATAGGACAGGGTACCGTTGCAGTCGACACCGAAGCCGATGTCGATGCAATCGGTACCGGCAACGGAGATTGTTGCGGTACCGGAGGCGTCAAAGCCTGCATAAAACGCTGTAAGGGTGCGCTGCATGGACAGAATTTTCTGATCCATCGACGCCACCAAAGTCTGGATGTCGGTACCAGTGGAGGCCACCGGTACCACAGAACACGGCAACAGGTGATCGGTCGAGGCCGAGCCATCGATGTCAACCTGTGACCCCATAGACAATGCTTTGGAAGCCGGAACTTCCCGCTGGGGTAATTTTGCCGGAGTGGAATCCTCGAGGACAAGCCCGGAGGCATCTCGATGCTTAGAGGGAGATTTGCCCTTCAAGGACCGGCTAGATTTATGTTTGGTTACCTGAGATCCATGGGAGGAAGAAGAAGCTCTGGAAGACGTCGATGCCACCGAGGCTGCATCAGAGGGAAACAGGGTACTGAGCTTGGCTGCTCGGTTCTGCCGACCTCTCTTAGACATCAAGGTGCAGGACATACAATCTGTGATGGAATGGTCAGGACCCAAACATTTCAGACACCAATCATGGGTGTCGGTGACAGAAATAGTACCGCCACATTTTGTGCACTTTTTGAACACGGAAGCGGGCTTCTCCATGAGGAGAAAATATTTAGGCCTAAGGCTCAAAATGAAAAAGCACAGCTGAATCAAAAAAAGTTTTGGTTTTTTTTTGCGAAAAAATAAAAAACCGGCCGGTACCGGGTCTGACGTCGAAGGCAGACGCGACACAGAAAAATAAAGAAAAAAATAAAGAACTTCTTCTGCGGAGACAGGAACACAACCTGCTGGCTCCGCGGAAAAGAAGAACTGGAGAGAGGCGGTTGGGAAAGGCGGGAAGGCAGCGCGCATGCGCTGTGGGATGCTTCCAAAAGCTTTCTTACGGACGCTGGGGAGCGTTCCCGCGCAGGCTCCGTCGGTACCGGACGATACCCATATGTGAAGACTCATTCCTGCTTGTTCCTGGAGATATGTACATCGATTGTTTACATTATCAGAATATAGAAAGACTAGGGGACATGCAATGAAGCTAAAGGGTAAACTATTTAACACTAATAAAAGAAAACATTTTTTCACTCAACGTGTAATCAAACTCTGGAATTTGTTACCAGAGGATGTAGTAAAGGCTGTTAGTGTAGCTGGGTTTAAAAAAGGTTTGGACAAGTTCCTGAAGGAAAGGTCCATAAACCATTATTAAGAAGGGAACCAGGATATCAATGCTTGACCCAGTACAAGCATTGTGGAACCTGTGTCTTTTGGGGAAACTGCTAGGTACATATGACCTAGATTGGCCACTGTTCGAAACAGGATACTGGGCTTGATGGACCTTGGTCTGACCCAGTGTGGCATATCTTATGTTCACCATCCTGGCGCCAACCCAGGTTCACCAGGCAGCTGTGCCAGGAACCTGCTGCACTGCTGCCGCAGAGCCTCTTGCTGAAAGTACAAAAAAAAAAAAAAAAAAAAAAAGCAGAGTTCTTAAAGGAGACACTGATAGTCTGTCAGGTCCCTAAGCAGTACTTAACCTTTGGCCCCCCTTACCAAAGGTTGGGGAGGGGGGAAAATGGATCCAACAAGTACAGCTAGGGTAGAATATGGGAGGAGTGACCCGGATCATTGGGTTTCTGTACCCATGGGTCCGCTAAAAAGGAGCACAAACAGCCCAGTACCACCAATCCAATCTCAATCCGCCACAGACTATGCTCACACCATCTGTGCTTGAGACTGAGAAAATACAGACTGAGTTACAGTGCACAGCCTTCTTAAAGAGCCTGAGTTTCAGGCTCAGTGTTCTCAGTCTACCAACTGCTGGTAGGTGATCATAACCAACACAGTTAGACTGGACTGGAGGGACGATAAGAAAAATAATTATTTTTGGGATCAGCTGGACACCTGTAACCCAGGCTGGCATTGTAATAGGATGCTGGGTTTGATGCCCTTGGTCTAACTCAGCATGGCGTCTCTCATGTTCTTATTGCAGGTCCCTTGCTCCTTGTTTACTTTACTCATGTTCATGCTGATACAACCAATGGGAATGCTGTGAAAATTCCATTAGTCAACAAGGTGTCACAACATTTATCAATGAAACACAAACAAATAAAATTAATTGGGTTGCAATGAGTTGAAAATTTTGTTCCAAATAATTTTAATCAACCCTAAGAAAAAAAAATGGTAACATCTGTGTATTTAAAATGTATTTCTCTGCAGCCTTAGCCCCCTTCTTTTTTCGCGCTGCTCTGGCCTGCGGCTGCCTCCTGTTATGATCCTCTGCTTCCCAATGCTATCCTGCCACTCCACTCCAAAATTTGATCCATCTGCAGCTCCTTCATGTCGGCTTACCTCCTCACCCTTACCCCCACCGAGAACCCCCTTTATCCTACTTCTCCTCTTCCCTCCTCCCCAATTTATTTATTTAGCTGGATTTTCTAAATTTGCCCATCCTCACATCAGAAGCTCTACCTTCCTTCTTCCTCAAGGCACCCCAATTATCCCCTCCTTTCCCCTTATCATCAAGGCACCCCTTTCTTCCACCCCCTCATTTTCTTCCATTCTCCAATATACACCGCCACCTCTCCCCCTTAGTCCTTCCATTTCCCATTAGGGCCTAAATTGTCCCATTAGGGCCTTAAGTCTAAAAATCAGTAGATCCCTGGCCATCCCTTGCTCATCAGGCAATAAAACAAATTAACCATGGTTAAGCCCTGCTCCTTCAACTTAGTACAACTGCCCTTTTTACAAAGCTAAAACCTGGGCTTTATCGCCAACTCCCCTCCCCAGGAACCTCTAAGCTTACTGCATAAGATTGGGGGGTCTTCGAGTCCATAAGAATGACCCCCATTTATTCCTGCTCACTGACAGCCATCTTTTAAAATGGCATCAGCTGACATGAGGCTTTACTTTGCCTTTCATGTGCAGAGTAAAGGAGAGTTGCAGGGCAGTGAGTATCATTCTAAAAGACAGCTCCTATCCCTTGAAATCCCTCAAGCTTATGGGCTAAGTTCTATGGGGAAATCCTAAGGATGGGTATGGCGGGAATAAAGATATCAAGGTTTACTGTCTTTTTTTGTTTAAGGCTGAAACTTTGTATTCAGGGGTCAGAGATTTATAGCTAAAATTTTTTCTCTTTCTTCTCTCTTTTTTTTTTTTTAAATGATTTATGGCCTGAGACTCTACACTGTCCCATGACTCAACAAAGATTTTCCCCATTAAGGTTGGGAGGGTGTATTCGCAGATTTGCCAAGCTACCAAGTTCCAGGAGTGAGATTGTAAGCTAGTCCTAGATTTCTGACAAGCTCATTTCTGATGGCATTATGGGGACTTGCAGCCCTGATTCCAATGGATTTTACAATTAAGGCATACAAATACCATACTGCACTGCAATGCAAATTTAAAACCTGAACTGGCAAAAAAAACCCTCTCACTCCTGAAACTGGATAACTTGGCAACTCTGTTATTCAGTACAGCTCAGGTGAGGATGGCTATTTAATATTAAAATTCACAATTACTATGACACAAGACTCTAAAACATTGCTACACATCCAAAAACAATATCCCCTGCATTTTAAGGAAAAAACACTTGGCATATTGCTGCACCTACTGCTGCAGTAAAAAGTTTTCAAATTCAAAAGTAGCATGCAGAAACAAAACTAATTGATGTATAACCTAATACACCTATAAAGCATGTTCACTTTGTCCCAAAAACGTGCAGAATCTAAAAGAGCACTAGAGGTAAAACAAACTCCATCATCTGTCTTTAACACATGCAAACTACAAACATGCATAATACTTGTTTAAATCACAGATGTTCAAAACGTGCTAAGCATGTTTGGCCAATTATGTACTGCTGACCAGATTAAGAGAGGTCTTCCGTGTCTTGAAAGGCAGGCATAGTCTTTCACTAGATATTGTTATCCCCACAACAAAGGCAAACGCGGAGGGAGGTTCAAAAGGGAACCATAAAACATTGGGTCTACCAAATCACATATCACATCATCCGCTACTATGTAGCTGTATATAGTACGTACCGTTCATGACCTACTGGACACGTAAAACCAGTCTGGTTACCAAAGCTCTGCCTAGCTGCTTGATGGTCAACATATATTGCGCTAGCTACTTCTTCGGCTCAAAGAATCTATGAGTGGCAGGGCCTGTAGCAGCCAGCATACAAGGAGCGTTGTTTCAGTGTAGGGCATTCCTCCAATTTCTTGTTAGAGAAAAGCACAGTTACTTACCTGTAAGGCCAGGTGATCTCGTGGAGTACCAGCAGCGAATAAGTCTTCACATATGGGATTAGCGCTGATCGGTACCTAACCGGAGTCCTGCGGGCGGCGGGAAGCGCTCCCCCTTGCTCTTCAGCAAAAAGGAAAGCTTTTTGGGAGCATCACACAGCCGCGCCATGCGCGCTTGGCCCTATTCCTGCCTTTCACTAACAGCGCGTCTCTTCGCCCTCGCAATCCGTATGTGGAGTTTGTAAATAGGCTAGCCGAAGTACTTAAAAATGAGGAGAGGAAAGGAAAGATAGATGAGGAGAGATACCAAGCTGCGCTAGGGGAGGTGCGGTGGGTTGTGAAGACTTATTCGTCTGTTGTTCCCAGAGATTAACAGCGGTTCCTTTCTGTGTTACAGGGTTATCAGTAGTAATCTGTGCTATCTCCAGGAACAAGCAGGAGATGAGTCATTCACAGAGTTGGGGACTCTACCCACTTATGGCTAGAGATCCTTGGGAGATTCCTCAAGGTGTCTATTAGGTGTCTGGGAAGGGCTCTATCAATCGCCATTCCTAATGGTATCTCCGTGGTCATCCCTCAGTGCTACTCCATCCAGGAGTAAGGAGGTGCAGGAGATTGATTAAGCTCTAATCTTTGAGCTGCACTTGTCTTCTGTCTTTCTTCGTAAGAATCTAGCCTGACGTCTAAACCAGAGGCTATCCTGGCGGAAGTCGGCTTGTCCAAAACAGTAATGGGGCTGTGAAGGTATGAAGGCCCGGAGGACCATGGGTGGTCCCTGCTGCGAGCTTTAACTAGAATCTGGTCGAATGGACTACTATCAGTTAATTTAGAATTGCAGTGGCCATAGAGGTGGCCATGGCCCTTACATTATGATGCTGTGACACTGGCCTCTCCAAGTAGAAAAGTTCTTAACTCTGGTAGGCGATAGAAAGATAAAATACACTGGGGGCAAAGTAGCCAATTGGAAAATTTGCCTTTCTTTAGAAGTACATTGGAGACCTTAGTCTCCAAAATGAGAGGGATCAAAAGCACACAAAGAGCTGAGAAGACTTTCCTATGTTGCTTGTGTCCATTTGTTAAGTAAAATATAGTGCAAAGAGTCGTGCCTCAATTAGCAATCCAGGGTTATATGAAGATTCCTCTCAAATGGCCACTTGATGCAGTGAGGAACGCATGGAAAAAATACAGGTAAATGACACCTCTTGATTAAGATGAAAAGGTGATGGAGACCCTTTAGGCTTAAAGTGTGGATTGGTCGTCTTAAGGACTTAAGGGCCTTATCATGGATGGTGAATCGCTTGTATTACGGTGGATTAGCCAGCATAAGGCTCATTGTGTCCCACGTTTCACTTGATGCGGCGCGGGCAAGGGTACTGCTGAGGTGACTGGCAATGAGAGAAAATAAAATAACCTTCCGGCAGGAAATAAAAATTTCACAGGTAGGTTTCGTGGCCTAAAGGGTTTGCGAAAAGGTGGCTTCATTAAACTGGACCAAGAACCAGTAAAAAATCGATTAAGTCCATATAGGGCCCACTCAGAGGGAGGGCCTAATGGGAGCGTTTAGATTAAAGAGTTTAGGCCTCAGACTCATTGATCTTGCATATAAGAGGATGAGAGGAGGAAATATGGCCTGTCGTTCATTGGATAGGAGGCTTTAAGGGATGCTGCCATATTAGCACGGGTCAAATGGACCCAGACCTCTACTGAATTCGTGCTTAAGGCCTGCATTGGAGAGATGCAGGA